>CM076572.1:666282017-666987172 GCA_034641835.2 Pinus albicaulis
AGGATGGGGGTTTGATCAATCTAGGTTTAGTGCTCCGATGCTTGTGGCTCAACAATTGGGGTCTGCATCGATGGGCATGCATCGTCAATGCAAATATGACCAACATCCCACTCATGCATCCACATAACTGTGACATCGACACCACTCTGCATATGGGCCAGTTTACATAGTGGAAAAGAAAAATTATAATTACTCTACGAATTATTTAGCATGCATGAAACTTTAAAAAAAAATATTTGTTGAAATATTAAGAATAAAAAGTTTACTTCCACATTAGTGTCCTAAGGCACTGGAGGTGGAGGTGGAGGAGAATCCATGGAAAGATAAACTGGTGGATACTTATTTGGTTGATCAAATACCCACTCAGATTACCTCATAACCTCATCCATGTAGCTAGGATGTGTCTACATGTTATCATAAACTTATTAATGTAAATGAAATCTAATGCGAACTTATTAATTAATATAAATAACATATAATTTGACAATAATAGTCAATATATATGTGTGTGTGTGTGTGCAGGTCGTGTACCCTCCAAGTGTCATGAATGGAATCACGACACATACGTGCATATCGCAAAAGTTAGTTGATGGGTAGACTCTCGAAATATGCATCATCGTATAATGGAACTGGAAGGTTACGAGGAAATGATGGTGGTATGCTCATCTCTCCACGCAATATGACCTGCATACCACTCAATGTCAATTGTTTGTTATCTGCAATGAAATGCCTAGTCTCAGTGCCAAGTTATGACATCTCCTCTAGCTCTATCAACAATACCATGCTCCGAGACGGTAGTGGATGTTGTAACTTGTTTTCACCCTAGTTGTCTTTTTACTTTTTATGTTGTAAAAAGAATTAAAAAATATAAAAAATAATAAAAAGAAATAAAGAAATGAAAAGAAATAAATAAAATAAAAAAAATAGAAAGAAAAGGGGATAATATATATATATATATATATATATATATATATATATATATATATATATATATATATATATATATATATATATATATATATATATATATATATATATATATATATATATATATATATATATATATGAATAAAATCCCTAAGGTTGGTGCGCTGGTTAAAATTCCACCATGGTTTATTTTAATATTATTTTAATCCTTTTTAATTTCCAAGGATGACTTTATTGTTATAAAAATATGATTTTACATTTTTTTGTTTAGCGAGAAAGGTTTATTGGAAATTAATGGTCGTGATCATTCCTGCTCGGATTAATGATGGAGGATGAGTTTAGGACCCCCCACGCTTTCAAAGGTTGATGTCGGGGGGGGGGGGGGTATGAAAAGCTAATTTGATATTACCTCTCAAACAAATGTGGCAGCCTCAGGATCCATTCAGATCCCCCATATAAGAAACCATAAACCGTCTACCCTCCCCTCCCCCCCCCTAAAACCGCTCTCACTCCCATCGTCGCTCTCACCTTCACTCATACCTTGACACTCATCATTCCCTCATTCGCTCTTACAATTTAACCATTAAATAAATAAATTCCTCCCACCAACAGCTAAGTAACCGTTTAAGTAATTTAATTATTCCTGCCAACGTCTAGTGACTTAATTAGATGCGCCCAAAAACAATTAAAAATTGTAATTCTTCTAAAAAATTCATTTTAAATATATTTTTTTCACCCTGCATATGCCCTTTATTCCATTTCTTCGTGCAACAACGCATGTGCGATTTTGAATTATATCATCTCGCAGTCATTTTCTACACTAGTAACCATCGTATCCTGAAAGATTCAAATTTCCATTGCAGAAGTTAGATGCACAATGAAGGCCTCATTCTATAATTCACTAGACTTCCTTAGTAAGGAATAACATAGAGGAGTATTCTTTCAGTGATTTTGTGAATCAATTTCTACATATTTCTCTGTATCTTCTCAGCAGTAATGTTATACCAAGAATTTCGTCTAAAATCAGAAATATTGCGCACCTTACTAATCAAGATAAAATGGGAGACTGGTATCTTTACCAGAGTTATATAGATATCAAGATGTATGGTTTCAAACTTCCTCCCTACAGATTTCCAATAGTTGTGCCAATAATGATCTTTGCCTTATAATACACAAGGAAACTGATGAACATGGATGACTTACATTTTGTATCCAGGAAGAAGAAAGCACAATTCAAGTTAAAGGCCCAGATTGTCCCTTTCATTGTAAATGCCAGACCAACAACCAAGGAAAATTTTAAGGATGGAGTTTTATCCTAAATTTTAGCAACCTTGGTGAATCTTACTAGTCCATAATATCCAAAATTTAAAATATTTGATGATAATTTTGTAAAAATGTTTATATTTGTAGTTATTTTATATTAGACAATATATAATATTGGCAATTTTAAGGTAAAATGTTATTATACTATAAAATTTTGGTGAATTCATTTTTAGAAAAAATGGAAATTAGAGAATGTTTTTTTTGGAAAAAGCATGGAATATTAGCCCACCTACGAATATTAGCCCCTAAAATTTTCCCGGCCAAAAACAAAGGAGGAATACAATTTATTAAAACAAATGCAATATAAGTTAAGTTTTACTTTTTCTTATGATCCCTTGGGAATTATTTCAAATTTGAGAGTTGAACAGAAGACAACACCCTATGCACACACAACAGGCCATAAATTGAGAAATATGAAAATAAATAAGAATATAAAGAGAATACATTACAGGAAGTTGAGGAACAAATTGTTACTCATATATCTTCACAAACTCCAATTCCTCAAGAAAAAAATACTAAGAGGTTAAGAGAAAATTTATCTCCTACAATTTCGGAAATTCAAGAGACATAATTCACAGTTTTCAAGAGAAGGAAGAAGACAAATACTCATGAAGAGCCACTAGAAGGAGACAATTCCTAGGAGATGGATGCAATGCTGTTGATAGGATTTCATACCTTTTCATTTCCAATAATTGAGGAGATCATCACAGATTATCTTATGTCATTTTTTTCTTAGGGAACAACACACCAAAATATTTTTCTAGGTACAACGAGATTAAAAGAAAGCCTATCAAGCATTGAAGGTTACCACATATTCCAAATCCTGGAAACAATCTTCAACTACCCAACGTAAAATTATTTCTGCACTTGATACTCAAAAAAGGACAATTTCAGTTAGCCTTCTTGGAACCCAAAGTTCCAATCCCTAAAAGTGAAAAATATTATAAAATATATATTTTTGCTTTTGATACTAATAAAATCCATGAAATTGATCAAATTGACCTTCATAAGAGCTAAGGTGAGATTATATATTCTACTCTGACCAATTCAGCTATGGCAACCTCTAAACTGCAAGCTTCCGTGATTAATATTCATACACCATTAAAAATGGAGAATATTTCATTTTTAGCCAAAGATACTAGAATTAAAGAACTTGAATATTTGGTAATTAAATTAGGATATGATCCTAATGATGTCAAAGAAATTGAAGAGATGATAAAGAAAAATAATGTTGAAATTTAGGCATTGAGGAAGCAACTTAAACTTTACTACAGAACATCCACAGGCTAAGGAAGTTGGTCAATTAGAGAAAGAAAAAGAGAATAGGTTCAAATTGATAGTTGAACAAAATGTTCAAATTTAGAAAATGGAACTTGATATGGAGACACTTTTAAAGGAAAAATAACAACAACTCAATGTTTTGGTTTCCATTCCCATAGAAACACCATCTACTGCAGGTACTTCAACAACAGGGACATATACCAAAAAAAAAAACAATTACAGTGGATACACAGTCCAATGATGCAACAACATAATTTTCAAAATCCATGGGAGACTTGTCTCTAAAGGACCAAGAAATTGATAAAACTCAAAATGAAGTTGCAGAAGCTTCAAGAACAAAAATTTAAAACTGATAATGCTTACTTAGCTGAAATACAAAATAATTTTAAGCTAGTTTAGATATTTATGAAAATGAATATTTAGTAGAACATGTTATTTCCCAAGCTAAATAACATATATGGATTGATATAAATGCATTAGTAACTGAAATACGACCTTCAATTGAGATTATTTTTTAACAAGAGGACTTGTTATAGAGATCAAAAGCATCAGTGGTAGAAATAAAGGAAGGCCTCTACCACAAACGAGGAGATGCCACAAGGATAATAAAAGTTCTAAATTCTAAGGCAAAAGAAGAAATTAAAGAATATGGAATTGAAGACAAAACTGAATTTGTCTTGGAGGTAAGAAAGGTGCTCACTAAGAGAAATTTAATGCTACAACTTGAAAATAAATGTTAGAATTTAGAACTTCAAATTAAAAATTTCCAGGGGAAATTCGATGCACTACATCAGAAAGGACTTCCAGGTCTTCAGGATATAGGTGATAAATTAATTCCACTGGAAGATTATCAACACATATAACATGAGATATAAGTGGATAAAACTAAATTTTCTAAAAATAGAGGAGTTATAATTGGAAAGGCTTTTATTGAAGGTTTAAGTTATGATTTTTTAATTCAACATGAAATTAAGCATTTGTTCATAACTAAGCCTAATTTTGAGAAATATACCAAATTGGATGAGTCATACATTAAATTACTAAAATTTTATATCCCGATGAAAATATATGGGAAAAATTATGTGAACGCATCGAATAAAAAGACCGATATTTTTAGGAGAAAAATGCCAATTTTCAGCATCAGAGTGCCAATTTTTAGGAGCAATTTGTGTATCTCTATGAGTTATTCCAGTTATTCAATTTTTTTTTTTTGCACATGTTCAAAGTAACATAGGATATTATGGGTAAGAATAGATTCAGTATCAATATCTTTGAAATCCCCTGCAAAGTTATAACTATTTACAAGGATTAGTTTATTGGACATTATGTCTAAGATAGCTCTTCTACATATTTCAATTGTTGTCTTATGTAATATTTTGAATGTGTTTTGTTTGGATATAGAAGTTTTTTGCATGCATCTATTCTATATATGATGAACTAAATGCTTAGTATGAATGTTTAATAAATTATATATCTTCTTAAGTTCATCCTTTCAAATCAATTGAATATTAATTCAGTTAAGAACGAAGAATAAACCCTTATATTATTTCATAAATACTTAAGGTTTACATCTATTAAAATTTCAAAGCATTGGTCATTGAATTAAATTTAAAAGAAAAAAATTAACTTAGATGTTTTGGCATAGTTCCTTAGGATAGAACTGTTTACAAAGGAACAATATCATATTGGCGTCATTGACGGGGATCGAATATTGAAGTTAATTTGTTCCCGGGACAACGATTAAACCAATCTCTTAATGGTGAATAAGAGGTTGGTATGCTAAAATCATTCATCTGGTGCCTTTGCAATTTTACATTTGGCTTCATGTAGGCACACTAGCTCATAGTCAGATTTAGAGCTTCTCTCTTCCTTGTCAGATCCATAGAAAATAGTGAGGATTGCCTCTATTAGCTTAATTTTGGAGGCTTCTCTTGTTGCTTTTGCCTATTTTTTACCTTATGTCCCTTCAAAATATGACCCTTTTCAGTTAAGCCCAACACATGTTGAATGATCAAATCTTCCTCCTAAGGTCTTAGAACTCATTTCTAAAGGATTATATTTAGAATCTGCATTATTAGTTCATTATATTGATGCCTTTGAATTTCCTTTTCCTCACCTTGAACTATCTGATACTAAAGAAGATCTTAAACTTACCCTTCCTGAATTTAAACTAGTTGATTTTATATATCATGTGGTACATTCTTTCCCTCCAACTTATGCTAAACCTGGAGAGGAACTTCGTATTTATACTAATCCTCTAGCTTTTGAAGATTTGGAGGAGGTGGATTTTGAATTTAAGAAATTATTCATTAATCCCCAGTCTTTCCAAAAACCTAAAACTCCATTACAACCATAATCTAGTAAAATTTTTACTCCTAAAAGGTCAATTCCACCACAACATCAAATGTTTAGTATTCAACCAATTGTGGAAGCACGTTATGCAGACTTAGTTCTCTCAGTTGGAACCTAAATTCATCCTTTTCCTGATGGGTATTTAAAAAATTTACCTAGATCTAATGAAGAGATAGGACCATTTGTTCAAGATCATTTAGGTGCATTCCTATATTTTTCTAATAACATGAATATTGAGCATGGGGATGCTTACACAAGACTTTTTCTTTAATCACTTGAAGGAAATGTTAGAATATGGTTTAGACAACTTTAAGCTAATTTTGTTAATTCATGGGCCAAATTAGTTAACATTTTAAAAAATCAATGGGGAATAAAAAATGATGATGTTTACTATTTAAAAAAATTTGAAGACTTGAAAAGAAACCCTGGTGAACCTATGGTTGATTTCATTAAATGGTTCAATAAAATTTATAATAAAATGCCTCCAAATTACAAACCACCAGTAACTGCTGGTAAGGTTAGGCTTTCCAAATATTTTGAAGATGATTTTTACGTAATGCTTAGGGAAAGAAATTTTGAAACTTTAGCAGACATGCAAACTAATGAAATTGAAGTTGAAGCTAATAGATCAACATCTGGTAAACTAATATCTAAGGAAAAAAAGGCTAAGAAAATAATGGAAACTAAAGAAGAAGGTACCTCATCATCAAAAATTAAAGACGAAGAACATAAAATTGATTAAATAACCTCTCTACTTAGAAATTTGTCTAACTAAAATCTTTAGAATGGAAACTCAACCTAGAGTATCCCAACAAGTTGTAAACATACCACAAGTCCAATATAGAAGGCCTTTTAAACCTCAAATTTTACAAAGGCCTAATATTGATAAGAAAATTCAACCTCCATTAATAATTGATGATAAAGATCCTAAATTATTCCTATTGTCACAAATGATATCAATTTTTTTGAATATCCATCATCTCAGAATGTTATTATTCCAGTCAGTCAAGATCAGTCACTTTCTCAAAATTAAGAAACCTTTAAAGTTTCAAAATATCAATCTTTTTCTGAATTCCTTATTGCTAAATTAAATAGAAGGTATGACTTGATACCAAGACCAGGACCTGGTTGACCAGTCAAAAATATTACCTATGATGAACCTCAAGTAAAATTAGCTGAGACACAAATATCATCAATTCAACCACATATTTAGTTACAAGAAAAACACACTGTTGAAAAATATGTCCCATTTGTTTTTAATGTTGAAAAGGAATTAGAAAGATTTAAGAATCAAATACCTTTATCTAGACCCTCTAAGAATCTAGGTTATAAACAAAAGGTTTCTAAATGGATTCAATCTTCCAATATAGATTTAGAGGGGGATTTCATAAGTTTACAGGATGAAAAACCTTCAGTTGTTTTTGGTCCTAGTTTTGATATGATTGATGAAAGTGTTCCTCCTTTTCATGTCACATTGAAATTTCATGATGATCTTTCATACAATTGTATTTTAGATTCTGGGGCTTCCCATAATCTAATTTCTAAAGTAATCATGGATCAACTTGGACTACAAATTACAAGACCATATCAAGATTTGTACACTTTTTATTCTAAGAAAGTACCTTTCTTGGGATTAATTAAAGACTTAGTTGTTACACTTGCCCAAATCCCTGTCAAGAGTATAGTTTTGGACATAGTTGTTGCAGACATCCCTCCAAAGTTTGGTATGTTATTGTCAAGGTCTTGTTGTGAAAAGTTGGGAGGAAGTTTACAAATGGACATGTCCTTTTATACAATCCCATTCTATGGAGGTGAACATTTAAGATTATATAGAGAGGTAAGATTTATCAAAAAAATTTGTAAATAAAATAAAGAAATTAATCATTCAATTTATGTTATTGATCAAGATTTTGGATTCTTTACGTTAACTGCTAATTATACTTCTAATCCTCAAATAAGTATTGAAGAAATAGTAATACACCTCACATTTCAAATATTAATATTTGGTAAATGTACTTTGATGGAGAATTTTCTAAAGATTGGGTTGGGGAAGGAATTTTACTCATTTCTCCTGATAAAAGAAATATAACTCAATCCTTCAAATTAGATTTTGAAGCCACAAACAATGTGGTAGAATATGAAGCCCTAGTTTTGGGATTGGAGTTAGATAAGAATCTAAAAGTTCAAAATTTGGTACTATATGGTGATTTGGAGTTGATTGTAAAACAAATCAGAAATATTTGTCAAACTAGACATCCTAGGCTTAGAGCTTATAGGAATGAAGCATGGGACTGTATTGAATTTTTTTTTCAAGATTTTAATATCATATCAATCCAAAGAGAAGAAAGCATCCATGTTGATGCTTTGGCAATTTCTGCTAGCACTTTCAAAATTCTTGATCCACTCCAATTGCAATATCAGATTGAAGTGAAATATAAGCACTCCATTCTGAATAATGTCAAACATTGGCAAGTATTTGAAGATGATGAACAATTGAAAACAACTTTAGAAGTATTATTTGAATTTTTTTCTTTACAAGTTGAAGGAGAACAGTTCAATGGAATTAAATCAAATAAGAACGATCAAGATCCACCTTTGAAACAGAAAATTTTAGATCATGATATCATTCAACTATCAAACTAATATATCCCAAAATTATTAGTACCTCTTGAAAAAAATTGACCATAATGATGTCTCAAAAGCTTCAATGTTAAATTCACAACAAGGACAAGTTCAAGATTGCAATAATGGTACTTCTGAAGAAATAAAAAATGTTAAAATTTCAGCATCATGGCCTCAAGAAATTAAAGATAAATACATCAATATTTTCAAAAATTATAAATATGTATATGCATGGTCATATGAAGAATTGAAAACCTATGACACAACCATTATTGAACATAAAATTACTCTTAAAATAGAATCTAAACCATTTCAGCAGAAATTAAGAAGAATAAATCCAATCTGGCTTCTAGTCATAGAAAAACAAGTAAATAAATTATTGGATGCAAAGATAAATTGTTCCCTTAAGATATTATGAATGGATAACCAACCTAGTTCCTGTTAGGAATAAAAATGGTGAGATAAGATTGTATGTTGACTTTAGGAATATGAGCATATTGTCTTTAAATTATAATTATCCATTACCAAAAATGGATCAATTACTTCATAAGGTTTCTGGTTCAAATAGGATTTCAATGTTAGATGGTTTTTCTAGATATAACTAGATTCTAGTTAGTCTAGAAGACAAATAAAAGACAACATTTACAACCCCTTGTGGAACATTCATGTATGTGAAAATTCCTTTTGGTTTAATTAATTTTGGAGCAACATTTCAAAGAACAATAGATCTATAATTGTTTGGTAATATAAATAAAATTATTTTCATATATCTTGATGATTTGAAAGTATTTTCAAATTCTGATAAAAATCATATAAAACACCTTAGAAAAGTTTTTGAAAGAGGCAGGAAGAAGGAAAGTTATTAGGACACATAATCTCAAAGGAAGGAGTTGTTAGTGATCCAAAGAGAGTTTCAACAATTTAGGTAATTGGTTTACCTAGAAACAAAAAATAAAGTCAAGCATTTTTAGGAAAGATAATTTTTTTAAGAAGGTTTATTCCTAATTATGATGAGATTGTGAAAGATATTCTTGACATGGTCAAGAATGATAAAGAAGTTAAATGGAAAGTGGAAGCATGATATTATTTTTCACAAATTAAAAAGGCTATTTCAGAAGCCCTAGTGCTAGCTAGTATGATAACACACAAAGTTGTTAAGTATCTTTTCCTTTGCCTCAGATACTACTTTAGTAGTTGTTTTATTGCAAAGAAATGATGATCAACAGGAGCAACCAATTGCCTTTTTCAGTAAGTTTATGAGAGATGTTGAATTAAGATATGTCATCATAGAGAAACAAGCTTATGCCTTGGTGCAAGATTTGAAAGAACTTAGGATATATGTCTTACATTATCCTATAATTTCTTGTGTTCCCAACAATGCAGTAAAAAAAATTATAACTCAGCCCAATACAGATGGAAAGAGGATAAGATCGATTGCTAAGATACTTGAGTTTGATCTAGAAATCAAACCTACCAAGTTGGTGAAAGGACAAGGTTTAGCTAAACTTCTGGTTGAATCAAATTTTAAGATACCTGGTATCAATATTGTTATGTAGATTTCAAGAACAGATGATCCACAAGAACCTTCTCAAAATTCAAGAGAGGAGAATACACAAGAACCTTCTCAGATTTCAAGAGAGGAGAACCCACAAGAACCTTCCTCCAATGAAGATACTATTCATCTTCCTTTACATACTGATGAATTTTTTTACTATCATATTGGTATAAAGACATAGTGAATTTTCTAAGTGATTTTAAGTATCCTCTTGAATTCACCAAGAAACAGTGAAAATATTTGATACTCGAGGCCATGAAGTATTGTATTATAAATTCAAATTTGTATTGGAAAGATCCTTTAAATATCCTCTTATTATGTCTAACTGAGAATGAAAATGAAGGAGTAATTGGGAAGTTTCATGAAGGAATATGTGGAGGAAATTATGCTTAAAAAGAAACTGCATATAAAATATTAAGAGTGGGTTTCTATTGGAAAAAAATATTTTCATAGGTTGTAACAAAAGTAAAGAGTTGTATTCCATGCCGGATATTTGTTGGAAAACAAAGGCTAGCAAAACTCCCCCCTATTCTAGTTTTAGTTGAAGCTCCTTTCCTACGATGGGGACTAGATTTCGTAGGAAAAATAGTTTCAACTTCAAGTAATAAACATAGATTGATATTAATAGCCACTAAATATTTTACCAAGTCGGTAGAGGAAATTCCTGTCAAGAATGAAACTTATACAGTGGTCATAAAGTTCATTGAAGAAAATATTTTTTCCAGATTTGGTTGTCCAAGAAAATTTGTTACAGATAATGCTCAAGATTTTAGTAATATTAAAATGATATAATTCTGTCAGAAATATCAGTTTAAATTACATCATTCTACACCTTATTATCCTCAAGGTAATGGGTTGGAAGCATCATAACAAAATTCTGGTTAAAGTCATTAAGAAATTATTGGAGGATCATAAAAAATTTGAGACAGTCATCTCAAATATGCAGTATGGGAAAACAGATTTTCACCTAAAATATCTACTAGTAAATCTCCTTTCCAACTAGTGTATGGGATTGAAGCAATTTTTCCAACACAGTTAGCATTTCTAGTTATGAAATTATTGTAGGATTCATATGAATAAGCTAATGATTTTTCTAGGAGAATCACTCAAATCATTGAGTTGAATCAGGACGTAGATGAAGTTCAATATAAAATTCGACAGTTCCAAGATAAAATCAATAGCTTGTTTGATATGAAATCTAAAGAAAGATATTTCAAACAAGGAGATTTAGTGTCAAGATGGGATGCCAGAAGGGAAGAAAGAGGCAAGCATGGAAATTTTGACAATTTGTGGTTGGGACCTTTTAGCATTGTTGAAGTAAAGGGTAACAAAACAGTTGTTTTACGGAACCTGGAAGGACAATATTCTTTATTTCTAGTCAATGGGGAATACCTCCAACATTATATTCAGTACTAAGTTCTTGCATCTTTATCATTGTCAATTTTCAGTGTTCTTTAAAATTTCAACATCAAAGTGTGTTTTTCACAGCAAAGACTCCATAGCCCGAGGAGAAGGAACATGGATATGCAAGTTATATACATCCTGAAGGGGGAAATAGTCTCCAAATGGAGATGATGTTGTAGCTTATTTTCACCCTAGTTGTCTTTTAATTTTACTCTTTTATGTTAAAAAAAAGAAAAATAAAAAATATAGAAAAGAATAAAAATAAATATCAAAAGACAAAAAATAGAAAGAAAATGGGATATATATATATATATATATATATATATAGAATAAAATCCCTAAGGTTGGTGCGCTATTTAAAATGTAGCCATGGTTTATTTTAATATTCTTTTAATCCTTTTTAATTTTTGAGGATTACTTTATTGTAATAAAACTATGATTTGACATTTTTTTTGTTTAGTGATAAAGGTTGATTGGAAATTAATGAGCATGATCATCCTCGCCCGGATCAATGGTGGAGGAGGATTTAGGAATTCCCCCGTACTTTCTAAGGCTAACAAGTGGGGCGGGGGGGGGGGCGTGGTGTTGTCCGAACATATGATTTGATAGTACCGCTCAAACATATGTGGCAGACCCACAACAAGTTCTGACCGCTTGAATAAAAAATCATAAACTACCTACCCACCTCCTCCCCTAAAAACCACTCTTCACTCCCGCTGCCACTCTCACGCCCACTCATACCCTGTCATGTGTCTTTCCCTCATCCACTCTTACCATTTAACCGTTATATCAATAAATTCCTCCACCAAAAGCTAAGTAATTGTTTAAGTAATTTAATTATTCCCGCCAATGTCTAGTGAATTAATTAGGCGCGCCCGAAAATGGTTACAAACTATAATTATTCTAAAATTTCCTTTCAAATCATTTGTCACCCTACATATACCATTTCCTCCATTTATTCTTGCAGCATCACAGGTGTGATTTTGAATTATATCAATTCATAGTCATTTGCTACGCCAATAACCATCGTAGTCTGAAAGATTCAAATTTCCATTGTAGAAGTTGGATGTAGAAGGCCTCAGTCTATGATTCACTGGACTTCCTTAGTGTTGAAATTTGAAACAAGAAATAGTGAAATTAACATCCAGAAACAACACACACACTAGTGTGGGATCACAGGTCACACAGTGATGGGTCCTACCGATACATTAGTGTGCAGCCAATTTATTAAATGAATTGTAATCTTATCTCATAACAACTTGTAATAGTTAAGTAAGTGTGATAGACTTAGTTAGATCAAGAATTTAGAGTTGAGGGTCTAAGGATAAGCATGTGGAGTGATTCTATTATTAACAGGGTCTAGTTGCACTTCTAGCACTAGTGTAGTGTGGGTGGGATTAGTTAACTCACAATAATTGACTTAAAATCAGTTTAACTAGTGCTAACTGTTTGATGAGATAGCTGGGAAGATTAAGTGAATTAAAATAGATTTAATTCACCTGTATTGATCTACCAAGTAACTTATGATTCACTATTTATAGTTGCATGCATGCTAATTCTAGTGGATACCCAGTTGAGAGAAAGGTTCAAGGCTAGTAAACTATCAATTGTATTTTAGGCAAACTGCCCAAGTACAGTTATAAAACCATGGGAAGCCCATGATGAATTGCACAGTAAAGGAATGTTTAATGTCCTATTTAATAGGATTTTAATTCTCTAGGGATTTCGTAAGCAGGGTAGGCTAAGGACATACTGATAATTGGCTATGTGTTTGTCCATTTTTTCCTAGATCAATGTGAAGAAATTAGTAGAGTGTCTAAGGTTGTGGTGATCACAAATACATTGTATTGTTTCATGATTCCTTGGTTGATTATACAATAAATATGGAGGGGTTTTTATCAGGTTCTTTCCCCAGGAATATCTCGTGTTGTGTATTGATTTACTTCTTTCTCTTACTTGCATGTGATAGAGTGATCATGTTTTATATTCCACAAATATTGTAGAAGGATTCAGTATCTTGTTTTAGTACATTACATGATTGGATTGAGTCCATTGATATAATTGCTACATGGTATTATAGCTATGTTAGAGATTTTATATATGGCATCGGGGTGTCAGGAATCACAATAGTGGAGAATAAATTGAGTTTGTGTTGAACAGTATTCAAATTTGTAGATACTTTATTTGAAGCTATAAACAGATCAAGATGTCTTTCAATGGATTGCGACTCGAATATGAACTCGAGGGCAGTTCGAATTATATTTCATGGAAGGATAGGATGGAGGAAGTGTTGGAGGACAATGAGTTGAAGGAATTCATAGATAAGGATATTCCCAATCTCGCAACAATAGATTCCCAACTTCTTGATGCATGGAAGAAGAAGGTAGCAAAGGCAAGGAGGATATTGCTAGAGGGAGTTTGAGATAATATTGTCTCGAGTATCCATGGAATGGAAATTCAATATGCTATGTGGAAGGCCTTGACAGATATTTTTCAAAGCAGTAGTGACCACATAAAATTGGTACTCAAGTACAAGCTCAGGAAAATCAAATTGTCCACAAATTGTCCACAAAAGAAGAAGAAAAATAAGAAGGCTCCAAGAGCTGCAACAGGTGAAGCTTTGGCCTCATAGTTTAAGTATTTCTTTCTCATCCCATGCATGGCATCAACCATGATGGTATCTATGTTGTACTTGGATATTGGAGCATCTTTCCACATGAAGGAAAACAAAGAAATATTTTGTGGCTTGGAGGAGAAGGATCTTCAGATGCACATCGAGATGGGTGATGATGGGAGGTATAACTATACCAGGATCGGTACAATTACTTTCCAAAGATATTCAGGTAAACCTTTATTATTAAAATATGTCATGCAGTTACCAGGCTTGAATTTTTTTTAGTTTCAGTTGCTATGTTGGAGGATATTGGATATGATGTGATTTTTAGTGAATAAAAGGCATTCCTCCATCACAAAGCTACATCACAGGTAAATAATATTAGGGTTTGTGTGAAGAACCTCTACAAAATTGATGTAAATGGTTGCAAAACATTGAGCAGTAAAGAAAGGAAGGTTGTGAGCTGGGATATAGGTGAGTTATGGCACATGAGATTGGGCCATCTACACCACGGTGCTTTGAGGATCATGCAACAGATTTCTATAGGTCTTCCAAAGGGTACTCATGTGCATATAGACACATACAAGGGACATACCATGGGGAGGTATACTAAGGCCACCTTTCGTGAGAAGGAGAACCAAGCAACGACAATCCTTGAGAGATTTCACTTAGACATGTGTGGACCATTCTCTACGCCTTCCACAAAAAAGCACAGGTATTATGTGATTTTTTTCATGATTTTTCTAGAAAGTGTTGGATCTTCTTTCTATAGAAGAAATATAAGGTGTTCTCCAATTTTTGTGAGTTCAAATCACTGGTAGAGAAAGATACAGTGAAGAATGTGAAGGATCTATGGAGCGACAATGGTGGTGAGTATATCTCTAATGAATTCAAGAACTTTTGTGCCAAAGAATGAATTTAGAGAGAATTGATTGCACCTCATATCCCACAAAAGAATGGGGTTGCAAAAAGAAAGAACAAATCAATTATGGGAGCAACACAAGCTATGTTACATGATTAGGGCCTACCGTTGCATCTGTGGGCAGAGGCATGCAAAACAATGGTATTTGTGTAGAACCAGAGTCCTCATATGATACTCGACATGAGTACATGAGAGGAGGTGTTTTCAGGTAAGAAACCAAATGTTTCATATTTTAAATTTTTTGGCTCATATGTCTATTTCCATGTGACCGAGGATGCTACGAAGAAGTTAGAACAAACAAAAGAGGTTGGGATATTTTTGGGGTACAATGATACTCCCCACAACTATCAGGTGTATTCTCCAACTTACAGGATGACAATTGTCAGGATAGATGTTAGATTTAATGAGGAGAAAGCCATGCGATTGTCCCTTGAGAGGGATATTGACTTGCATGCAGATGAGGAACTCATAGTTCCAAAGGATGAACCTTAGGATGTGGAGCAACCAGAAGCAGAGGATTGTGGAGTGGTAGAAACCACTCATGCAGATCCATCCACCAGAAATGGTAGGTAACGCACTAGAGAGGCTGACAGATTGATGCTAGATGCGACAGAACATGTAGGTGCACCTACATCACAGTGCAGGTAGAGAAGGTCCCCAAACATGTACACTAGATACATGGCTCTTATGAGCGAGTGTATTGTGAAAAAACCATCCTCTTTTGAGGAAGCAGTGCAACAACCAACATGGGTTGATGCCATGGTTGAGGAGTATGACTACATTATCAGAAACAGTGCATGGGAAGTGGTCCCAAGACTAGTGGGGAAGTCAGTGGTTGGATCCAAGTGGATCTACAAGGTGAAGAAAATAGAGATCTTTAGGAGGGGGAATTTTGAGCCAGATGGGAAGAGGGAGTACATGCAACTATACCTCCAGGTGTGAGGTGGGGTGATTTGCATATATTATCCCAAGAAGAAATTTTGGTAGGGTCCATTGAGATGGTGTGTCTCATGGATCGAACCTAGCTATGAGGAGCCCACAGTACAGTAGTAGTAGGAAGGATCATTTATATTGATGTAGCCAGATGTCAGGAAGGCATAAATCATAGTGACAAGTGTTAGATACTAGAGCACAAATAAGAGTTGGCAGCAATGCAGAGTGCATGGATGCATATGTCAGCAGTGCAAGGAGTCCATTAGACATGTGCAGTAGCTAGCAGCACTTAGAAGAATCTAATGACATATGAATTATACTGATTTAGTTGTTTGGAGACCATTCAGTTTCAGGAGAGTTGCATGTGTGAACAAAACTAGAGCAGTGTTGCATGCAAGAACATTCCAAAGGTACCCGATCGAGACAGATTGATTCCTTTCTTGTTGAGAGGAAGCACTGAAATTTGCAACAAGAACAGTGAAATTGGCATCCAAAAACAACACACACACTAGTGTGGGATCACAGGTCACACAGTGATGGGTCCTAGCGATACATTAGTGTGCAACCAATCTATTAAATAAATTGGAAAATTAATTGTAATATTATCTCATAACAACTTGTAATAGTTAACTAAGCATGATAGACTTAGTTAGCTCAATAATTTCGAGTTTAGGGTCTAAGGATAGGCATGTGGAGTGATTCTATTATTAATAGGGTCCAGTTGCAGTTGTAGCACTAGTGTAGCGTGGGTTGGATCAATTAACTCACAATAATTGAGTTAAAATAAATTTAACTAGTGCTAACTGTTTGATGAGCTAGTGGAAGATCAAGTGAATTAAAATTGATTTAATTCACCAATAGTGATCTACCAAGTAACTGACGATTCACTATTTATAGATGCATGCATACTAATTCTGGTGGATACCCAGTTGAGACAAAGGTTCAACGCTAGTAAACTATCAGTTGTATTTTAGGAAAAATTCCCATATGCAGTTATAAAACCATGGGAAGCCCATGATGAATTGTGTAATCAAGGAAGGCTAAATTTGTTATTTAATAGGGGTTTATTTCTCTAGGGGTTGCGTAAGCAAGGTAAGCTAAGGGTAGGCTGATAATTGGCTATTTGTTTGTCCAATTTTGCCTAGATCAGTGTGAAGCAATTGGTAGAGTGTATGAGGTTGTGGTGATCACAAATACATTGTATTTTTTTATGATTCCTTGGTTTATTATACAATAAATATGGAGGTGTTTTGAGCAGTTAATATCCCCAGGAAAATTTGGTGTTGTGTATTTATTTACTTCTTTCTCTTACTTTCATGTGATTGAGCAAACGTGTTCTATATTCCGCAAATATTGTAGAAGGATTCAATATCTTGTTTTAGTACATTACATGATTGGATTGAGTTCATTTATATAATTTCTACATGGTATTATACCTGTGTTAGAGATTTTCTACACTTAGTAAGGAAGAAAACATAGGACTATTCTTTTAGTGATTTTGTGAATCAATTTCTACATATGTCTTTTTGTCTTATCGACAGTGATCTTATACCAAGAATTTCACCTGAAATTAGAATGATTTTTCACCCTAATGATCAAGCTAAAGTGGAAGACTGGTATCTTTATGAGATTTATATAAAGATCGAGATATATGGTTGTGAAATTCCTCCCTACAGATTGTCAATATTTATGCCCATAAGGATCTTTTCCTTATAATAGATAACGAAAATGATGAACATGGATGTCTCTACATTTTGTATCTAGGAAGCAAAAAGAATAATTCAAGCTAAAGGCCCAGATTGGCCATTTCATTGTAAATACTAGAGCAGTAGCAAAGGAAGTAAATAATTTATTAAAACATATGAAATTTAAGTTAAGTTTTACTTGGTATTATGATCCCTTGGGAATTAATTCAAAGTTGAGAGTTGAACAGAAGACAACAACCTACACACACACATCCAGGCCATAAATAAATCAGTATGAAAATCAAGAAGAATGGTAGGAGAACACATTGAAGGAAGTTGAGGAACAAATTGTTACTCATACAACTTCACAGACTCCAATTCCTTAAGAAATAAATACTAAGAGGTCAAGAGAAATTTTATCTCCTACGATTTCAGAAATTCAAGAGACAAACTAAAGAGTTTTCAAGAGAAAGAATAAGGAGAATACTCATGAATAGCCATTAAAAGGAGATAGTTCACAGGAGCAAGCTACAATGGAGTTGACAGGTTTTGATACTTATTCCTTTCTAAGAATTGAGGACATCACCACAGATTCTCCTATGTCATATGTTTCTCAGGGCACATCACAACAAAATATTTTTGCTAGGTACAAAGAGATTAAAAGAAGGAATTAAGCATTGAAGAGCACCACATATTTTGAATTCTGGAAACAATATTCAACTACCCAGCACAAATTGTTCTCTACACTTGATACTGAAAATGGATAATTTCAGTTAGCCTTCTTCGAACCCAAATTTACAGTCCCTAAGAATGAAGCATTGAAGGCCACCACATATTCTGAGTTCTGGAAACAGACTTCAACTACCCAGCAAATAATTTTGTCTACACTTGATACTCAAAAGGGACAATTTCATTTAGCTTTATTTGAACCCAAAGTTCCAATCCCTAAAAGTGTTGAAGATTATAAAACATATATTTTATCTTTTAATACCAAGAAAATCCATGCAATTGATAAACTTTATCTTCATAAGCAGGAAAGTGAGGTGACATATTCTACTCTTACTAGTTCAGCTATGGCATCCTCTAAACTGAAAGCCTCCATGAATAATATTCATACACAGTTAAAAATGGAGAAGATGTCATCTTTAGCCAAAGATACCAAAATTAAAGCACTTGAAGATTTGGTAATTAAATTAGGATATGATCCTAATGATGTCAAAGAAACTGAAGAGATGATAAATAACAAGAATGTTGACATTCAAGCATTGAGGAATTAACTTAAACTTCCTACTACAGAACATCCACAAGCTAAGGAAGTTAGTCAATTAGATAAAGAAAAAGAGAATATGTTCAAATTGATAGTTGAACAAAATGTTCAAATTCAGAAAATGGAAGTTGATATGGAAACACTATTAAAGGAAAAATAACAACAACTCGGTGTTTCAACTATCATTCCCATAGCAACACCATCTACTACAGGTACTTCAACAACAAGGACATCTACAACAACAAAAATTATAGTGGCTACACAATCCAATGATGTCGCAATAGAATTATCAAAAGCCATGGGAGAATTGCCTCTAACGGACCAAGAAATTGAAAAAATTCAAAATGTAGTTGCAGAAGCTTCAAGAACATAAACCTAAAATTGATAATGCTTATTTAGATGAAATAGAAAATAATTTTTAACCAAGAAATTAGAGATTTTGGAAAATGAATATTTTGTAGCACAAAATATTTCCCAAGCTAAAGAAAATATATGGGCTGAACTATGGGCTTCAATTGATATTCTTTTTGAACACGAAGACTTGTTATAGAGATCAAAAGCAATAGTGGCAGAAACAAAGGAAGACCTCGACCAAAAAATAGGAAATGCCACAAGGATAATCAAAGTTCTAAATTCTAAGGAAAAAGAAGAGCTTGCAGAATATGACATTGAAGACATCACTAAATTTGTAATGGAGGTAATAAAGGTGCTCACTAAGAGAAATTTAGTGCTACAACTTGAAAATAAATTTCAAAATTTAGAAGTTCAGATTGAAAAGTTCCATAGGAAATTCAATGCACTACATCATAAAGGACTTACACGTTTGCAAGGTATAGGTGATAAATGAATTCCACTAGAATATTATCAGCACAGATTACATGAGATAGCAGTGGATAAAACTAAATTTTCTAAAATCAAACTAGTTATAACTGGAAAGGCTTTCATTGAAGGTTTAAGTTATGATTTGCTAATTCAACATGAAATTAAGCATATGTTCATAACTAAGCTTACTTTTGAAAAATATACCGAAGTGGATAATTCATATAGAAAATGAATAAAATTTTCTATCCTTGATGAAAATAGACGGGACAAATTATGTGAACTCATTAAATAAAAATACATAATATTTTCATGAGAAGGATGCCAATTTTTAGCACCGGAATGCTAATTTTCAGCAGCAGAATGCCAATTATTAGGAGCAGACAACATATTTCTAGGAACAATAAACATAAAAGAAAATTTCCAAATATTGTCATCAACAGCAGTCCTCGAAATATGTGAAAGATGTCAAATCAGTTCATATTTCCTCTTTTTCAGTTTTATTTTTGTAAAAATACAAATCAATTTGGATTATATATTTTGTAATAAATTTTTGATTCAAAGTTTAGATATTTTGAATGAAACTCTATTTTTACTTTGTAATTTGAAGGACAAAGGGTTCAACCCTTGTGATGAGCCTTAATATGAATGTAACCTTTTAAGCTATTTTTGAAGATAATATAAGGATTATGTATTTTTTCTGAAGTAGCTTGTGAATATCTGTGAGTTATTCCAGATATTCAATTTTTTTTTTTCTGTAGACGTTCAAAGTAACATAGGAGACTCTGGGTAAGAATACGTTGATTATCAATCTCTCTAAAATCCCCTGCAAATTTATAATTATTTACAAAGATTAGTTTATTGTATATTCTATCTAAGATAACTCCTCTACATATTTTAATTGTTTCCTATTGTCATCTTTTGAACGTGTTTTTTTTTTTGTTGTAGAAGTTTTATGCATGCGCATGTTCTATATATGATTAATTAAATGCTCGGTATGAATGTTTAATAAATTATATATCTTCTTAGGTTCTTCCTTTCAAATCAATTGAAGATTAATTATGTTAAGGACAAAGAATGATCCCTTTTATTCTTTCATAAATACTTAAGGTTTATATCTATTAAAAGTTCAAAGCATTGACCATCCAATTAAATTAAAACCAAAAATTTAACTTAGATTCTTTGGATCAATTCCTTAGCCTAGAAATGTCTACAAAGGAACAACAATGGAAAAACTCTCAGAGGTGTTGGTACATGCATAGGGCCCTACAAACCTCGACACAATCATAACTACATCCCAAACCATATCCATAAAACTTAGATCTGGTAGCAGTGTAATTGGACCTCATATGTAGCATGAAATCTTCATATATATGCCTTGTGAAGTAAACGAGAACATGGTCACAGTGGGGGAACTAGCCCCAATCTCCAATGAATCAATCTTAAACTTAAGGGGGTGCATCAACATTGCTAAATAATTTGAGTGGAATCGAACCAACATGTCCAGCGCATCAGTCCAAAGGAATGTTAAATAACGCGCCAGGAAAATCAATGTCCTTGCTAATGATTTTCACCACCTCCCAAGTATGTGGGTATCTAACCTCTAGCCTCCTCATCCTTTGTATGGAATGTAGGAGGTGGATTTGTGGGCCTGTGCTCTAGTATGCATTGATCAAACTCTCAATTCTCTCCAGCATCAAAGTCAAACTACGTCTAGTAGGCAACCTAGTGGGGATTTTACCCAACTCTTGTGTGATCCATGTTTTTTGGGCCCTAACATCATCTACTGTAATATTGGTTGTAGCGTTGTTCCATGAAAAGATCGACGTTTCAGGAAGATCCTAAGATTCACCCTATTGAGGTTCTACAAATCATAAACATAATTTAATAACATATATAAAATATTAAGAATAATAACATGTACATTAAATTCAAACAATTCAATTGAAGACGATTTAAAAATTAAAGACAATTTCAAGATAAACACATAAATTTTAAAGAGGATTCAAAAATGCAGGAGGTGTACATACAATAGGTGAAGAAGGTACACTATCAATAGCATGATCATTAGCATAGACAAAAACACTTCCTCTAGCACTCTGAATGGGCTACACACACTCTGGGTGGGCGACATGATTTATCGCAAGCTCGACCATGTATAGTAGATATCTCCATAGTTTGATGGCCTGCAGTTGAGTGGTGTATAGGAGATGCATCCACATATTACATATAATACATATAAACTAATCCAAGAAAAAAATGTGGACTAAACTATTACATATAATATATATAAACTAATCAAAGAAAAAAACATTAACTTAGAAAGAAAATTGATAAGAAAACCATTTCTAAAATAAAGTAGAATAATCTGGGTGTTGTAGCCTCTACAAAACCCTCCAAAAAATCCACACTTAAAAAAAAAATTTGGAGCCCCTTGAGCATAAAGAAAAGTTAAGTTAAAGATCTGGGAGGGTCAAGTCGCTGAGTCGCAGATTTTTGCATTTCTGGAAAATCGCGACCCCGCGACCTTGCGACCCCACGACCCTGAGGTCGCAAAGTCGCAAGGTCGCTAGGTTGCACCTCCCTTAGACCACCACAGAATGCAACCCTGCGACCTCATTAATGGCCCACATGTGCGACCTTTTTATAAGTAGGAGGTCGCTAGGTCGCATTATGCACATTCAGCGGATAGAAGAAAACGCCTCTGACAGGTCGACTGGAGCGCGATTTTCCTGGGTAAGTTTCCGTTTCCCTCCTGCTGTTTCCTTTTATAATTTTTCTTGCCTAATCTTCCTTTCCTCAGCCATTAAATGGCCCCCTGTCTTCGCCATTATTTTCATTTGACACTTAGGGCTCCTCCTTTTGGCTCTAACATTCACCCTGCTTGCCTAACCTTATCACAGTTCCCATCCACACTCTCATGGCCTGTATCCTGCTCCAAAAGCTCTCCCCTTTCTCTGTCTTGGCCCATTTAACCTTGTAATTTTCAAGTTAGAGGGAAAAATACTCCACGCGGTGCGCGCCAAACCCCAGAAAGCCCTAGTGCGACCCTGCGACCCAGTCGCTGAGTCGCCAGGTCGCCGATCGCTCTTCAGTCTATATTATTGTGACTTCGTGACTTGGAAACCTTGCGACCCACTCGTAGGTTTCCAAGTCGCTCTCCCATCGATTTTTCTAGCATTTGCGACCCAGCGACCCCGCGACCTGGTCGCAAAGTCGCAAGGTCGCACTCTCGTCGATTTTCCAAACTAGTGACCCAGCGACCTCGCAACCTGGTCGCAATGTCGCAAAGTCACAAAATCTTTGAAAATATCAACATCGCAACCTTTGCGACCCTGCAACCTAGTCGCAGGTCGCTAATTTAGCTCTGCCTGTGCCCCCAGTTGAAATGATTAATATCTGTACCTAGTTTTGTATTATCATGGCATCTTTCTTATCCTGGGACTCTTTCATGAACATGACAGGTGAATTTGAAGAAGATTTAGAGTGTATCCCTGTTCCCTCAGATTCAAGTGACATGGGTCCTCTAGTATCTTAGAGAAAGGACGAGAACCTGGAAGCAGAGGACATAGAGATGGATATACCAATTTCCCCGCCCCCAATCTACAGAGATACCCTATGCACATTTGCCAAAGGGGACAACATGCGTTGGTACCAAGTGTACCAGGAGTTCGCTTGACAGGAATTCCCAGAGGACCTCCCTAATCAGGAAGTATACATACAGGTCAAAATTTCAAAGCTCCATCTCGCAGGTGCCCATCCGGTTATATTCCCATGCGTGGAGGTTATAGAATGTATTATAGAGAACACTGGCGCCAAAAGGTGGGTAATCAAGGATAGTGAAGGCAAAGCTTTCACGGCTCTCAAAGGCTCAGACGCTCAATTTTACTATTCATTTCCTGAAAGAGAGGAGGAATTTATAGAAGATTGGGCCATCACCCATGTAGTCCTTATAATCGATACTCTAAAAGGATGGTAGGAGGAGCCCGATAAATTCAAGGTCAAGAAGGATCAAGAATATCTAGTGGCAAGCCTTAGGAAGGTGTATAAATTGGTAGCCGCTATGCTTTGAAAACTATACGGGTGCCCCGATGCTAGCACCTTCAGTGGCACGTGGGCAACCCTCATGGAGTATGTCACGGTGCAAGGCATCTATTTCAACTGGGCCAGTATACTGGTGACCTCTCTTCATAAAAACTTATCCTCGGCGTTGTTACCAGATGATGGATTTCCTTTTGAATTCTACATGGCCTCTTACTTGTTGGATGTTGTTTGTTCGAGGTGCCACTTTGAGGGGTGGGTGCACAACTGGGATCCAAAACAGACCTGTCCAATCCACTTACAGACCAAAGTATTTTGGGATTCCAGATATAAGCAGGACATAGAGCCGATTTCTCAAGTTTTCATCCTAGCTCTCTATAGAAAATTGTTCGGCCAAGACACTCTTTGCATGTCTTGGCGAGCCAAGGAGATGCTAGGCAAGTTGGCGCATTGGTTCCCATTTGAAGAGTACACATTCATTCGAGTTTTTGGCTCATACAAGGTCCCCCATGCTATGCACCAATATGTTACTGATAAAATTCTCATTCAAGAGGTCTGTTTCTAGATGTCTTCCCGTTTCTCCAAGGTCCTGACCAAGGGTAAGAAGAAGTCGTGGCCTACGCTACCCCTCAATATCGGTACCTGCACAGTCAAATATTTTAGGGAAGTAGAGGCAGAAGCAGAAGAGATGAAAATTTACCACCTTGGGTCATTAGACCACCGGACATATGACCCAGAAAGCATAGTCCCTGATCACTGCAAGCGGGCTAAGTTCAAATGGAACTACCAGCACACGGAATGCTCGAGCGAAGACGAAAGAAGAAATTGGTATAACGCAGACAGGCAGCTTGCTTCAGGGGCATGGTCTAATCAACAAGACCTAGATGACCAGAAATTGGAGGAAAGGAGCCGTAAATTAGGAGGCGCTTCTTATTCTCTGGCTAAAAGGCCTCGAACTAGTATAGGGCACAACACTTCTACCCAGCAGAAATAACTAGAAGCCCATAAATAAATGGAAAAGAAGGTGAAAGAAGAGGAAGATAAGCGAAAAAGGAGTCTGAGCTCAGAGCAGAAGAAGAAGCAGGCAGAAGAAGCCAGTATAAAAAAGGAGGAACAGGAGGCGGAGGCTGCGACGGAACGACAACTCAAGAAAGAATTAGATTAAGTAGAAGTCGAATGCCAGAAGAAAGTAGAATAGGTAGCAGCAGCAGCCGAACGTAAAAGGAAAGCTGAACTAGAAGCAACGGCAGAAGCAAAGCGCAGACAGAAAAGAGAACATGAAAAGGCAGAAGCTAAACACCTTCGGAAAGAGAAAGAAGAAAAGAAAAGAAAATAAGAGGAGGATAGAATGCTAGATAACATCGAGGCATCTCCCCAGGGCGCAGGATCACAAACAAAGCTACCACCCCTCGAGGTACTTGTAGTCAGTACACGCGCTACACTCTCCGATGTGAGTTCCTACGAAGGGCAAGAGGAGGGGGTATTCGATCTTACCAGGCTCACATACAACTAGTTCTCCTTCAAGATCCAAGAGGAGAAAAGAATATTTCTGGCACGAAATCCTTCTGCCTCATCCACAGTTGCAACAGAGAAAGACATAGTCTTAGACACTAGAAATAACCCTGTGATGATAGCATCGGCCAGCACATCTTTCGCTGTGGCCACGGAGGAGAATGTAAACAGAATGAGCAAAGAGATCCTCTCTCTACAGAATAGGTTACAAGAAGCAGAGCAAAGGGAGGCAAGGGCAGAGTAGGAAAAGATAGCATTAAGAGAATAAATTCAGCAACTCCGAGACAAAATTTCCCCTATCAATGAAGTACCACTCACCGTCCAAAGGAAGTTATATATATTAGAGGCCACCATGAGACAAGTCTATGGGGAAATGTTTACTATAGAAAAAAAAATTGCCCCCTTGGTGAGAGCCCAAACAGAAACCAAGCAGAGGAATGAGCAGCTGAAGGAAGCCTCAGACTCCTTGGACAGAATGATAGATTCGACAGTCCGGTAAGCCCAGGCTCCCAAAAACCTACCAAAGAAAGACTGGATCCACACACAAGATGCCAAGGTCCAGATCCAGATTAAAATGCAGTCCAAGGATAAGCTATCCAAGGACCTAGATAAGGTGATGTCCACATACGAGCATCTAATCAGTGGAATTGACATCTTACATAACATTCCATCACTGGGTGCATTGGACGAGGAGAAGACATGGGAACATGTGGATCAGGAGATCCAGGAATTTTTGCAGCCCATTAAGCAAGCCACTGCCACTTTTGATCTTGCAGCATCACAAGAGAACCTGGGCAATTTTCTTGTCACACCAGTCTGGATCTACACCAAGCTCGCCTCCCTTTCCAACCTGGTCACGCAGAAAAGAGAGACTCTAATCCCAAATGCCTTGGAGTGTCTACATCGGTTGAGAGAGGAAGTTCCTTTGATTTCTCCCATAGCGGCAGATTATCATGCTTGGCAGAACTTCCTCAAAGGAAAACAAGTTAATGCCCCTGACCTCACGATTGCGCGCACATCCTCATGATCAGGTGGCAGTAGGTCGCAGGTTGCATTTCCCAGCTGGGTCGCAGGTCGCACTTCATAGCTTGGTCGCAGGTCGCAATTCTCTGTCAGGTCGCAGGGCAGCTCAACAGTTGGGCAAGCGAAAAGTCAGGAAGCCCAAAGGGAAAATTTTGGTCTATAAAACTCCCTCCGAGAAGATTGTAAAGGACCATTTTTTTTGGGACTCAAGAGTTATAGAGCATTGTATAGAAGGATGACACTCTTTTGCACATGAATATAGATACTTGTTAAAAATCCTTTTGGATATGATGTGTTTTGTTGTGCGAACACTATGAGTATTTCTTATACAGCTTCAAACATCTTTTGATTAATGGAGCTGCGCTTTTAATGGCATCATTTATGCATTATAGTTCTCTGTACTTGTTTTAATGATGTTTAGTTCATTTCACTTTCTTAATGAATGTTAATGACTTTGTTTATTAGCATTTGTATTATCATCGAAATCTTTCAGGATGTGAAGGGTGTTTTTGCCATAAAGAATTGTTTCTTTTGTGGTCAAAATATTCCACAAGCATGAACCCAATGATGTGTTGTTAACAAAATTTCCTTCAGTTTTTATGCTTTATTATTTTTCCTCGCTACGCATAGTGTTATATACGTGTTTAAATCATCATTCATGTATCTTGTATCATTTGAATAAGTGTGTGTCTCCAGGTTCATTGAGTTCTTTTGAGACCAAAGGAAAGGAGACTTAAGAGGTAGCCAGATCCACACCCCAGACGAGATCCCTATTCCAAATGGTTTAGAGTCTAATGGGAATTTTACCCGGAGAGATCCCCTGCTGTTGGCCGGACCAACTTTCCCATCAATAGAATTGGCACTAGAAGGAGGGTCTGAATGACATCCTCCCAGCACACAAGCAAAATTCCATCATAAAATCCCCATGGGGAGGTCATAAACGATGATACTATTCCTCCCCCTTTGGAAGATGTTCAAGGGGAGGAGGCTCCTTATTATGAAATCACCAGAGAGCAGTTGAGAGCCCTGCGCCCAGTTGCCTGCAATCTCATCAGGGATTTGCGATTCGCCCCAGTCATGAATTTCTTGACCCATACTAGGACCCCTGCTAATAACCTCACTCGCAACGGTGCTCTGGTGAGTTCCATACCTCAGTTGGTAAATTTGATGGTTGAAGACCTCGCCACTACTGTCCAGAATAACGAATCAATTCCTGAGCTCCAAGTGGGATAAGAGGAGGAACCTGGCATGAGTGAACCCCATCCTGACCCTCAGCCTAACCAAACCCAACATAAAAACAACCAAATTTTCCCCCCACCTGGGGGAGGTGAGGGAAACAAAGGCCAAGGGAATGAAGGCGAGGGAAATAGAGCCCGTAGAAATGAAGGTGAGCAAAATAGAGCCCGCAGAAATGAAGGTGAGGGGAACAGAGGCCAAGGGAATGGAGGTAGGGGAGATAGAGGCCATGGTCAAGGACACCATGCCACCCACCACCGTCAAAACCAAAATAGGCCACCTATCTATAATTGGGGATATCTCAGAAATATGGCCAACCGTGAGGGTTATCAAGATGAACACTCTCGCCATGGGGGAGAAGCATCTGCGTCAGGCACGGGGAGTGAATCTAAATCTGAGATCAGGTACCATGAGCCTGCCAGGAGGGTGCAACCACTTGCGTGGATGGCCCAGTCCCCATTAAATCTTTTGGGCCCCCTCCATGACATGCCTAGGCACCCTGAGAAGAATCTCCCCAGGTTTGTCCCCGAGAAAGGCACATTGGCTCAGGATCATATAAGCAGCTTCTATCTTTCTCTGCAAATTATGAGAGTTCAAATAGATGAAGTTGCTTGTCGCCTTTTCCCACACACTCTTAAAAAAAAATCGGCCACCTGGTACCGCTCCCTCCCAAGTGCCTCCATAACGTCATGGGACCAATTCCGTCGTGTGTTCTTGCAGAAATTTTTAGAGGACAAAACCCCTTCGATGCTCCTCACGGAGTTAAGCACCATTAAATTCCATAATAAAGAAAAGGTCAGGGATTTCAATCAGCGCTTTGTTACCATTCTGCAAATTCCCACCCCCCCCCCAACTTGGTGTTGGATGACTCCATTACCATAGACTACTATACAAAATCTCTCCCCAGGGATATTGCCGTCTTCGTAAAACGTGAAGCTAGAGCCACCCTTGTGGAAAATTACGTGGCCGCCCTCACTGTAGAAAGAGACATGCTTTCTATAGGAGCCATCGATCATGAAGGGAGAGATGACCACAAACCAACTGTGAAGAAAAGTCAGTCCTCCACACCCAAAACCGCTGATAAAGAGAAGGATGCTTTTGACTTCGAGAGTATAGCAAAGACCCTTAAGCTATTGAAAAATGAAGTCTCTAACCTGAAGAGAAAGGGCATAGAATCTACGAATAGCACTAAGGCACCAAATCCCTTTTTCAAAAAGAGTAACCCCAACACCAGCCGACCTCCGTCTAACGCAAACATTGTTCTCAACGTGGAAGAAATAGGAAAAGATAACTTTTGTTCTTTCCAGCAGGCTGCCCACTCTGAAAAAACGTGCCCACAATGGATTGGAAAAATGACTGCAGTAGTAAATCAGCTTCTGGATGATCAAACCCCAGGGGATGTAGGGGAATATGATGTTTCTGACCATGAAGAATATTTGCCCCCTGATGAAGAACCGGGCTCCTCTATTCTTGAGTTCGACATAATCTGCGGGGAGAAAAATCATACCATCACTGATATCAATATTGTAGACGATCCTAAGGCCAAACCTGTATGAAATTATAGCCTTAGAAGCAAAGGACCGGTCCCCAAAAATTCCTTTGAAGAGAAGAAAAGGGCTTTCTTAAGGAAAATTCTTCCCCCTGGGAATGAACAACAAGCTGTCCCTGAGAAGCCCACGAGCAAAAACAGCCGAGTAAATCAAAAGAGCAAGCTCCTGGTGGGGTCCCCCAAAGCCACTATCGAGCCTAGTCCTTAGTATGATTCCGGTTATAATACTGTTGAGGACATGAAAAAAACCAGAGCCAACATCTCCCTCTACAAGCTTGCCCGCATCACCAATCAATGAGAACTCATTCTCAAAGCCTTCGCCAACACCTCAACTACTAAGCCTGTGAGCAATACATCTGTGCAAGCTAGTCCGAGTGTTCATTCTATTGTAAATGCCATCAATGAAAATTACAGGGGATCCACTCCTCCTTTCCTCTTATCATTTGAGATTTTTAACTTCAACGTCCATAACTGTCTAGTTGACTCCGGCGCGTCCACCAATGTCATGCCCTTGTCTATTTGTAATAAACTGAACATTCGCCCAGAGAAAACTGACGTGAGAATCATTCAAATTGACAGATCATAGGTGCTAGCTATAGGAGAGCTGAATAATGTCATCATCCGCCTTTCGTCCAACTCTAGAGTCCACCAATGTATAGACATTGTAGTCGTAGACATCCTAGAAGCCTACGGCCTATTTCTCAACAGATACTGGTCCAGCAAGCTGCAAGGGTATTTTTCCACTGACTAGTCCCACCTGTGGCTTCCTTATAAGGGCCGGAACAACCAAATCAGGGTCGAAAGTGAACCTTATATGAAATATACTGTGACTGATTTGGATGCTACTAACGAACCTATCAACTTTTCCCAGGAGGAGCTTGGCATGTGTTTCACGGAGGCCATTTTCAGATGTTACCATCCTCCTCAGTCTCTAGTAGGCCCCGAGATCCAGTCTAAACTAACACTCATCACAGAGGACCAAGCCGCCCCCGTCTCACACCAAAATGAAATCCCTCCCCAACCTACAACCCTGAAGGAGCCAGAAAACAATGTGTGGACCCTGTATTATGATCGTTCCAAGACCCATGACGGAGCTGGCGCAGGCTACATCTTGTTGGACCCTCAAAAGAAAAAGTTCTTGATTTCGTGTCGGCTAGAGTTCCAATGCACCAAAAATACTGCTGAATATGAAGCTTTAGTCCTCAGACTCAAGAAGGCACTGGATTTAAAGGTAAGATGCTTACGGGTCATCAAGGACTCTGAGATTATCACTTGGCAGGTACTCAATACCATTCATTGTTTATCTCCCCACTTAAAAGCTTATCAACAAGAGGTATGTCATCTTATTTCTTATTTTGATGCGTTTGGAATCAAATCTGTTCTTAGAATGCATAATGCAGCGATTGATACTCTGGCTAATGCTACTACTAGATTTACCCCTTTGAGGGATGGATTTTCTATTGAAGTTATGTATAGACCCTCTGTGCTAGATAATATTACTAATTTACGCATCTTTGATGATGACCAGCATATATTGGAATTCATGCTCAACACTGAAGTATTCAAAGACGCGGTAATATATGAGGCAGATCACGATCAAGATTTGCAGGAAGAGCATGATAAACGCAAGGAGAACCCCATGCCTAAGCGGATAATGTCACTTGAAAAGCTCTTTGATCTACAAAGCCGTTTCCGCGGGCCCCCAAATACTAAAGTACAAAGTTCCACCTTGGCACATCGACAGGTGAACTTAGGATCAGATGAGAACCCGAAGTTCATCAACCTTGGTAAAGACTGTTCTGAGCAGGAGATGCAGGCTTTCACCCAACTATTCCGTAAGTATTGAGATGTATTTGCTTGGACATACAATGATTTACGTACGTACGAAACTAGGATTATTCAGCACGTGATACCCATGAAGGAAGGAGTGAAGCCTTTCCAACAGAAGCTCAGAAAAGTGCATCCTACATTGGAACCGATGATTCAAAAAGAACTTAAGAAGCTTTTGGATGCACGCATCATCTTCAAATTTCGCCACTCCACTTGGGTGTCAAATTTGGTCCCCGTACGGAGGAAGTCTGGCGAGATCTACTTGTGCGTGGATTTCCAGAATTTAAATCGGGCCTTAGACAAAGACAATTACCCGGTGCCTCCTATGGAACAAATATTGCAAGCTGTGTCCTGATCCAAGATGTTCTCCTTATTGGATGGGTTCTCCGGTTACAACCAAGTGCTGGTAGCTGAGCCGGACATATTGAAAACTAATTTTTGGACCAAATGGGGAACGTTCGCTTTCAGACGCATCCCCTTTGGATTAATAAATGCGGGGGAAACTTTCCAACGGGCCATGGATATAGCTTTCTATGGTTTAATAGGGTGGAGCATGGTAGTCTACTTGGATGACGTCACCGTGCTTTCGAAGCACCGGGGCGATCATTTACGCCACCTCAAGCAAATTTTTGAAAGGTGCAGGAAGTACGAGATCTCACTCAACCCGAAAAAGAGTGTTTTCGTCGTAGCAGAAGGGAATTTTTTGGGCCACATTATAACTAAGCATGGCATTATTGTAGATCCCAAGTGGGAAAAAGCCATTGCCCAGATTCCACCCCCTAGCAGTAAAAAGGCTATGCAATATTTCCTTGGGAAAATCAATTTTGTATGTAAATTCATATCGGATTTCGCCCAAATAGTCAGGCCTTTGCAGGGGATGATCAAGAAGAATGCAATTTTCAAATGGAATCTGTCAAAGAAGGAAGCTTTCAACAAAATCAAGCAGGCTATAGCTGAAGCACCATCCCTCCAAAGTTTAGATTTTAGTAGAAGCTTTATCCTGTATACTTTCACTTCGGATTCATCACTTGCAGCTGTCCTCGCATAGAAAGATGGCAACAATGATGAACGGCCTATATCCTTCATGAGTACCGGTTTACAGGGAGCTGAATTGAACTACCCTGAAATCAAGAAGTAGGCTTACGCAATTTATAAAGCATTCAAGCATTTTAGGCCATACATCTTAAAAAATCATGTCGTAGTTTTTGTCCCCCACCTAGCTGTCCGCTCGTTGTTCGTGCAGCAGGAGCTAGGTGAGAGACGAGGCAACTGGGTGGCATTCCTGCAAGAGTATGACTTAGAGTTTAAACGAGCACACATTGTTAAAGGACAAGGACTCTGGAAAATGGCTGCGGAGGCTGCAAGCTCACGTGGAGTTGAAGAAGAGTGTTGGGAATAGGAAATCGACATGTATCAGAGTGACCATGCACCTCAGCAGAGAAGCCCTTCTTGGTACTTTGACATTTCGGGGTATTTAGCCCATGGCATCTTGGACCCTGCTTTTACTGCCCAGCAGAAATGCACAATAAGGCTTAAGGTTGCATCTTACCAGTTGATCAAGGGTAATATTTTCAAGAAACATCACGATGGAGTTATGTTACGCCGCTTGTAACATGATGAAGCATAGAACATATTGACCGAATTGCATGATGGACTAGCTGGAGGGCATTTTGTAGGTGATACCACTGCCCACAAGATAATGTGTGTGGGATACTATTGGCCAACCCTTTTCAGAGATGCGCATGCATATGCCCGGAATTGCACTCAATTCCAGAAGTTCACAAATCGGGAAGCACGGCCAGCCACTCCCCTACAGTCAGTGGCAGTAGAGGAACCCTTTCAACAGTGGGGTTTGGACATGATTGGTGAAATCCTACCTCACTCCTCCAAGCAACACTGGTATATTCTCACTGCTACCGATTATTTCACCAGGTGGGTCAAAGCAGTACCTTTACGCCAAATCAATGATCAAGAGGTAATAGAATTTGTCATTCATTCTATCATCACCAGGTTTGGCATTCCAACTTCCCTGGTTTTCGATAATGCAACTTACTTTTCATATTTTAAATTGTATGATTTTGCTCTGAAAAATGGTATTGTGCTTAAAAATTCTGCAAATTATTATCCCCAAGGAAACGGGTTAGCTGAGTCAACTAATAAAAATCTTATCCGCATCATTAAGAATACCCTGTTGTCCCAACAGTGAAACTGGTATAACGCCCTTCACAACGCTCTTTGGGCCGACCGTGTCATTCCCAAATCCTCACTTGGCACCTCCCCGTATTTTCTTGTGTATGGAAAAGCAGCAGTGATTCCTCCCCACTTATCTCTCCCTGCCCTTCAGTTATCCCAAGAAAGCCATGGCACCCCATGCCCCACCTTGCAGACCCGAATCGACACACTACTGAAGTTGGAAGAAAAAAGGAAAAAAACCAGGGAAAAGTTCACCATCCACCAAAGTCAGATCAAGAGATGGTTTGGTAAAAAATCCGCAAGGAGTAAGAACTTTGAAGTAGGAGACCTAGTCCTTAAGTGGGATAAAGCTCACAAATAAAAGGGAAAACATTCCAAATTCCAAGCACTGTGGATAGGTCCATTCCAGGTTAAAGAGAAACTGGGTTCCCACACGTTTAGACTGCAAACTCTTGAGGGAAGAGTCGAGGTCCTCCTAGTGAACGGGCATGAACTCAAACATTACTTCACTTAGTATCCCTCAGAGGGCTGTCCTACCCCTGTACCATAGTTTTCTGCTTTCGTTTCACTCACAAAAAAAATAAAAAAAATGGAAGACCTTGTCGGAGCCACGCAATTGGCACACTACACTAGGTTCTATGCTGCTGGAAAGCCTTTCCTGAAAGACACAAAGGTGGTGAAATATTGCCTATAATTGGCACCCAAAGGTAGTACATGACCTAGCTCAAGCCACTAAGCATGGGTAGCTGACCTAGCAAGTTTGAAAGGGTGTCTGTGAAGAGAAAAGTTCGATATAGCGGTGGCTAGGTCAAAAGGGAACAGAGTTAACTTCGGGTGACATCAGGACATCTGGGAAAAACCAAAGTCCTCATATCAGACCAGAAGCAACCTCTCTACAAGTAAAATAAGTCAGGATCCCTCATCCACCCAGGAAAAAAAAAAAATTCCCCTCTCAAATAAGTGCCATGAGTACATCTAAATAAGTGCCTAGGCACATTCAAAATAAGTGCAATAGCACACCAATAAAGGGTAAATGATTGAGAAAGGCTTCTTGTGCAGAGAGCTGATATGACAACTCCATCGAGACTATGAGGTTCGCATGCAGCGGAGCAACATGATGAGGAAAAAATAATCATACCGGACCCTGTTTCTACTTGAAGTTCTCCAACCCTTTCAGCCTGGAAACCTAAAGCAATGAAACTCGGTTAACCAGCACCTAAATAGGCTAGCTGGCCAAGCGACCTCACAAGGTGCCAAAGGCAAGGTAGTGGAGACCTTAAGGTGAAAAGAATAGCTAGTGAAGACCCCTCCCTCCCCCGCCAAGGAAAACCATCGGTAGAGACTCTGAGTCTGACCAGTGAATCGCCATTTGTTGTAGCCTCTACAACACCCTCCAAAAAATCCACACTTTAAAATATTTTTTAGAGCCCCTTGAGCATAAAGAAAAGTTAACTTAATGATCCGGGAGGGTCAAGTCACCGAGTCACAGATTTCTGCATTTCTGGAAAATCGTGACCCCACGACCCCACGACCTCGAGGTCACAAAGTCGCAAGGTCGCTAGGTCGCACCTCCCTTAGACCACCACACAATGTGACCCTGTGACCTCATTAATGGCCCGCACGTGTGACCTTTTTATAAGTAGGAGGTTTCTAGGTCGCATTATGCACATTCAGCGGATAGAAAAAAATGCCTCTGACAGGTCGAATGGAGCGCGATTTTCTAGGGTAAGTTGTTGTTTCCCTCCTGCTGTTTCCTTTTATTATTTTTCTTGCCTAATCTTCCTTTCCTCAACCTTTAAATGGCCCCCTATCTTGGCCATTATTTTCATTTGACACTTAGGGCTCCCCCTTTTGGCTCTAACATTCACCCTGCTTGCCTAACCTTATCATAGTTCCCATCCAGACTCTCATGGCCTGTATCCTGCTCCAAAAGCTCTCCCCTTGCTCTTTATTGGCCCATTTAACCTTGTAATTTTCAAGTTAGAGGGAAAAATACTCTACACGATGCGCGCTAAAACCCTGGAAAGCCCTAGCACGACCTGCGACCCAGTCGCTGAGTCGCCAGGTCGCCAATCGCTCTTCAGTATATCTTCTTGCGACTTCATGACTTGGAAACCTTGCGACCTGCTTGCAGGTCGCCAAGTTGCTTTCCCATCCATTTTTCTAGAATTTGTGACCCAGCGACCCCACGACCTGGTCGCAAAGTTGCAAGGTCGCACTCCTGTCGATTTTCTAAGCCAGTGACCCAGCGACCTCGCGACCTGGTCGCAAGGTCGCAAAGCAAAATCTTCGAAAATATCAACATCGCGACCCTGCGACCCAGCGACCTAGTCGCAGGTCGCTAATTCAGCTCTGCCTGTGCCCCCTGTTGAAATGATTAATATTTGTACCTAGTTTTGTATTATCATGGCATCTTTCTTATCCTCGGACTCTTTCATGAACATGACAGGTGAATTTGAAGTAGACTTAGAGTGTATCCCTGTTCCCTCAGATTCAAGCGACATGGGTCCTCCAGTATCTCAGAGAAAGGACAAGAGCCTGAAAGCAGAGGACATAGAGATGGATATAACAATGTCCCCGCCCCCGATCTACAGAGATACCCTATGCACATTTGCCAAAGGGGACAACATGCGTTGGTACCAAGTGTACCAGCAGTTCACTCGACAGGAATTCCTAGAGGACCTCCCTGATCGGGAAGTCTACATACAGGTCAAAAGGTCAAAGCTCCATCTCGCAGTTGCCCATCCAGCTATATTCCCATGTGCGGAGGTTATAGAATGGATTATAGAGAACACTGACGCCAAAACGTGGGTAATCAGGGACAACGAAGGCAAAGCTTTCGCGACTCTCAAAGGCTCAGACGCTCAAGTTTACAATTCATTGCCTGAGAGAGAGGAGGACTTTACAGAAGATTGGGCCATTGCCCATGTAGTCCCCATAATAGATACTCTAAAAGGATGGTGGGAGGAGCCCGATAAATTCAAGGTCAAGAAGGATCAAGAATATCTAGTGGCAAGCCCTAGGAAGGTGTATAAATTGGTGGCCACTATGCTTTGCAGATTGTACGAGTGCCCCGATGCTACCACCTTTAGTGGCATGTGGGCAACCCTCATGGAGTATGTCACGGTGCAAGGTGTCCATTTCGACTGGGCCAGCATACTGGCTCTCTTCATACAAACTTATCCTCGGCGTTGGTACCAGATGATGGATTTCCTTCTGAATTCTACATGGCCTCTTACTTGTTGGATGTTGTTCGTTCGAGGTGCCACTTTGAGGGGTGGGTGCACAGTTGGGATCCAAAACAGACCTGTCCAATCCACTTACAAACCAAAGTATTTTAGGATTCCAGATATAAGCAGGACATAGAGCCGATTTCTCAAGTTTTCATCCCAGCTCTCTACAGAAAATTGCTCATCCAAGACAATCCTTGCATGTCTTGGCGAGCCAAGGAGACGTTAGGCAAGGTGGCACATTGGTTCCCATTTGAAGAGTACACATTCATTCAAGTTTTTGGCTCATACAAGGCCCCCCATGTTATGCCCCGATATGTTACTGATAAAATTCTCATTCAAGAGGTCTGTTTCCAGATGTCTTCCGGTTTCTCCAAGGTCCTGACCAAGGGTAAGAAGAATTCGTGGCCTACGCTACCCCTCACTATCGGTACCTGCACGGTCAAATATTTCAGGGAGGTAGAGGCAGAAGCAGAAGAGATTAAAATTTACCACCTTGGGTCATTAGACTACCGGACATATGACCCAGAAAGGATAGTCCCTGATCATTGCAAGCAGGCTAAGTTCAAATGGAACTACCAGCACACGGAATGCCCGGGCGAAGACGAAAGAAGAAATTGGTATAACGCAGATAGGCAGCTTGCTCCAGGGGCATGGTCTGATCAAGAAGACCCAGATGACCAGACATTGGAGGACAGGAGCCATAAATTAGGAGGCGCTTCTTCTTCTCTGGCTAAAAGGCCTCAAACTAGTACAGGGCACAACACTTCTACCCAGAAGAAAGAACTAGAAGGCCAGCAAGAAATGGAAAAGAATATGAAAGAAGAGGAAGATAAGTGAAAAAGGAGTCTCAAGTCAGAGCAGAAGAAGAAGCAGGAAGAAGAGGCCAGGAGAAAAAATGAGGAACAGGAGGCGGAGGCTGCGGCAGAACAACAACTTAAGAAAGAATTAGATCAAGTAGAAACCAAATGCTAGAAGAAAGCAGAATAGGCAGCAGCAGTAGCCGAACGTAAAAGGAAAGTCGAACTAGAAGCAATGGCAGAAGCATAGCGCAGATAGAAAAGAGAACATGAAAAGGAAAAAGTTGAACACCTTCGGAAAGAGGAAGAATAAAATAAAATAAAAGAAGAGGAGGATAGAATACTGGAGAAAATAGAGGCATCTCCCCAGGGCGCAGGATCAAAAATAGAGCTACCACCCCTCGAGGTACCTGTAGTCAGTACATGCGCTACACTCTTCGATGTGAGTTCCTACAAAGGGCAAGAGGAGGGGGTATTCGATCTTACCAGGCTCACATACGACCAGTTCTCCTTCAAGATCCGACAGGATAAAAGAAGATTCCTGGCACGAAATCCTTCTGCCTCATCCACAGTTGCAACGGAGAAAGACATAGTCTTAGACACTAGGACTAACCCTGTGATGATAGCATCGGCCGGCACAGCTTTTGCCGCGGCCACAGAGGAGAATGTAAATAGAATGAGCAGAGAGATTCTCTCTCTACAGAATAGGTTACAAGAAGCAGAGCAGAGGGAGGCAAGGGCGGAGCAGAAAAAGATAGCATTAAGAGAAGAGATTCAGCAACTCCGAGACAAAACTGCCACTATCAATGAATTACCACTCACCGTCCAAAGGCAGTTAGATATATTAGAGTCCACCATGAGACAAGTCTATGGGGAAATGTTTACTATAAAACAAACAGTTGCCCCCTTGGTGAGAGTGTTGTGTAACCAGCTCCAAAAAGAGAAGAAAAGAGATATAAATGCCTTAGAAATGAGCCACTTCGAGGGGGAAACCTCCAATACATTACATAAATTCACAATTCTTGGATGATACAATTTACAAAACCTCCTTTCTATATATAGGAGTCCATGGGGCCATAATGTAACCCTAGTGGGCCACAATGTAATCCTAGCCGACCTAACAATAATAATTTGAGGGCACAATAATAACAAAATGGGGGTTACAAGGGTACAATAATAACAATAAGGGGGTTACACTAACAACAATAAGGGACTATACTAGTAATATAGGGACCTAACATGCCCCTCTCCTTCAAAAAAGTGTTGTCCTCATCGCTTGAGTAGCTCTGGGTGCTTCTGTATAAAATTCTCATCCTCCCATGTAGAATCTTCAGTGGGTAAGTTCTTCCACTTGATGAGATACTCTAAAATCGATTGATTTCATAGCTCTCGAGTTCTTGTTTCCGTCGCTTCAGGTTCCAATATGATTTTTCCTTCCTCGTCAAGTTCTAGCAATATTGTTTGAACTTGAAGATTTTCACCTATAACCTTCTTTAAGCATGAAACATGGAAAACTACTCGCGAAAAAGCAGGAAGCTCCAATTTGTATGCCATAGTACCAATCTTTTGCAACACCTTGTAAGGACCATAGTACTTTGGCGATAATTTATTATCCTTCTTAGCTTGCTTGAGGGACATTTGTTTGTATGGTTGTAGCTGTAAAAATACCCAATTATCCTACATCAAACTTCTCTTGCCGCGATTTTGATATGGCTAGTTGTTTCATTCGATTTTGTGCTAAATTCAGTTATCCTTTAAGAGTTGAGAACTTCTCACATGTTCGATGTGATCTTTCGATCAGCTTGAACCTTCGAATTTTCCCTTAAAGATGATGTAATCGATGGTGGATGATATCCATAAAATGCCATAAATAGGGTCATTTATGTTGTAATATGGAAGGAAGTGTTATACCACCATTTAGCAAGAGGTAACCACTTGACCCATTAAGTTTGTTTATCAGATACAAAAAAATGAAGATATCCTTCCAAACATTTATTCACTATCTTAGTTTGACCATTGTATTGAGGATGATAAGATGAGCTATGAGCTAATTGAGTACCCAAATAAGAAAATAACTCCGTCCAAAAATTTCCAATAAAAATGGGATCTCTATCACTCACAATAACCTTTGGGTTTCCATGTAGCTTTTGAATTGTGCCCATAAATGTAGTAGAAACTGTACTTGCTTTAAATGGATGAGATAATGCAAAAATTATGCATACTTGGTAAGTCTATCAACTACTACCATGATGACACTCTTTCCTTCGGACTTAGGTAAACCCGTGATAAAATCCATTGAAATCTCCTCCCAACGTTGACTTGGAATGGATAAAGGTTGTAGAAGTCCTCGTGTCTTAATTGTCCTCCAAACTTATCTCCTACTGAAAACCATTCCACCAAAAACTTTGGAATATATCGTGATTTAAGGCCATCCCAAAAAAAATCTTTATTCACCCTGTAGTAAGTTTTTAAAAATCCCGAGTGTCCTCCTGAAGGAGAAGTGTGCAATTCCAAGAGAATATTTTGTTTTAGTTAGGAATTATTGCAAATATATTAGTGATCTTTGTACCATAAGGAATATTTTTCCCAACTAAATGTATCAGATGTACTAGGATCTTGCTGCAAATTTTGAATGAGAGTCCACACTTATTCAACGGTCTTCCATTCATCCCTTGCTTCGGTTATCCAATTTGGTTGGATAATTGAAATGGCACAAAGCAATGCTTCCACCTCTTCATCCTTTCTTGAGAGTGCATTTAACAACATTTAGCTTCCCCTTTTTGTAGATTATTTCAAAGTCATAACCCAACATCTTTGTGACCCATTTTTGTTGCTCTTCTGAAGATAGTCTTTGTTCCAAAAAGTTTTTAAGACTATCATGATCAGTTTTACCTTGAAGTGTCTTCCCATTTGGTAAGTTCGCCATTTCTTTAGTGCATGCAATATTGCTAACATTTCCTTCTCATAAATAGGTTTATGTAAATACTTTCCTTTGATTGGACGACTTTCAAAAGCAATGGGTCTTCCTTCCTGCATTAAAACAGCACCAATTCCATTTCCCTGAGGCATCACATTCCAAAATAAAGGTTTTTTTGAAGTCTGGCGTAGCTAAGACAGGCGCTAGGCACATTGCCTCTTTAAGATGTTCAAAGGCCTTAGTTGCTTCAGAGTCCATGAAAATGAATCTTTCTTCAATAATGTTGTTAGAGGTGTTGTTATTCTCCCATAATCCTTAACAAACTTGCGATAATGCCATTTTAACCTGAGAAATTATTGCAATTTCTTTATGGTTATGGGGACTTTCCATTTCTTAATGGATTTAATTTTGTTAGGGTCTACCTTAACACCCTTGTGAAATACAATATGATCCATATATTCCACCTCTTGTACTCCAAAGAAACATTTGTAGGCTTTTTCATATAATTTTTTCTCCTCCAATAGTTTGAGCACCCCGTCAACATGTTGAACATGATCCTTCCAAGACATGTTGTAGATTAGTGTATCATCAGAAAACACTAACACAAATTTTCTAAGGAAGGGTTTGAAAATGGAATTCATCAACCCTTGAAATGTAGAATGTGCATTGGTAAGGCCAAAAGGCATGACCAGTAAATTCATAATGACCCTCTCGAATTCGAAATGCTTCGTTTTTGTGATATCTTCAGCCTTCATTCTAATTTCATGATATCCCTAACCTGAGATCCAACTTGCAAAATAAATTGTCTTACGTAATTCAATAATCTCATCAATCACAGGAATGGGAAATTTGTCTTTAATGGTGGTTTATTGTATTTCTTCCCTATAACTGACACATTCGCCATGATCCATCCTTCTTGTGTACCAATACTACAGGAGCAGAGAAAGAACTTTGACTAGGTTGAATTATACCTGCCTCTAACATTTCTGCAATCATACGTTCAATTTTGCTCTTTTGGAAGTAAGGATATATATAAGGCATGATGTTTGGAGGACCACTTCCTGGAATCAAATGAATAGCATGATCATGATCACGAATAGGTTGGAGTCCTTTGGGAGTTTCAAACACCTTGGAATGATTGTCCAAGACTTGTTGGAGATCTTCAAAAATAGATTATTTTGATGTCGGAACTTCTAGTGAGCATAATTGTGCAACTACGCCTCGTTGTTCTTTCTTTAGAAGCTTTGTCATGACATTAGAGCTTATTATCCTTCCCGGCTTCCCTTCAATACCCCGTAATTTGAAGGACTTCTTCTTCAGTAAATTTCAAGAAAGTTCTGAAAATTAAAAGCTATCGTCCCCAAAGATTATAACCATTGTACTCCTAGTACAACATCAGCACCACCCATTGGGATGGAGAGCATTGGACTATTCAATTCATATTCCCCCATGGTTAGTTTGATATTATGGCATTTTCCAAAGAAAATTATAGTTCGTCCATTTGCAACCATCACTTGACATTCTGGTGTTGGGTATAGGAAACAATTCAATTCCCTGGCTACCTTACAATGAATAAAATTATGGGTACTACTTGAATCAATCAACACTATTACATTTTTCTTCTTGTTATTTCCCTCTGTCTTGAGTTTTTGAGGAGTGGTAATTCCTTCCAATGCATTACACAATATGGTCAGACTCATTTCTTCTTCTTCTATGGTTGGTTCCTCATGTATATCCTCTTCTTTTCAAGTTTCTTTTTCTTCTTCACCTATGTAAAATGATTTTTTCAAAGACACTTAGAGATCTTTAGTGTATTTGCTATCACAATCAGAGCAAATCCATTTTGCTCTTTTTCTTCCAATTTTTGTGGTGTCAACCTTGTAGGTTGTGGAAATCTAGGAGTAGCAACACTTCCATCTTTATAGAAGTGAGTGGTAGGCTTCCTTGTCGCCATAATTTTACATTCATTTTTTCTTGCCAACCTGAATGCCTTCTCCAATGAATCAGGTTCCAAAATGTGAACTTCATGTTGGATGTTATCCTTTAAAGTACCTATGAAGAGATCAATCCCGTGTTCCTATGAAATATCAGTTACCCTTATATTCAATTTTTGGAAGTCCTCAATGTGCTCCCCCACTGAACCCTTTTGTTTGATATTTATCAATTGGCTAAAGAAGGTGTTGCTCTTTGTATCCTCATAATATGCTATCATTTCCTCCGCCAACCCGACCAAGTGACAATTTTTTTACGAGAGCAAAGCCATCGATACCATACAAATGTATTTTGTTCTAAATGTAAAGTTGCAATGCGTACCTTTTGTGTGTTTTGCACGTTATGGAGATCAAAATATTTCTCCATCTGTAGTATCCATGTTACAGGATCCTTTCCATTAAACTTCCTCATCTCCATTTTTGGAATATGGTGGTTCTTCCCGCTAACATTAGAGTTTATGAAATAACAATTAACATTTATTTTGTTCTCATCATGAGGTTCTTCTACTATCTTTTCACCATTAGGAAACTCTTCTTATAAACTTCCTCTTAATAAACTTCCATGTCCGTTTTTAGAAAATTCTTCATGTTTTCCATTTTCTCATCGATCTTAGTTTTCCATGTCATCCATCTTAGATTCCATGCCGTTCTCCATGCCATTCATATTGAAGCTCTACACCTTTCTTCAAACCGTCCATCTTTCACTTCCACGCCATCCATCTTAGCTCCATTATGCCTTTCAAACCGTCCATCTTCACTTCCATGCCTTTCTTCAAAACTTCCATTTCATTTTTTGTTGTTCTTTGCGAGAGCGAAATTTGTTGCATTTTCTCTTGTAATTTTGACATGTCATGTTGCCATTCTTCATCTTCATGAGTAATAGTAGAGCCTTCTAAAGGATTAATGGGTGTTGAATTCTTTTAGGCTTATTTTAGAATCCAATATTGATACCTTTACTTGCTTTGAGGAGCTTGATATTGAAATTGAATTATCTCTCGAATGTAGAATATTAAATATCTGAAATTCAGATCTGTAGTAGCCCTCTGAAGCTTCTTTCAAATGCCACAGGTCTGATCTAATTTGGATTCCCCAAGACAAAGTTGTGTCCAATATCCCACAATGACCTAATTCTGGACTGGTTCAGTAGAGCACACTTGTAGGACTTGCCACGTGTCACTGTTTCTTCCTTTGTCTCTAAAATTGATAGCCAAGAAACTACAGTCCGTGTACTTGCGACCACTTTTTACGGCAATCAAATCCACTGCCCAGAGAGAGAGTTATTGAACTTTTCCCACGATCACCTCTTTGAGATGCAATTCAGGAGCCTGGAAAAGCACTACCTTCCACAGATCATATCTCCAAAAATATTAAGTAACCTAAGCTCGAATTTTTTTGAAAAATGTCCTCGATTTCAGCCTTAGCACCATACAAATTTCAGATTCCCCGAACCTCTCGTAGAAAAAAATTTATAGTGAAATTCCACGATGACCTGTTTAGGAGCCTGAAAAAAAGACCTAACTTCCATAGATCATATCTCCGAAAATATTGCGAACCAAGCTCTGCAATTTTTAGACAATATTCCTCAGGATTTCGGCTTCGCACACTAAAAATTTCAGCTTCTAAAACTTCGTAGAAACAAAGTTATAGCGAAAATTCCAAGATGAACTGTTTGGAGCAGCGAAACCCTAGAATCCAAAGCTCTGATACCAAATGTTGTGTAACCAGCTCCAAAAATAGAAGAAAAGAGATATCAATGCCTTAGAAATAAGCCACTTCGAGGGGGAAACCTCCAATACATTACATAAATGAAAATTTTTTGGATGATACAATTTACAAAACCTCCTTTCTATATATAGGAGTCCATGGGGCCATAATTTAATCCTAGTGGGGCCACAATGTAATCCTAGCCAACCTAACAATAATAATTTAAGGGCACAATAATAACAATATGGGGGTTACAAGGGTACAATAATAACAATAAGGGGGTTACACTAACAATAATAAGGGACTATACTAGTAATATAGGGACCTAACAGAGAGCCCAAACAGAAACCAAGCAGAGGAATGAGCAGCTGAAGGAAGCCTCAGCCACCTTGGATAGAATGATAGATTGGACGGTTCGGTACCCCCAGGCTCCCAAAAACCTGCCAAAGAAAGACTGGATCCACACACAAGATGCCAAGGTGCAGATCCGGATAAAGATGCAGTCCAAGGATAAGCTATCCAAGGACCTAGATAAGGTGATGTCCGCATACAAGCATCTGATCAGCGGCATCGATTCAATGCACATATTACATCACATTCCATGATCAAGTGCACCGGACGAGGAGAAGACATAGAACAGTGGATCGCATCCAAGAATTTTGAAGCCCATTAAGCAAAGCCACGTCACTTCCGATCTGGCAAAGATCAGTGCGAGAACCCGGGAAATTTTCACACTAGTCCGGATCTACACCCAAGCTCACCTCCTCATTCAACTCCGGTCACACGTAAAAGAGAGACTCTAATCCCAAATGCCTTGGAGTGTCTACATTGGTTGAGAGTGAAGTTCCTTTGATTTCTCCCATAGCTTGATAGACATCATGCTTGGCGTAACTTCCTAAAGGGACAACAAGTTAATGCCCCTAACTCACGATTTCAAGACACATCCTCATGATCGATGGAGTCCCATTTCCTGGGCTCGGGTCGCAAGTCGCACTTCACAAGCCTTGGTCGCAGGCGGCATTATGCTTGTATTAACGGGCACCCCAACAGTTGGGCAGGCGAAAAGTCAGGAAGCCCAAAGGGAAAATTTTGGTCTATAAAACTCCCTCCGGGAAGATTGTAAAGGATCTTTTTTTTTGGACTCAAGAGTTGAGAGAGCATTGTATTGAAGGATAACACTCTTTTGCACATGAATACAGATACTTGTCAAAACTCCTTTTGGATCTGATGTGTTTTGGTGTGCGAACACTATGAGTATTTCTTATACAGTTTCAAACATCTTTTGATTAATGAAGCTGCGCTTTTAATGACATCATTTATGCATTATAGTTCTCTGTACTTGTGTTAATGATGTTCAGCTCATTTCGCTTTCTTAATGAATGTTAATGACTTTGTTTATTAGCATTTGTATTATCATTTAAATCTTTCAGGAAGTGAAGGGCATTTTTTCCATAAAGAATTGTTTCTTTTGTGGTCAGAACCACCTTCAAGCATGACTCCAATGATGTGTTGTTAACAACATTTCCTTCGGCGTTTATGCTTTATTATTTTTCCTTGCTACGCATAGTGTTATATACGTGTTTAACTCATCAATCATGTATCTTGTATCATTTGAATAAGTGTGTGTCTGCAGGTTCATTGAGTTCTTTTGAGACCAAAGGAAAGGAGACTTAAGTGGTAGCTGGACCCACACCCTAGATGGGATCCCTATTCCAAACGGTTTAGAGTCTAGTTGGGACTTTTAACCGGGGAGATCCCCCCGTTGTTGGCCTTAATTCAACTTTCCCGTCAACACCGGCTAAAGTACTAAACTTTAGAGTCCCCTTTCTGCTAATTTATCAACCAAAGTATTGAGTTCCATGTAAACATAATCGAAAGAGGTGATCAAATCTAGCTTCACACTTTTTCCAATTTCTAAATAATGCATTTTATTCATAGAGCATAAATATTTAAGTATATGTAAAAAATTAAAATAAACCTATTTTCAAAACTAATAAAATTTCATGCCAACCAAACACTTCATAAGACAAGTTCTTATAATGTTTGAATTTGACACATGACATGTACTAGGTGCAAGCACATGAAGACAATTTTTATGGTACACCACACTACATAATAAAACAATATGTTACAAATTAGAAAAGAGTTAAAATATTTTTATTCACTTTAAATGCACTTTTCATCATGGATTTAATGTATGTATCAATGATGCATTGTTGAAACTTGAAATTATATATATATATATATATATATATATATATATATATATATTTTTACTTTTATAGTATAAATAATTTTCCCGTTTTAATTTTTTTAAATTTCAATTGGGGGTGGTGGGAGGGGAAGGGGTGTTCTATGGCCCTAAGGAAGTTAAAGTTGTAGAGCATTCATGGGGCTTAGGATTCATGACAAACAACCAAGATGAGGCTTATTCTCGTAGACAAATGGTTTTATTTATCCAAAGAAAATCAAGTAGCTTTCATTGTTTTGGGAGACTCCCTCCTTCATAATCAACATTTGGTGAAGGACTCGTTTTGAGGGAAAGCATTATAAATTATTATAAAAATAATTAGTAAAGCAGCAAAGTGATCTATTTAATAGAATATTTCCATGTTCTTTGTGATATTCAATAAAGATGCAAAGTTATGTGCTAATGAAGGGTGTAAGTTAAGATTGGATATGTAAGTTAATATTGAGAGATTTAAAAATCAATGGTGATTCAGGTACTCTCCCATTACTTAGAGCTAAATGTATTGGAATTTCATATTTATGAAGGATTAAATGATCAATTAGTAATAGTATGGCATGGAAAAAAAAATTGGTTTCTCAAATTTTGTAAGGTATATATCTACAAATCCTCATTTCTTGTTGTCTAGTTTGGAGTCCTCTGGAAAAAAATTGTAGTTTTGTCAGATAAGTGGGATCAAGAAATTGATTTTAAGATATGTTATGTACTAACCGATGTGGCTTAGATGCATGACAAACAACCAAGTTGAAGCTTATGCTCTCTACTAGAGGACTTGGTAAGCCAAAGAAAAATAGGCAGCGTCACTCTTTTGAGAGACTCTCTCCTTGTTATTCATATTTGGTGAAGGAGACTCCTCTCCCAGAGACAAAACATTAGATTTGAAGGTTTTGTGAAAAGAATCAGGAAAGTAACACATTTCCATGTTTTCCCTAATCTCAATAAAGATGTAGTCTTATATGTGCTAATGAAGGGTGTAAATTAAGATTGAGAAATTCAAAAATCAATGTTAAACCAGGTCTTCTCCTATTCCTTAGAGCTAAATGGGCTAGCATTACATAGTTTTTTTTTTTTTTTTCCAAAGAAGAAATCGAACCCATCTATTAAAATCGAACCCATCTATCGATTAAGTAGAAGGTTATATAAGATATGCATAAGAATTCAAAGAATCAAGAGATTTTCCTTTAATTTTTAGTAAAGGAAAAATGTAGTTGCCACTGAGGAGGATATGTTTCTATCGATCCTCTCAGCTTTGTCCAAAAAACCAAAAAAACATTTTTTGTGTCATCTCCTTTCAGCCCCCAAGCTTCCACTTTGTTGTGGAGAGACCTGAAACAGGGATGAAAACAAACTATGTCTATTGCAATCATCATCATGACTAAAATCTGGGTGGTAGACACCATTCCCATTTTCACGAGTTTTTATGAAAACATAATGTTTGAAGCTAGAACAGTCTCCCGGATCTCCTCAGTGAGGAAAACAATCCGAAACAGAGAAAAAAACAAGTGTATTCAAAACATAAAGTATCAGTGTGGGAAAAAACATAAACAATAAATATAAAGACTAGGATCTACATATGTATGGAAAATGGAGCAACTGGATCTTAGTGGGCGAAAGGAGGTTTTCGATCCCTCGGATCTGTCCTCCTTCAACCGCTAGAACGACCCATTGCCCCATATCTTGTCGAACACCCTACTTAGATAGGAGGTCTGCTGCATGGTTCAGTTCCCTGTAGATATGGCAAGCAAATATCTGGTTAAAATAAGCTTTTACAATATTTAATTCATCAAGCAAAGTAGATAAAATGAAATTTTGGCATCTCTGTGTTCCATTGAACCATTTGATGATGTTCAAAGAGTCCCCGAATATTTTGACATCTCTCATCTCGAGAAATGAAAGCCAACATAGCAGAAGGTGAAGATCTTTGAGTTCAGCAAAATTGTTTGTCCCTTGGCCAAGCCCAATGGAAGCTTTCAAATTTTTTCCAGAAGGCTCATGAATGACTAGTCTAGCCTCGCATATTTTTTGAGGGTTAGAAGCCCCATCAAAGTAGGCCCATGGAATATCCCCCTTGATGTGCTCCTGAAAGATGACTCTAGGTTGGGGAGGGTTGGGGAGGGTTTGCCGAGAGGGGTATAAGTTTGAATATGGACACTTTCAAGAATAAGACTGGTTGATAGGGAAGGAGGTGCATTCTGAAAGATGATTCAATTTCTCGGGCTAGCCAAGTCCCCAGAAAAAAGAAGAGGAGGTTCCTGACCATATCATTTGGAGAGTTGGTATGCATTGCATAGTTAGGAAGGATTCAATTATCAATTAGTAATAGTATGACATGTAAATTTTATTTTTTAGTGGGTCAGTTTTGTAGGTATATACCTACAAATCCCCATTTCCTGGTTTCTAGTTTGGAGTCCCTGTACAATAAATTGTAGTTGTGTTGGATAAGTGAGCTTAGGAAAATTTGTTGAAGATATATCTATGTACTACCTGATTTGTTTTCTTTAATCCATGTGTAAACTTGCATATAAATACAAAATTCTCTTTCTAGTAAAAAAACAAAAACAAGCATTTAGATTTAATATTTTTCTAAGTAAAAAAGGAAAAGAATCAAAGGAAAAAAATATTAAAACAAACATTTTTTTTTAAATGTTTATTTTAAATTTTTTACTTGTTTTTCCTCTATAAATATACTAGAAATAGTATTTATATTTTTTTCCCTTTAAATACTATAAAATAGGCATCCCCCCCAAGAAGTATATATATATATATATATATATATATATATATATATATATATATATATATATATATATATATATATATATATATATATATATAAAGAGAGACAAAATTCTAGATGATTTTTCTCTCTAAGACGATACAAAACAAAAAAATTCAATATAATTTAGGTTCTACTTAAGTTTCTTTGTGTGTTTGTAAGTATATGTGTGTGTGAGAGAGAGAGAGAGTGGAAAAAATACAATATGAAAGCCTCTTGTTAAATATATCCTTGAAGATATTAAAACTTATTTGTAATAACTCCAAGATCTTTAAACAATGCTCCAAAAAAATGGATGTGATGTGAGAAACATAAAAGAAGAAAATATATATATAGTGAATATTAGATGCATTGTTTTAAAGTTAAGTACACGTGGGATAAAAAAATACGAAGTAATTTAATTACCTAACCAAAGATACATAAATAAAATAAAAGTTTTATGTAAGTTTGGAGGAAATATATTGAAATAAAATTTTAAAGGAAAAATTGGGTGGGGAACTTGAAGAGAAAGTTGTGGGGAATTTTTGAGGGAAATTTTGAAGATTTTTTTATTGGGCAGTGAAATTTTCATTATGTGGGTTATAATAATGTCATGCTTTTAGTGAAAGGTCATGGATTCATCTAATAATGAAGTTTATATGTCTACGACACTAACATCTTATTCATGTGCATATTCCATTGACATTAGTGAATATTATGGTAATTCCTCTATTGTGAATAAAGATTCATATTTTTCAACTAATATATAGGAGTTTTATCATAGTGCAGGTAATAATATTGAGAATCTTAATAAAGAAAGTCTTAATTCGAGGAATTTTAAGGCATTATTAAGGCACTTATGAGAATGGATTTTCAAGGCACTTATGAGAATGATGAAGTTTTTTCTCCAATAATAGAAATGAAAGGCTCTAATGAAGATTTTGAATAATTTCGTCCAAGAAAATATTTTAAAGGAATTAATGAGGATGATGAATAATTTTCTCTGCAAAATATTTTAAAGGAAATCATGAGGATGATGATAATGACGAAGAGTTTCCTCCAAGTGAGGATTTTAAAGGCATTGACAAGGATTATAAATTTCCTCCAAGCAAGGATTTTAAAGGAACTAATAAGGATAATGAATTTACTCCAAGAGATTATTTTAAAGGCACAACTGAGGATCATGAAGAAGTTACCCTGAGTGAGGTTTTTCAAGGCACTGATGAGGATAATGAATTTCCTCCAAGAAATGATTTTAAAGGAATTGTTGAAGATGATGAAGAATTTATCCAGGTGAGGATTTTAAGGTCACTAATGAATATGGTAACAAATTTCCTCCAAGTGAGGATTTTAAAGGCACTAATGAATATTATGTTCAAGAATTTCCACCAAGTGGGGATTTTGAAGGAAGTGATGAGGATGGTGAAGAATTTTCTTCAAGCAAGAATTTTAAAGGCACTCATGAGGGTGATGAAGAATTTCCTCCAAGTGAGGATTTTAAAAGCACAAATGAAGATGATGAATATTTTTATCCAAGATAGGATTTTGAAGATAATTGTGATAATGATGAAGATGATTATGACAAGGGTGGAGACTTTAATCCCAATGGGGAATATAAAGGTACTAGTGGGGATGCTTATGAATTTTTTCAAGTGAGGATTTTAAAAACAATGATTATGATTTTGTTGATGATCAAAACATTCCTCTTAAAAAAAAAATTAAAGCAATTTATAGACAAAATTCTCTTGTTGGGTCTCCTAATAATGTTAAGTGTGATTATAGTGAGGAAAATACTCCTCCTAAAGATGAGTAAATTCCTTGTAGTGCGAATGAAAAAATGTTGGATACATTGTGTTGTAACATAACTTGACTCAACTAAAGGTCAAGAGAGGTTCTAAGAAATTCAAGGTTGTTGAGGAACAACCAAGGAAAATTTTAAGGATGGAAAATTATCTTGAATTTTAAAAAATTGGCGAATCTCACTAGTCCTTAATATAAAAACTATAAAAATTTTATTGACGTATTTGTAAAATTGTTCAAGTTTTTAATGATATTATATATGTTTTCTATATAAAGTTGGCGAATTTTAACGTAAAATGATTTTGTATTGTAAAATTTGGGCGAATCGTTTTTATAAAAAAATGGAAATTGGCGAATCTATTTTTTGGAAAAACCATGGAAAATTAGCCCACCTGCGAAAATTACCCCCTAAAATTTTCCATGGGAACAACTGTTAAAATTTCAAGAAGACCTACAAAATTCTCAAAAGGATAACTACAAGCTCAACGAGGATTCATCATCACATGTTCACTAGAACCAAATTCAGGGAAGCAGTAGCATTGGAGGTGTAATCTAAGCCAGAGGAGCAATAAAGAAGAAAAGTGTGCAACAAGGGTCAAGTCAGGATTATTTGCGTGTAGAACTGTTCAAGAGTCGGGTCGATTAATGTGTTCAGAAAATTTCACACAGGCCAGGGTCGAGTCATGAAAATATACGTACAGAACCAATGTTCGGAGGCTTAATCACAATCGCATGTGGAAGGCCTGATCGCCTATCACAAATCACAATTGCAAACCTCAGGAGGAATAGAACAAGGTTGAATCACTGAAATGTGAAATTCAATACGAGGACCAGATGCGATATAGTTTGAAGATTGAATCTAAAGTATTAACATCCGGCCATGGGAACCTCTTGCATATATCACATCACAATCTCAGAAGAGATAGCAATCATAAGATAACATGATTCGTTGAAGTGCGAAGTGCGATAACGAAGCAGACGCGATGCAACTCAAAAATATGATTTAATATATTCCAATCGCACATCGTACATCGCAATATTAGGAGGAATCGTGTTCATGAATATGTTATGAAAGCCGAAATGAAAAATTTGACAAGGTTTTATATCGCTGATTGCGATTTGCAATCAGCTCCACCGCCATTTGCCACGTCATCCCTACCTTTATCGCACATCACACATCACAAGCTCAGAGGAATGCACTCATGAATATGTTTTGAATGAAAATTTTTTAAATGCAATAAAGGGATGGACACGATAGTTTTCAAAGGAAAATTGGAATATATTTTAAATTCCAGTCTTACGGTAGTCACAAAGGAAAGTATGAACATAGTGCATACTCGAGTAAGAAAAGACCCGACGCTACATGCAGAACAACGATATACGTGTGCGATATTTCATTAATCAAAGGCTAAATGTTGTGGGCATGAGCTAAAGAGGCAGATTCGGGTAGTAGGTGACATGATGAAAGTGTTCGAAACACAAAATCATGGGTAGAGTTGGGTAGAGATGCGTTTATGCATACTATTAGGATATCACAGTAGAAACAGAAGGAGACGCATGAGCAACAAATCAGATTCATAAAAAAGATTATTTTTCAAGTTTCATTTTGTTTTCTTTGTTAATATTTAAGCTATAATGATGTCCTCAATTGCAATGTAATAAGTATTTTAACAGTTTAGGTAGTCTAGGAGTTTCAAGAAGCTCGAGCAGTTACAAACTGCTTTTTTTTGTATTTAAGGAAGAGAGAAAGAGAGAGGAGGGGTTCCGAGTTCTGGACCACTTGGAGACTACATTTTGTACTTCTTTTTCTAATGGGTGAATGAAAGATAAATAAATTTCCCTGCAACTGTTGATGGTGATTCATGTTTCTTGTGTCACTCTATGTTGTTTCTTCCTTGAGTTAAGTGAAGTAAAGAAGAAGCTGGTCTCTAATTTATGTTTGTAAGTAAGAGTTAAATAGCCTTAATACATTCTCCTTCACTCCAACTCCTCTCCCTTCACCATTTCTCTCTGAAACATAAAATTAATAGACTCTGTGTTTACAACATATTATTTTGAGTTTCCTCTCTCTCCATGAATTCTCTATGAAACTTAAAAGTAATAGATTTTGTGTTTACAACATATTATTTTGAGTTTCTGCTCTCTCCATGAATTCTCTATGAAACTTAAAAGTGATAGATTTTGTTTTTACAACATATTAGTTTGAGTTTCCTCTACAGTTCTTCTTTTCCATTCATATGTTAGTAGTCAATGGCATTGTGAAATATTTTATTATTCCAACTCATTAAGAGTTTTAGAAAACTAGTTTCGAGAGGGATAGAACAAAGACATCATGATAAAATTATTTATATGACACACTTTTAAAATGTCTCAAGCACTGATTCTTTTCACAACCGAGGGATTGTCTCTTAAGATACAACATTTCCTAGTGCCATTGCTGGGGACGAAGGCACGAAGTTATTTTTCTCTGGGTATTGAGATCTATTTCTTGATGGTGAACAAGATTTAGATATAAAATTTGGTTTTTTATTATTCACTTGGCGACTCCACTGATGAATATTTCATTAGATAAGGAATTTTTCTAGCAAGAAAATGATAAAGCATCGTGGAAAAAATGGGTATCATAGTTTGAATCTTTTAAAGGAAGTTTTATTTTTCACTATCAGTTTAGAGGTCTATTTTCCCATACATATCAAGAAGATTGTTTCCTGCTTTATATTCTTAGAATATTATAAGGCCAAAAAGGTACATTCATTATTGGAGAAATATAAGATTTTTATTCTTCTTGTATTATTGATCTTGACACAACTTTATCTCCTAAATATGACAGGAGAGGTGACTATTGCATTCCAATTCCTGAAGATAATCCGTCACAGTCCAGGCATAAAGGTGAGGATTCATCATATTTGGGTGATAATATTCTACCTCATAAACAATACGCTTCTTTCTAGCTTGGAACCAAGGTGATTTTCAAACCCTTGGTGCTGCCTACAGTTCTTCATCAATATCCTTTAAAAAATATTTAAATTTCTGCCAAGTTTTTCTGGAGAAAGTGATGAGGTTGCAACCGAACAACACCTCCTAGAATTTGAATACTTTCTAGAAAAATTTCAAATTATCTATGAAGATGTGGCTTTAAGGATGTTTTTCATTCATTAAAGTGGGGTGCTTAGGATTGGTTCCAGTGTTTGGAGGAAGGTTCAATTAGTTCATGGTAGAGTTTTCAAGACATCTTTATTATATATTGGGGCGATCACAAGTCATATAAAAAGCACATTTTGGAGTTATATTCCATCCAGAGGCAGAGTAATGAATCAATCATTGTGTTTAACATGAGGTTTCAAAAAATCTATTTCAGCATGCCGAAATAAATTTGACCTCCTGGAGATGCAGCTATGATATACTATTTTAGGGCTCTTTCTAATGTCTTGGATTTTAATCTCAAGGAGAGAAAGCCTTGCACTCTAGAGCTGATGTTTCTTTATGCACAAGAAATCGAAGATAATGTGTGGGCTTGTAGAAATTTTTCCTGTCATGTTGAAAGAACAAGTTATGTTGAAGACAAGAGGGCCTGTCAAGAAAACATTGGAATTGTTTTACAAGAGAATGAAAATTCAGAGATGAACAAGGATTTTCAAAAGGTGTCAGAGGATTCCTATATTTATGAAACACAAGAATTTAAGCATTATGAATTATGGTCAAAAATTCGTTGTAAAAACTGAACTACACGTTGAAAGCCTGGAAGATCATTAAAATATTCATAATTTTAATGATTTTGTGAATAGAGGAGAAAATAGTGGAGCTCCTCAGGTGTGTTTGCAGGAGGGGGAATATTTTTATCAAGAATTGGCATTATACGAAGAATATTAGCATTATGAGGAACAAACCTTAGATTTCTCTTTTTGACCTAAATGGTTGTCAACAGAAAAAAAAAAAAATCAATTTTCTCACATATAACCTAAAATTGAGGAATCAAATAGCGAAGGAAGCTACGATGTTCAAAGAAGTCTGCATCAGCAAGATGTTCAAGAAAAAGAGATAGCAAAAAATTGGTCTCATCAATTTTATGATCCAGTAGCTGACTATATGAAAAATTTCTTTTGTTAGCAACAAGCATTCATGCAAAGGTATGTGAAAAGCTTTGTATCTCGAAAAATTTCATGGTACCTCCCTATTGTGATATTCAAATTTCAACATTATGGAGGCATTAGGTCTAACATGTAGATGTTGGATTGGTGCCATTAGAAGGCTGACTTCACCTGATTAAGTTAAGAAATGAATGCATATATAGGATCTATGCATAAATAAGCTTAGAAGTTGAGCATTTTTATTTGTAGTATTTCTAGTTCTATGTTTTTAGTTTAAGAATAAAGGGAGAAGTCCAAAGTGTAGCAAGTTTTGGGAGGATTTCATACTGGATCAAATCCCATTTGAGATTGACTCCATGCCCAATAACGGCTACTGATCTACAAGTTATCTTTGACTCCATGCCCAATAAAGGATAATGATCTACAAGTTCTTAGCACTTCGCTACCAAAGTGTTGTCCCCAATTAGAGCCAAATGTTGTAGCATAATTTGAATCAGCTAAAAGTCAAGAGAGGTTCTGAGAAATTCAAGGTTGTTGAGGAATAATTATTAAAAATTTCAAGAAGACCTACAACATGCTCAAAAGGATAACCATAAGCTCAATAAGGATTCATCATCACATGTGCATTGAAACCAAAATCAGGGAAGAAAAAGCATTGGAGGTGTAATCTAAGACAAAGGAGAAGCAAAGAAGAAAAGCATGCAACAAGGGTCAAGTTGGGCTTATTTTTGTGCAGAACAGTTCAAGAGTCAGGCCGATTGATGCATTCAGAACATTGCACACAGGTTGGGGTCGAGTCATAAAAATATACGCATAGAACTAGCATTTGAAGGCTTAATTTCAATCACATGTCGAAGCCCTAATCACATATCGTAAATCACAAACGCAAACCTCAGGAGAAATAGAATGAGGTTGAATCACCGAAATGTGATAAAAGGACCGGATGCAATATAGTTCAAAGCTCGAATCTAAAGTATTTAAAGTCCGCCATGGGACCCTCTTGCATATATCACATCACAAGCTCAGAAGGGATAGCGATCATAAGATAACGCGATTCGCCTAAGTACGAAGTGTGATAACGAAGTGGACGCGATGCATCTTAGAACTTTTATTTAATATATTCCAATCGCACATTGCAATATCATGAGGAATGGTGTTCATGAATATGTTATGAATTCCAAAATGTGAAATGAGAAAATGTTTTATATCGTTGATTGCGATTTTTGATCGACCCCACCTCCACTTGCTACATCATCCCTACCTTTATTACACATCACACATTGCAAGCTTAGGAGGAATGGCACTCATGAATATTTTATGAATGCCAAAATTCGAAATACGATAAAGGGACGAACGCAATAGTTTTCAAAGGAAAATTGGAATATCTTTTAAAGTCCAATATTAAAGAAGTTACAAATGAAAGTCTGAACACAAGGCAGACTTGGGTAAGAACAAACCCGATGCTACATGCAGAACATCGGTATGATTTTGTGACAGTTCATTAATCAAAGACTAAAAGTTATGGGAACGAGCGGAAGATTCAGAGTTGGGTAGTAGGTGACATGATGAAAGTTTTCAAAATGGAAAAGCATGGGAAAAGTCATGTAGAGATGCATTTATGCAGACTGTTAGGATATCATAGCAGAAAAAGAAGGAGACACATCAAAAACAAATCAGATTCAGCAAAAGGATTATATTTCAAGTTTTATTTTGTTTTATTTGTTAAGATCAAAGATACAATGATGTCCTAGATTGAAAATGTAATAAGTAGTTTAAGAATTTAGGCAGTCTAGGAGTTTCAAGAAGCTCAAGAAGTTACAAACCACTTTTGTTTGTCTTTAAGGAAGAGAGAAAGAGAGAGGAGGGGTTCCGAGTTCTGGACCTCTTGGAGACTACACTTTGTACTTCATTTTCTGATGGGTGAATGAAAGAAGCATCACGTTTCCTACAACTGTTGAAGGTGATTCATGTTTCTTGTGTCATTTTATGTTGTTCCTTCCTTGAATGAATTGAAGTAAAGAAGCAGTTGGTCTCTGATTTAAATTTGTAAGTAAGAGTTAGATATCCTTAATAAGAGCTCCTTCACTCCAACTCCTCTCCCTTCACCAATTCTCTCTGAAACTTAAAAGTAATATATTATGTGTTTACAACATATTATTTTGAGTTTCCTCTCTCTCCATGAATTCTCTCTAAAACTTAAAAGTAATGGATTATGTGTTTACATCATAATATTTGGAGTTTCCTCTCTCTCCATGAATTCTCTTTGAAACTTAGAAGTAATAGATTTAGATATCGGCAATCAATGGCATTGTGAAATATTTTATTATTCCAAATCATTAAGAGTTTTAGAAAACTAGTTTCCAAGGGGATAGAAAAAATACCTCATGATAAAATTATTTCTGTGATACACTTTTAAAATTTCTTAAGCATTTATTCCTTTCACAACCGATGGATTGCCTCTTAAGATACAACACATTGAAAACAAATATTGTATTTAGAACTAGCACTAAACCTTTTTTATATCAATATAATTATTCCAATTATACATGATCTAGGAAACATTTTCTTATGAAATCAAATTTCATTACTCATTTGATTTCTATTAAATGTTGTCAAAATAATTGCTTGAAAGATATAGGATTCACGTATTCATTTGAGAAAAGAAAATTATATTTGTAAATGAAAAAAAAATGAAAAAATCATATTTAGTGCGGTGCATGATATCTGTAAAGATAATTCGTGATTTTCATATTTAAGAATATTTTACAGAATAGAAATGCTTTAAAAAAAATCACTCAAATGGTAACCTTTATCTATCAAGAATCCAAACAATATTGAAAAAAAATCCTATATTTTGTTTAAAGTACATCATATAATTGAGAGTGGGCCATTAACAAACACTACATTGTGATGGATACAAGTCTTTTTTTCCAAACATGGAAAGCGCATGCAAGACATAGACATAATACATCATTCTAGATTATTTCTTGAGACATGAAATCTACAAATTTTATAAAGAATATGTTGGAGGTGCTAAAGGAAATGGTAATTTTATTTCACTTGAATACAAGGATATGGAAAAAACAATTCAACAATGTTTGTATTTCTAAGAAGTCAATGATCAAGATTTGTGATACATGTGTTTCTCTTAAATTAAAAAGAGATAAATCTAAAGTGGTAAAAATAGGTATATATTTACAACATTATTTGTTATAGTTGGATAGTTATTAGCTATAAAAATGTATTATCAATATTTTATTTTTATGTTATGTGCAGATTCCATTGTCAAAGAACTTCAAAAGAATCGAAATTAACAAGGAAGTAAAAGGAAAAAGTTTCACAAGCATAAAAAGAAATGTTATGATATTCCAAATAAATATTTAAGTTTGATAATCGATGGTATGGACAAAAGAAAACATTTCTTCACATTTTTTCCATGCAAAAAATAAATTATAAGAGTATTTAGTTTCATTTGGTTGGTTGTATGGTTTTTTAATGGAAAAATGTGTCTATGTGTTTAATTCATGACTCCAAATATTTGGAAATTTGAACACCACCATAATTCATCATGTGCTCACTCATTGATCTGGTAATATTCCTCAAGTTTTGTATCTACAATTAGACAACACTAGCCATTAAAACAAAAGTCAAATTGTATTTGGATATCTAAGCATGCTTATTGACTTGAGATTTTTTCACAAACTAAAATTTGATTTCCTTGTTTTTGGGCACACTCATAACTATATTGATCAAATGTTTGATCATTGTAAGTAACATTGAAGAGGAAGAATGATAAGATCATGCCATCATTAATCGAATATATTAAGAATTCATACATTCAAAATCTTATTTTTTACATATTGGAAAAAATTGTTGGCATGCAAAGGTTTCTTTTGGGATTTCATAGTGAAGAAAAGTGCATCAAATAGCTTAATTATATTAGCATCCAACATCAATTAACGTTGAAAATTTGAAAGGAAAACACTTATATTAGGAAAGAAGTATTCAACAACTACATAATGGGGGCCTTCATCGAGCTTAATATTTTTGAAGCTCATTCCATATCATTCCATATTTGCATCAAAGGTATCGTTATCACAATATGTCTCTAAAATTCTTCATGCACAAAGGCATAACAAAGATCTATATTATTTTGAACGTTTGGAATAAATTAAAATATATATAAAGTGTGTGTGTGTGATTTGATGTTGTTTATTTCATTCAGTAGGAGTATTTTTCCAATGATAAGAATAAATTAATTTCAAGCTCAAGAAACATTGATACATTTTAGAATACTCAATTTATTTGACAACAACAAATTCCCAATGAATATTCGGAAAGAGACACTGAAAGACACCGAGAATATTAGTGTGTGTGTGTGTGTTGTGTGTGTGATTTGATGTTGTTGATTTCATTTAGTTGGATTCATTTTACAATGATCAGAATAACTTAATTTAAAGATCAAGAGACAGGGATACATTTTTTAACACTCCATTTATTTGACCACAACAAATTCCAAATGAATATTAGGAAAGAGACATTGTTAGACAACACGAATCTCAATGTATCATTTAGTCTTCAAAGGTAGATAAAAGAGAAATTATATTGGTTCTAAAATATCACATGGACTATATGAAGCCATGAAAGACCTATATAAGAGTTTGTACTAGATATTAACAAGGGTTTCATGATCACAGCATTAGCGACTAGAGATCCACATGGTTATCCATTCTATGTTACCAAGGTTTTAAAGGTCACTAAAGAAAATTAATGTGTTATAATATTTGAAGCACGTTGGTATGCAATAGATACACACCAATTCAATGGTGTGAGTAAGCCAAAAATGGCAATTGAAAAACAAATTAGCAAAAAGAGAAAAAGAAAGGATCCAAATATAAATCATTATTACACTAACCTCTTAAAATTAGAGGATGTTAACATACTTTTTTATGACCTTAATTTGACAAAGAGAGTAACTCTTCACTCCAAGACCACGTATAATATCAAGAGGTTTCTATCATAAGAAATAGAAGCAAGATGAGATTTCATTGCACCCAATCATAAACAAAGAAAACTTTTGACCTATGTAATGTTGGGCATACATGTAAACTCAAAAGGTGCACTGTTTGATAATAGACAAGAATATGGATCATATACACCTTCATCCTATCATTCATGTAAAGATGATGTAGATTATAATGGCGTGCCACAATCTATGGGTCAATTTGAATAAGCATATACAATATTCTATCATTTTTTTATCAATATGATGTTTATATGGTAACTCCAAAGCATTTTTTTAACTTGCATATGATCTCACATGAAGCTATGGAATTTCCATGTATTTTAGAGTATATAGTTTAATTATGAATAATTTATTTGTATTAAATATCAATAATGCAACATTAACCTTGAGAATTAATTTATGTTCATTCATTATGGTTAATATTAATTTTTTTATTAAAAGTTAAATAAAAAATTAAAATAAGTACATATTTTGGAATTAATGTTGATTTTTTAAATTTATGATGTGATATGGTGTGGTCTTCATTTTTTGCAATATGTTGTTTTTTTTTTCTTTTCAAGTTGTCTGTGATATTTTAGGCTTGACTTGTGGCTTGAGAAATCACAACCCAAGGGAATATAATCCATCAAAGTCACACAAGGATTGCACACAGACTCGACCACACCAGCCCTAAGCTGATTGGATTTTTTTAGCATGTATCCTCCCCCTAGCACCGGGCACAACCACCCCCCATTAGTTTTTATCCAGAGTCGCCTTGCTAACGAGGCCCATCCTCAACCGATTGTTCTAGTGGGAATTGATGTACTATTTTGTTGTTATTAGGCCTAGAGATGACCCAATTTCTAGTCAGACAAGATGGCCTTCGATATCCATTAGCAATAGCTTCAATTAAACTAACTTGTGTAGTATATTATCCCTTATATCTCATCTATCCAATAATATATTCCATAGAAGAGTCTCCAAGTTTCAATATAAACTTGTTGTGTACAATTAATGGTTATTCCTTTCTCTGGTATTCCTAGTGTCAAGAACCTTCAAATCCAAAATTCCTTGATGTTAATGGTGAACCTCATCCTCTAAAACATTTATCTCAGACTAAATTTGATGGGATTGTGGGCTTGAAAGTGATGCACAAAACCCTCAACATGAAACTGACTCCTCAAACCAACAATCGCCCCTCGATATTTTCACCCCCCGACAAAAATGAGTGCATTAATGTGTCATGCCAGCCAATGGAAGAAAGAGTCACATTGGAAAAAGGATCCCCAAGTTCAAGGGGTGGATGAAATGTTGCCCGAAAAACACACCATAACCTTTTGGGAGACTTTCTTGATTCTATAGAAGTTGGGGAGTGTCCCTTGCTTGAAGCATATAGTAGGTGTGATAGGAAATCAAAGGATAAGTGTTTAATGCAAAACTATATCTAAAGACCTAATTTATTTTTAAATCTTAAATTAATCATAAAATCAATAAGAAAACTAAGTACAACTTAATTTTACTAAATTTCATTAATTTAATGATCACATAAAATCGAGGTGGAACTCTTTTACCAAGTTTAAATGTGTTCTTTAGTATCACAATAATACATTTGAATCATCCTTTTTTAATGGCATGGTCTAAATCAAAACATGTGAATTATCCTAAATTAATGAAATTTTAGTCCCCTAGCCCACCAAAGGGAGTATAGTTCTCGACATCTAGTCAAATATATTTGACCTTATATTAGTTGGTTTATTATTACATAAACTTATGCAATTTATTATTAAAAAAAAAAAAATCAATTCTAATTTTTGCATTGATCTATTGTGTTTGATATGACTAATGTAATTTTTTATTGGTTTATTATGCTTGATATGACCAATATATATTTGGTATTATATATATATATATATATATATATATATATATATATATATATATATATAGTTTTTGGGTTCATGTTGAGGTATCAAGGTATTAAGCTTATTTAAAGTTTTGTGTAATAATACTTTGAAACTTATGTGGTTTGGTATATCATTATATTATGATGATCCACAGACTATGTATTTAAGGCTAACACCATATAATCTAGATTATGTTAAGAAATAACCTTGGCTCACCACCTCACCATTGCATTTAATTTTGATGACATTATATAGTGGAGTCTACATCTATCCATAACCTTTCTTCATAAAATTTAGTTTCTTACATATATCCACAAGCTTGCCTTGTCACAATCTAGTTTCTTACATCTAGCCATAACCTTGCCTCATTACATGTGTATTTTCTCACATTGTCATCCATAGGTACAAATTTTCATATATAAATTCTCACAATCTCACTACCATGTCCAACTTTGCACTTGCAATATGATATCCTCTATAAAAAAATTATGAGTTCCATATAGAGCACAGAGAGGGGAATCAATACAGCTTAGTGAAAGTAGTGAGTCAAGCCAAAAAATTATACTAGCACATTATATGTTTCACCCACTACCAACATCATCATTTGAAACATCATAACACCCACCAATAGCATCAAAGAAAATAGCATCATGAAGTAGGACATCAAACCGGAGGAGGGATCCATATTGTGTGTGAAACAGTCAATAGGTGAGAGCTTTAAATGTTGGACATAGTGTTGTCACCCATGAAAATCAGTGTCATTGATGTCGAAGGGTATGTCAAATTAAGGAGATTTTTGAGTATAGTGTTATCATTAATGTCAAATAAATATGATGTCTTCGAATTTCAATGCCTTGAAAGGTTTGAATAGGTGATGCCAAATATAGGTTGAAGTTTATTGAGAATTTTTTGAAATTATGATGATCAAATGAAAACAGAGATTGTATGGTTGGATAGTCTTCTTCGATAACTTTCCAACGGTATATCACACTTCATAAAACTCCTCTGGGATGAGAAGATAAGTCAATTTAAAAGTAACAATGGAAAAAAGGGTCAAAATACTAAATTTTTTAATAAAAAAATCAATTTGTTAAAGTTAATGCATCTTCAAGGAAGATACATATTTTGGTGTGAAATCAATAAAAATTGGCACACAAACATGTGCATTGTTGAATAGAGTTAAAAATCATGCATCTCATGGTAGATTTGACAATTGTGGACATTATGAATGGTGGATGAAGTAAAAAATTGTGTGATGTTTAATAGAGGTTATACCCCCATGTTCTCCATCCTCTGTCATGCTAAACCAATAAGAACATGATGCATCGTAGGTTCCAATTATTCCTTTAATTAGTTGATAAGTGGACCCTTCAGCAGTAGGATACGTGGATTGATGTCCTAGGAGAGTGATGACATGGCATCATAGTATTAGTACCAAGTGGAAACACAGGAATACATGGAAAATGATGTCGCAACATGGTATTGGTGCCAATTGGCAACACAGGCACACATAGAAAATGATGTGGTGGTCAAGTATTGGTGCCAATTGGTAGCACAAGCAGATGATGTGGATGATGATGTGATAATATGATCGATGACATGCCATCATAGTAGTGTGCCATGTGGCATGTCTAGTCAGCAATTTTGGTTGAACAATAAGGTCAAATCTAAGTGACACATGGCACCACTTAGAGAGTGCCATATCGCATGATGATGGTGGTGAAACCTGGTATTTCACCAAGGGTGCTGCAACTCCCAGAGGCTACTCTACTTTACTTTATCAACCTAGGGTTCTTATAAGCTTCGAGGTGACAATGCTATATACACAACAGATGCATTATACTCATTTGATCCTCTTCTTAGTTCTACGATGGGGTGCTACAACTAGGGTTTCTTCTAGGATATTAAGTATGTCACACTTCTGAATGAAAACTAAGACTAAAAATGACTCATGACCATTACTCTATCAGCAAGACAAGAAACTATTCTACAACATAAAGACTCATCTAGATATTTTCAAGAAAGGAAATCCACACTTAAACTAATGCAAGAAATAAAGTTAAACTAAGTGGCACTCATGATTTAAATTTCTGAATTGAACTTGCAGAAAGGGAAACTAATATAGGCACACATGTTGAACCAAATGATTGATTGAAATCTATCTATCTCATGCTTGATTTCTATGCTTAACAATGCATCTATCAATGGCCTACCTATTCTTGTAAATAACAATGTTTTGCAACAAAAGAAGGAGGCGCTAAGGTGACCTAGAAGGGTCTTGGACTCATGGTTTCAGAGATGAAGGTTTCTTGGAGGTTGTGCTAATTTTGGATGAGTTAAAATAGAGGTCTTGGGATGAATAAGTGACTAACTGGCGTTGCTACAAGATCAGCTACAAGACTTCCTGTAGTGCTACAAGATGTCCTAAAATGCTATAGGAAACAACCGAGAGTAGTTTGAGGCCAGAAAATGTGAGGGAAGGGTTAGGAGAGGTGAAATGAAGGTGGATCTAGGTGGATGGAAGGTATCCAACCCTTTGGCCAATATCAAAAATTCTCTCAAAGCTTGTCTTGCACCTCCAAGGTGGCTCTCGGTGTTGTGGTGGAGATATTAAAAAATAAGGCTGAAAGCGATTTGGTTGGAAGTTAGTTGTTGAGGGGTGGAAAGTGAATCTAATGGTGTTGGTGGAGTCCTCCTATGCTACTCTATTCAAACTTGAAAGAAAAATACTTTTTCATGCAATTATCATTGATAAATCTATTATGAAAATGGTGGAAAATATGAGTTAAATTTAAGCAAACCTTTGTTGGAAATATTTTCATTGATGGCAAAGGAGCTTAGGAGATATCGGCGCATGCAAAAAGTGCAATAACCAAAAGAAAAAGTTTAGGAGAGATTCGCAGAAGCAGCAAAGAAGCATAGGCAGCAAAGGCAGTGAAGGCAGCAGTTGAACAACGAAGGTAGCAGAGGCAGTGAAGGCTAAACCTCGTGCACATCTTATGAGCGCGGTTAACATTGATCCGGGATCAATGGTACCATGGGGGAAAAAACAGCCCGATGGATAACCCAAGGGGGTGCCTCCGCATTTGACTCTCCCATCGGGCGTTGATCGCATATCGACGGTTGTCATTCACTGTAGTAGCACATGCTTGATGACCATTTCGTGCCAAGGAATGTTTCTGCAGTGCCGTGAACTAGGACCTACTTTCCTAAATCCAAAAAGTACATTTTTGGACCGAAGTGATCAATAGATGAGATTAAAGGAGATCGACGGCAAAGATTATATCACAATCAAGTGGGACCCGATCGCATATTGAACATCGCAATGTCAAGAGAATAAGTTTTTGAGAATCGGGTTGAATTTCCGAAGCGCGAAGTGCGATAATGAAGTGGCTATGCAAAGTTGTGATGCGATGTGGCGATGCGAAGGGACACATGGCAGCACAACTCAATATCGCACATGGATGATACGAATTTCATCGCATACCATGAAGTGGCGATGCGATGCGATGCGAAGTTAATCGTATATCGCAATCGGGGCAGGAGGAATATCGTATATCGAGAGATCAGAAAGACTAAGGCACATTGGGTAACAAGATTCACCGAAGTGTGATAAAGGGAACAGATGTGATATAGATCAAAGGTGAAACCTAAAGCATTTCAAGTCCGAGAGTATGGGATTTCCCGTTGTTAAATCACATCGCAGAACAAAGGAGCATTAGAACATAAAATGTTAAAACCTGCGGGCAAGAGAAATGTGATGCACTATGATTGGTCACTGCGTTGTGGGATCCTTCAAACAAAGTTAAATCCAGGGCTAAGTGTTTTATGAAGAAAACCATGGAAGTGGAGGTCGACTCGGGTTACAAAGTAAAGACCTAAAAATATGAAAAAGGACCCGGAGCATGAGGAGAACAGTGTGATGAAGGATTGACCGTAGAGGCATGTAAATCATCGGCAATGGTCAAACGATACGTGGAACCAGAAATGGCAAATAAGCAGAACAGTGAAGGCAGGATTATAAAACCGGTAAGTGCTTGTTGCACCACTTTTGGAAGATAAGTGGTAAAAGGTGAAACAAACATGATAGTGTTAAGAAGGCGACACGTGGCATTCTAAAACCACCTATTTAGCGTAGGTTAGGAACAATTAAATAACATGCAATTTGGTGTGTGAATTCTGTCGGATTGGGAAGTTAAAAGAGGTGGAGTGCGATGACCGTCTGATTGATGAAAGGTTGATATGCATGTGAACGCAGCACAAAAGACACAGTTAACGGAAGAAATAGAATAGTTATGCAGTAGAGCTAGAATAAAATAGTAGAAACTGAAAATACAGTGACGGCAGTAGAAAATACAAATATATGGTGAACCAAGAGCTGAAAGGGCTAAATTGAAATATTATTGTATCTGTAAATGTAAATGATTTAATTATTTTTATTTGTATGTGATGCAAAGGCAAGTCTCCGTAGGCAAAGAAAAACTCCAATTTAATTCTGAAATGAATAGACAGTGTTGTAACCTCCTGAAATGATGAGCGAGAAAATGAGATGGTGGAAGAAAAAGAGTCATGCCTGTTCACTTCATATTCCCTATAGAATGAAAATAGTAAAAAAGCTATTTGTATAAAACATGTAATATTGGTATGCATAGAGATGTTAGAGAGTGCAAGAAGAAGGAGCAGAGAGAGGAGTTGTGAAGATCCAGAGATGATATAAAGCAAATTTGAAGGCTGAAAGGACAACAACAAAAAGAAGGAGAAAAACAGAGCTAATATCCAGGTAAATCAGCATATGATTTTATTGTATAGTGAGGAAGTTGGTGCTTCCATATCAAGTTGTAGCTTGATAGATGTCCAGTTGTAGCTGGATGAGGTAGGAGCCTCTTGTAGGTTGTAGCCTGCAGAAAATAGATGGGAGTTGGAGCTTCCTTGCAAGTTGTAGCTTGCAGAATTGAGGTAGTAGCCTCCTATAGGTTGGAGCCTATAGAAAATCAGTGGTGAGAGGGAGTTGGAGCTTGCCTTTGCATCACAACAATAATAATATGTGGTTTTCTCCCTTATGGGTTTCCACTTATGTATGTTTTCTATGTGCATGATGATTATGTGTTGATATTCTGTATTTAATCTGCTTAATACCTGATGCTCACTTATTAAGATTGTTGTTCCATTATTTATTAAGTTGATCACAAAACGAAGATGTAAATAAGTGTAAAAGAAAGTTTTACAAGACCATGACTGTATTAAAATGATTCACCCCCCCCCCTCTCAGTTTAACCAAGGGTTCAACAATTGGTATCAGAGCGGGTTCCTTCTGTATCAATTTAACAAGTGAAAGGAGATCCTAGGTCCCCAAGATGGCTAGTCTAGAAGGATGCTCAACAAATAAAGCCCCTTTGTTTATTTGTACAAATTATGCCTTCTGGAAAATAAGAATGAGGACATACATAATCTCTCTAGGAATATAATTTTGGGCTGCTATGGATTTTAGATATGCCCCAAAGGATTCTGACACAGAGAAAGAAGCCAAACAAGATTTTATAGATAATGCCAAAGCTATGAATGTTGTCTTAAGTGGTCTGTGTGAGGCAGAATTTATCAAAGTAATGCACAACAAGACTACCAAAGAAATATGGGATACATTAGAAAGTATCCATGAGGGAGATAAAAAGGTGAAGATGGCCAAACTACAAGTCTATCGAGCCCAATTTGAAAATATAAAAATGAATGAAGAAGACGATGTTGCCAGCTACTTCTTAAAGGTTGCAGAAATTGTGAATAATATGAAAGCTCTAGGAGAAACAATTAGAGAATGTGTAATTGTTCAAAATATATTGAGATATTTACTGTCCAGGTTTAATCCCAAGGTTTTTACCATATAAGAAACAATTGATTGGGAAACATTGACCATGAACCAATTACTTGGAAACTTAACAGCCTATGAGATGATACTTCAACAGAGGAAGTCAAATGTGAGGGAGGCAGCCTTTAAGGTTGAGAAGATCAAAGAAGAAAAGGAATATACATGCTCCTGCTCTAATGAAGAAGAGGCCAAAGTTATCAAAAGATTGGATAGAGTCTCAGGTAAGTATAAAGGTAAACTTCCATTTAAATGATTTAACTTTGGAAGATTTGGGCACTATGCATCACAGTTTCCTTACAAGAAAACAAAGAATCAATAGAGAAAACATAGAAAATCAAAACTAATAACTAGAAGAAAGGGAATAGATTCAATAGAGAATACCTTTATGCTCAGCAAGATAGCAGTGCATCTAAAAACTTAGATGAATCCTCAAATGAAGAAGGAACCTTTGAATTTGTGTTGATGGCCAAGGAAGAGTCTGAAGGATTCCTTCTATAATATGAGGAAGAAGGTGAGGTAGGTCTTGAGGGGGAGATAAGAAGTGCCCTGGAGGAAATAGACAGACTTAAACTCAAGTGCAGAAAATAGAAAAACATTCTCCTCAAATATGTAAAAGAGGTACCAAATTTAGAAGATCTCATTCAATTGAAAGTATAACTTGAAGAAGCCAAGAAGGTGGAAGACATTCTGCTAAAGCAAATTAAAGATAAACATCAGGAGCAAGAGAAATTGGAAGAAGAAGTGGTATGCCTGAGAAAAAAACTGTAAAACACCCAAAGGGAATTGACAATGAAAAATCCTTGAATGAAAAGCACTGAACAGTTGGAAAAGATTCTAAATGCTCAAAGGTCTCCTCTCATAAAGGCTGGGACAGGATATGAAGGAGAAACCAATAAATCCAAGGTAGAAGATAACAAGAATATTATTTTTGTAAAAGCTGTAAAGGATAATGAAGCAAGGAACTACAGAATCAGAAGCCAACAAGAAATTGATGTGTGATGAAACAAACAGAAACAAGTAGCAACATCAAGAGACAAAGAATGAGAGGAATAAACAAGCAATTGCAAAAATCTCAATTGTTCCTGAAGATCAATTGAACAAGTTCGGAAGATCTCAAAGGAGATTCTTTCCTCCTGTGAGAAATGTCACTTTTTTTTCCTGCCACAAATTGGGACATATTGCTACATACTGTTAGACAAAAATAATTGATTTCAACCAGCAAAGGATGCAGAAAATGAAAAGACTACCTCAAGCGACCAAATGGAGAAGACAACCCTTTACCAGATACACTAATCGTTTCCATGGGTATTGTTTTTGTTGTAAGGGGTTTGGCCATAAAGCGATGGAGTGCAGAACGTATGGACAAAGTCTGATGTTTAAAACCCTAATGAGATTTATGAACAATGGAGAGTTCACTTGTACACATAATCCATTTAAAAATATGATCAAATGCTTTGTATGCCATCAAATCGGACACATGTCTTCCAAATTTCCTATCAAATAATGTGGTCCATCTTCTCATAAATGGTGCCAAACAAATAGCTGCCTACAATGGAAAAAAAAGTTGAATAAGTGTGACCTGACTCTAATAGCTCAAGATCAGAAAAGCCAATGATATATGGATAGTGGATGCTCAAAGCATATGACTGGAGATCGAAGCAATTTTGTAACCTTTGATTAAAATAAATCTGGAAATGTAACATTTGGAAATGACAAAGCAAGGAAAATCAAAGGAAAAGGCTCAGTGAGTCTGAATAATGAAAGAGGAGAGGCTCAAGATGTACTATTTGTGGATGGGCTGAAAGCCAATCTGCTAAGCGTCAGTCAAATGTGTGATAAAGGCTATCAGGTCCTTTTCAGAGCCCAAGATTGTGAAGTAAGATCGAGCACCACAGGAAAGACCTTGATCGAAGGTGTTAGGACAGAAAGTAATGTCTATATATTGGAAGAAGAGAATGAAGCATGCCACATTAGCAAACTTCATGAATCATGGTTATGGCATAGAAGATTGGGACACTTAAAATTTGACCACATCATCAGTCTGAGCAAGAAGAAAGCTATCAGAAACATGCCTACAATAAAGAAGCCTCCAAATACTATATGTAAATCATGCCAATTAGGCAAACAGACCCGGACATCTTTCAAGACCAAAGATGAACTATCTACAAGTAAGCCACTTTAGCTTGTACACATGAACCTGTGTGGACCTTCAAGAACTAATGCACCAAGTGGAGAATCTTATTTCATGCTAATAATAGATGATTTTACCAGATTGACGTCGGTGGCATTTCTCAAATATAAATCTGAAGCAATTGAGAAATTCAAGATATTAAAGGCATTGGCAGAAAATCAAACAGAATGCAAGCTAAAATGCATCAGATCAGATAGAGGAGGTGAATTCACAGACTATGATTTTGCAGACCTATGCAATGAACATGGGATAAAACAACAGTTTACAATTTTAGGTACACCTCAATAGAATGGAGTGGCAGAAAGACAAAACAGGTCAGTACAACAGATTTGCAGAGCCATGATGCAAGAAAGTAACATTCCCCAAACCTATTAGGCAAAAGCAGTACACACAACTGTTCACATTCTCAACAAAGCTCATCTAAGACAAAATTGTGATAAGACTCCTTACGAATTATGGCATGGTAAAACAACATCAATCAAGCACTTTAGAGTCCTTGGAAGTAAGTGTTTCATAAAAATTAATGATGAAAAACTGGGGAAGTTTGATGCAAGAGCTGATGAAGGAATATTTTTAGGATATGCATCCAAGAGTAAGGGTTACAAGTGTTACAACAAAAGACTGCACAAAATTGTGGAAAGAATTGACGTAAGAGTTGACGAAGATCTACCAAACAGTACACGAAACACAAGCTGCACCAATCCTCCAAATGATCATGAAGCTGAGAACCAAGATAATGTTGAACATAGCAAGACAACAAAAGATATTGAATTAAACTCAAAGGGTCCCTCAAGATACACTCAAAAGAACCATCCAGAAGATCGAATCGTTGGGGACAAAAGTGTGGGAGTCCAGACAAGAAGAAAACTTGCTGAACAGACAGAATAAGTATATCTAGCCATGCTATCTCAAATAGAACCAAAGAAGTTTGAAGAAGCCAGCAAAGACAAAAACTGGGTAAATGCTATGAATGAAGAACTGGACCAAATTGAGAAGAACAATACCTGGGAATTAATTCCAAGACCCACTAGGAAAAATGTCATTGGCACAAAATGGATATTCAAGAATAAGATGAATGAACAAGGGCAGGTAATCATAAATAAAGCCAGACTTGTATGAAAGGGATATTGACAAATTGAAGGACTTGATTATGATGAAACCTTTGGCCCTATAGCCAGGATGGAACCAATCAGAATATTTTTGGCCTTTGCATGCTATCATGATTTCAGGGTATATCAAATGGATGTGAAGTTTGCCTTCCTAAATGGATATTTAGAGGAAGAAGTCTACATGGAACAACTTGAAGGATTCTCATTAACAGAGAAACATGACTATGTGTGCAGATTAAAGAAAGCCTTATATGGTTTGAAACAAGATCCTCGTGCATGATATTCAAGACTGGACAAATACTTGCAAAAACAAGGGTTTAAGAAAGGAGGAGTAAACAACAATTTGTACATAAAGGCTAATGAAGATGAACTCTTAATTGTAATACTATATGTAGATGAAATTATGTTTGGTAGCAAAAAAGATGAGTTAGCAAAAGGATTTTCTAAATAAATGAAATCAGAATTTGAAATGTCAATGATTGGAGAGCTCACCTTCTATTTAGGACTTCAAAATCAACAAAAGAACACTGGAATATTCATTTTGCAAGAAAAATACTTAAGAGAAATATTTAAAAGGTTTCAAATGGAATACTGCAAACTTGTGTCAACTCCCGTGATCACTGGATGCAAACTATGTGCTAAACTTTACAGATCCATGATAGGAAGTCTGTTATATCTAACTACTTCTAGACTAGACATTATGTTGGCAGTAGGACTTGTAGCAAGATATCAAGTAGCACCAAAACAAAATCACTTACTCGCAATAAAGAGAATATTTATATATCTACAAGGAACCTCACATTATGGCCTATGGTATCCCAAAGGAAAAAGTTTCACACTGACAACATACACAGATGCAGATTGGGCCAGTTGTGTGGATGACAAGAAAAGCACAAGTGGAGGTGCTTTTTATTTGGGAAAAAGTCTAGTGGCATGGCTAAGCAAGAAGCAAACTTCTATCTCTTTATCTACAACAGAAGCAAAATACATAGCAGCAGTAGCATGTTTCACACAAATAATGTGGATGAAACAAACTCTCCAAGACATGAAGGTAAGCATTGATGAACCCATTTCTATCAAATGTGACAATACAAGTGCAACAAGTATATCAAAAAATCCTGTACTTCATTAAAAAACAAAGCACATCCCAATAAAGTACCACTTCCTCAGAGAACAAGTAGCACAAAAATTAGTAAAGTTGGAATATGTACCAACCAAGGAACAAATAGTAGACATATTCACAAAACCTCTTGCTAAAGAACCATTTGAATATCTAAGAGACAAACTAGGGGTAGTGTCTACAGATGTTACTCTCTAACATGATCATAAATAAAAATAAAAAATAAAAAATAAAACATACAAGGAATAGGACCAGTGCAGAAGACAAGTGATAGTCAATATCAGACAAGAAAACATCATTCCAGGGGGAGATCAGTCAATAAAAATTGTCACAAAAGAGCTAGAGCAATGGAGCAATGCATGGAATAGGTCCTTAAGATCATATTATTATGAAAAGATAGAAACCGCACTAGGAAAAGTGCAACCCTTTGCCATTGATGTCAAAGGGGGAGGAAAAGCAAGAAAAATAAGAAAGGCTCTTCTGTAAAGTAGGCAGAGGAAGAAAGACAAGATACTTCTCAAAACAAAAGGGGGAGGAAGTCCTGAAGGAAGTATGGGAGTATTGGTGGATTTTTTTCCATCAATGCCAAAGGGGGAGACTGTTGGAAATATTGTCATTTATGATAAAGGAGCTCAGGGGAGATCGATGCGTGCAACAAGTGCAATAACCAAAAGAACAAGCTTAGGATAGATTCACAGAAGCAGCAAAGAAGCATAGGTAGCATAGGCAGCAGAGGCAGCAAAGGCAGCAGTTGAATAGCGAAGGCAGCAGAGGCAGCGAAGGCTAAACCTCGTGCACATCTTATGAGCATAGTTAACATTGATCTGGGATCAACGGTACCGTGGGGGCACAAACAACCCGAGGGTTAACCCAAGGGGGTGCCTCCGTAGTTGACCCGCCCATCGGGCGTTGAATGCAGATCGACGATTGTCATTCACTATGGTAGCACATGCCTGATGACCATTCCGTACCAAGGAATGCCTCCGCAGTGCCGTGAACTAGGACCCAATTTCCCAAAGCCCAAAAGTATAGTCTTGGACCGAAGTGATCAATGGATGAGTTTAAAGGAGATTCACGGTAGAGATTATATCGCAATCAAGTGGGACCCGATCGAATATCAGACATCGCAAGCTTAGGAGAATAAGTGCTTGAGAATCAGGTTGAATCGCCGAAGTGCGAAGTGCGATAATGAAGTGGCAATGAAAAGTTGCGATGCGATGTGGCAATGTGAAGGGACACGTGGTGGAACAATGCAATATCTCACATCGGCGATGTGAAGTTCATTAGATACCATGAAGTGGCGATGCAATGTGATGCGAATATGCGATGCGATGAGATGCGAAGTAGTGATGCGAAGATGCGATGTGATGAGATGCAAAGTAGCAATGCGAAGTTCATCACATATCACAATTGGGGCAGGAGGAATATTTCATATTGGGAGATGAAATGGACGAAGGCACATTGGGTAACAGGATTCACCAAAGTGCGATAAAGAGAGCAGATGCGATACAGATCGAAGTTGAAACCTAAAGCATTTCAATTCTGGGAGTATGGTATTTCTCGTTGTTAAATCGCATCGGAGAAAAAAGGAGAATTAGAACATAAAATGTTAAAAACTACGACAAGAGAAATGTGATGCACTATGATTGGTCATTGCATTTTGTAACCCTTCAACCAAAGTTAAATCCGAGGCTAAGTGTTTTATGAAAAAAACCATGGAAGTGGAGGTCAACTCGGGTTACAAAGGAAAGACCTGAAAATATGAAAAAGGACTCGGAGCATGAGCAGAACAGTGTGATGAAGGATTGACCGTAGAGGAATGTAAATCATCGGCAATGGTCAAACGATATGTGGAACCAGAAAAGTCAAATAAGAGGAATAGTGAAGGCAAGATTACAAAACTGGTAAGTGTTTGTCGCACCGCTTTTGGAAGATAAGTGGTAAAAGGTGAAACGAATGTGATAGCATTAAGAGGGCGATGTGTGGCATTCTAAAACCACCTATTTCACATAGGTCGCGAAAAATTAAATAACATGCAATTTGGTGTGCGAATTCTGTCGGATTGGGAAGTTAAAAGAGGCGGAGTGCGATGACCATCCGATTGATGGAAGGTTGATATGCATGTGAACGCAGCACAAAAGGCACAGGTAACGGAAGAAATAGAATAGCTATGCAGCAGAGCTAGAATGTAACAGTAGAAACTAAAAAGACAGTGACAACAGCATAAAAGACAAATATATGGTGAACCAAGAGCTGAAAGGGCTAAATTGAAATATTATTGTATCTGTAAATGTAAATGATTTAATTATTTTTATTTGTATGTGATGCAAGGCAAGTCTCCATAGGAAAAGAAAAACTCCAATTTAATTTTGAAATGACTAGATAGTGTTGTAACCTCTTAAAATGATGAGCGAGAAAATGAGATGGTGGAAGGAAAAGAGTCGTGCATGTTCACTTCATATTCCATGTAGAATGCAAACAGTCAAAAAGCTATCTGTATAAAACATGTAATATCGGTATGCATAGAGATGTTAGAGAGTGTAAGAAGAAGAAGGAGCGGAGAGAGGAGTTGTGAAGATCTAGAGATGATATAAAGAAAATTTGAAGGCTAGAAGGACAGCAGCAAAAAGAAGGAGAAAAATAGAGCTGATATCCATGTAAATCAGCATATTATTTTTTTGTACAGTGAGGGAGTTGGTGCTTCCATATCAAGTTGTAGCTTGATAGATGTCTAGTTGTAGCTGGCTAAGGTAGGAGCCTCCTAGAGGTTGTAGCCTGCAAAAAATATATGGGAGTTGGAGCTTCCTTGCAAGTTGTAGCTTGCAGAATTGAGGTAGTAGCCTCCTGTAGGTTGGAGCCTATAGAAAATCAGTGGTGAGAGGGAGTTGGAGCTTGCCTTTGCATCACAACAATAATAAGATGTGGTTTTATCCCTTATGGGTTTCCACTTATATCTGTTGTCTATGTGCATGATGATTATGTGTTGATATTCTGTATTTAATCTGCTTAATACCTGCTGCTCACTTATTAAGATTTTTGTTCCATTTTTTATTAAGTTGATCACGAAACGAAGATGTAAATAAGTGTAAAATAAAGTTTTACAATACCATGAATGTATTAAACTGATTCAACCCCCCCCCCCTCTCAGTTTAACGAAGGGTTCAACAACCTACCTATGCACTTAAAACAGAAAATTATCTCTGCATCTACAACATGTTCATGATAAACACAACAACTTATCTAACTTTTCCAATAAATCATAAACTGAAATCAATTTGGGTCTGTGGTGAAGATCTACCCTCCTCAAACCCTAATGGAAAAGGTGATAAAGGGAGCCTTTAACACACAATTTTAGAGTTTTCTATGCTACTGCAACATGAAAGGTAAAGAAACTAATGACAAAAGCATGAAATGGAAGAAAACAAAATACAATAATATGAAATGTAAGAAAAATAACTACAACACATACAATGTAAGAAAACTAAATACAGTGAGATGAAATGTAGGCAAACTAACTACGACAAAATAAAAGGTAAACACAAATACATAAGAGAGACTAAGGCCATTGGATTGGGCCGTAACCCACAAGCTGAGCTCCCTGAAACTAACTCAGTGAAGAAGAAACTGAATACTCATTTTATTTCAGAACCAATTCTGCTACATAGCATATGAAAGTCGCAAATTTCTATTACAAGAGCTAAGAGTTCTCTATCTATCTCGAAAAATTGAATCCTAACGAGCTCTTGTTCTGCCCTATTTATCCTAAAGGGTAGCTACCAACAACTCCCTAAAAATTAGGTGATTTGTCTCCTTGTAACTCGAGAGGAGTTGAGCTTGGCTCCACTTGATCTTCCACTTGCTTGGTTTCCTTTGATTTCAAACTGTTGGAGGAGAATCTCAAGGATTCCTTAGCTTCCTTTAGGAGTTAAGGAGGTGGTCAACCTCCTACAATCACTCCCTGTTGTCTACTCCCAGCCTTGATTGTGAAGTCTTCAACAAAAATGGCATATTCTCTTGATTTCCTTTCCACTAAGCAACATATGACCATAATTCAATTAAATGTGAGAAAGAGAGACTAATAAGGCTAAGAAGGTGGAAATTAACCCCTTAAAATGCACCTGATGATGGTGCTCATCATCACCCCCCTACAAAATGGTTTCTCATCCTATGAGCAGCTTAGTCCTCTTTATTTATCTCTTTTAGTGCCTTGGTGGCCTCTCTAACATCCCAAGGAATCAGTGAAGGAGTCCCCTCAAGAGGGTAGAATCCAACATTCTTCTATGCCTCCTCCCATTCTATTTTTTCTTCAGCTTAGTATTTTCCTTCACCTAGTCCCAGTAGCAAAGGTGAACTGAGTTTTAAGCCAAGCCATTGGATCTTCATTGTTTGCATAGCCCTCTTATACAAAGGTGCCCTTTCTAGGGCTTTTCTCAATCTCTCTGGAGTATGATATTCCATGTTTATAAGGCTAAAATGGAGGCAATTCCATCTCCTCTGACTTTCCATTGCGGATTCCTCTCCCAACAGTATATAAATGTCACCAAAGTGTGCAATGGAATGTGCTTGGCTGTTTAGGTATTTATATGCAAGGCTGGAATCATTTTCTATCATTAGTTGATTTTTAATTACCCCAATAGCATTGAATAGGTCTACCATGATATGGATACGCTCCTTTACTTCCCTTCTCATCACCCTTTTTACCTCCTCTGCCCTTACCTCCTCATTTTTCATCCAAGAGGCTAGGGCCATCAACTGCATATCCCCCATAGTAGGATTAGGATCCCAAATGTTTAGATAAGTCAAGATAATATTATGCATATATAAAATTCTTCCAACTTGGCCTTACCTGCTATGCTGGAGTGGTTTCAAAAATCAATAAAATTCCTACAGTTTTGAAAAGGTAATGATCCATAGGAATCTAGTGTTTTGATCTGAAACTGCAGCCATTATTCCTTCAGGTAGATGACATAAGAGTTTGAAGGATGTCTATGTTGTATTGTCTCCATGCACAAATATGCCATGGTGGAAATCTTCTTGTCCTTCCGCTGCAGTTGGTTTTGTAACCATTCATTTTCTGCTTGTGTTTCTTGCAGTTTCTCCTTTAACATTGCTTCCTTGAGTCTAACATCAACCAAATCACTCGCCGTCTCAGTGACTTTTTCTTCCATGATCCCTACATCTTGCACACACTTTTTTTTCGAAATTTTCATCGAGTGACGCATGGGTGCTCTCTCTTTCTCTAGCTAATAAAATAGAGGAACTTAGAGCTTTTGAGGTATCAACCTTCCTCCTTCAATAAATTTGTAGTAGGAAATTATATTTTCTTGTGGGATAGGATGTGTAACTACTGATATGTCTTTTGGAACATATTTTGCAGAGGTAGGCTCCTCCTTTTGTTCCTCCTCTTCCTTCCCTTTACAATATTTCCCTTAAATTTGTGCCTCTTTTTCAACATCTTGGGCCTCTTGACCTTCCAAGGGTACCTTTTCTCCCTCCCCCATGATCTTCTGCTCTTTCTATGAAACATATGGATTTTCCTGTAGCACGGACAAAGTTTCTTATAGAAAACTTTGTTTTTCCTGTAGCAAACCATCCTTTTCTTGTTGCCCCATATTTTGTTCCTCTTGAAGGTTTGTGGGGGTTGGCACTTTTTTGAGGGATGCTAACCTTGACGAATGTCTCCTCATGTAGGTCACAAGTGTCTTCTCAGGTGAAGTGACATCTTGAATTTTTCCCTCTTCTAGGCTTATTTTATATTTCTTCTTAGGTGACTCTTCAAATGTTATTGGGATTTTGGTTAGAGTTTGCGGCTTCCCTTGCTTCACCCTGGCACTCTTTCTGGCCCTGAAGTACATAGGGGTTTGCCTTTTCCTCTTTTCCTTCACTGGTTTGCTTAGAGTGGCTAAGGTTGCAACCACTTCCTTTTCTAAGGTTCTTGGTGATATGATGGTCTGTTGGGGGGAGATGTCAGTGCTCAACATGGGGTGTAATATCTCTTCCTCTCTTGTATTTCCTTTCTTCTATTGTTCTTTCTCTTCCCCCTCTTTTTCATCTCCTCCTCCTTTTTCATCTTTATCTTTGCCCTCCTCTTTTCCTTTCTCTGTTTCTAGGGTTTTTGTGTGTTTTTCTCTTGTCTCCATCTCCTCTTCTTCCTCTTCTTCCTTTTTCCCTTTAGTCTCTCCTCATTATTCTTTAATACCCCTCTCTCTAATATTATAGGCATGGGTTTGTCCAGGAGTGACATCTTGTGTCCCTATGGATTCTTCCCTATCCATATCTATGAAGGTGGATCAAGGTACAGGGATGTTCAACCTATTGAGAGCATCTCCTACTATAATTTTGATGAGGTCATCGTGAGCTAAGTGTTGATACTTTCTTTCCCTCACTCTCTGGCTCATGTCTCTGATGGAATGTAGGAATAAGTATGGAATTTTTAGCCTCTGTTCTAGTGGGAAATATCTTTTGAATCTAAGCTATTGTAATAATATGAAGTGGTATCGATAAACCACACCGAGTCTTCCCTCATAGGTAAAATACTTCATGATGTGATATGCTAGTTCATCCCATGGGTAAGGGAGGCTTTCCACTCTCACTCCAGTTTTATCCTCAATGTATTACTCATTAGCCAAAAAAATCTATTTTTAGAGGCAGTGTTGGACACTCTATCTTTTATGTTCTAGTTGACTCCTAGAGGCAAGGTTGTAACTCTGATAATCAATTCAGGGGTTATGGTGATGGCTAGTCCTCTAAACACAATGTTGGCCCTATCATCTGCTTGTGAATGCAAGGCCACTGCAAAATCCTGAGACACTTCATCATCAAATACCTTGAGGAGCTCGAAGAATCCTAGCCATTGATGATTTCTAACAATATCAACCACCTGAGGGTTCTCTTCTGTTAAAAAATCTCCCCATATTATGAATGTGTTATGGAGATGGATGGATGGTTTTTGTCTTAGAACATTGGTGATATGGGACCTCATAGGCTTTAATTCAACAATAACTCATACGTTCTTGACACTACTTCTCTTAACAACCTAGTAAATTCTGAATTATTGTTGTGACTTTGTATAATCGTTTCAGGGAAAATTTCATAACATGGTGGGGTGACATCCACTTACCTTGAATTATGATGTTTATTTCTTGGGAAATGGGGGTGTTGGGTGTCAATACCATCTGTGAGTGGCTCTCATGGAAATTATAATCATTGTAAAACCTTCATGTAGATTTTCTGTAGCATCAAAAAACTTCCTGTAGCACAGGATTTGCATGCAAACTTTGACCTTGTTGAGAAATTATTCGATGGCTCCTATATCTCTCCTTCTCTAACTATTTTTGAAATTCACAATTGAATTAAGGAGAATTATCCCAAGCACACCTTTATTCCAAATTGAGCAGAATTGGAGCGAAGTGGTGATTTGGATTTGGCACGAGGTTTCCTCTTTTTGACCGTTGGCCCCACTCGAGCAAATCATTTCTATATACCTATGAATCATATCCATCTCCTCATGATCTCTTCCTTAACTTATTTTTAGCCCGGGTGGCATGAAAAACTCCACTTCTCCTTCACTTTAACTTTACGAGGGTGGCCAAGTTAACTGGCCACCTTTTTGCTTTTTAACTTTATATTCTCAACATTAACTCATTTTATCAATATGATGCATAGTGAGAGTGTGAGGGAGCCATACCTAATCCTACCTATTGCTGAGGAGTTTGATAATTTATTTGATGCAGAGATCCTAAGTATAGTGAAAGGCATCATTTTTTTTTCTTTGTTGCGTTTTATTTAATGCATATTTTCTTAGTGAGAAACTTATTTATGAGTGAGATGGTTATTATTTTTGTTTGTTGATTATTTTTGCAGGTGTTGCATGGATATCCTCAAGTGTTGTTGTTGGTGTGGCCTTCTTCCTAGATTCCCCTGGTTATCATCTAGAGCCATCTTCATCAACTAGCTCTTGCATATTTGGTCTGTTGTTACATGTAAAGGATTGCTACATGAAGTGATCATATTCCTATAAAAGTCCCCTTTCTACTACTTTAGATCTCCATTTAGCTACAAAATTAGGAGAAGTAGTGCAGGGATGTTAGGGATGGAGTTATGGAGTGGTATAGAGATGATAGGAGAGGTTCTGTGTAAATATTTAGTTAAACTAGCTCACATTGGCAAAATAGAGGGTTTAGTGATTGAATAGTTCTACATGGAGTGGAGTTATGGTTAGGAGTGGTAGGTATGGGAAAAAGAATGATTTTCATGTCTTTCTTTAGGGTTAGGTTTCCTTAAGTGAGATTGTTCTCTCTCAGATGAATTTCCTGTAGCAATACAAGGTTTCTTGTAGCACTACAGGAAATCCTGTAACATTGCAGAGAGTAAGAAAACATGGAGTTTTGCTTACTTGGAGGGAGCAATGAATGGATGGATGCATACTAGGGTTGATCATGGAGTGGGTAGCTAGAGGATAGACATAAGAGAGAAATAATTTTTCTCCTCTTTGCCACAACTTTCGTTGATCAATGACCTGCAAAACATAAATAGGTGAGTGGATAAGTGATGTTTCATTTTTTATTTTTCTCTTTGTCTTTTCCTTCTTTTTTTTAAATACAAGTGAGATGCCTCCATAGAGGTATTCAACCCACAATCTTGCCTTGGGAACCTGAAATAGGTTTTCACCCAAGGATCTTTTATTTTTTATTTTTCCTTTTTTTCCTTTTTGTTTTGCTCCAGGATCACCTCATGGAGGTTTTCAACCCAGGAGTTGGCCTTGGATGCCTTAGAGAGGTTTTAACCCATGCCCCTTTATTTTTATTTTTATTTTTTCTTTCTCTAGTAAGGTGAGGGGTTGGAAAAAAATGGAGCTTCCAATGACATTCACCTCCCTGTTTATTGAATTGATAAAATCAGCCTTATAAAGCAACTTCTTATACATTTTTAGCCTGTAACCATTGAAAGGTGGGGGGATCCCCTCCTCATCTATGGTTGTGATCTGAAAAACCCCATTATCATGAAAATTTTCCACTTGATAAGGCCCTAGCCACCTTTTAATTAGTTTTCCTTGAATTCCTTGAATCTATATTCATATAGTAGTGGCCAATCTCCTTCTTGAAATGTATTTTCTTTGATGTGCTTGTCATGCCAAAATTTCCTTTGTAGAAAAATTACCTCCATGTGAAAGAGCACCTACATTCTGAACTCATCCAAACCATTTAGTTGTAGCAACTTTTCTTGCTATGCCTTTTTGATGTCCAAGTATAATTGAGCTACCATTCTCAAGGTGCTGCACTCAAACTCAATGGAAAGCAGAGCTTTCTTCCCATAAACTAAATCATATGGATTAAACCTTGTGATGGTCTTCGAAGTGATATTTTAAGCCCAAGTGGCTTCCATCAATCTGTCTACCCAATATTTGTTGGAAATACTGAGAGGGGGGGTGAATCAGTATTTATTTCAATTAGAGCATTAGTTAATCTTCAATTATTATCAGTGTTTGTAAAATGATAGCAGAAAACAAGAGGAACACAAATGCACAAAATTTTTAAGGTGGAAACCCACTTCGGGACAAAAACCACCTAATGCTTTTCTAATAATTATTTTCAACTCCAATTGAAAATAAAGCTCCAACTTCCTAGAATATAGAAAAGCATTCTTCTCCAGCTCCCACTGGATGGACGCTCCAATGCTTGAGATTCTTTAGTAGTCACTGAACGGATGCACCAACACCCAATGAGCTACAACTCACCCTAGCACCACCCTACCACCCTATAGAAGAATAGAAGAAGAATGATGGTCCAGTTTACAATGATATAGAATGATGTAGAAGAAGAAGATATATTAGACCATAACCCAAACTTTGACACAACCACCTAATGATGATCCTAGACCTCCCAACACTGCCTCTTCAACCCTTGGCAGATAGACACCAGTACAATTTGTACATTAATGTATTTACAATGACTAAGTACAATGATACCTTTACAATGATTGTATGCAGTGCTACCCACTTGAAGACTTCATATGATGAACTTCTTGTTGCTGTTATGCACCTTGGTTTCTGCTCTTGTCATGCTACCCTCTGCTGCACCTTGTTTTTCTTTTATGCTTTAGAAAGTCTGGTCCTTTGCAATCCTTGACAACACATGATCTAGCTTTTTCTTGCCTTCTAGGCGCTCGATATTGAATCTAGTGTATCTCTATTATTTTAGATCCTCAATATCTAATTTTTGGTCCTGTAGTATTCCTTTGAGTCTTCTTTCCAATGCCATAGGTATGACCCAATTTGGATTCTCCAAGAGAGATTTATACCCAATTTCTCACATTGCCCTAATTATGAACTATTTCAGTAGAGCGCACTTGTACGGCGTGACAAGTGTCACCGTTTCTTCATTTATCTCTAAAATTGATAGAGCGCAAAGTACAGACTCTGCACTATCCATCAATTTTTAAGGAATTCCAATCTGATACTCAGAGAGGGAGTTATGACACATTTACCAAGGTCACTTCTTTGAGATGAATTTCAGGAGCCTGCAAAAACCCATACTTCCACAGATCATATCTCCAAAAATATTGCGCAACCTGATCTAAAATTGTTATTGTAGCTTCCTCAGGATTTCGGCTTCGCCTCATAAAAATTTCAGCTTCTGAGCCTTCGTAGAAAAAATGTTAGAGCGAAAATTCCACAATGACCTGTTTCAGATGGCCGAATCCATTGCCTAAGGAGGAAATGAAGATCACAATATATATGAATGCTTAAGTTGAGAGGGGATTCAACAAGTGAACATGGGAGGGATTTTAGGAGCATTAAAAATATTAATTATGAATTTTAAATGTCCCATGCCCCAACCCCATGGGGTTTTAGCCCACTAATTGGGGTACAAACTTCAAACATGAATATCTCTCAAACCGTGAAGAATTACATGGCGTGCCATATATCAACGGAAACATCTAGAAAAGTAGAAACCATAAGAAGAATTATTGACCCATAATATATTAATTTGGTAGGTCAAACTTCTAATTCAATATTGGGTTAGCCCCTGGTGTTTCTTGGGTTGACATCAATGACAACCACTGATCAAAAATCTCCCCCTTTGGCATTGATGGCAACACAAGTACTCCCCCTGCGATCATGACACCTCTTCCTACAACATTCTCCCCCCCTTTGAAATCAATGGAAAAGGGTAACTCCCCCTGAAACAAAACCATCTTGCGGACCTGTACACACTTCCACTCGCGCTGACACACAACCATCTTGCAGACCTATACACACTTCCACTCCCCCTTTATATTCTGAAAAAGGAAAATATAATGAGAACTTGGGAGAATCCCAAGCTTTTGACGAAGATATTCAAATTATTCACGAGGTAAAGGTTTAGTGAATATATCAGCAATTTTTTCTTTAGTACAAGCATACTCAAGTTTGATATTCTTTTCAGCAACTTGTTCTCTAACAAAATGATATTTGATTGGAATGTGTTTTGTTTTGAATGCATGACAGGATTCTTGGAGATGCTGATGGCACTAGTGTTGTCACAGAATATGGGAATAGGCTCACTGAATTGTACTTGAATATCTTGCAAAGTTTGTTTCATCCAAAGGACTTGAGTACAACATGATGTTGCTGCAATGTATTCTGCTTCCGCTGTAGATAATGAGATTGAAGTTTTCTTTTTGCTCAACCATGATACGAGACAACCACCTAGATAGAATGCTGCTCCACTAGTACTCTTACGATCATCAACGCTTCCTGCCCAATCTGCATCTGTAAAGGCTTGAATAATGAGATTGTTACCCTTGGGATACCACAAGCCATATTCTTTTGTGCCCTTTAGATATCGAAGAATTCTTTTGACGGCAATAATATGTGATTCTTTTGGTGTTGCTTGGAATCTTGCTACTTGTCCAACTGCTTGCATAACATCTGGCCGAGAGGCTGTTACATATAGAAGACTACCAATCATAGATCTGTACAACCTCTGATCCACATCCTTAGATGAGTCGTCTATGCTCAATTTGCAACCTGTTACCATCGAAGTAAGGACGGGTTTGCAATCTTCCATTTTGAATTTCTTGAGCATTTCCTTGATGTACTTGGCTTGACATATAAATATTCCTTTCTCTTGCTGAGATATTTGAAGCCCTAAGAAGTATGTCAGCTCACCAAGTAAAGACATCTCGAACTCACTTTGCATCTTTGTAGAAAAATTCTTACTTAGCCGATCATCATTGCTACCAAATATTATATCATCCACATATACCTCAACGATTGTTAAATTATCTTTATCTAATTGTACATAAAGATTGCTATCAACAATACCTTTCTTGAACCCTTGTTGATGTAGATATCCATCAAGACGAGCATACCATGCTCTGGGAGCTTGCTTGAGACCATATAGAGCCTTCTTTAACCTGCAGACATAGTCTTCTTTTTGTGATAGTAGAAAACCTTCAGGTTGTTCGATGTAAACTTCTTCTTCTAATTCTCCATTCAGAAATGCTGACTTAACATCCATTTGGTAGACTTTGATTTTTCTTGAACATGCATAGGCAAGAAAAATTTGGATGGCTTCCATTCTGGCAACTGGTGCAAATGTTTCGTCGAAATCAATTCCTTCCACTTGTGCATAGCCTTTGCAAACCAATCTTGCTTTGTTTCTAGTAACCTGCCCATCTTCATTCAATTTGTTCCTGAACACCCATTTAGTCCCAATTACATTTTTATCTTTTGGTCATGGAACTAATTCCCAGGTGTTATTCTTCTCAATTTGATCAAATTCTTCATTCATAGCCGCTACCCAATGTTCATTTTGGCTGGCTTCCTCAAAACTACTAGGCTCAAAGGTTGCTAGAAAAGCAACGTGAGCTTGTTGTGATGAACGAAGTTGTCGACCTTCATTTATGTAACCAATGATTTGATTTGATGGATGGTTCTTTTGAATCCACTCTTTTTTTCTCCTTGGAGGAGCTTCTTGTTGTTGTTCTGGTATATCTTGATGATCATTGTTTACTTCTTCCTCGTTGATAGTTGCTTCTTGTTCTACAATTTTATCTATGTCTTTTTTAGCCTCTATCTCAAGTTTCAAAGATTCTAGATCCTCATCATTACTCGCTAGAACACCATCTTCGTCAAATGTAACATTTATGCTCTCCACTATCTGTTTTCTTCTTATATTATAGCATTTATAGGCCTTTCTTTTGCGTGAGTAACCAACAAAGATACCTTCATCAACACGTGATTCAAACTTACCCATATTTTGATCTTTTTTTTTATATAACATTTTCTTCCGAAGATTCTGAAATATTTTACATTGGCTTGTTTTCCTTTCCATAATTCATATGGAGACTTGTTGCAATTATTTTTTAGAAGACTTCGGTTCATAATGAAGACTGCCATATCAATTTCTTAAACCCAGAATTTTTCATCCAATTTTGAGTCCTTCAACATTGTTCTACCCATTTCTTGTACAGTTCTATTCTTTCTTTCAGCAACTCCATTTTGCTGAGGTGTTCGTGCTGTTGAAAATTGCCTTTTTATTCCATTTTCGTCATAGTATTGCTGAAATAATTTGGAAGTGAATTCTCCACCATTATCTGATCTTAAACACTTTATTTTCAAATCAGTTTCATTTTCAACCAACTCCTTGTAGATCTTAAAGCACTCAAATGCTTCAGATTTTTTCTTTAGGAAACTAACGGCTGTCATCCTGGTATAGTCATCTATCATCAACATGAAATATAATTCTCTGTCTAAGCCTTTTGTTCTCACAGGACCACATAGATCAGTATGTATCAATTCCAATGGATGTGATGAAAAGTGTTCTTTTGTTTTAAATTGGACTTTTGTCTGCTTCATCCAGAACATATATGTTGTTTGGAGCTCGACTTGCTGTAGCCACAATTTTACCATACTTGCCTTTCCCGATTTCACATTTTGTGGAGTTGAATAGCATTGTGTGTCCTTGATCACACATTTGTCCAACACTGAGCAGATTGTGATTCATGTTTTCGACCAATAGAACATTCTTTCCTATAACATCTTTTCTTCTGAGAGTGACGGTACCTGATCCTATAACATTTGACGATCCATCATTTCTAGAGGATATGGTTCCATCCTTCTTCTCTTTCAGAGATACAAATTTCCTTCTATCTCCAGTCATATGCGTTGAGCAACCGTTGTCAACATACCACACATCTTTCTTTTTTTGAGCCTTGAGAGTGAGAGCACAATTATCGGTCTTCTTCTTCTTCCATGTTCATTCATTCTGTGGCTTCGAAGATTCTTCTAGAGGATTTTCAAGTCTGTAGTCTTTGGCTATGTGTCCAAATTTTTGACATTTGTAACATTCCATATTATTTCTTAAATTTTCAAATCTATTGATGTTTCGTTGAGCCCTGGGAGGTTCATATTTGAAGAATCTCTTGGAATTGTCTTGGTTCATAGGGTACATGCGAAATTCTACAGCTTTATGACCAAATTTTCCACATGAATAACAATAGCCATGAAAAATATGTTGGTACCTGGATGAAAATCTTCATCGAGGAATCGTCTTCCAAGTATGTGCTTGCGAATCTTGTCCAATGAAGTCTTCATGTATGTCAGATCTCATAGGTTCATTGTATTTTGTTGTAGAAGGTCCTGCTTGTTCTTCTTTGTAACCGAGGCCAGCTCTGTCGTTGTAAGATCGTTGATTGTTGATGAGTTCTTCCAATGCCCTTGAGCTGTTGGCATAGTTTTGGACAGTTTTTCCTTTCTTCACTTCCTTACGGAACGAGACTACTTCGGCTTCTAATGCTTCCCTTTCTTGGTTGCTTTCTTTCAACTTCTTTTGAAGTGACTCTTTAATACATTTGTGTTCTTCAACCTCAATTTTGAGACCTTGAAATTTTTCTTCAAGAGTGTTGGAACGGATCTTCTCAGCATTGAGCTCTTTTATAAGCTTGATTGCCTCCTCATAAAATTCTTCTATGGTCAACCCTTCTTCTTCATTGTTTGATACTTCTTGTTTATTGTGCTTGGCCATAAACAATACTTTGTCATTGGCTTCTTCTTTGTTGTCACTTTCTTCATCGGATGAGGAGCTATCTTCTTTAGAGAGAAAGTTCCTTTTGGATCCTTTATTTTTTCCTTGCTTGTTGAATTTCTTAAAGCCTTTCTTTCCTTTTGAGTTTCCATCACTTTTGTTTGGACATTTTGCTACGAAATGCCCAACCTCACCACAACCAAAACATATCAATGGAATTTTACCTTTGAATTTTCCCTTACCAGGTTTTAGTTTTCTTGTAAAGTAAGCATATTCTTCATCTGAAAGACCTTCTCCATCATCTCCTTTTTCTTCACACTTGCAGGTGCATGTCGTTTCAATTGAAGGTTGTTTGTCCTTATTGGTTTTCTTAGATGCAACGAGCGCAGTTTCTAGATTTGAAGTACCCTTTTCTTCATCAAGTCTCATTTCATATGCTATGAGAACTCCATGTAATTCTTCCTTGCTGAGTTTGTCCAGATTTGCAATGTATTCTAAGACTGATACCTTTGGGTTGAATCTCCCTGGTAGCGTTATAATAATCTTCCGTATAATAGTCTTCTCGTCAACTGGCTCTCCCAATCCTTTCAGAGTATTGGTTATTTCATCAACGTATTGGAAGTATGCAACAATGTTGCAATCTTCTTTCATTCTAAGTTGCTCAAATTTTTCTCTATAGATTTGAAGCTTTGCTTCTTTGACATTTGAGTCACTTGCATATATATTCTCAAGCTTGTCCCATACATTTTTGGTGGTTTTACAACCCAACACCTTATGATAAGCAGATTCAATAAGTCCACTGATAATAATATTTTTTTCTTTTGCATCATTTACCAAATTCTTCTTACCTTGTTCATCCGCGGTTGATGTAAATCCCTTTTGAACATTGTCCCATACTTCATAACCTTGCACCAAGAGATATACCTCCATTCTTCCTTTCTAGATTGCATAATTATTTTCATTGAATATAGATACACCATTCTTGGTATGCTCCATGACCTCCTTCTAGCTATTAAACTACTATTGAAGGAACCAAGCTCTGATTCCATTTGTTGGAAATACTGAGAGGGGGGGTGAATCAGTATTTCTTTAAATTAGAGCATTATTTAATCTTCAATTATTATCAGTGTTTGTACAATGATAGCAGCAAACAAGAGGAACACAAATGCACACAATTTTTAAGGTGGAAACCCACTCCGGGACAAAAACCACCTAATGCTTTTCTAATAATTCTTTTCAACTCCAATTGAAAATAAAGCTCCAACTTCCTAAAATCTAGAAAAGCATTCTTCTCCAGCTCCCACTGGATGGACGCTCCAACACCCGATATTCTTCAGTAGTCACTGAACCGGTGCACCAACACCCAATGAGCTACAACTCACCCTAGCACCACCCTACCACCCTTTAGAAGAATAGAAGAAGAATGGACTCCCATACCAGGGAAAATGGTCCACTTTACAATGATATAGAATGATGTAGAAGAAGAAGATATACTAGAACATAACCCCAACTTTGACACAACCACCTAATGATGATCCTAGACCTCCCAACACTGCCTCTTCAACCCTTGGAAGATAGACACTAGTACAATTTGTACAATAATGTATTTACAATGACTAAGTACAATGATACCTTTACAATGATTGTATGCAGTGTTGCCCACTTGAAGACTTCATATGATGAAATTATTGCTGCTGTTATGCACCTTGGTTGTTGCTCTTATCATGCTACCCTCTGCTGCACCTTGTTTTTCTTTTATGCCGTAGAAATTCTGGTCCTTTGCAATCCTTGACAACACATGATCTAGCTTTTTCTTTCCTTCTAGGAGCTCGATATTGAATCTGGTGTATATTTGTTATTTCAGATTCTCAATATCTGATTTTCGGTTCTGTAGTAGTCCTCTAAGTCTTCTTTCCAATGCCATAGGTCTGACCCAATTTGGATTCTCCAAGAGAGAGTTATACCCAATTTCTCACATTGCCCTGATTATGGACTGTTTCAGTAGAGTGCACTTTTATGGCATGCCACGTGTCATCATTTCTTCATTTGTCTTTAAAATTGATAGAGCACAAAGTATAGACTGTACGCTATCCATAAATTCTTACGGAATTCTAATCCGATACTCAGAGAGGGAGTTATAACGCATTTACCAAGGTCACTTATTTGAGATGAATTTCAGGAGCCTGCAAAAACCCTTACTTCCACAGATCATATCTCCAAAAATATTGCACAAATTGATCTAAAATTGTTACTTCAGCTTCCCCTAGATTTCAGCTTCACCTCATAAAAATTTCAGCTTCTGAGCCTTCGTAGAAAAAAAGTTAGAGCGAAAATTCCATGATGACCTGTTTCAGATGGCCGAATCCCTTGCCTAAAGAGGAAATGAAGATCACAATATATATGAATGCTTAAGTTGAGAGGGGCTTCAACAAGTGAACATGGGAGGGATTTTAGGAGCATTAAAAATATTAATTATGACTTTTCAATGACCCATGCCCCAACCCCATGGGGTTTTAGCCCACTAACTGGGGTACAAACTTCAAACATGAATATCTCTCAAACCGTGAAGAATTACATGGCGTGCCATATATCAACGGAAACATATCGAAAAGTAGAAACCATCAAAATAATTATTGACCCAGAATATATTAATTTGGTAAGCAAACTTCTAATTCAATATTGGGTTAGCCCCTGGTGCTGCTTGGGTTGACATCAATGACAACCGCTGATCAACAATATTTTCTACTGTTACTCACAACCTTTGTGAGGATGTTCTCCAAGGATCTATTTGTCACTTCCACCTAACCATTTTCTTCAGGATGATAGGCAGTGGAATTATTGTGCTTTATCTTGTGCCACCTCGGGAGGTTTTCAATGAGATGAGATGTAAATTGAGCTCCATGATCAGTGACTACCTCTCTGGGGTACCCAAATTTTTAGAACACATTCTCTCTCAGAAACTCAATGACCTTCTCTTTTGTTGCTTCTTTTACAACTCTTGTTTCAATCCACTTGGTCAAGTAGTCGGTGGAGACTATGATATATATTTTCTGCTCAGATGGTGGATCAATGAGTCCAATGAAGTCCATGCCCTATTTTTAAAATGGCTCTAAAGCCACCTGAGGGTGAAATGGAATTTCATCCCTCGGTGTAGGTCTCCCCATCCTTTGGCACTGATCACATCTACTGGTGTATCTCTTGGCATCTTGGTGGAGGGTAGGATAATAGTAACATGCTTGCAAATATTTGAAGGTTTTCCTCTTAGAAGAAAAGTGTCCCCCATAGGGACCATCATGACATGCTGAGAGGATGTCAAAAACCAATTCTTCCCTCACACATATTCTGAGAATTTGGTCAGAACCCAACTTTAAGATATTTCCACCAATCTAGGTGAAAGGGGGGCTTTTCCTTATAATATTTCTCTTCTCCTTGGATGAAAGGTTCAAGGGAAACTTTTCAGCAATCAAGTAGTTAGCTATGTCAGCAGACCAAGGAGAGAGTTTTGATATATAAAATAGGTGTTTACCCGTAAGTTGATCATCCACCATCCCATCCTCATATGCAGGAAGAATTATTCTATATAAGAAATATGCAACAACATTCTCCTCTCATGGTTTATCAACGATTGTTAAATCAAAATGTTGTAATAACAATAACCATATAATGATTATAGCATTAACATGAGGTTTGGTCATTAAGTACTTTATGGCTGCATGGTCAATATGTATAAATGTTAGATAACCAGTAATATAATGCCTAAATTTTTTTAAGGAATGGAAAATGACTAGAAGCTCCTTTTTGTGACAATATAGTTAAGTTCAACTTTGGACAAATTCATGCTAATGAAATAGATGGCATAGGGTAATATTTCTTCTAATTTCCCAAAGGATTCCCCCAAAAAAATTTCTGATGTATCTGTGTTGATGTGGTAAGGTAGAGACCACTTTGGACCTCGAAGAATGGGGGCAATAGTTAGCTTTTACTTAATGAGCTTGAAATCTTCTTGAAAGAGAAGAGACTAGAAAAACTTAGAATATTTTTCCAACAACCCAAATAATGGTGAAGCCACCTTGCTGAAGTCCTTAATGAACTCCTATAGTAGCTAGCCAAACCTAAGAAAATTTTGACATCTCTTTGCTTTTGAGGAACAAGCACCCTTTTTATGATGGTGATTTTGTTTGGGTCCACCTGTATTCCTGCTTGTGATATTGAGTGGCCTAGGAATATCCCTCCCCTTTTTAAGAATTCACACTTTTGTAGACTAAGGGAGAGATGCATTTCAATGCAGTTTCTCAACACTTTTCCAAAATTAGAGAGTGCTTCCTGGAAATCATACCCATAAGGTATGAAATTGTCCATGTAGATTTCAACTAAGTCATGGACTAGTTCAGAAAAAATGCTCAGGACTTCTCTTTGAAAAGTAGCAGGGGCATTTCACAACCCAAAGGGAAGGACTATGTAAGAGAAATTTCCCTAGGGACATGCGAGATAAGTCTAGTCCTAGTCCTCAGGGCTAATTTGGATCTAGTTATACCCACTAAACCCATCTAGGAAAGAAAAAAAAAATTCTTCCCTGCAAGGCCATCCATGACTTGATTTATGAAGGGCAAGGGGAAAAGGTACTTGTTGGAGCACGACCCCTTGGGGTAATTTTTTGGGATAATTTTGTTTAAGTTTTGTTGTACGCGATGCACAGAGATGGTAAAAGGGGCTTTGGGGTGGGTCAAAGTCCCTTAATTATTGTAAAGCGTTAAAGGGAAAAATCATGAGTCTCAAACCATAGTTTGAGACCATGGTATGTGCACATTTTTGATAATATATATCTATAAAAGTCGAGTGAGGAAGGACATGAATGAAATATTGGATCAAATTTTTATGCATATTTGTTAGTCTGGGTTTTTTTATGGGTAGAAAGGCCCCTACTAGTTGTGTTCACGAAGACCTAAGTCTTGAGTTGTGTGCGGACTCTGCGGTTGTGTGCGTAGAAAGATAGATTGTACTGAATTGAAAATCTCTTAATAAAGAAGGCATTTTTTGCGAACTCAAATTATTATGTCAATTAATATTATCTGTTATATGTTTTTTTTGGTGCATATTTACTTATATAAATGTTTAATTGCATCTATGCGCAAGTATTAGTCTATGATATGAATGGCGTACAATTAGCCACTGTGCGTGAAATATATCGAAGTATTATGTGACAATGTGTGAACGAGTTAGATATGTTTACCATTGAATGTGCGTGCGCAAATCTATTACATTATCTGCAGTAAGTCTGATTATATATACCACATCAAAATCTCCCTTAGGGTGCAAAACCCTAGTTCCAGCATGCCTCCATATTGTTTCCGGTGAGATGTTGCTCTGCGCAAGCAGATCACTCTTGAAAGGGCTAGTTTTTGGAGGGTTTTGTTGGTTGCGCAAATACTTCGACCCTATTTAGGACCCCTTAAGCCAAAAAATGGTTCTATTTCCAAGTTTAGGATCATTTTGAGGGAGAGTTTATTTGGCACCTGACAATGAACGAACTGCAAGATTTTCTTGATAAGAAGATACGTGAATTTGCGATCCAAGAAAACATAAGCTCTAAATTGTTTACCGAAGAATGGGCACAAAGGTATATCTACATATAGGTCCAAAAAAATTTCTTTGCTTCCTTTGTCACCGGGTTGCACGAGTGGTTGTCTCATCTTGCTGAATTCTAGACCTACGCAAAGAATGACGCGATCACTGAGTGGACCTCAGAGTTTGTACAAAAATCAAAGAAATCTAGCAACAAGATCACCCACGTGGTAGATCATTCGATCGATAATGTTTTGGGAGGATTTGTGACTGAATTCGATATTGATAAATTTGTATCATATTCTAAAGCTGAATGGAGGTTTTTTAAGGGCCTTGGAGGTAAGTTCATGCAGTCTCTGAAACTATGGATTAAAATGCTATTGTGTGAACAGGGTACTCTGTGTAGCCATATTGAGGGAATGTCTGAGAGAGGCCCGACTATGTGTAGTGGAAGAACTTACAGAGTAGATCTAGAAGAAGGTTTTGTTTATAGCCCTCTCAAACATAAATCAGATAGTGACGAGGAGTCTGAAATCAGTAGCTTTGGTGAATCTACGCACTGAGAAGAACATGAATTGCAATATCAAGATGATATTGGGTCGTTGGCCATAATTTAGATCCCATTTACTCCACTCCCAAGCTCATCTCACTCTAACAATCCATCCACTCCACCTCCAGCTCCACCACCAGACGCTGATATGTATGCTTCCATGAGGTTACCTAATTTATGTGGTATCAAGAACGAAGACGTAGACCAATTATGGTTTGTTATAAACGTTGTATGGAAAATGAAACAGATTAAAAATCAAGATGTTAAGAAAGCACAACTGGCTACTGCTTTTCAAGACCACGCGTTGGATTGGTACATAAGGTATGTGGAAAAAAACCCTAATAAAACTATTGATAATCTGAAGGTCACATTGAAGGAACAGTTCAAAAATCCGAAATCATTTGCTCAATGTCTAACTAAGTTGAAGGAGATTCGCTAAGAATTAAACGAATATGTATGGGAAGCGGATCAACTACTGAAGCCTGTTGAAATTTGCAACAAGAAACGGTGAAATTGACATCCAGAAACAACATGACAACACACACACTAGTGTGAGACCACAGGTCATGTAGTGATGGGTCCTAGTGATACATTGTGTGCAAGCCAATTTATTTAATAAATTGGAAATGTGTCTAATTTAATTACCCCTTGATTTAATTGGATAATAAATTGTAATATTATCTCATAAACACTTGTAATAGTTAACTGAGTGAAATAGAATCAATTAGCTCATGAATTTCGAGTTGAGGGTGGTTGGTGAGGCATGAAAATTTATTCTATTAGTTATTGAGTCTAAGTTGCAGTTAGTGCATTAGTTTAATGCATGAGAAATCAATTAACTCAGTGAAGTGAGTTAAAGTTAGTTCAACCAGTTGTAACTAATTGTTGCACTAGTGAGAGGTAAAATGAATTAAATCAGATTTAATTCACATGAAGTGATATGTCAAGTGACTGATGATTTATTATTAATAGCTGCATGCATGTTAGTTCCAGTGGAGACCTAGTTGAGACAAAGGTTAAAGGGAAGTTGACTATCAGTTGTATTATTAGCATATTGCCCGGATGCAGTTAAAACACCACGAGATTGTTCATAATGTATTGAAAATTTGAGAAAGGATGAAATTCCTAAGGAATAGGGATTTCATTCCTCATTAATTGCGTGAGCAAGATAGATTGAAGATAGGTCGAGAATTGTCAAAGTGTTGGCCCGATTTTGTCTGGATCAATGTGAGACGATTAGTAGATTGCAGGAGACTCTTGTGAGAATAGTGCATTGTAATTGTTTCATGATTCCTTGGTTCATTATACAATATAGATAGAGGGGTTTTTAGTAGCAAGATTTCCCCAGGAAAAACATCTGTATTGTTGACTGATTTGCTTCTTTCTCTTAGTTGGTGTGATTGTGTGATTGTGTTTAATTTCTGCAGAATTAATTGTATAAGGATTCAATATTTTTCTTTCGTATATTTCATGATCATATTGAATCCATTGGTGTATACACATTGTTTTTATAATTTCTACATGGTATCAGAGTGCCAAAAATCACTATAGTGGAGAAGAAATTGAGTCTGTGTTGAACAATATTCAAACTTGCATATATTTTCGTTAGTGCGACAAGCGGATCAAGATGGATTTCAGTGGATTAAGATTGGAATATGCACTCGAGGGTAGTATAATTATATTTCATGGAAAGATATAATGGACGTAGTGCTAGAGGAAAATGGGTTGAAAGAATTCATTGATAATGATATTCCCAAGCCTGCAGCAGAAGACGTCGCTCTTATTGATGCATGGAAAAAGAAGGTAGCAAGGGCAAGGAGGATCTTATTAGAGGGAGTACGAGACCAAATTGTCTCAAATATCCATGAAAAAATGACTCCATATGAAATGTGAAAATCTTTGACAGATCAATTTAAGAACAACAATGACCAAAGGAAGTTGGCGCTGAAGGACAAGCTCAAGAAAATCAAGAAGGAGGAGGGCGAGATGGTACCAGCATACTTGGAAAAGTTCATTCAATGTCGATATAAACTTGGAAGTGTTGGTGTGACCATAATAGATGATGACTTGGTGAGCCTAGTGATTCTAGGCCTTCCCAAGAGTTGGCATAGTTATCAGGACTATGTCAATGGGAGGGAGAAGTTACCAGATTGGGAGCGACTTTGGTTGGTGTTGGCTTGAGGGGTCCTAACCCAGGTTCAAAGGTTAAGGCTTGCCAAAAAACCCCTATACTACTGGCCCTTATGGAAATGACCTGCTTTCGCAGGCCAAGGTCTTACTCAAAGTAGTATGGGAGGGTGCTGGAACCAGGTTTCCGCACCCTATGAGAGAGTAGGTAATTAAGGCAAATCGATGTTGCAACTAGCAGGTTCGCATATATTGAGTCTATTCGCATGCTTCTAACAATACAATCAACCAATAATCATAACATAGACACTAGCATTAACATATCTGATCAATACATTTGCATCCACGTGCACATCAACAATTACCATTACAGAACGTTATAATCCCAACTAATTCTAGATTGCAGATACATTCACAGCTTAAATAAATAACACAGATGCACTTCAATAATCAACACGATTAGTCTAGATATCATAAATATACTTCAAATATATTCTACATTCATTAGTATCCAAAAATCTAATTACAACCCAAAACGTAGCCTGCGCACGCAGCCTAGCAGGGTCCGCACACAACAGGACTGAGGATCTCTGTGCACATAGCCAGTAGGAGTCCTTACCCAAAAAAACCCAAACAGATCTTAAAAATTCACACGTAGCATCAATCTTATGTCTTTCTTGCCTACTAGACCCAAATATTTATCTATTTATAACATCATAGCCTTTGTTATCCGATGGTTCGCAAAGCGTGGTTTACGGACCCTAGAGCTACCCTTTAACCCATTAAAAAAAATTAGGGGCTTCGACCCTCCCCAAAACCCCTATGAAAAATCGACTATTAAAAAATTATATCTAAACACAGTGTAGGGAACCCCATTCCAACAAGCCCCCAACACAATCTTGTGACTCGTCCCGAGTCACAGCGACTGTGGGGTTTGCATATTTGCCTGAAGTTGCTTGATCACATCAACCAGAGGGGGCAGTACTTCTTTGCTCTGTGAAACAACGTTCTGTGCGATATCCACCAACTTCTGTGAAGTTGTGCCTTCTGTAGCAGCAGTGACACTTTCCAAGGTCTGGTTCAGTTGCTTAACTACGACATCCACTTCCTGAGAGAGCTTGAGGGCTTCATCGGACCATGGCTTAAGGTGGTCACTAAGAACCTTATTTTTGTGGTGGAGCTCTTTGAGATCATCTCTAAGTTTGTGGCTGGTACACATTCATGCTAGGAATTGAGCGGGGACTAGTGTGGGCATTGTAGCTTCCATCTGCTCGAACTCTTCTTCCTTCTGGCGTAGCTCTTGGGTGATTTCACATAGGAGAGGATCGCGCTGCACCTTAGAACATAGCTACATAGCTATCTCCAACAATTCTATGCCCTGAGAGATCTGAGATGTAATGGAATTGGTGGCCTCTGTGACGAGCGCGGCTCGTTGGGCTCTTACCTCAAGTGGATTTTCTGGCTGCAACTTGGCCTGCAAGGTAGCAATCCACTGCTCCATCTCTATATTAACAGTCTCAATCTCAGTCCTAGATGCCTTTAGGGTGGAAAAAAGCCCTTCAATATTGGCCTTGGGGGTAGTAGAATCCGGGATATCCTCATTTACATCTGTGCATAGCGTACTAATTAGGAGTTCCAACTCGATCTGTTGTGTGGTGGCAAGGGTGCATGCATCCTGCAACTGGGACAACTCATTGGTTTTTTCCACGATCATGTGCTCAGTTGTATTGACCTACTGATGCACCTGGCAGTCTCGGTGCTAGATCTCCTCGAAGAGCAAGGTGTGGAGGAGTTGCAGTGGTTCATGTGGGAGACAGGCCAAGTCCAATTTCTCCTCTGCGTAGGCCTGTACTTGCACACCTAAGGCAAGGAGGCTCAAGATGAATGTTGTGCCCAACAGGGGGCAAAGGTGGCTCTCAGTTGTGATGAACAATTCACTGCTGCTTTTTGGGGGTGGCCTTGTATGAATCATGTTTCTTTGTAGGGTGTCAGTTTTGAACTGTAGAGCTCGGAGCTCATACTAGAGTGTAGCGACCGCGGCCTTTTGCTGCTCTTCCAAAGCCAACCAATTATCTTCTGAGGTGAGAGTGACTGCGTCTGCGATCTACTCCAGGTCTTCCTCTGTGAAAGTAACTTCTATCTCCCTGCCAGGCCTTGTGGCCCACCGTTTCTTTCGTTGGCCTTTAAAAGGGCTGGCAGTTCACTTCGTACCTCCTGGGGATTCAATACCTTGCGCATCTAGACCCTCTGTGTCCAGATCCTGTTTTGAATCCTGCTGTGTTCCAGCTCTGCACCCTTCTCGGTGTCCTTGCAATGTCCTTTTGTCTCTTTGGTGGTATCAGGCTAGGTGGTATTCATGGTGCTCATACCTGCAGTGTCAGTTGTACCTGATTTGAAGCCCAAATTCCAGTGGGGAGGCTGAGTAGCAATGAGTCAGTCAATTTCCTCGTCGGTGACCATGTATGGCAGTGATACCCACGTTGTATCCTTACGGCCCTAGATCTTCACATTGTGCATTGTGACCTGGAATGCTGCGATGCTCTTGTACTTGTCATAGATCGCTGGTGACAAGCATGGGTGGGAGTGGATTTCTGCTACGAGCCCGCTCTGAAATAGGATCCAGAAGAATTTATTATCCTTAATGCACTGCTCGTCCTTTGAATCCCACAAATTTGTGTATCATGCCCCCTCACACATATCTGGCTCGAGCTCAGGGAGGACCGAGTCTTCAAGGGATTCCCATGTGATCAAAAAAATGAGGAGTAGTAGCCAGGAGTAGCAGAATGCCCGTCCATGATCCTGGGCCTCGCACACATTCTCCAAAAACTCATTGCATAGGAACTAGGACCAATTGAAGGAGACCCCATTCTCACATCGGCCAACGAAATGAATGAAATAAGTGGGGACGGTCGCAACTTGGAAATTGTGCATCATTTCACATGCCAGCAAAAAGGTACCCATGTGCACTCTGGGGTCGCTGATGGTGTTAATTAGGAACCCCCTATTATTTCACTCAATATGGTAGTCGTCATGCACCTTATCAGTGATTTGTTGCTCATATTTCTTATCGATGCACTCCATGGGATTCGGCCCCTCCATGGGAAGACCATTAATATGGTGAATGAGCACATTATCAATGGGAATGTGGTCTTGGATCCATAAGCTACCGTCATGGATCAAGGAGAGCATCTCTCACACAACTCGGTCAGTGATATTATAGTGGCCAAAGTGGCGCATCCGAAGCAAGTTTAATAACCCAGAACCCACCAACCTGCTTGCCCATGGCATGGGGACTACCCTCAAGACGTCATCCTCCAATACCCTTTCGAGATATAGTTTCGGTGCCAATTCTGGGAAGGTTTCCAGGTATGCCAGGTTGTGATCATTGAATTTTATCGAGTGGAGCTTGGAAAAGGATTCTCCAATTATGGGAACCTCGTTCAGAAATCAGTGGCCTTTGCAGATAGGTGTGAATACCATCGAGATTCTTAGGTGTGCACACCGTGGGCCTGTGAGGCCGAACATAGGGTGGTATCTAGTTTATTGGTTCAACAATCTAAGCTTCCTCTTGAGTAGACAGAGGTCTCTTCGATGGGTTAGGCAAATGTGCCTGGGGCACCATTCTGGGGGACTTCATATTCCAAGGGGAGGTGTGTGGCTTCCCTCCAGCCCATTTCGCAGCCCTCCCCTGCCCTTTCTCCTAAGCTTTCCCTTTTCCCTTCTTCTTCTCAACATGCTTCCCCTTGGTTGGTGTGGACACAACCTCTTCCACTTTAGGTTTGACCTCCAATACTTCATCAGTGGAGGCCACAGTCTACGACGATTCAGTAGGATTAGTTGTAGTCATTCTCGCTCGGAAAATAAATTCAGGATTGCTAGTATCAGAAGGGGTAGCATGCCCAAACTTTAACAGAGCACAATGGCTATGAAATTCTGCAGAGCACAAGATATCCACAATGTACGGAACCCACTTCTGATCTATCCTCCTGCTTTTATAGCGTTGGATAGTGACCAACAGTTGGGTGAGGCTTATCTTAAACTTACCATCAAGTAAACGGTAAAAAATATTTGGAAATTGCCTCATTAATTTCCAGCTGCCCATTCCTTTCAATGGTAAAATTTTATTTTTACCCAGTTTTACTGTTCCAACGGCTAGTTTTCACAGCTGTGTATTATCCCTACGCGCCCAATGCACCTCCCCGAGATTCTAACCCTGTTATCAACCCGTACGCTCCCAGCGTACCTCCCCGGGCTTCCAAACCTGTGATCAACTCCTACGCATATAACAGGCTTGCCTGCATTTTTATTTTGGCCTGCTCATATGCGACCCAATACAGCTACGTCATCCATATAGTCTTTTGGTCTAGTACGGTTTGAGCTGGCTGTCGTTAACTATTGTGAAACCAGCTCCAAAAGATATCAACTCCTTAGAAATAATCCACTTCGAGGGGGAAACCTTCAATACATTACATGAATGAACAATCCTTGGATGATTCAAATTACAAAACCTCCTTTCTATATATAGGAGTCCATGTGGCCACAATGTAATCCTAGTGGGGCCACAATGTAATCCTAGCCGACCCAACAATAATAATTTAAGGGCATAATAATAACAATATGGTGGTTAAAGGGGTACAATAATAACAATAAGGGGGTTACACTAACAACAATAAGGGACTATACTAGTAATATAGGGACCTAACATGCCCCTCTCCTTCAAAAAAGTGTTGTCCTCAACGCTTGAGTAGATCTAGGTGCTTCTGTATAAAATTCTCATCCTCCCATGTAGAATCTTTAGTGGGTAAGTTTTTCCACTTGATGAGATACTCTGAAATTGATCGATTCCGTAGCTGTAGAGTTCTTGTTTCTGTGACCGCTTCAGGTTTCAATATTATTTTTTCTTCCTCATCAATTTCTGGCAATATTGTTTGAACTGGAAGATTTTCACCTATAACCTTCTTTAACCATGAAACATGGAAAACTGGATGCACTCGTGAAGAAGCAGGAAGCTCCAATTTGTATGCCATAGTACCAATATTTTGCAACACCTTGTAAGGACAATAGTACTTTGGCAATAATTTATTATCCTTCTTAGCTTGCTTGAGGGACATTTGTTTGTATGGTTGTAGCCGTAAGAATACCCAGTCTCCTACAACAAAACTTCTCTCGCTGTGATGTTGATCTGAATGTTGTTTCATTTGATTTTGTGCCAAATACAAGTTATCCTTTAAGAGTTGGAGAAATTCTTGTTGATGCTCAATGTGATCTTCCACTACTCGAACCTTTGAATTTTCTCTTGAAGATGATGTGATGGATGGTGGATGATATCCATAAAGTTCCATAAATGGGGTCATTTTTGCTACATTATGGAAGGAAGTGTTATACCACCATTCTGCGAGAGGTAACCACTTGACCCATTGTGTTTGTTTATCAGATACAAAAAAACGAAGATATCCTTCCAAACATTTATTTACTATCTCAGTTTGACCATCGGATTGAGGATGATAAGATGAGCTATGAGCTAATTGAGTACCAAAACTGGAAAATAAATCCGTCCAAAAATTTCCAGTAAAAATGGATCTCTTTCACTCACAATAACCCTTGGGTTTCCATGTAGCTTTTAAATTGTGTCCATAAATGTAGTAGCAACTGTACATGATTTAAATGGATGAGATAATGCACAAAAGTGTGCATACTTGGTAAGTCTATCAACTACCAACATGATGACACTCATTCCTTTGGACTTAGGTAAACTTGTGATAAAATCCATTGAAATCTCCTCCCAATGTTGACTTGGAATGGATAAATGTTGTAGAAGACCTAGGGTCTTAATTGTCTCAACTTTATTCTGCTGGAAAACCAAACATTCCATCACAAAATTTTGAATATCAGTTTTAAGTCCATCCCAAAGAAATTCTTTCTTCACCCTGTGGTAAGTTTTTAAAAATCTTGAGTGACCTCCTAAAGGAGAAGTGTGCAATTTCAAAATAATATTTTGTTTTAGTTGGGAATTCTTACAAAGATATAAGTGATCTTTGTACCATAAGGAATCATTTTTCCAACTAAATGTATCAAATTTACTAGGATCTTGCTGCAACTTTTGAATGAGTGTCCACACTTCTTCGTCCTCCTTCCATTCATCTCTTGCTTTGGTTATCCAATCTGATTGGATAATAGAAATGGCACAAAGCAATGCTTCCACCTCTTCATTCTTTCTTGAGAGTGCATTTGCAACAACATTTAGCTTCCCTTTCTTGTAGGTTATTTCAAAGTCATAACCCAACATCTTTGTGACCCATTTTTGTTGCTCTTCTGAAGATAGTATTTGTTCCAAAAAGTGTTTGAGACTATCATGATCAATTTTTACCTTGAAGTGTCTTCCCATTAGGTAAGTTCGCCATTTCTTTCATGCATGCAGTATTGCTAACATTTCCTTCTCATAAATAGGTTTTTGTAAATACTTTCCTTTAATTGGACGAATTTCAATAGCAATGGGTCTTCCTTCTTGCATTAAAACAACACCAATTCCATTTCCTGAGGCATCACATTCCACAATAATTTTTTTTGTGAAGTCTGGCATAGCTAAGACTGGTGCTAGGCACATTGCCTCTTTAAGATTTTCAAAGGCCTTAGTTGCTTCAGGAGTCCATGAAAATGCATCTTTCTTCAATAATTTTGTTAGAGGTGCTACTATTCTCCCATAATTCTTAACAAACTTGCGATAATACCATGTTAACACAAGAAATCCACGCAACTTCTTTATGGTTGTGGGGACTTTCCATTCCTTAATGAATTTAATTTTGTTAGGGTCTACCTTAACACCCTCATGAGATACAATATGACCCAGATATTCCACCTCTTGTGCTCCAAAGAAACATTTGGAAGTTTTTACATATAATTGTTTCTCCTACAATAGTTTGAGCACCCTGTCCACATGTTGAACATGATCCTCCTAAGACCTGTTGTAGATTAGTATATCATCAAAAAATAATAGCACAAATTTTCTAAGGAAGGGTTTGAAAATGGAATTCATCAACCCTTGAAATGTAGAAGGTGCATGGGTAAGGCCAAAAGGCATGACCAAAAATTCATAATGACCCTCATGAGTTCGAAATGTTTTTTTCGGAATATCTCCAGTCTTCATTCTAATTTGATGATATCCTGAATGAAGATCCAACTTGGTAAAATAAATTGATCCATATAATTCATCCAATAATTCATTAATCACAAGAATGGGAAATTTATCTTTAATGGTGAGCTTATTGAGATCCCTATAATTCGGACACATATGCCATGATCCATTGTTCTTGTGTACCAATACTACAGGAGGAGAGAAAGAACTTTGACTAGGTTGAATTATACCCTCCTCTAACATTTCTGCAATCATACATTCAATTTTGCTCTTTTGGACATAAGGATATCTATAAGGCCTGATGTTTGGAGGAACACTTCCTAGAATCAAATGAATAACATGATCATGATCATGAATAGGTGGTAGCCCTTTTGAAGTTTCAAACACCTTGGAATGATTGTCCAATACATTTTGGAGATTCGCAGAAATAGATGATTTTGATGTTGGAACTTCTAATGAGCATAATTGTGAAATTATGCCTCGTTGTTCTTTCTTTAGAATATTTGTCATAACATTAGAGCTTATTATCTTTCCTAGCTTCCCTGCAATACCCCGTAATTCGAATTTCTTTCCTTCTGAAAAAAATTTCAAGAAAAGTTCTTGAAAATTAAAAGCTACCGTCCCCAAAGATTGTAACCATTTTACTCCTAGTACAAGATCAACACCTCCCATAGGAATGGAAAGCATTGGAATATTCAATACATATTCCCCCATGGTTAGCTTGATATTATGGCATTTTCTAGATAAATTTATAGTTCCTCCATTTGAAACCATCACTTGACATTCTGGTGCTGGGTGTAGGAAACAATTCAATTCCTTGGCTACCTTACAATGAATAAAATTATGGGTACTACCTAAATCAATCAACACTATTACATTTTTCTTCTTGATATGTCCTTCTATCTTGAGAGTTTGAGGAGTGGTAATTCCCACAAATTAATTACATGATATGGTTGGACTCATTTCTTCCTGTTCTAGGGTTGGTTCCTGGTGTATATCCTCTTCTTGTTCATTTTCTTCCTCTTCACAATCTATGTAAAATAATTTCTTCTCAGCACACTTATGACGTTTAGTGTATTTGCTATCACAACTGTAGAAAATCCCTTTTTCTCTTTTTTCTTCCAATTTTTGTGGTGTCAACCTTGGAGGTTGTGGAAATCTAGTCATAGCAACACTTCCTTCTTTATAGAAGTGAGTGGCAGGCTTCCTTGTCACCATAATTTTACATTCAATTTTTCTTGCCAACCTGAATGCCTTCTCCAATGAATCAGGTTCCAAAATGTGAACTTCATGTTGGATGTTATACTTTAAAGTACCTATGAAGAGATCAATCCTGTGTTCCTCTAGAATATCAGTTACCCTCATATTCAATTTTTGGAAGTCCTAAATGTGATCCCCCACTAAAACCTATTGTTTGAGATTTATCAATTGGCTAAAGAAGGTGTTGCTCTTTGTATCCTCATAATGTGCTATCATTTCCTCCGTAAAAATTGACCAAGTGACCATTTTTTTACGAGAGAAAAGCCATCGATACCATACAAATGTATTTTTTTCTAAATGTAAAGTCGCAATACGTACCTTTTGTGTGTTTTGCACATTATGGAGATCAAAATATTTCTCCATCTGTAGTATCCATGCTACAAGATACTTTCCATCAAACTTCCTCATATCCATTTTTGGAATATGGTGGTTCTTCCTGCCAACATTAGAGTTTATGAAATCACGATTAAAATTTATTTTGTTCTCATCATGAGTTTCCTCTAATATCTTTTCACCATTAGGAAACATTTCTTGTATCAACTTTGTCAAACCTTCCATGTCTACTTTTAGATCATTCTTCATGTTTTGCATTTTTTCATCGATCTTAGCTTCCATGTCATCCATCTTAGATTCCATGCCAGCTATCTTAGATTCCATGCCTTTATTCAAACCATCCATCTTAGTTTCCACACCTTTCTTCAAAACTTCCATGTCATTTTTTGTTGCTCTTTGCGAGAGCGAAATTTGTTGCACTTGCTCTTGTAATTTTGATATGTCATGTTTCCATTCTTCATCTTCATGGGTCATAGTAGAGCCTTCCAAAGGCTTAATGGGTGTTGAATTATTTTTAGGGGCCATTTTAGAAACCAATACTGATACATATTCTACAATATTCCATTGGAATCAATTCAACTTGATTCTTCAAACAAGACGTATGCAATTCGGAAAAAAAATACACACCTTTTACTTGCTTTTGCAGAGCTCTATATTGAAATTGAATTATCTCTACAATTGAAGATCCTCAATATCTGAAATTTGGCCCTGTCGTATTCCTCTGAAGCTTCTTTCAAATGCCACAGGTCTGACTTAATTTGGATTCTTCAAGACAAAGTTATGTCCAATGTCCCACAACGACCTAATTATGGATTGGTTCAGTAGAGTGAACTTGTACGACTTTCCACATGTCACTGTTTTCTCCTTTGGTTCTGAAATTTATAGAGAGGACACTATAGTCCATGCGCTTCCAGCCAAATTTTATATAATTCTAATCCAATGCATAGAGAGAGAGAGTTATGAAGCTTTTCCCACGATCACCTATTTGAGATGAAATTAGGGAGCCTGAAAAAGACCTAACTTCCACAGATCATATCTCCAAAAATATTGCGAGCCAAGCTTTGAAATTTTGTGATGCTATTCCTCAAGATTGCGGATTTTCACTCTAAAAATTTCAGCTTCTGAACCTTCACAGAAGAAAAATTATAGTGAAAATGCCATGATGACCTGTTTAGGTTAAATTCAGGAGCCTGCAAACATACCTAACTTCCACAGATCATATCTCCGAAAATATTGCGAACCAAGATCCAAAATTTCGCAACGAGGTTCCTCAAGATTTCAGCTTTGCACTCTAAAAATTTCAGCTTCTTAACCATCGTAGAAAAAACTTTATAGTGAAAATTCCACAATGACCTGTTTGGAGCAGCGAAACCCTAGAATCCAAAACTCTGATACCAAATGTTGTGAAACCAACTCCAAAGGGTATCAATGCCTTAGAAATAAGTGACTTCGAGGGGGAAACCTCCAATACATTACATGAATGAACAATTCTTGGATGATTCAAATTACAAACCTCCTTTCTATATATAGGAGTCCATGGGGCCACAATGTAATCCTAGTGGGGTCACAATGTAATCCTAGCCGACCTAAAAATAATAATTTAAGGGCACAATAATAACAATATGGGGGTTACAGGGGTATAATAATAAAAATAAGGGGGTTACACTAATGACAATAAGGGACTATACTAGTAATATAGGGACCTAACATTAACATACCCTGGAACAGTGTCACCACGTAGTGTGGCTAATCAGACAGTTCCTCCGTTAGTGATTTCCTTTACCATATAGGGACTTAGCCAATGCTGAAAAAATTCCCTGGGTGGTTCGCAAACTAGCTATCATATAGCAGGACCAATTCTCCCTCCGAAAATATCTTTTGCCAAATATGTCGATAATTCCATGCTTTTTCCCGAACCTTCTGAACTTGCTGATGGAAGTTAGCAATGATTCGGTCTTCCTCCAAGGCAACGAGCTGTGCTAAATGCTCCTCCATGATATCAGGCTCTGCCATGTTGGGAAGGCTGTGATGTGCAGGCTAGGAACAATATATTCCATGGGCATAATAGCCTCCTTTCCATAAACCATCCGGAACAGTGTTTTCCTGATCAATTTATTACAGGTGGTTCAATAGGCCCAAAGGACCAACGGGATACACACTTCCCAATATTTGCGCTTGAAATTGAAAATCTTGGTCAACGCTTGTTCTAGAATTTTATTAAAAGCTTCCACAGTTCCATTTTCCTACGGGTGATATGGCGTACTTTTGGTGTGGTGGATCTGAAATTCTTCATTCAAAGCCTGGATTGTCTCATTAAAAAAATGTATACCTCTATCGCTCATCAAGACCTTGGGACAGCCAAACCTGGTTAGGATATGTTCAAAAATAAAGTGCGTAGCCATATCTATAGTGAAATCCTTTACAGCTTGCACTTCAGCCCATCTAGTTACATAGTCAGTTGCAGCGATGATGTAGCGGGTGCCTGTCTTCTTCCCTGGTGGGTTGATGGGCCCAATGAATTCTATGACTTGCAGGGCCATCTACGGCTACAAGGGAATTTCGTCTCTGCGCGATGGTCTTTCTGTCCTTTGGCATGTATCGAATGCTTTGCAATAGTCATGAGAGTCACAATGCAGTATGGGCCACCATAGTCCAACTCCCAAGATCTTATGTGCCATTGCTTTCCCTACGTAATGACCTCCTTCCACGCCCCCGTGGGTTTCTGCAAAGATGGCTTGTCTTTCGTGCTCAAAAAAGTATCTTCATAGCACCTCATCAGCTCCCAGATTATACAAGTAGTCCACTATGATGTTAAAGTCCGTTGCATGGGTTACCAGCTCTTTCTTTTGTTGTACCAAATATTCTATAGGCACCATCCCCGTAGTTAAGAAGAGAATGATGTAGGCGAAGTGTGCATAAACCACCTTAATAGAAAATAGCTGTGCATCGAGCAATCCTTCTTCTAGGTTAATCGGTTCTTCCCCACTCTTAATTTGGGACAAGTGGTCTAGCCCAAAATTTAGTTTCCCCAGCTTCACGATGATCTCAAAGTCATATTCTTGAAATAGCAGCAGCCATCGGAAAATCTCCCGCCCCCCCCCCCCCCCCCCAACACAAGTTTAGTCACTAGGTACTTCAAAGCTGAGTGATCTATGAACATCTTGAAGTGCCCTCCTAATAGATAATGGCAGTATTTCTACAGGGCATATACCATGGCAAACCCCTTGCGCTGCGTAATGGAGTATTTATGCTCCGCACTAGAGATTTTTATACTAGAAAATGCAACTGGATGGTCAATGTCCCCTTCCTCAGGCTGCGTAAGGAAAACCCCCAGGGCAATCCCCTAAGCATCTACATGAACATGGAAAACCTTCGCCCAATCAGGAAATATTACGATAGGTGCAGAGACCATCTTCGCCTTAAGTAACTCAAAGCTCTTCTGACACTCCTCATCCCAAAAAAACGAAACGTCCTTCTTTAGAAACTTCTCCATGGGTGTTGTGATCAGTGCGTACCCTTGAATGAACTTCATGTAGTAGCATGTATGTCCAAGGATAGAGTGCAGCTATTTCTTAGTTGTAGGGACTGCCACGTTGATGATAACCACTATCTTGGCAAGGTCAACCATTAGTCCCTGCTGATAGATTATGTGGCCTAGAAAGATCCCGAAGGGTACGCAAAATATGCACTTCTTAATATTCAGGGAAATCTAGTGCTTCCTACAGGCATACAACATCATGCACAAGTTCGAGACATGCTTCTTTACCAACCCAAATACTATCCAATCACCAAAATATACCTCCAAGAACTTGTGGATAAAATCCTTGAATACTACAACCAATACCTGCAATAATATGGCAGGGGCATTCTTGAGCCCAAATGACATGAAAATTTAATAGAAAGATCCCCATTCAGTGGTGAACGTAGCTTTTCTATGATCTTCAGGTGTGATCTTGATCTGAGGGTAGCATGAGAACTTGTCAGTGAAGGATTACGCTTCTTTCCCTCCCACAATATCAAGAATTTCGTTAGAAAATGGCGTAGGGAAGGGATCATTGTTGAGGAAGTAAATCCCCTCTACGAATAGAAGCGATCCCACTAGCCCAGATTAGGTCTAGCAACAATCAAGTCATGCAATGACGCAGGTTACTAGTTACAAAACGACAAAAATCATAACGAGTTGCCTACCTCAAATCCCACGTAGTGGTCGTTGAAGGAAATATGATGTTTCCCATCCCTTACTTAGCAGATCACGATCCTTCCATTCGACAAGTCTGAATACCTGCACACATGCAAGGAAACAATGACATATAATGTAAAATCTAAATCATGTAACCATACATAAGTCAGAGAAGATATAATTCATTGCATAAAGAAATAAACACATGAATGGAACCATAATCAAAGTCGCTTATATTATAAATAACAAAGGAAAGATTACAACCAAATGCTCTGATGATATGATCTTCCTTCGGCGGGGCTGACAACATATCACTTCTCAACAAAGCCTGTCGGGAATCTGGACGAAGCTCTCTCTCTTCGGCTTAGCTCTCAACAACTTCCTGGCTATAGTTTCCTTCCTACAAGTTCAGCTAGCTTGCTAAGGGAGAAGGAAAGATTTTATAGATGGAGGAAGGGGAGTTGGGATCCCTATAATCATGGGATAGGCCCTATCTCTTAGGAAGGTTCCATGATAGGTGGAAAACCACTTCCTATACATGGAGATCCGAAGCCAAACCACCCAACTCCCTTTGATGACTCGTTCAGGAGTTTTTTGGAATCAAACTTCCACCATTTCTTTTTAAAAAACATCCCTTATTAAGCTTGGTGCGAGTGAGACACAGGGATAGAGAGCCATTTGGCGTGCCCTCTATGATGGATTTCCCCCATTGGCGCGAGGGATGAACTGGCTAGTCGTGCCAAGGCTAAAACATCTGTTTTTAGGGTTTTTCAGAGGAAACTTTCTTCAGGGGAATGTTTTTCCTTATGCAAGGGGATGCCATGTGTTGTGGACAATTTTTTTCACCCCTAGAGACAGTCTAGAGTTGCCATAGACCAGTGCCTAGGACATCTTAATATAGCAAGGAGCTCATAATATAGCGTGGGTTGTCAATCCAAAAGCTCTCTTACTATCTCTTGTTAAACAAGGAAATTAGTTTAAATGGGACCAATCTCGCTCAGAAGCTGTTACAAAGATAGGAATAGTGTAGGAACATCATGCAAAACTCCAATACAAAGGCATCAGACAGTTAGGAGACATCTTACTGCAAAGAGGGCCAGTTCAGATAATATACCACAGAAATCAAATATCAGGAAGTAAATGCAGTGCAGAAACATGGAGAAGATACTAGTTAACATGAGACTGATACCCAGATACACAACAGAATCATATATGGGCTTAACCAACTAAGCATCCATACATGACAATGGCGTTTTAAAAGTACCCTCTTCAAGCAACTAATATAGCAGAAAATATGGATAAGATGAACATGGAACAGTATATCATGACTAGGCCTATTTAAAGCGCTTGAATAACCCCAGTATGGGCATCAACTAGGATGAATCCTTACTCAGGATTAGTGAGCCACTCGCATTCTAGAGCATGATACAAGAAGACAAATAGCATGAAATAAAATATTGTATTAACACATAAGAGAAAATTACATACTGTGAGATACCAAAGACCAGAATCCTCATTACAGTTATAACTCCTCCTCACTGAGACCCTACGGGCTCTGAACCTTCATACAGAAGTGTTACAAAATGTATACAAAAGCCTTTTCACTGCACAGTTTGTTGATAGAAATCTGGAACCCTTCTAATATCTTATTTCTCGGTTTTTATAAAAAAGATAGAGAATTCTAGAGGAGGAGGTAGATGGAGCTCATTTAATGATTTAATTTGAAAAAAATGGCGAAAAACCTTCGCGCCCACACAGTGAATGACTCAAAATAAATGACTGTACTTTACAATTTACCTCCAGAAATAAATGCTGAGGATAAAAATCTCTTCATGAATCAAGACATAAAGAATAAATTGTACAAACATTATGTACTTGACTGAGAGTGGTAAATTTGCTGCAATAAAACTCTGAGGTTGCTTGTATCTGCGTATAATATTCTCAACCCTCTAACTTCGAATTTCAACCTCAGGTCTTTAATGCAGGGTTCTGTGACTCTTAATCTTTTGTTGATATTTCATGCCGCCTCATTAATACTCCCGCCTGCTCAGATCTGTCTCTTGATTTTCTCTAGAGGGTTCTATAGATTCATATCCTTGCTTTATTTAATGGCAGTCATATCATGCAACTGCCCCTTGGCTTCCCTCCCAAATTTCTTCCTCGAAAACTGTTGAGGGCGGTGCTATTGACTTTTGCGAACCAATCAGCGAATCGTGATGAATTTTCTAACGCAGCAAACCTGCAAAGAACATAAACCTGTTAAGAAAAACCAGACAGGGGATTGAGATGAGGACGATGGTGACGATGAAAATGAGGCCATATGCCAAGGACATGTAGGGTGGTGAAGAAAACACAGTGGAGACTTTGATGGGGCGTAATTTTTCCACGTAAAATAGCTTAAACATGATGAGTGAATTAAAACGATGAACATGAGTGGAAACACATATATACATAATGTAGCAGGGGAAAATACCATGAACACGTGGGACTATAACACATGGGTGTACGAAAAGCCGAGAGGAATAGGTAACATGGACAAAAGTATGACAAATGTCAATGGAGCGGTGACGTGGAGTGGTGGACCTGGCCACGGCGGAGGGTGATTTATTGAAAAATGCTACAGTTTGACTTTGCATGAAAATGCAAAGAGATACGATGGATTGCAATGGAACGCGGTGGGAACAATCATACGAGGTGTGGCCCGGAAGGTGCATCGCAAAATCGAAAATAGAAAAAGTGCGATGGGGGGGGGGGGGGACGGTGGTGAAATCTGAAAACTGCGCTCTGCGCTTTGCGATGGAGGAGGAAGTGCGATGGCGCAGTCGATTGCGTCGTAAATAATTGCGACGGATCAAATGGTCGCGATCAACAAAAATGTGATTTGCGATAAACGCCTTAAGGGAAATGCCTGGTCATAGTGCTTGGTTTCATGGATGAAAAGAGGCGCGGGGCTAGTGAGGAGCGGGGCCGGGCCCAATATATCTTAACCGCGGATTTTAACCTTTGTACAATGTATTTTGTGGGTGGAAAGGATAATGATAGACAATATATGAGGGTCTAAGGCCACGGCAGGGGTTTTAAGAGGATCCCAAAAATGACAACAGGCCAAAAACTTGTAAGTATGGGTTGACATGTACAACATCGGCTCCATCTGGGGATGGCATGTTCATCCTTGGACATGTTGAGAACTTGCAGACCTTTGATCATCTTATATATAGATTCTGCCCTCCAGCACTTTGTGTTTTCTTCAAAACTCATTAGCACACATTCCTTATTAATAGTGAAGACTGAAGCAAAGTCTATATACAATATAGTACAACAGGCATACTCTGCCTGAATTAAAATTGAAAGTAGGGCTTGAGAAATTGGCCGTTTATAGGGGCGTCCAGCAGATCACCCTGTAGGTTTTCTAACATAAAAGTATTTTTTCCCCCCTGATTCACAATTTTGAATGGACCAAACCACAATGGATCGAATTTGGCATGCTTTCCCTTTTCAGCTCTCTGGATATCCCATCTAAGAACCAGGTCTCCAATTTGGAATTTTCTATCTTTCGCATGCCGATCAAATACATTTTTCATTCTCTCCTGATATTCTGTTAATCTCTGATTCACTTGATTCCGCATTTCCTCTAATTCTACCAGTTGGTTAATTCTTCTGACCATGTCATCTGGTTCTTCTTGGCTTTCCTGCATGAAACGCGTCACTAGAAAAGCTAATTGCACAGGAAACACGGCTGCTCGACCATATACTAATTCATAGGGAGATTTCCCTGTTGCTCTCTTGCTGGTTATCCTATTCACCCACAGAGAAAATTTTAATTGAGAATCCCAATTCTTCTGATTCTCATTTATTGTTTTCTTCAAGGCCTTCACCAGGGTTTTATTAGAAGATTCTGCCAAGCCATTCCCCTATGGATAATAGGCTGTTGAATGATTCAATATAATGTTATACTGTTGGCAGAAATTTACTTGAAAGCCTGTGCATTATCAGTTACAATTCTAGCAGGACAGCCAAACCTGGATATGATATTTTCCTCCATAAACTTGATTATCACAGCATCTGTAGCATTCCTTGCAGGTATGGCTTCCACCCATTTTGTAAAATAATCTGTGGCTGTTAGTATCCATTTGTGTTGGCCACTTGATGGGGGATGTATTTCTCCTATGAAATCTAATCCCCATTTTTGAAATGGTTCGTTCACATGAATAGGAATAAAGGGCAAAGCTGCTAATTTCTGTCTTTCTGCAAATCTTTGGCACTTGTCACATGCCCTAACCCAAGAAAAAGCATCTGTAAATAATTTTGGCCAGTAGAAGCCGACCTTCAGGATTTTATGAGTTGTAGCCCTCCAGCTGTAATGTCCTCCACATATTCCCTCGTGAAATTCTGTCATTATATTTTCCACTTCATTTTCTGTGAGGCATAAAAGTAATATGCCTGAAGGGTCTTTCCAATATAGCTGTCCATTAGCAATTATGTATTTCTGGGATTTCATTCTTACAGCTCTGTATTTTATCTTATCACAACTTGGAGGACAGCTAAGTGTTAAAAGATATTCAACTATTTCTTTATACCAAGGACTAGTGAGATATTTCATGTGTACCTTTTGAGTGGCCATCTCCAGTCCTTGCTGTTCTTCTCCTTTCTTAAATTCTTCATTTGTTATCATGGATAAATTAATGCCCAAGGCTTGATGATTTGATTCAAACAACATCTTGGCAAGTCCCTGTCCTTTAATCAGCTTGGTAGGCCTTATGTCCAAATCATACTCTTGTATTTTTGCAATCCATCTTCCTCTTTTACCTTCACTATCTCCTTGAACAAGGATATCTTTGACAGTTGCTGTGGGAACATATGCAGTAATGTGAGATTGCAAAACATAGGTTCTAAAAGCTTTAAGGGACTTTACCAGGGCATATTCCTGCTTCTCCAATATATTATATTTCAATTCAGCATCATGCAGTACTTGACTAAAGAAAGCTATAGGCTGCTCATATCCATGTTCATTTCTCTGCAACAATACTCCAGCAATGGTATGGGGAGAAGCAAATGAAAACATCATAAATGGTTTTGTATAATCTGGCCCAGCTAGCACAAGAGCTTCAACAAATGCCTGTTTTATTCTGGTGAATGCATCTCTAGACTCCTGGGACCATTTTACTTCATTCTCCTTTTTCAACATATCAGTTATATGCCTAACTATCTCAGCATAGTTAGGAATAAACCTTCTCATAAAATTAATTCGGCCTAAAAACACCTGTACTTCCTTCTTATTCCTAGGTAAAGGAATGCTTTTTATTTCTTCAACTCTCTTAGGGTCTATTTTCACACCATCTTTTGTTACAATATGCCCTAGGAGTTTTCCCTCATCTAATGCAAATAAATATTTCTGAGGATTGAGGGATAAGCCATACCTTCTGCATTTTTCAAAATTTCTCTGGAAATGCTGAATGTGTTCAGTATCATCCTTTGAAAATACTGTGATATCGTCCAAACATACCACCAGAAACTTGTCCTGCTCTCCAATAAAGGCTATGTCCATTGCCCTATGAAAAGTAGCTCCTGCATTAATTAATCCAAATGGCATCCTGGCATACATAAATGTTCCCCATGGTGTAGTGAATGCAGTTTTCTTCTGATCCTCTGGGAACATAGCTACCTGATTATAGCCAGAAAAACCATCCATCATTGACATTCTGGATGCTCCCACCACTTTCTGTAGGATGTGATCCATCTTAGGCAGTGGATAATTGTCCTTTAATGATGCTCTATTTAAATTTCTGAAATCCACACACAGCCTTATTTCTCCATTCTTCTTCCTAACAGGAACAAGGTTTGCTATCCATTTTGAGTATCTCAATGGCACAATTATTTTGGCCTTCAGTAGCTTCTTGATTTCTTTTTCAATAGAGGGAAGCAGCAGAGGATTTATCTGTCTGAGCTTCTACTTATAAGGCTTTGCATCTTCCCTCAAAGGAATTTTATGCTGCATTATATTAACATCAAAAGTTTTTAGATCCTGATAGGACCATGCGAATACATCTTTATATGATTGAAACAACTTCAAGTATTTTTCTTTATATTCTTCTGGGACCCTTTTGGATAATTTTATAACTTTAGGATCAGCATAAGTACCCAGATTTAAATCTCCCACTTGATCTTCCTCTATCACCTTGTTTGGCTGCAATGGAATATCATCTTTGTTAAATAATCTTTCTAGAGGTACCAGACCTCTAGGTATAACATTTCCTTTCAGTTGCAGCACTCTATTACCTGCTATCTTCTCTTCCCATCTATTTTCTGCAATATTTTCAGCTTCCTCTTCTTCATCATAATCATCAATCTCCATATTAGAGAATTCTCCTACCGTCTCTATAAATCTCTTCATATGTTCATCATCTTCAAATACCTGCCAGTGCTTAATATTATCTGGGATAGATGGCCTGTAACGTACCTCCACTTCATATCTTAAAAGTGGATTCTGAGGAGGACGAAATGTACTGGAAACTACAGCGAGAGAATCTGTTATTCTGTTCTGCTCCCTGGGCATGAACTGTATGTTAAATGCTGAGAAGAAATTCTCCACCGTGTCCCACACTTTGTTTCTGTAAGCTCTCAGCCATGGATGCTTAGTTTGACATTGATTTCTGATCTGCCTTACCACCAGCTCAGAGTCTTCCATGACTTTTAGACTTTGGATGCCCATGTTTCTAGCTGTCTGCAGTCCCAATAATAGTGCTTCATATTCGGCTATGTTATTGGTAGCTTCATATTCTAATTTAAAGGATAGTGGGACCCATTTTCCTGTAGGAGAGATCAATAAGACCCCAGCTCCATTGCCTTCTCTAGAATTTTCCCCATCAAAATGTAGAGTCCAAATTTCTGATTCCTGATTTTCTTTAGGCTGCTCAGTTTGAATTTGACCAAAAAGGGGCTCATGGGAAAAATTTTGATTTTCTTCCAACATCAAGCATGAGAGATCTCCATTTTTATTATAAACTGGGGAATTCTCTGAGCAGTCATCCCTAGTTACCATTTTAACAAATCTAGTCTCCTTGTATAACCTCCTCTCCTGGCCTCCAAAGACTGGGACAGTAGCATATGTTAAATCCAATTTGATTGACCCACCAATTTTTGTACCCCAGGACCTTGACAGCAGCATGCCAAAGCGGGCTGGGATATCAGCAACCACAATGTCCATGACTACACTCTTTTCTGGAATTTGGGCCAAATTGACCACTAAATATTTAATCATTCCCAAGCATTTAACCCTTTTGGAATCAAATGAATATAGGTCTTTGTAAGGTCTAGTAATTTGCAGTCCTAGTTGTTCCATGGCAGACAAAGGCATAAGATTGTGGGAAGCCCCAGAATCTAACATACAAATGTGCAAAATCAGGTCATGAATAACTAGGGACACGTAAAAGGGAGGAGTAGAAGGGTCTATCTCCTCGAAATGTGGGCCAAAGACTACCATGGGTCTTTCTTCCTGAAGGTTTAAACTATCAGGCACGATTGGTATTTCAGGAGGAAGTATAAAGGAAGTAACTTGAGACTGATATACAGGTTTTTTTAATAGTTCAGTCAGGGGGACTAGAATCTTAACTTTCTCAAGTTCTTTTTGTAAATTAAAAGCAGAAGGGGGCTTCTCTATTACGACTTCTTTAAATACTTTATTTTCAGCTGAAGATTTAATTTCTTTCGACACTGACTCAACATTAAGAGGACTGCCTATTTTTGAAGAAGAAGGAATCTGATCATTAGGCTACAGGGGAGCATTTAGAGGGTTCTTACCTTTTTCTATGTTTCTCTTTGTTGATGATTCCTTCTGAGCAGGTGCTTTTTTCTGAGGTGGCTCCTCTTCTTGGTCTTGAGTTCGGGTCCTCTTTCTTGAAGATCTGAGATCATATTTGACATTAAATTGTGCTTGCATGAAATCAGCAAATTGCTTACAATAAAAATCAATCTCTACTTCTTCTTCTTCTTCTTGCAATGGGCATTCTATATCATCATTATTTGAAAAAGCAAGGTTTGAATCTTCTAATCCATAGGCAGCATCTCTAGTGGAGTCATCTGCTAGACCTTCTAGGTACAAGGGATGTGGTACCTGATCTTGCTGCTCCTTTGTATCTCTCGGCAATATCTGCAATGGGGGTCTCTTATACTGGGGATTGTATCCTCTCTTCGGAGCATTATAAAAATTCTTGGGAGCTGAACTCTTAGCCTCCAGTTCAAGCTTGACCATATTCTTTATCATTTTACTTATTTCATCCATTTTATCTGAATCCTTTTCCTGATTAGAGGAGGAAACTTCTTCTTTGCCTCTCCTCCTAGTATCTTGTTAAACTTTTCCTTTTAATTTCCCAGTAGAGGCAAAGTTTGCCTCTAATTCAAGAGCATCTGACTGTACATCGTCCAAAGTGGCAGGTTTTCTTTCCCTCAAGGAGAATCCAAAATCTAAGTCAAATGCTGCTATGAAAACCACTTTTGCAGCATTCTGACTGGGCTTCATATCAGCAGGGAGACTCAGATATAACTTATTAAATCTCTTGATAAACTCTGATACTCCTTCATTATGTTTCTTCTTAAGAGTATTAAATTCAGTGAGACACTGTCCATGATCTTTATTCTCTCCCCATTTCCTGAGAAAATTATTCTCCATATCGTCCCAGGTGGTTACTGAACGGTTCCCCAATGTCTTGAACCATTTTCTGGCTTCACCCTCCAAAGATTGCACGAATAATCTTAAGACCACATCCAAATGTTTAACATTTAAGTTTTCTACAAAAGAGCAGAAAGTCTCAAGATGTTTCTGAGCATCAATTTCATTTTCTCCTTTAAATCTCGGCAGTATCTTCAAATAATCCTGTGGCATATCATTTAGCACTTGGGGTAAGGCCAGAGGAGCATATTTGTTCAGTAGAAAAGCAAGAACATTAGCCATTGGAGGAGGTGGGGGTTGTGCAACAATCTGAGCTACAGACGAAGGAAAGGGAGTAGGAGGAAGTGGAGTACGTGTAACAATGGGAATATATTGTATGGAAGCCTGAGGCGTAGCTGGGAATAATTCACAGTTAACAACAACTACTTATGTAACTTCTTTAATTTCCTTAGCCTCGGAAGTAGGATGGAAATCCTCTTCAATCCAGGCATTTCCTCTACGTGGAGTTTCTAAGTAATATTCGAGATTTTCTGTTCTGATTTCTTGAGAAGAAGAGGGTGGATAATTTTGAACGGAATATTCAGGGTTTTCGGCACAAACTGATTTCCTCTCCTTCCAAACTCTTTTATGAATGATCTTCTCTAGGTCAGACACGTAAGGCATCTTCGACTGAAATGTATCTGACCTCAAATGCGGCCTACGAGGAGCCAAGACTACCAATAAATTTATCAAATGAAAGCAGTGGAGTCGCCAAGGGGAGAGATACACAACTCTTCAACTCTCTGTGCTCACCTGATTAGAGATTGAAAAAAATTTGTCGAGGCCCAGGGAAACTGATATTCTCAAATTCGTTCCCTGGCAACGGCGCTAGAAAGATGTTGTGGACAATTTTTGTCACCCCTAGAGACAATCTAGAGTTTCCATAGACCAGTGCCTAGGACATCTTAATATAGCAAGGAGCTCATAATATAGCGTGGGTTGTCAATCCAAAAGCTCTCTTACTATCTCTTGTTAAACAAGGAAATTAGTTTAAATGGGACCAATCTCGCTCAGAAGCTGTTACAAAGATAGGAATAGTGTAGGAACATCATGCAAAACTCCAATACAAAGGCATCAGACAGTTAGGAGACAGCTTACTGCAAAGAGGGCCAGTTCAGATAATATACCACAGAAATCAAATATCAGGAAGTGAGTGCAGTGCAGAAACATGGAGAAGATACTAGTTAACATGAGACTGATACCCAGATACACAACAAAATCATATATGGGCTTAACCAACTAAGAATCCATACATGAAAATGGCATTTTAAAAGTACCCTCCTCAAGCAACTAATATAGCAGAAAATATGGATAAGATGAACATGGAATAGTATATCATGACTAGGCCTATTTAAAGCGCTTGAATAACCCCAGTATGGGCATCAACTAGGATGAATCCTTACTCAGGATTAGTGAGCCACTCACATTCTAGAGCATGATACAAGAAGACAAATAGCATGAAATGAAATATTGTATTAACACATAAGAGAAAATTACATACTGTGAGATACCAAAGACCAGAATCCTCATTATAGTTATAACTCCTCCTCACTAAGACCCTACGGGCTCTGAACCTTCATACAGAAGTGTTACAAAATGTATACAAAAGCCTTTTCACTACACAATTTGCTGATAGAAATCTGGAACCCTTCTAATATCTTATTTCTCGGTTTTTATAGAAAAGATAGAGAATTCTAGAGGAGGAGGTAGATGGAGCTCATTTAATGATTTAATTTGAACAAAATGGTGGAAAACCTTCGCGCCCACACTGTGAATGACTCAAAATAAATGACTGTACTTTACAATTTACCTCCAGAAATAAATGCTGAGGATAAAAATCTCTTCATGAATCAAGACATAAAGAATAAATTGTACAAACATTCTGTACTTGACCGAGAGTGGTAAATTTGCTGCAATAAAACTTCGAGGTTGCTTGTATCTGCGTATAATATTCTCAGCCCTCTAACTTCGAATTTCAACCTCAGGTCTTTAATGCAGGGTTCTGTGACTCTTAATCTTTTGTTGATATTTCATGCCGCCTCATTAATACTCCCGCCTGCTCAGATCTGTCTCTTGATTTTATCTAGAGGGTTCTATAGATTCATATCCTTTCTTTCTTTAATGGCGGTCATATCATGCAACTTCCCCTTGGCTTCCCTCCCGAATTTCTTCCTCAAAAACTGTTGAGGGCGGTGCTCTTGACTTTTGCGAACCAATCAGCAAATCGTGATGAATTTTCTAACGCGGCAAACCTGCAAAGAACATAAACATGTTAAGAAAAACCAGACAGGGGATGGAGATGAGGATGATGGCGACGATGAAAATGAGGCCATATGGCAAGGACATGTAGGGTGGCGAAGAAAACACAGTGGAGACTTTGACGGGGCATAATTTTTCCACGTAAAACAGCTTAAACCCGATGAGTGAATTAAAACGATGAACATGAGTGGAAACACATATATACATAATGCAGCAGGGGAAAATACCATGAACACGCGGGAATATAACACATGGGTGTACGAAAAGCCGAGAGGAATAGGTAACATGGACAAAAGTACCACAAATGTCAATGGAGGGGTGACGTGGAGCGGTGGGACCTGGCCACGGCGGAGGGTGATTTATTGAAAAATGCTACAGTTTGAATTTGCACGAAAATTCAAAGAGATACGATGGATTGCAATGGAACGCGGTGGGAACGATCATACGAGGTGGGGCCCGGAAGGTGCATCACAAAATCGAAAATAGAAAAAGTGCGATGGGGGGGGGGACGGTGGTGAAATCTGAAAACTGTGCTCTGCGCTTTGCGATGGAGGAGGAAGTGCGATGGCACAGTCGATCGCATCGTAAATAATTGCGACGGATCAAATGGTCGCGATCAGCAAAAATGCGATTTGCGATAAACGCCTTAAGGGGCAGCGCCTGGTCACAGTGCTTGGTTTCATGGATGAAAAGAGGCATGGGGCTAGTGAGGAGTAGGGCCGGGCCCAATATATCTTAACCGCGGATTTTAACCTTTGTACAATGTATTTTGTGGGTGGAAAGGATAATGATAGACAATATATGAGGGTCTAAGGCCACGACAGGGGTTTTAAGAGGATCCCAAAAATGACAACAGGCCAAAAACTTGTAAGTATGGGCTGACATGTACAACACCATGAAAGTGGTTTCAGGTCATGTTATTGCTCACAGGTCATGGGAATAGCCCTCCAATGTGCGGGATGAGGGATTTCAGGGATGGTGACAAAATGATGTGTAACAGATGCCCCCTAGAGCATGAGGTCTTAGAGAGAGGAAGGGGTGAAATGATTTATGAGAATGTGCCCAACTGAAAACACTGGCATCGAAAGACCTGCATACAATTAAAACTGATAGCTCTGACACATGATATGTGGTATGTGCATAGCCATCCATAATAGAGTGTACAATAACCAGGATCAAAGGTATGGGCGCAGCCATCCAGTAAGGAGGATCAACAAGTAGACTCAGGTATGGTCGCAGCCATCCAATCAAATGAGTCATGTAACTAATCATGATAATACACAAAAATCCGTAGCCTAGATTTCATCAGACACAACCCAGGGTCTTGCACTCCATCTCAACCCAAACAGAGTACAAGTACCAGCATGTGAATAAGTGATCTGAAGTCGAACATGCAAGAACATCGTCTGATTACTAGCCAATAATGAAAGCCGTTAACAGACACAAGAGGCACCACCAATAATGAGGATGGCCCTCAAGGTACTATAGGTACAATCCATGGAATGTGAACAGTGAGCTGGTGTCGAACACCCGCAGAATCATTCGATCGAAAGCCAATAATGAAAACCTTGCGTCGAATGCGAAGAACCTGCCATTGAGGCATGCAGGCTCTAAGGTACCTGAAGGGAGTCTCTAGATTAGCTTCCTAGATAATGAGCTGAAGTCGACAGGAAGTGACTTTGATCAAAGGTGGGCCATAGTGTTTCCCACATCATCGATGCGAGACAAAAGAATATGATGTTTGCGAATCAAGATCAGTAGGGAATCAGAGGGAGGTTGAAAATTGCAGAGGCCAACTTCTCTTGAACATATCAGCGGCACGACATTGGATATGGAAGTATTTGACATCAAAGGATATAAGGTCATGACGATGTGGCAAAGATCAAATGATTGGTCAAAAGAGATTACCCAAACCCATGGAGTCAAGCAGAGAATGAGATGAGATGTCCCCAACTCGACACGAATGCAGACAGGTGCCATGTTCAAGAGCGACATACTGCCGACACGACGGTGATACTGGTTCCATTTTTCCCCACCATTTTTGGCGAGTACCCTAATTATTTTTGGAAACAAGCTTGAAGGGGATAGCATATGTTTGCAATATAAGTTTGTACTTCAGACAAATCCAACCTAGTACATTTAATGAGCCCTAGGAAGGAGGAACTCGAGTATCGTCATTACGACGGAGTCCGATGTCATCAAGTTTTAATGAGTCTGAAAAATGAATAACTCGACCTCTTTTCATGTTTATAGAGTTTGAAAAGACATGGAAAATAAAACTCCAATAGTCCCTTTTCGTAGATAGTTCCTCAGATCCGAAAAGGCAGTAAAATGTGTCTGAGAAAGCCTCCTAGTCGCGATAGGCTAGGGTATTTATTTTTCGTAAATAATCTATCCCAGCCTGAAAAGGGGGTAAACGTATACTGGGTAGATGTCGTTTCATAGCCAATTTAACGAGATCAAAATGACAAGCAACTCGGAAATATTTTCATTTTTAGAGAGTCAGAAAAGAGTTGAAAGATGACTCCTCCTGGAGGAACGAGTGGTATAAAGGGAAGCAACTAGTTCTGGTGATGGTGGAACTACTCAAAACAAGATAAAGGTCAAGAGGCTAGCTAACAAGACCACTCATCACAGCGGTTCCTCAGAAATGGGTAAAACAACCAAGTGAAGGAATATGATCGGCCAAGCAGATAGTGACGGTGGAATGAGAAAACCAAGGCTCATCTGGAAAAACAGGTTGATAAAATAGTAATCACGAGAGGTAAAATGGGAATAGCTTCATTTTTACACAAGCTTGAAATTAGAAAAATCTTCTTGAAGTTGGTTTCATTTTTACACAAGCTTGAAACAAAGATAAACTATGCTTGAAACCGGTTTCATTTTTACACAAGCTTGAAACGGAAGAAAACTATGCTTGAAAAATTTGCATGCCCCAAGCATGGGGACTCAATTCGAGGTACATGCCCCCCAAGCTTCAATCCATATGAAAGGTAGATGGAGTGAAGGTTCAAGTTATGAGATCAAGAGAAAGACTCGACTGGGATTTTAGGAGATCTTATCAAAGACTCGAATTGAACGGGACTGTGTTTCATTGTTTTAACGATGTTGACACACTTAAAAGAACTGTGTTTGAAGCAGCTTGTTTCATTGTTTAGGGACCTTGACACAAGAAGAGAAACTATGCTCCAACGACCTTGTTTCATTTTTTTTAAGGAGCTTGACAAAGGAAAATGAACTCTGCTCTGGCGAGCTTGTTTCATTTTTTAAGGAGCTTGACACAAGAAGAGGAACTATGCTCCGATGAGCTCAAAGGAGCAGGTTCAGGAGGGGGATAACTAGATGAAATATGCTCGAGAAAATATGAAATTTCCCCCAGGCCGGGCATGAATGAGGAACGATGATGTCCATCGCTCCATGACAGATCTTGGAGAGACATAGTCTCCATGATAGCTTCGTCAGACGGAAAGACTTCTCTCAAAGGATCGGGTGAATCTGCATTGCCAAGACAAGGGGATTTAGAATAAAAATCAAGAGCCATGCTCAAAGGATCATTTTTATCAGGAGGAGGATCTGATGTGGCAACAATCTCGCAATAATTAATTTCAACTAGGGTTAGAGGCATCAATTCTCCAAAAGAGGTCACCTGTTCAGGAGAAGGGATGATCCACGAGTCATCTGACCTAGAGATCATGTTGACTTGAATGGTGTTAGGTGGTGGAATGGGAAAAATACCCATGAGAATGGGGTCCTTGAAAAGACTAGGTCCTACACTGTCAGGGGGATTAGGAATTTGATCCACATATGGCACGTTGTTCTCGAAGGACGAAGAAAAGAAAGACAAATGATCAACAGTAATAATATTTCCCTCATGTGGAAAATTCAAAAGCCGAAAGAGGGTGGACAGAATGCATAGCATGGCGTGGGTCCAGCTACGACCAAGTAGAAGATTGTAGTTGAGTTTGGCATCAACCACTTCCACTTCGACGTTGATAGTCTTACCTTGTAATGTGATCGGTAGACTCGTGAGAACACCTAGGGGTTTTGAATCCCTTCCATTGAATGCCTCGAGGGCATTGGGAGATGAAATGAGGGCTGGAGAGTTGATGGCTTTCTAGCAAGAATATGACATAACGCAAGTAGATGCACCTTCGTCCACAATGGCTCTGTGAACGTTGAGGCCGTTGATACTGACTTGTATGACAAGGGAGATTTGATGCGGAAGTCGAGGAGAAAAATTATCAAGGTCGAAGGTGAGAAGGCTAGAATCAACAGGATCAATTCCACCGATTGCAGATAATAGAGCTTTCCGCTGAGATGGGAAAATTTGAAGCACTTCCAACACAAACATTACGGAAGGCACCTGTGCCAAATCCTCAACAATGTTGTAATGTTGAGCAGCACAGGCATTTGGATTATAGGAAGATTTTCGAATAACACCTTTGGAAGGTGGCCATATAATGGGTTCAAAGCTAGGCTTCTCAATTTATAAAGGATCAGAGGAAGGTGGGGGAGGCGGGCCATCAATGACTTCCTTCCCAGTTGCCTGGCATGATCCGACATAATCCTTCGATCGAGTGGCATTCGAAATAGGTGTAGCACCATTCATCATGAAAACCTGAGACCCAAACAGTGCAGATGGTGAAGGTTGCTTGACCATCTGGGTCTGCTAAGATGGAAAAGGTTCCTTAAGGACTGTCGAAGTTCCCTTAGAGCCTTTAAGGAGTTGACTAACCTCGGATCATCGGGGAAAATCTTTGGTATAGTGGTCTCCATCGCAAATCAGGAAATGGTACTTCGGTTTCCATTGCGAACCATCATCAGCACGTGGTTTGGAGGATTCTAGTTTCAGGGCATCGGATTTGGCCTTGCCTTTTCCCTTCTTCTTCCCTTTGGAAGCCTTGTCCGCAGGATTAGCCTGAACAACATTGACTTCCGTGGTCTTACCTGAATCCGGAGTAGGGGAAGAAGTAGAATTATTGGAAGAATTCGACTTTTGCTTCCCATTAGAAGACTTACGAGAATTCTGAGAAACAGAACCAATAACATCGTCAAACTATGGGGTAGGTGGTGCTTTAGAGGTCCCTGGCCACGAGGCATCGGTCAAGATATCATATAACGTACCGGACTGAGAGTACACCAGATCGAGGTACTGGGCACGAGTGATGGCTTGTTCCTCGGTTACACATGCCCCCATAGCAATGTCCTATGCAATATTGTTGACAAAGGAGGTAGTGAACCAGTGAGTTAGAAGCTAATTAGGAATGTCAAAATTGATCAGACGACGATGACATCTCTACTCATGAATATGATTTGAAATATGAGTGGCTTTATCTTGCTTTAGAGAGGTCAGGAGATGTGTCCCAGCTTCATAACGAACCGATAACTGGAAATGTGTTAGGAATGCCATAGCTAGAGTATTAAAGTCTTGAAAAATACCGCGGGGTAGTTCTATGTACCATTTAGATGCAGCACCGATAAGACTGTGCTGGAAAAGATGTAGACAGATCGAGTCATCAACCCAAGATTTTGAAGAACACCACAAATGGTAGGTCATGACATCTGCTTGGGGGTCTTCTCCAGATTTTCCTTCAAATTTGGGACAGTCACTAGGTACCTTTGTCGAAACCGGAGGCCAATATAGATTATGAAGAATCGGATCATTGGTCAACTTGGATACGTCCGGTAACTCTAACGTGGCGAGAAAAGGTAACTGAGGATTAAAATGCATGCCAGGCCCTCGATAAGGACCTGTACCTATACTCCAAGCTAGTTGAGAATCATTCTGCCCCCATTGGTTCTATCCTGGAGGATTATAACCACAGAGTGTATAAGCCGTATAATTGGGTTGATGCGGTTGTTGATAACCAGGGTACGGGGGTTGATAACCAGGGTACTGACCTTGATTATATGTGGATCCCGTTTGAGCAGTGTATGGATTTTACTGCAGAGTATAAGTATAGCCTAGATGTTGAAGGTAATAACCAGAAACTTGGGGCGGGTTGTAAATCGGTCGAGACTTACCTTGAAAGTAATAGCCGCCTTGGGGTTGAACGAACTACTGGTAATTGGGACCTTGCTGAGCCTGATAAGTTGGGCGCACATAGTAAATTGATTGTGGCATAGAGTAAATCGGATATTGAGCAGGGTTAACTGGTTGTGCAGGTTTTCCTGGTTAAACAGGTTGACCTGGTTGTGCAGGCTGCCCTGGTTGAATAGGTTGGCATGGTTGAACAAGTTGTCTTGGTTGAACAGGTTGGCCTGGTTGATGAAGGACACTAGGCTGTCCCAGCTGAGCAGGTTGGCCTGATGGCGGGAGAGGGTCAGGTTGTGCCTGATAACCAGGTTGACCTGTGACAGGACCATAGGATGGCCCTGGTTGTGCAATATTCAGACCAATTGGAAACTAAGGTTTCTGAGGTTGCACCAACAGTTGAGAAGGATGGGTTTGCCCCCCAGGACCGTATAACGGTCCGGGTTGATACCCCGGTTGGCCTGTGGGTCCTTGAGGTTGCCTTGGTTGGACCACAGGGTGAGTCTGTAGAGGTTGACCTTGAGGGTTGTAAGACTGCCCTTGCGGACCGTACAACAATCCCTGCTGGCCCGAAGGTTGTCCCTATAAGGGTTGTCCTTGCAGGTCGTATAGATAACCCGGATGGGCCGAAGGTTGTCCTTATGGGTTAGAAGGTTGTCGAGCCTGGGCATATAGAAAACTGTTAATATACTGATAAGCCTCAGGAGCAGGAAAATGAAGAGGGTTGCCCTGCTCATCATATTGATATGGAAATACATAAATTGGGGTACCATCCAGTCCATAATGGGAAAAGTAAAGACGGTTGATATATTGAGAGGACTGACCAACCTTAGAGTTTGATGGCTGTAAAGACAACCGATACTCCTCAGGAGAAATATTCTCAGGAATAGCAGAAGGTATGTAAACATCTTCAAGAACTGACGAGGTCCTAGCTGACTGAGTAGTGACAGCAGGCATAGATGCAGCCACACGGACAATAGGTCTAACAGGTACTGATGTAACGAAAGGAGATGTTATGAGAGGTGTTGATGGTGACATTCCTAACGAGGGAATGACCAGCCTCGTAGATGGAGTCGATATTCCCATAGAGGCAACAACAGCCATGACCTGACTTAAAGACCTATATCCAGCTGGAAGAGAAGGGCTAGGTGAAGACATGACAGAAGATTCAGGGATGTTTTCAAGAAAAAGCTGGTAATCTTCACCAGATGTAGGAATTTCCTCACTAGGAGAAGGACTGGGTGAGTCCATATCTGACCCCGCTACAAGATATTTTAAAATACAACGAGGGCTAGGAGGTATAACAATAGCCAAGAAAGGCAATCCTGATGTGAGAGGAGGGAAGTGTTCCCCTACTCCAAATCCAAACCAAGCGTTGGACAAGGGCCAATTGAAGTCAACTGGTCCACCAAACGGAAGCTCAAATATAACCGGTCCCCCGTTGGGAAACTTGGATACAATAGGCTGTTGATGCTCAGCAGAGGACTGAGAGACCTCTGATGAATTGTCTGTGTAAGGACTACCAGTAGACAAAACTGACGGTTCCGCCACTGTGACTATAGCAAAAAAAGAGGAAGAGATCAAAACAAAGACACTCGGGCAAAAACCAAGGTAAATAATCAATAGGCCGAAAAACAATCTCTAAAAGGGCGTGTGATCGTAGGTGATTAATTTTACCACATTGAAACTAGAAATTTTACCGTTTCATGTTTTAAGAGTCTAGAAACGAGTAAAAGATGACTCTCTCTTTCAATTTGGAAACAAGCGTGAAAGGACAAGCGCCTGATGATCTTTTCAAATTTAATGAGTCATTAAATATCAAAATGACTGCTCTGGTAATCTAAGCAGATGGGTGTACTAGATATCCATGAACTTCCATATGCACCTTGGTTAAAAAATGAAAAATAAATCAACCAAGGACTTGACGTATGTGCAGGTAATCTCCCCGAATGCTGTGTCCGGTGTATCACAGGTAAAAGGCGGTAGACTCGACTTCCTATGGATAAAGGATAGAAACCTAGTGGGGTATCCCTTTACATACGCGATGGTATGGGGAGCGCAAGTCCGTACTAGCGTTGTCTAAAGCCAGAAGGTGAATGACATCTACTAGGTTTAATGACGCCGGAACACATCACTAGCCTAGACCTCTAGATATTCTGTTAATGTTTCAATGTTGCCTTAGGTTAATTGAATAAATTTTATAGTTTATCTTCAATTTATGTTTCAATTTCAGGCCCTATCGAATGTTGGATCTCCAAAAATCCTCTAAATGCGCACTACATTCCACAATATATCACTTTGTTTGATGAAGAGCTAACTACGGGAGGGTTGAGAGATTTTCAAATACCAACAAAATGATCACAAACACATCCACTACTGTCTCTAATGCAAGCTAATGAAACTAAAAAAAATTCTCTTATAGTTATATAACACTAATAATGCGGAAAAGCTTTCAATTTTCACTAAACTAATCAAAAATGCAAATAGATTTGTTTTTGTATTTTTCAATGTTTTAGAGAAAATGCAGTAAATGAATGAAAAAATTAATGAAGAAATCAATTCGAGAAATGACAGTGAGAGAGATGAAACAAAAAATTTCACTCAATACAAACGCACACAGTCAAGACCCAAACTGATGGAGAAATCCCTCAAATCAAAGAAGAATCTCAAAAAGACTCAAACAAATCGTGTAATCTAGGCTTGAAATGAGACAAAGCGAAACTTGAATGAAAAAGAGAACAATCACTCAACTGACACAATGATACAATGGAATCCAACAAAATGAATGCAAAGAAGCGAAAACAAAGTCAACCAGGAAAACAAGGACCTAAAAACTCCCATGGGAGGCTTAGCACACTGTAGCACCTAGAAGCCCTAGGGCTAGAATGTAAAGCTGATGGTAAAGGGAAAACAACCGGAGGACAAGGGCCAAACACAGTAAAAAAATACTTCAAGGCACTCAATCCCTTAGAAAAAAGACACCAATGCCAAAAATCAAGCTCAGAGAGCCCAAAATCAAGCAAACCCTAACACCAAAGAGAGTTGGCGTGACTATTTGGTTGTAATCTATGCCAAAACAGTGTTGGCGCAGGGGCCTAACTAGCAACTAGTGCCAGTTGGCGCAACTGTCAAGAGGTAAACCATGCCAATCGAGTTTACTATGAGAAGAAATGAAAAAAGAGCAAACAAAGACTGGATTAGGTCTTTTGGGGGCTGAACAGGGGTTTTACACCAAAAGGAGGTGAACCAAAAGAGAAAATCAATCAATCAAAAGCCAAAAAAACCAAAAGAGAGAAGACTAACTCCAACTGAATTCTCCAGTGGAGTCGCCAGTTTTTTGAGGAGGTAAATCCCCTCTGCGGATAGAGGTGATCCCACTAGCCCAGATCGGGTCTAGCAACAATCAAGTCACACAATGACGTAGGTTCCTAGTTACAAAATGACAAAATCATAACGAGTTGCCTACCTCAAATCCCATGCAGTGGTCATTGAAGAAAATATGATGTTTCCCGTCCCTCGCTTGGTATATCACAATCCTTCCGTTAGACACATCTGAATGCCTACACACATGCAAGGAAAAAATTACATACAACGTAAAATCTAAAGCATGTAACCATACATCAGTCAGAGAGGATATAATTCATTGCATAAAGAAATAAACACATGAATGGAACCATAATCAAAGTCACTTATATTATAAATATCAAAGGAAAGATTACAACCCAATGCTCTGACGCTATGATCTTCCTTCGGTGGGGCTGACAACAGAGCACGTCTCAACAAATCCTATCGGGAATCTGGACAAAGCTCTCTCTCTTCGGCTTGGCTCTCAACACCGTCCTGTCTATAGTTTCCTTCCTACAAGTTCAGGTAGCTTGCTAAGGGATCAGGAAAGCTTTTATAGATGGAGGAAGGGGAGTTGGGATCCCTATAATCATGGGATAGGCCCTATCTCTTAGGAAGGTTCCCTGATAGGTGGAAAACCACTTCCTATACATGGAGATCCGGAGCCAAACCACCTAACTCCCTTTGATGACTCATTCAAGAGTTTGTTGGAATCAAACTTCTACCATTTATTTTTTAAAAACATCCCTTATTAAGCTTGGCATGAGTGAGACATAGGGACAGAGCACTAGTTGGCGTGCCCTCTATGGTGGATTTCCCCCATTAGTGTTAGGATTGAACTGGCTAGTCGCGCCAAGGCAAAAACATCTATTTTTAGGGTTTTTCAGAGGAAACTTTCTTCAGGGGAATGTTTGTCCTTATGCAAGGGGATGCCATGAAAGTGGTTTCAGGTCATCTTATTGCTCACAGGTCATGGGAATAGCCCTCCAATGTGGGGGACGAGGGATTGTGGGGATGATGACAAAATGTTGTGTAACAGTCATGTACGCAAGCATCATTCAATTTGCATAGGTCGACACAGATCCATATTTCTCCTTTAATATTTTTCTCCTAAACCACCATGGGGCTTACCCAATATGACTGTTCGACCGGTTCGATGATACCTGTGGCTAGCATTTTGTCAATTTATTCCTTGACTTTATTCTTATACTTGGGGTTCAATCGATAAGGTCGCTGCTTAACAAGGCGCGCATCTGGTTTTAGCGTAATGCGCATGACCCCTAGGTCTCATGTAATACCCTTGAGTTTTGAGAATTTCGTAGGAAACAGGTCCTGGTATTCCATGAGAAGCTTTGTGACTTTCCCTATAGTATCATCATCCCAATAATCCCCAATTTTAGCTAGATTAGGTTTCTCTTCAGTTCCAATGTTGACTTCTTGTATCTTAAGAGGCTTAGTCACATCGACGATATATAGCGGGGGTCCAACAACTGCGTGCTCTCCCTCCGACTCCAGGATAGTGATATTTCACGGGTCTTCATCACATTCCTACATTGATAGATTGGGGAGGTTGACAATATCCTCCATCTGCATATCCCAAGTTGGTGCCCCATACGCTGCACGAGGGCATGATTCATAAAAGATTAGGGCATCTATAGCTTGCAAATATTCATCCAATGCCTCAGTTCCACCTATCAACCTGAACGCCCCCACAAAATCATCTTGCATTGTCTCCCATTGGTGGGTGCGCTGGTGTAGCTCTACATCCAGATACCATGCAGTGGGAATTGGCCCTAAGGCATGGGTCAACATGTGCAACCATTCATCCATGGTCCTTTCACACCATGCCTCCATCCATGCAGCCACATGCTTGCGCGGATCTCCTTTGCCGAGGAAAGCCTCCACGCGTGGGTGAGGTGGAGGTTTGAACCATAGAATCATCATTTCGTGCCATTCCTCCCAATCCTGGAACGCCCCCTTATGAGTTTCCCACCACCTAGCAAGGGTTGCGCGCATGGCTAGGTTAAGTGCCCACATCCTTCCCTCCCTTGGGACTTCAGCTTCAAATTTTCACAAAAAATCCCTAATATTACCAGAACCATCAAAGTAGGGAAGTTCTCTTACCTCTGAGGAGATACACTGGAATATATTTGTGATCCTAAGACATTGCAATGCAGATATGTCATGCAACCGATTCTACCAATTTTCTATCTCCCCATCGAATTAAAAGAGGCATTCACTGTCTTTCTCCCAGAAAAGCACATCATCAGTTGTAGGATTAATCCAATCCTCATCCTGGGCAGTTAGTTTATAAATGTGATCCATGTCATCTTCTTTGTGCACCAATTTTGTATATTGCTCTCCTTCCACTGGGTCTAGTGGGACTATCAATCTTGTACCCTCATTCTAAAAAACCATGCTCCTTTTATTTAAGTTGATAATGCCTCCCATGTTTATTGCCCAATCCAGTCCTGGGAGCGCAGGATAAGGGTCCACATCTTCCACAATCTAAATTACTTCAAAATCTACACGTACCTTAACTCCTGCGATATCTACCATAATCTTTGACAACCTCCCCAATGGTATGATTTTCTATTAGTTAGCCATTCACAACTATATAGTGGACCATTCCAGCTTAGGTTCTCCCATCTGTTGCCATGTTTTCTTGGGTAGGATGTTCGCATCTGATCCTAGATCCAAGATGACCTGATCCATCTCATAATCGCCAATCTGTGCCGTTAGCTACATTTCCCGACCAGTGCACTTCTTATTCTTGTATAGTTTGTGAACATCGTTGACTTCAGTGGGAGGGTCAGTTCTTTCTGCGTAGATGTCTATCAGTGCTTGAATATTTTCTACTGCCTTCTAGTTGTATAACAGCTTCATACATGCCTATAGAAATGGTTTAACTTCATTGCCTTTTCTTAGGTTTGCTAGAGCCTTGGAAGTAGATGCCTCATCCTTAGTAAAGTATTTGCGAGCTGCGATGAAGGTTTCTTTCTCCTTCTGTAGGTCCAATATTTCCTGTTTGATAGCAGATTTCTGGATAAGAGGTTCAGCCATGACTTTTTCCTCAGCTCCTCCAGTAGCCATGCCGCTACGTGTTATGAAATTAATACTTGGTACTTCCTCACGTGGTTCCACCTTAACCACCTGCACATTTTGCGTTGGTGTCTATTGTTTTTCCTACATTTTTTCTATCACGACTGAACAATCTTTGATCACATGGTCCAATTTTCGACAATATCGGCAGGATTGTCGCGTAGGGTTTGGACGGTCCCTTGCGAAGTGTCGTATTTCTCCAAAGTTGTAACAGATCAATTGCCCTATTCCCCGACCTGTGCCTCCACCCCTTCCCCCTCCCCTGCCTCTTTACGGGAAGCCTCCTCTACCTGAAGGGGATAGTGGTGAAGAAGAGTCAGCCTACACCCTATATAATTTTCCTCGGTCTATCATGAAGTCATATAGCCGACAGTTATGTTTTCATGTCCCATAGATGAGCAGAAGTGACACCATTGTTGCTTCAATTCTAGAACATAAGCACCAAGACGGGGATAGTGGTTGGTGTTTTGTAGTCCAGCAACGCGACAGTCAGCGCACCATAACATCGGACCACTTGGCCCTGAAGCCTCTTTAGGGTGCAATGGGTTGGGTCCCCCAGCCTGCATGTAGTCCGCTAGCAGAGGGCAATGATCCTTGCTATGGCCAGACACCCTGCATCTTATGCACCATACGTCTGGGCTAGCTTATTTTCCTCATTCTTTCCGCAGATTCTGGATTTCGAGGTGCATTTCCTCCATCTGTCCTTGGATCTGTTTTACTCCAAACTGGGCATCATCTCTGGGCACAGCTTCTAGCTTCATAGAAATATCCAAGGCTTTGTCTTGCATCTCAATCGCTTGCTGACCCATAGGTCCACTCAGTTGAGGTAATAACATGGTGATGAACCATTCCTTGTGATGTCTATCATCATATTGAAATTCCCCATCTCTAATAACCTTCTTTAACTGATGATCAGCCTCCCATACCGACTCAGTGGGTCCTTGTTTAAAATATTTCAAGTCAGATACTAGCTGCGAGTAGGACTTAGGCTTCCAGAATTGTTGTTTTAAAGCATTCTTGACCTCTTGAATAGACGGGTTTGGATGCTGGCCTACGTACCCCATATAATAGTGCAGATCCCTTCCCTCAAAGGCGATGGATATCTATGCTCTCTTTACAGTATCACTAGCCACATTCTGCGCAATCCATACTAATTCTGCTACAAACCAAAATTGGTTCATATCTTTGTCTCCTACACCCTTGAAGGTGGGTAGCTTCATGTGTGTGGCCATATCTTCTTCTGGTAGTGGCAGAGCTGTGGGGGAGTTCTTGCCCTTATGCTGACTTGAAGGAGGTGTAGCTAGAGGACTATTTCCTACGTGCGCAACTGACTCTCTTAGTGGACTGTAGATGGATCTATCCCCTTCTCGGTTGGTTCGGTAGTACTTACCACTTCGTGTTCTACTTTCAATTTGATCAGAGGTCATTCATTCGGTGTGGCTGCACAGGAAACCTTCTTCGCGCAGTAATATTTTAATTCGCAATGGAATTGTTCGCAAGAACTTACCTCGGAAACCTTTGAATAATCTATGCTCTTCCTCAGAATAGGATTAAAACTGATCGACTATGAATTCTGTTACAAAACCTCCTAGCACATTTTCCTCGCAATGATCTACCATATGGGTGACCACGTTGTCATTATTCTCCAATTTTTGAATAAATTATAGTGTCCATTGTGTAACCAAATCATCCTTCCAACACATCTGGAATTCTACGAGCCTTGCTAGCCACTCCTAGAGCTCGTGCGCAAAAGTTACAAAGAAAATTTCATATACTTCGGTGAAAATATATTTGTTCTTCCACTTCTCAGTTGTCAACATCGTGCTGCGATTCTACTTTACAGAAAGTTCCTGAATCTGTCTTTCGAATCAGTCTTCAAGTTCCAGTTTCTCAGGTCTCCAACGGCCTCATGGCATTACCCGACCTCTCTCTCAAAATGCTCCCGGTCCTAGCAATGGAGCCATTTGTTGGCTTGAGGGGTCCTGACCCAGGTTCGAAGGTTAAGGCTTGCCAAAAAACCCCTATACTGCTGGCCCTTATGGAAATTACCTACTTTCGCAGGAAAAAGTCTCACCCAAAGTAGTATGGGAGGGTGCTAGAACTAGGTTTTCTCATCCTGGGAGAGAGTAGGTAATTAAGGCAGATCGGTGTTGCAACTAGCAGGTTCGCATAGAATGAGTCTATTCGTAGGCTTCTAAAAATACAATAAACCAGTAATCATAACAGATCTACTAGAATTAAAAAATCTGATCAATACATTTGAATCCATGTGTGCATCAACAATTACCATTACAAAACGTTATAATCACAACTAATTCCATATTACAGATACATTCACAGCTAAAATAAATAATACAAATGCACTTCGGTAATGAACACGATTAGTCCAGATATCATAAAGATACTTCAAATATATTCTACATTCATTAGTATCCAAAAACCCAATTACAACCCAAAACACAGCTCATACACACATCCTAGCGGGGTCTGCACACAACAAGACTGAGGATCTCCGCGCACACAACCAGCAGTAGTCCTTACCCAAAACAACCCAAACATATCTTAACAATTCGCAGCTAGCATCAATCTTATGTCTTTCTTACCTACTAGACCCAACTATCTATCTATTTATAACATCATACCCTTTGCTATCCAAGTTTGCAGACCCTAGAGCTACCATTTAACCCATTAGAAAACAATAGGGGATTTTACCCGCCCCAAAACCCTTATGCAAGACCGAATATTAAAAATTATATAAAAACACAGCATAGGGAACCCCGTTCCAACAGTCAGATTTGGTACAAGAATAATTCAGGTGGAATACCAGGGATGGATCCTCATCCAAGACTAATGATGAGGAAGATTTTTCCTTAGCCAGTAAGACAAAGAAGGCCAAGGGAAATAAATCCCAAGGCAACGCGGGCAAGAAAGAATTGTCCAAGATCAAATGCTTTCACTGTCACGAGCATGGGCACTATGCTACAAACTATCCACAGAAGAAAAGCAAGAAGGAGCTTGTAGTTGCAGTGGGTGAAGCATTAACTTCATAGTTCGAGCTAGTCTTTGCACTCATTACATACATGGAAAGCACTGTAATGGGTTGCATGTGATACTTAGATAGTGGTGCCTTGTTCCATATGACGGGGGATAGAGATCTCTTAAGTGACTTGGAGGAGAAAGACCTCTAGCAGAGCATAGATTTTGGATATGACGAGAGGTATAGCATTACCAACATAGGTATAGTTACCTTTCAGAGGGAGACTGACTCCCATCTCAGACTAGTAGATTTTTTTCATGTTCCAGGCCTAAGGAAGAATCTTGTCTTCGTAACGGTATTGTAAGAATTTGATTATAATGTAATGTTTATAAAAGGAAAAGTTTTCCTTAAACACATAGACACGGGACATGTGAAGCAAATCGATACAAGATTCAAGAACTTGTAAGCTCTCAAGGTTGAGGACGCGTGCAAGGATTTGAGGAGAAAATTTGTGGTTATTCACTTTGTGGTTAAGAGGGAGCAATTAGCTCTCAACATACAGCCTCAGAATTAGTATTAGAAGGTTGTGGAGAAGCCACAATTGGAGAAGCATAGAGGAGACCGAGTGGAAGATTCCACTCAAGAAGAGACCTCCAGGAGGGGGCAATTTAGAGCCCGAAGGGCAGAAGGAGTACATGCATCTATACCTCTAGGTGTGAGGTGGAATGATGTGCAGAATTAATCCCAAGAAGAAATTTGGGCAGGATTCATTGAGATGGTATGTCTCATGGATCGAACCTGGCTATGAGGAGCCCAAAATACAGAAGTAGAAGTATCTGCTAGATTGATGCATTCAAATGTCAGAAGGAAAGAAATCATAGTGACAGGTGTCAGATATTCGAGGGCAGATCAGAGTTGGCAGTAGTGTAGAGTGCATGAATGCAGATGTTAGCAACATAGAGAGTCCAGTACACATGTGCAGTAGGATCCAGTAGTCAGAAAACTCTGATGACAAATGCATTATACTGATTCAATTTTTTTAAGGCTATTCAGTTTCAGAAGTGTTGCATGCAAGAGTTGCATGTGTGAACAACAATAGAGAAGTGTTTCATGCAAGAGTTTCATGTGCAAACAACACTATAGAAGTTTTGTATGCAAGAGTTGCATGTTCCATGCAAGAGTTGCATGTGCGCATGCAAGAACATTCCAAAGGTACCAGATCGAGACAGATTGATTCCTTTCTTGTTGAGAGAAAGTGTTGAAATTTGCAACAAGAAACAGTGAAATTGGCATCCAGAAACAACATGACAGCACACACACTAGTGTGGGATGACGGGTCATGTAGTGATGGGTCCTAGTGATACATTAGTGTGCAAGCCAATTATTTAATAAATTGGAAATGTGTCTAATTTAATTATCCCTTAGTTAAATTGGACAATAAATTTTAATATTATCTCATAAACACTTGTAATAGTTAACTGAGTGTGATAGACTCAGTTATCTCATGAATTTAGAGTTGAGGGTGGTTGGTGATTCATGCAGAGTGATTCTATTAGTTACTGATTCCAAGTTTCAGTTAGTGCATTAATTTACTGCATGAGAAATTAGCTAACTCAATTAAGTGAGTTACAATTAGTTTAACTAGTTGTAACTGATTGTTGCACTAGTGAGAGATCAAGTGAATTAAATTAGATTTAATTCACATGCTGTGATTTTTCAAGTGACTAATGATTTACTATTAATAGTTGCATGCATTTTAGTTCCATTGGAGACCGAATTGAGACAAAGGTTAAAGGGAATTTAACTATCATTTGTATTATTAGAAAACTGCCTGAATGCAGTTAAAATACCACAGGATTTCCCATGATGTATTGCATAGTTGAGAAAGGTTGAAATTCCTAAGGAATACGGATTTCATTCCTCATGATATGCGTGAGCAAGGCAGGCTGAAGACAGGCTGAGAATTGGCTAAGTGTTGGCCCGATTTTGTCTGGATCAGTGTGAGACGATTAGCAGATTGTAGGAGACTCTTGTGAGAAGAGTGCATTGTAATTGTTTCATGATTCCTTGGTTCATTATACAATATAGATAGAGGGGTTTTGAGCAGTAATATTTCCCCAGGAAAAGTGGATTTATTTGCTTCTTTCTCTTACTTGGTGTGATTGTGTGATCATGTTTAATTTCCGCAGAATTAATTGTAGAAGGATTAAATATTTTTCTTTAGTATATTGCATGATCAGATTGAATCCATTGGTGTATATATATTATTTTTATAATTTCTACAAAGTGCACTGTCAGAGATGGAGGATTTATTATTGATGACACACAACATAAATATTGGTTCACTTCCATGCTGCTACCCCATCTTCACCAGCCCCTAAGTCAGTAGAATATTACAACACAAGTCAAAGTTGTAGGAATTGCAATGAAGTTAGAATCCTCGCCGATACCAGCTGCGTAGATTGAGGCCCAAAAAAATACAGATTATGTTCAAAGATAAAGGAAACGAGGTATGCGATTATGTATGGTGTATACACTACAAATTTATCAAGCATGATAAGGATCAGTGCCCCGTATTCAATGACTATCTAACAATTGAAGGACCAAGCCTACTGAAGAGCATGACAGGACCAAGTGGAACTCCTAAGTTATGGTGCACAATTTTTAAAGCAATGGGTATGCATAAGACAACCTTCTGTCGGAGGATTGGTAAATATATCCATGAGCTTAAGCAACCTTTCTACAAATTTTGATCATCAATGGAACATGAAGAGCAACACTGTCACAACTTTGATTTGATGATTGATCAAGCTGACTTATATAGGATGCATACTGAACCAATCTCACCAGCATCCTCATCTGGGCGTGGTATATTTCAAGGTAGAGGATGAGGAAGAGCGAGAGGGGTTATTCTAGGAAGGGGGTATCTCATCTGCTATAATTGTGGAAATGTGGGTCATTATGTGCATGAATATCCAAACCCAACACATCAATCTTGGGGGTATTGTAGACAATTTGATCATGTTATTGAATATTTCCATGTCTTGACTGAAAAAATGCAGGAAAAAAAAACATAGACCCCCACTCAAAATATTCATATGGTAAGATTTGAGTTGCGCAAAGAAGAACTGAGTGTGAATATCGTTACTAGGAGTGGTGCAGTCATCGGTGAAGAAAAAGGGACAAAGCCTGATATTGATCTCTAGATCCAAAAAGCACTTGAAAAGAAGGAAGGATTCAAATTACAGATAGAAAAGGAAAACTTTGTAGAAGCGAAGAATGGTTTCATAGAGTGGGCACTTCAACATATAAAGTGTCAAGAAAACTTATGGACGTGGTTGAAGGAGGTGAAGAGATAAACCCCTTCTTGCAGGCTTGTATTAAATCTTTTCACAATTAGAAGACAGTTGACAACCTCCAAGCATTAATAGACAACTGTGCAAAGTAAGAACATCCCTCGATGGAGAAGAATGTTGTTAATAAGATTTATAGGAATAAAAGAGTAATTGGATGGGAAATTTTCTTGATTTATAATATTTCTGTATACGAGATGGATCAGGTTATTGTGGATCTAAGACTGATGTGAATGTTCTACCGAAGAAAACTTGGAAATGAATGGGAGAACCTAAGTTGGAGTGGTCCACTATTGAACTCCACATGGCGAATCAGAAAAATACTATCCCATTAGGAAGGCTCACACAAGTAGTAGTGGCCATCGAAGAAGTAAGTGTACTCACAGACTTCGAAGTTGTACAGATTGTTGATGATACCAATCCCTATCCTATGATGTTGGGTTTGGATTAGGCTATCGATATGGGATACATCATCAACCTGAAGTGCATAGGTATGGTATTTGAAAGTAATGGAACCAAGGTTGTGGTCCCCCAGACCCTGTAGATGTAGAAATATATATAGAGCTGGTATGCACAGATGATCATATCTATAATTTGACTGCATGGGATGAAGAATGGATCAACTTGATAACGGATGGAAGAATTAATTGGAAGAAGGATAGCTCTTTCTTTTCAGATTCAGATGAGGAACTGGAGAACTAGAAGAACCAACTACATGAAGTCTCTACATTGTGATGAAATTGGGTGACAAAATCTCTTCAGTGTATATGCTCAGAGGTACAATATTTGACTTATTATGATGGTCTGAGTAATATTAATCTATTTTTAGAAGAACTTGAAAATTTTGTTCCAGAAGCACAACGGTTCCATGCACTTGATATAGCGTTGCGCTCAACCCCAACATGTTGGTGGGAGACGCACAAGGGTAACTTGGCTAACTGGGGAGAATGCGCCCGCATAATGTGTTTGTGATTTGAGCATCCAAATACCAGAATAGGAGAGACCTATTCCAGAGAAGGTGATCCATGTAAACATTTGGTTAGATGGAGCGAAGCTTGGGGAGAAGAACCGAAGCCATAATGGGTGCATATATTCATCCAAACATTGGAGAAGGTTCCCATATTGGACTGGTACCTTGAAATTGAGCAGCGATGAGGAAGCAATGAATGGACTGAGCTGACATAAATTTTTATCCTAGCCTTTGCTTTTGAAAGTGGGTTCGAATGTTTGGATGAGGCACTGCAGGATATTCAGGAAGTCATATTCGACACCACAAAACCATCGGTTGAGCACGCCTTGCCATCATGAACGTGAAGATGAAGGACATCATTGAATGTTGAAAATTTTCAATTGAAGATAATGAAGAAGACCCAAGGAAAATTACGATCCCTGAGTCCGAAGGACAACACGTAGTTGTTGGTCCTACGATTGAGTCACTAGATGTAACTAAGCCTCTAAATATTCAGCAAGTCAATATTGGATTAGAGGAAAAGATGAAATTAACAAATATAGGGGAATAATGGGATGAAGATATAGTGGGTAAGGTCACCGAGCTATTGACTGAATATCAAGACTTGTTTCCTATGAAATTTTCCAAGATGAAGGGGATAATAGGAGATCTCTGGGTAATGAAGATCACCTTGAAACTGGTTGCGCGAACTGTGAAGCAACACTTGTATATGTCAAAGAGGAATTGGATAAAATGGTTTCTGCAATGATCATAGAACCAATGGAAGAATCAGATTGGGTAATCCCTATGGTGGTGTAGGACAAGAAAACTAAGGGAGAAATAAGGATTTGTGTGGATCTGCGCAAATTGAATGATTCTTGTGTACATGACCAATTCTCGACCCCATTTTTTGATGAAATACTGGACAATGTGGGAGGAGAGGAGGCCTACTAATTCACGGATGGTTTCTCAGGATACCACTAGATAAGAATCGTGCCGGAAGACAGAAGCAAGAAAACCTTTGCGACAGAGTGGGTGATACTTTGAGTACACATTCATGCCATTCGGTCTGAAGAATGAGCCAAATATTTTCTCGCACGTGGTAGTCACTGCGTGCAAAGAATACATCCATAAATTCTTATAAGTATACTTTGATGAATGGAATGTATTTGGATTATTGAAGAAGCATGTATAGAGCCTACGCCTGATGTTGGATACTTGCTGGAAGTATGATATCTCGCTCAATCTAAAAATATGTATATTCTGTGTCCCATTCAGGATCTTGCTAGGTCATATTTTTTGTCAGCAAGGATTAATGGTGGATCCAGCAAAGATCATTGTTATTTTTAACTTGAAATTTCCCAAAATTGTAAAATAGTTATGCTCAATTTTGGGGTATACAGGGTATTAATGGAAGTTTATTCAAGGCTATGTGTTGATCACTGTGCCCATGGAGAAGTTGTTGAAGAAAGATGCCTCATTTTTCTAGGACGCGATTTACTAGAAGAGCTTTGAATTACTTAAGGAGAAAATGGTCACTGTGCCAATATTGGTCTTTCCAGACTGGAAAAAGGAATTCCATGTACATGTTGATGCCTCTTGCATCACGCTGGGAGTTTTCTTAGCACATCTAGGAGGCGGGGAGATTGACCACCCTATTGCATTTGCAGGTAGAAAATTTTCAAGTGTAGAGCGTAACTACACACTATAGAAGTTCTGCCACTATCCATTGGGAGGCCATTTTAATATTTCTACTGACCACTCTGCTCTGAAGTACCTGGTAAACAAGCCTGTGTTGGGGGGGAATATCTACATATGGTTTTTTTTATTTAAGGAATATGAATTTGAAGTAATTTTGAAACCTGGGAGACTAAATGCTTGGCTAGAACATCTGTTGCACATTGAAAGTGGAGAAGAGCCAACTAGCTTGGAAGACAGCTTACCGGGCATGAAAATATTTTCCGTTAAATTAGTTGATGATCACTTTGCAGATATTATTCACTTTTTGACTACTGGAAGTGCGCCCATAGAATATATGCTGAAATAGAAGAAAGAGTTGCTCACACACACAATTGACTTTACTTTGATTATTGGTCGGCTATACAAAATAGGCACATATGAAGTCCTAAGAAGGTATGTGTTGTTATTCAAAAGATGAGATATATTAGTCGAGGCTCATGGAGGAGTTGCAGGAGGTTACTATGCAGGGAAAGAAACTACATAGAAGATTTTATGGGTTGGGTTGTGGTGGCCCACAATGCACAGTGATGTACATGAGTATTATCGTGCTTGTGATGTATGTCAAAGGATGAGGAGACTGTCGCGCGGGGATGAAATTCCCCTACACCCACAAGTGAATTTGCAAGCTTTTTTTAAATGGGCCATTGATTTTGTGAGACCCATCAACCCCCGAAGAAGAAGATAGGTGACCAGATGGGCTAAGGCTAAACCTATGAATGATTGTAATGTAGAAAAAACTGTGCACTTAATTTTTGAGAACATGTTGACTTAGTTTGGGTGCCCTACTATTTTGATGAATGATCAGGGTACACACTTTGTGAATGAAACTATTCAAGATCTGACTGAAGAATTCTAGATTCATCATCATAGGAGTACTCCATATCATCCACATGAAAATAGTGTAGTGGAATATTTTAATAAGATATTGGATACCACACTCACTAAGATTTGCAATGCTAATTGAAATTATTGGGATGTGCGCATACTTGTGGTTCTGTGGGCATACAAAACCATGTGTAATAAGTTGACAAGGAAGCCACCTTTCATAATGGTGTATGGGAAGGAAGTTGTTATGCCTATGGAATATATTCTCCCAAGTTTTTTCATTGCAACGTTTACTAATATGGCTAAGCAAGATATTATGGAAGAAGGATTGTCACAGTTGGTCACATTAGAAGAGGAACGATTCATTGTAGGATTCCATCAGCAGGTGTAAAAGGCGCGTGAAAAGGCTTGTAATGATAGGAACATTAGGTATAAGGTCTTTAAAGAAGAGGATCTGGTTTTTTTATATGACAACAATTTTGCATGCCACCCAGTGAAGTTTAAAATGAATTGGTTTGGACTGTTTATTGTCAATCATAGAGGGAGGTGTGGTATGCCTGGCCACACTAAGTAGAGAAGACCTTCTTGGGTATATAAATGGAAGTCAATTGAAACCATACAGGTATGACCCTCTCGCAACATGCATCAAATTACTATATGCCAGAAGTATGCGTATGTGCAACAAGAATTGTGGATGCGCATACAAGCGCGACGATCGTGCAACAACTGTGCTAGAAGGTTGAATCAATCGTAGAAGTGTTAGAATATAGCTGTTAGAATGGTAAATATGGACAAGAAAACATTCTTATTTTTTGGAGGAGTAGCTAAAATACATTTAATGAGGGGATTATGCCATATTTGGAGAAATTTTATCATTTATGGGGCTCCATTAATGAACAAGAGACTATTTAAGACACACCTACAATATAAATATGACCGGAAGGGTCACATTAGTTCACTTTTCTTTCCATGTGATTTGTGCTCTCTTCTCCCTGTGTGTTGTCTGAAGCTTATGTCTGGACTCGATCCAATATTTGAGGAGGATTTGGGCTACCGAGGGTTGGGTCATCTCATTCCACCAAGTATGACTGCCACTTAGCCCACACCTTCTGCGACATCGGTCGAGGAGACCCATGTGATGGCCACTGAGACCCCTACATTGGTCCCTCCACAGGAATCCAAGAAGTGGCAGTCCTTGGAGTCCCTAAATTCCCCACGCTAGAAGACCTCAAAGCCTCATTCAACCACTGTGGAGTGCCAGAAGCAATCAATGGATAACCTACCTGAAAAAATTATGGAAGAGGATGTCATGGAGGTGGTCAATCCCATATCGTGGCTACCCGCATATGTAGCATCGCAAAAATCCTTAGTGAAGGTCAAAAAATATTTAGACAAGGTGTGGTCGTATCTCAACATGTCATTGATCCCTGAAGATGTGCCAGTCGAAGGGGTTATGTTCATGAAAATCCCGCTATTAAAGATGGAAGACCAGGACCTGGCTAACCAAGAGTGATTCCTTGAGCTTGTGCCTTCAATGTACCTATATAATATCCCCCACGATGGTGGGGTGGTGAGGGTTGAACCGAAGTCCTTGGTGATAGGCCTGTAGAAATCGAGGTTGCTAAACCTCCTCCACGTAACTCACTTTGGGTGCAGCCCTATCAATGACATATGGATGCACCAGTTGCTCGCCCTAGTGCATGATGAATTCTTGTGGCTAGGAGGGTCAATTCCAATTGACGTTGCATTAATTTTTCATATCACCAACCTACCTGACTAGGGGGAGGACCCTACGACGAATTTTGGAGGAAAAAGCCAAGAGTGAAAAGTTTTTTAGGATGTTAAGGAGAAATTCAAGGTCTCGCACAATACCCGGGGGTTCTTGGTCCATGAAATCAATGACCCAATGGCTCAGATTGCCACATTTAACCTTTCATGCAAGATGATGTGTAAGTTTCAGTCGAAGGAAGTTTTGGCCCATGTAATCATGTTAGATGGGAAGTACGAGAAGGGCATGCAATTCAACTGGTCCAAATACCTTTGCGCTAAATTTTTTGCTAATGTTTGAGAAGTACACGAGGAAGGAAGGAATTTCGATTATGCTTGGTTGTTGCTACTCATCACGCTAATTGGGTGGAAGACGCCGAAGGATGCCCGGTTCCTTAACATTTATTAAGACCTGTGTGAAGCCGCGCGATATGCCACAGTATGGCATTCCAATATTCCCTCCAGAATCACGGAGAATAAGATTTTCTGGATACTCTTCAACTCTACCTTATTTTAGGAAATCCAGTCAAGGTTGTAGTTTTCTTTGACCCTCTATGCACAATACAAGCATATCACGTATTTTAAAGCCACCTTTCATAACATGCACATCTGTGCGAAGGGAATTATGGAAGGAGTATGGTACAAACTATCATACCTGGTCACGGAGGATGACCTAGTGTGCATAACAATGGAGTGGTCACTTGAATGGTTAGATTCATGCACCATTGGGGGTGCCTCCTCATTTGTGCTAAAGAATCCTACCAAGCCATGCACAACCAAGGACACTCAGTAGAAAGGCAAGGACGTAGAGACAAAGCCCGAGCCTACCATAACAGGGGAGACTATTGATATGGAGAAGGAGGAAGAGGATAAAGATGATGATGTTACATGGTCAAGACTACCACTAAGGACCTCTGGAAGTATATGGAACCACAATACAAATCATTTCTCGAGGGTGTATAGTCAGGCCTTCAGGAGCTGAAAATTCAAGTGAGCATGATTCAAGAGGGCATGAAACAAGCAAGCCTACAGCAAGCGAGTGTGTCAGAATCCAGTCTCAGACAAACAAGCATGCAACCCATTAGCATGGTGCTGGCATCCACCTTGGACATCCAGATGATTCAAATTTTAGGACATGTCATTATAGTAGAGTCGCCTGACTTGCACGCTAATGTGCAATCTTGTGCAGAGTTTGGCATCGATCTAGTGATGCTACCTTGTAATATTTCCAAATAAGGAATGCAACAATATATGAAAGATATGCAGGAAAATAATGCATTTCATATAAGAGAAAATAGGAGGCTAACATGGAGACTCTTCACTAACTCTTACAACAACAAATTAGATATGTAAGATGGCCCATAAGATGTACAACAGGAAATAGAAGTCTCCAATAGAAGAAAATCCTCAAAAAGAGGTTCTGAAACCATGTATTAAGACTGAAAATAGCTTGACAGCACTATTTTATTGGTTACAAATAGTTGTTGATTACAATTCAGATCTAGAGAAAACAAATGCATGAAAATTCAGATCCATGACAGATCGATACACTATATTGGCTCTTCTTCAGAATCCCCTTGGGGTTTTTAGCATTACACTATGTACAATGAGTAGATATGAGTTTTAAGGCTGCAGATCTGTAGGAATATTCAGATTTGCAATTGGATCTAATCTGATATGAAATAAGAAAATTATCCCTCCAATGGATCTCCAAAGTGAAGGGAAGATCCCCAACACTTGAAAACCAACTCTCCAGATGGTATGCCAAAAGACCCTACAACAACACCTACAGGAATAACGCAAATATGGAAGTAAAACTGCATTGTAGGGTTTAGAATGTGGTTGGCCACATGCCAATATCTGAAAATTTAGCCCAAACACTCCATTACACTCCTCCCAATGCAGTAGAAGCCTCCTCCACTGAAAAAGGGCACTGAAATGGTCTATATCTGAGTAGATCTAGCCTCCACTTGCTACAGCTTGCAAAGACAACCAAACCCTTAACATGATATGCGTTGTAGTTGAAAGAAGTAGCTTGGCCTTCAGCTAGATAGTGGACTATGCAATACAAGACTCTCCCAAGAGCTACTCAATGGGAAGAGGTGGGATTCCAAATCAGGAACACCCAATGCTAAACAACATTTGAAATCTAGGCTAAATTGCCAAAGAAAGCTGTATGTCTAAATAGACAATACATCAAAATCCAATATCATTCAACAACCTTCTCATGCTGCCATCCTCTTCCTTTTATAAGTTAAGAGCTTGTAAACCCTAAACCACCTTCAATGAAATAACATCTTTCACACAAGCCATCTCCATCTAACATTGTGCTATGCCTCATTGATGGCCACTCCTCCAAGACAATGTTGTAGATTTGTTCATGGTTGACCCAGTCAAAATATCCAGCCCCTTTCACACCTAAAGGTTCTTTCTTACATAGCCAAGATTTAACCTTTTTTACAATTGGCATTGATTTATTCACTGTTTAAGAGTATTATTAACCTCCTTTACATTTTTATTCTTGAAACAGAAAAATAAAACAAACATGAATATTCCTATTATCTTAGGACTAATTGGGAATATTACAGTCCTCCCCTAAAAAATTTTTCTTGTCCTCAAGCAACTGATAAGGTGAGTGTTGCAGTTCTTCTCCTCCTCCATTGGTGACACCAACATGTGATAATATTCATCCATAAGCTAAGTGTTCACCAATCCAACTCTCCATGAATTGTGCCTCCAAAATTCTCATGAGATTTAAATAGTCCATCCCACAAAGAGACAATAACTCAAATGAAACAAACATGGCTTTCCCATTTTCCTCCCTGAAACATATAGCATAAGATACATGGAGAACCTCCATCCCATAGGGCACATAAATACCTCCCATCCTCCCTCCATAAATTCCGATAAACATTACAAGTATGTCATCAATGTATGGGATCAAAAATACATACATACAAACAAAAATATGTGCATATGGAGGTGGATCATAGTCCCACGTGTGGAGCCAACGCAGTGCATCTCCTGCCTGCATCAGATATATATGTGGTAAGTGGTTTTCCTACAACTTACTTGCTGCCCATGTTATCTCACTATGGCTGAAAGTGTGAGATATATTTGGTGCCTTACGAAAGCACCCATCATGATGAAAAATATCCCTTTTTCCACCAAGGGAGTGGCCAAGTTTAGAAATTTTTGTGGCCCAATGTTGGCCATGAAGTTTACAATATATAATACTCTTCCTTGGAGTCATGGTCTGCATAAACATGGTGAAAGAATGCATACAATCAGAAAATAAAACATGTTTTCATGAGCATGTTCTTCACCAACAATCCTCCTCATACAAATGGAGTGGTGCATAGATCTTTCTCCTCCCTCAAAAGAAGGAAGAGATGGCTGAAATAACTCTTTCATAGAATCATGTTATTGCCCCAACTCCACATGGTTCATGCATTCTTGAAAATACTGATGTAGTTCTCCTTTCAAGCCTTCCAAATCAAAGCTCCCCATGATGATGTTGTAGATATTCATGGAACATATGTGGCTGAAACATAACTCTTCATAAGCTCTTTGTAGCAACTTATCCTTGAGCTTGGAGGCCCTAGACAAGAAGATCCTACCATGACAATGGATGACTCCTCCTTAGACTAAATAGCCCTCTTCATGCAGCTGGTCATCAAGTATCATACAAGTGTGAAGATCCTTGGAATAATCCACCAACAGTTGGGATTTCCAATATGGATCTAAACTTCCCAACAATGACAACGCTGATGATGTATCAACATAAATGTTTTTCATGTGGCTGCTCTCCTCCTTCACATATCCCATGCCAAATTTATGTGTTGGAAGGTCATGCCTTCCCTTCTTCTCCTCCCATAGCGCATAATCAGAAATGAGAGTGGGTGATGATGATAAGGGGAGAAGATATCCCTCTTCCGCGAGCCTACCCAAGACTCTCAGTGCTGTATTGTGGTCCTATAATGCTCCCTCCCTTATTGGATCTATGAATGGAGCATCAAGGTGTGAGACATATTTCACCAAATCTGAATCAGGAGGTCTCCTAGATGGTTTACCACAAGATAATTATGTCTCATGGATCATCCCCATGTGCATAATGGACAGGATCATCATATCCCTACTTCCACTGCACAAATTCATCTCTATTTTTGGTGTGGAATTTCCATGATAATGGGGTATCACTCTTATGGATGCAAGAGTGCTCCTTATTGGAACAATTTCCCCATCCTTTCCTCCATGTAATAGTGGATCATCTCCTGCCATGTCAGCGCTGTGATCCCTCCTTTGTTCTTCTTCTCCTACCTTCTACCAGATCTCACATTCTAAGTTGCTTTCTTCAGATGTAATTAACCCATGTGCACCCAACATATCCTTGGTGTCAAGAGTCCTTATCACAAAGGAATGATCTAACATAGTGTGTGTTCCCAAAACTGTATGCAATGTTGGAACACACTTCCTCCATTATTTTTTCTCATTGTCTATCATCATCTAAACATGCTACTTATTGTATTCATGTGTAAGATCCCTTGGAGCTTCTTGCAAAGATACAAGAGCCCTTCTAGTGGAAGTAGTTGCTTCACCTCCATCTCCAAAAAGAAGCATATCTCCTCCTATTGTCACAGTGCTAGAGGATCTTTCCAACTCTTCCTCTTCATTCTCCTCATCAATGGAGAATGCCTCATCATCAAGAGATCCTTTTTCTTGATGTCCTTGTGAAAAATTAATCCTCATGTATTCTTCTTGAGAATAAAGTTATTGCTGAAGTGGCGCCTTTGCCCTTGGCAAAGCATGTAGGAGATATTTAACCCCCTCAACAATGTTTTGAAATGGAGTTGGATTCATGGATCCTTACAACTCATGCAAAGGCTCTAATTTCTTGGGCTTGGCTTGCTCACCCAAGGAAGTTTTAGATTGTTTAAAATCAAATCTTTCCACTAACCTCCTAGTGAACTTTGCATAAGTAGAAATATTAGCATTTTTCAATGAAGAAGATTCAAATAACCACCAGGCATAAGCCTTAACTTGAAGATGCAATGCTACTACTCTTATGGCTTCTTCTTCTAAAACTTGATGTAGATGTAAATATGTGTCTAGCTTCCTTACCCAAGACTTGGTTGAGCTCTCAGGTGATCCATCAAAAGTAGGTAGAAAGAATCTACCCAAAGTGTGTTGCATGCACCCTCTTCTTCTATTGTATTTGCTGGATATTATCTCTTCTTTAAGTTTACAAAACTCTTGAAAGTTTAGATGCTCCCTGAATATTCTAGATTGAGATTCATATTCTTAGAGATAGTCACCAAGAGTCTCCTCCTTTGGTGTTTCTCCTTATGCTTCTTCTCTTGCCAAGAATGTAGGCATGCTACAACGTTGTAGATCTGATTGTGTTGCTGAATGCTCACACACATAATATGAAGAATTGGGGCTTTATTCATGTGCAAATATTCTTGAGGGATCTTCATGCCTTTCTCTCCTCATTCCCCTAATTTCTCTTTTAATCTCATGCATATTTTGAATGTAATATTTCAAAATTTTAGCCTTCAAGATAAATGGAATATTAGGGTTGTTTTATAACTAGGTAGGTGAATAAATGGGTAGAGAGGCCCATTAACCTCTTTAGAAGAATAAATAACACTCCTAATTTGAAAGGAGGAAGAATAAGAAGCTAATTTGAGCACCCTTGGGTGTGAAAAAAGATGGGATCATGTTGATTCAGTAAACTTTGACCAAATTTGTCTAGATACATTGAATCTCCTTGATGAACAACATAGTTTTGGTGGAGGACAACTTGCATGAGCTTGACAGCACATATGGATGGGACCTAATGTGAAGAGGTTCAATTGATATATATGGATAGGATGGGATCCTTTTTTATTCATGCTTTGATATGATCATTTGATCTTGGTCTGTTTAGACTTGGCTTCCTCTTGCTGTTTAGCAGGGTTGTAGTGTTGTTTAGCATAGGGTGTTCCTGAGCAGGAATCCCACCTCTTCCCTTGAGAGGCCTCTTGGCAGAGCTCTGTACTGTATTTATCCACATCCAGGCTTGAGGCCAAGCATCAGTCTTCAGTTTCAGCATTATTTCTGAAGGAAAATTGTGTTGTGTTGCAGGGTGTTGCAATGGAGGTTTGATAACACCACTTCTGGGTCTGTTTCTCAGTAGAGGGTGCCTTCCTTCTCTTGAGAGATCATCTAGGAATATTTTTGGGCTTATTTCACATCTAAAAAGTTTTCCATACTGTTCCTCATCTCCTACAGTGTAGTTCCTTGTAGGAACTGCATCATTTTGCATAGAGTTGTTGTAGCAAGGTTAAAGCCCTTGTTTTTGAGCTAGTTTCCTTGGAAAAGGGCCAACCCTTCTCCCGGAAAGCTAGAGGAAGGGATTATCATCCCTCTTTTGTATTATTCAGCCATATTTCTATAATGTTGTAGTAAGACTACGTTTTTCAAATATTAATATTCATATTTTCTCTTTTTTTACTTGTGCTCTCAAGAAACCCTTGTCGGGTTATTTCCATAATACATTGAAGAGGCCAAATATCTGTTTTCTTAGCATATTGTCCAATGAAACTATAGATCCATGATTACATATTATAATTTTGAAAAAATCCTCTAAAATCATGTTGTGCATGCTTCAGGAATTTCTGTATAGCCTAAGTCATGGGGTTTGGCTATTTTTAAGTCATTTTAAGGCCGGGAGATCTGTTTAATTATCAAAAGAGATTTGTTTCTATTTCTCTTTGGTATGTGAGGGCCTTAATATAGATGCTAAGGGATCCAACCATTATTTTCCCCTGTTATAACTCAATATTCAGGAAATAACATTTTTAGGGTCTATTTGCTGCATGTTCCCCACTTGGGAGGATGTAGAAGTGCTTACTTTTGTTGTTGTTTCATTCATTTGATGGCTATGTGTTTCTCAACACATTTTATGACTTAATTTCACCCTGCTATTCTAGTATTGTGCTTATGCACTGTTGCATTCCCATTTTGGGATATTACATTGGTATTAGAGCATAGTCTTGGCTCAGCCTGTGGAAATCAGCCATTATGCTATCAAGAGAAGGAGAGATGAATAGAAAGAAGACTCCATTATGTGGAGGGAGAAAGGAGGAGAGGTTCTCAAAGCTTCTTCCAAAATCTATGCAAAGCATCAATGAAGATCATAAGAAGATGAGAGAGGAGATGGAATCTGCAGAGAAGTTTGAATCTAGTGCCAGATCTAGATTGGCACATGATAAGTGTGAGAATGCATCTACACCCTATTATGCACAGCGCAATCAAATGCCCAGATCTATCATCAGAGAGATGGAAGAAGGAGGAATTCCTAAGAGGGAAACTTTAGTGATTTTATTCAAGAATATGAGTCTCAAACTGAAAGGTTTAGAGATCATATCACTTTTCAGGAGTTTTGCAAGATCAAGGTGGAGAGGAGCAGGCAATATGACATGAATAGATTTACTCTATCTGCCTTTGAAGGTTCACCAACATGTTCAGCCAGAGCTTGGGTGGAGGAGATACACACCTATTTGCAGCAGCACCAAGTTTCTGAAGATGAAGTCCTCAGAGTTGCAACGCTGCACTTTGAAGGTAAGGCCTATGCTTGGTGGATTTTTAAGTCATTTTCATTAATTGCAAATATTTATTCTTATGAAAATTTCACTAAGATATTAGTGGAGAGGTTTGATGGAAGACATTCTAAAACACTCTTGGTAGAGCCAAAAAAACCAAAACTTGTGCATGGGTTGGAAGAACATAAAAAATCAAAAACACTTCAGAAAAATGTTGGAGAAGCTCACATCTTACATGATACCTTGCTAGAGGCAAGATCCCTGTTTCATAACCTTGGACAAGAGGGCATGAAGGTTCCTTTTTCAAAAGAGGATCCCCTTATTGAGTAGATGACTCCCATTCATATTGAAGAGGAAGAGGAGGATGGGGGTTACAATGCTGTCACGTCTAGAGCATATCTAGTACCTCATGCAGAGGAAGGAGGAGCACATGCTCCAACAAGAGGATTTCTTGTAGCATTGCAAGAAGTTCCCCAGGATCTCACATATGGAGGTCAAGGCACAATCAATGGACAACATGATTGTGGAGCATTGCAGATGGAAGGATAAGATAGGGAGGAAGGTCATCATCATTTAATGAGGAGCACACACCCCTATCCATTTCAGAGAGCTGATGCAAGGAAGAGGCAGACTAATTTGTGTTGTGAGGGCAAGGGTAGGGTTTCCCAACCATATGTACAGTCTACTCTTGACATTGATGTCTCACTACATGAAGGAATTCCACCTGGGAGGCCACTTGATCTGGGGTTGGTAAGAGGCATATTTCCATTTGGTTCACCCCTCTTAGATCCTGGAAGGTGAATACTTTGGAGGAGTCTAGTACAGTGCAGAGAGTTTGGGATAAACTCAAGGAGGAGGGAGACACTCTCCCATTTTCAGCACCACCCACTCTCACTATATGTACTACGCTGACAGAATTCACTGCAGTGATGGAGGATGGCACCTTCATGGTGCAAGGGAGATGCTCCATGGATTTGGAGAAATAGAGGGTACTTCCTTTAAGGAAGGAATCCTCCATACATTGGAGTAGATGGAGGCCACTCATGCTTACATTGACCAATATTGGGAGATTCTTTTTTGATGGGAGCTTCTCATGGGAGGCCAAATTCCAAATATTCCTACTTCTTTTGGAGCATGAGAAGCTACATGATGGGCTTGGCATAAATTTGGAGGATGACTTTGGCATGAGGGATGTCATAGGAAAAGACAACAGCATGTGGGGAGCTTCACATTGTAGATCATAAGCGTTGTCTCTTAGGAGGATTGATCCTTATTGGAGATCTCAACTCTTGGTAGAGTACTCCAAGGATCTTGGTGCTTGCATGATTCTTGATGACTCTGATGGAGATGATAGATATATGGTTGATGATGTGGTCATCTATTCTTATGGAAGAGTCTTCTTGACTAGAGATTATAAGCTCAAGGAGAAGCTGCTACATGCAACACATGAGGACTTCTTTTCCATGCACTTTGATGCATACCTTTCCTTGGTAGAGGAGTTCATTTGGGAGGGAATCCAACATGATATATTTCAGCATATGGAGAGATGCATAGCCCAGATGGTGATAGAGAGTATGTCACAGCCACTTCCCTACTCTTTGGAGGCGAGGGAGGATTTCCAATTGAGACATTTCAGCTCAAGGTCCCAAGTAGATGGTGGAGAATGTATAATTCCACATTATGTTTGGTACTTCTTTACTTTATATGAGAATCATGTTGTACAAAGGAGTATTATACCTTCTTGAATATTGTATGATGATGTACTTGAATCCATTTGTAGCATTGAAATTGGAAATATTTTTGGTGGTTTGTGGGGGGAGCCACATGATTTTCGGTATGCACCATTGACACCACTTTGTACTTTCATGTTTCTATCTTATAGAATTATTGTGGCAGCAAAAAAGTGGCTGGAAAAGCACTTGAAAAGCACTTGTTATTTATTGATTTGATGCAGGCAAAGGATGTACAGCGTTGGTTCCATGTGTGGGACCTTGTTCCACTTTCCTCTTGTCATATGACAACTTGTTTCTATTGGTTTTTTCTTCCATGTATTGCTAATATTTTTATGTTCATGGGGAGCTTTGTTTGGAGAGTGGGATATGAGTTAGAGATTCCCATTGGGAGTATTATTCTCCCTACTTTACATGATGCATTTTTCAGAGGAAGCAATGGGAAACCCATGATTGTCAAACTACATCTCTTTTCTTCATGTGGGAGGAGCCATTTGAAGAACTTGAGTTTTTGGAGGAGGCACTTCATGGCTTATTTGTTTGGTGGGGTAGCTTGGGCCACTCTTGGAGGTCATAACATTTCAGCCCAAGATCAGAAGTAGCCCCATAATTACCATAAATGGGGAGAGAAACCACTTGGATGGGAGGATCCAATCTCTCCATGCAGCCCCAACACATTGCATGAACCGGGGCTTGAGGATCTTTTTGAGCTACCTAGATTGGCTCATTTCATTTGGATGATAGCATGGGTGTGGGAATCACTCATTGGGAATAATATTCCCAATTTTTGTCATCACTCCTACCTTGAGGAATCCATTGGAAAACAATGAGGTTTCTCCTTACACCTTCCACCTTTCTATGATGTCAGCCATATGGTTTTGCATGCTTGGAAGGAAACATTGGAGGGAATATTTGTAGTAGATCATTTTGAGCAGTGGTGGGGAATTTTGATGAGGAGGCTACAAGAAGAGGAGGGGAGGAATTTTTCTCTTCTTATATAGTTTCTTGAGGAGAAACAACATTTTGGAGGGGAGGACTGTAATATTCCAAAAATTTAGCCTTCAAGCTAAATGTTTTATCACTAGGTATGTGAATAAATGGGTAGGGAGGCCCATTAACCTCTTTATAAGAATCAATAACACTCCTAATGTGAAAGGAGGAAGAATAAGAAGCTAATTTGAGCACGCTTGGGTGTGAACAGAGATGGGATCATGTTGATTTAGTCAACTTTGACCAAAGCTGTCTAGATACATTGAATCTCCTTGATGAACAACAATCTCCTTGATGAACAACACATTTTTGGTGGAGGACAACTTGCATCAGCTTGATAGCACATATGGATGTGACCCAATGTGAAGAGGTTCACTTGCTATATATGGATAGGAAGGGATCATTTTTTATTCATGATTTTATTTGATTATTTGATCTTGGTCTGTTTAGACTTGGCTTCCTCTTGTTGTTTAGTAGGGTTGCAGTGTTGTTTAGCATAGGGTGTTCCCCAGTGGAATCCCACCTCTTCCCTTAAGAGGCCTCTTGGGAGAGCTATGTACTATATTTCTCCACATCCAGGCTTGAGGCTAAGCATCAGTCTTCAGATTCAATGTTATTTCTGTAGAAAAATAGTGCTATGTTTCAGGGTGTTGCAGTGGAGGTTTGATAACACCACTTCTGGGTTTGTTTCTCAGTAGAGAGTGCATTTCTTCTCTTAAGAGATCAACTAGGAAGATTTCTGGGATTATTTCACATCTTGGCAGTTGGCCACATTTTTCCTCATCTCCTATAGTGTATAACCGTGTAGGAACTACGTCATTTTGCATAGAGTTGCTGCAGCAAGGTTAAAGCCCTTTTTTTTGAGCTAGTTTCCTTGGAAAAGGGCCAACCCTTCTCCCGGAAAGCTAGAGCAAGGGATTCTCATCCCTCCTTTGTATTATTCAGCCATATTTCTATAATTTTGCAGTAATACTATGTTTTTCAACGCTGAATATTCAGATATGCTCATTTTGTACCTGTTCTCTCAAGAAACCCTTGCCGGGTTATTTCCATATTACATTGAAGAGGCCAAATTTCTGTTTTCTTAGAATATTATCCAATGAAAATCTAGATCCATGATTCCATATTATAATGTTGCAGAAACCCTCTAAAATGACGTTGTGCATGCTTCAGGAATTTCTCTATAGCTTAAGTCATGGGGTTTGGCTATTTTTAAGTCATTTTAAGGCCGGGAGATCTGTTTAATTTATCAAAATACATTTGATTCTGTTTCTCTTTGGTATGTGAGGGCCTTAATACATATGCTAAGGGATCAAACTATTATTTTCCCCTGTTATAACTTAATATTTAGGAAATAACATTTTTAGGGTCTATTTGCTGCATTTTCCCCACTTGGGAGGATATAAAAGTGCTTATTTTTTCCACTGTTTCATTCATTTGATGGCTATGTATTTCTCAACAAATTTTATGACTTAATTTCACCCTTCTATTCTAGTATGTTTCTTATACACTGTTGCATTCCCATTTTGGGATATTACATTGGAACAGAGTTTTTGAGAACTCTTTCCCTTTAATTCTTCCAGATAAAGGGGTTTTACCCTTGTCTTGTTTGTCTTCAGTGTAATCAAAATTATTCTATCTTTTATTTTCTTCAAAAGATATATTTTCTTCTTAGAAAGAACAGGTTGTGCCAAGATGATGCTCTGATACCACTGTAATATTCCCAAATACGGAATGCAGCAATATATGAAAGATATGCAGGAAAATAACGTAGTTCATATAAGAGACAACATGATGCCAATATGGAGACTCTTAATTAACACTTACAACAAAAAATTGGATCTATAAGATGGCCCATAAGATGTACAACAGGAAATATAAGTCTCCAATAGAAGAAAATCCTCAAAAAGAGGTGTTGCAACCATGTATTAAGACTGAAAAGAGCTTGACAGCATTATTTTATTGGCTGAAAATAGTTTCTGATTACACTTTAGATCTAGAGCAAACAAATGCATGAAAATTCAGATCTATGATAGATTCATACACTATATTGGCTATTCTTCATAATCCCCTTAGGGTTTTTAACATTACATCATGTAAAATGAGTATATTTGAGTTTTAAGGCTGCAGATCTGTAGAAATATTCATATCTGGAATTGTATTTGATCTAATATGAAATAATAAAATGATCCCTCCAATGGATCTACAAAGTGAAGGGCAGATCCCCAACACTTGAAAACCAACTCTCCAAATGGTATGCCAAAAGACCCTGCAACAACACCTACAGGAATAACATAGATTTGGAAGTAAAATTGCATTGTAGGGTTTAGAATGTGGTTGGCCACATGCCAATATTTGAAAATGTATCCCAAACACTCCATTACACTCCTCCCAATGGAGTAGAAGCCTTCTCCACTAAAAAAGGGCACTGAAATGGTCTAGATCTGAGTAGATCTAGCCTCCACTTGCTGCAACTTGCAAAGACAACCAAACCCTCAACAAGATCTGCGTTGTAGTTTAAATAAGTAGCTTGGCCTTCAGCCAGATAGTGGAGTATGAAATACAAGACTCTCCCAAGAGCTATTCAATGGGAAGAGGTGGGATTCTTGATTAGGAACACCCAATGCTAAACAACATTTTCAATCTAGGCTAAACAGTCAAATAAAGTTGTATGTATAAACAGAAAATGCATCAAAATCCAATATCATTCAACAAAATTCTCATGCAGCCATCCTCTTCCTTTTATAAGTTAAGATTTTGTCAACCCTAAACCATCTTCAATGAAATAGCTTCTTTCACACAAGCCATCTCCATCTAAAACTGTGTTGTGCCTCATTGATGGTCACTCCTCCAAGCCAACGTTGTAGATTTGGTCATGGTTGACCCAGTCAAAATATCCAACCCCCTTCACACCTAATGGTGCTTGCTTGCATAGCCAAGATTTAACCTTTTTCACATTTGGCATTGATTTATTCACTGTTTAGAAGAATTATGAACTTCCTTTACATTTTTATTCTTGAAATGGAAAAATAAAACAAAAATGAATATTCCTATTAGCTTAGGACTAATTGGGAATATTATAGTCCTCCTCCTCCATTGGTGACACCAACATGTGATAAGATTCCTCCATAAGCTAAGTGTTCACCAATCCAACCCTCCATGAATTGTTCCTCCAAAGTTCTCATGAGATGTAAATAGTCCATCCCACAAGGAGGCAATTAATCAAATGAAAAAAACCTGGCTTGCCCAATGTCCTCCCTGAAACATGTAGCATAAGATACATAGAGAACCTCCATCCCATAGGGCACCTACATACCTCCCATCCTCCCTCCATACATTCCCATAAAAAGTACAAGTATATCATCAATGTATCGGATCAAAACTATTGTTAGTATGAATCTTTTGTCGAAGTGTACGAAAAAATACCACTTTAGCTACGCATAACTTATAGCCCTAACATCAGATATGGCTGCCAATATCTTCAGATCTGCAGTTAGTTGATCAAGACAAATGCTGCAAAAATCCAGATCTATGCATAAAGAGACATTAACCAGTAAAAATAAGGTTTTGCTCCATACATCCAATAGACAAGACAAGAACAATATTTTTGAAAGAATTTTTGTATTAAGGGCACCTGGGAGGAAAACAAGAAGGTGTTTCCAATTCTCCTCAATAGGATGGGTTCTTGGAAGTCCTCAGCACTTCAGATCTAGTATTTCTCTCTCTTGTTGGTGTAGAAAACCCAGACAAAGATAGAACTCAAAGGGAGCTCACACAGCAAATAATGGAAAATTTGACAATGATAATGGCTCAAAGTCAGACCAAGAGTATAGATCCAGGGTGATCTAATAGGCAACAAAAGGTGAAGAATGGTAGGAGAAACCCTCCTATTTATAACAAAATATTGGGTCATTCTAGATCTTGGTGCATGATTAAAATAACATTAACCAAATCTAGATCCACCTTTTATGGAATATTCTATTATATTTATTGGAGGGAAAAAGTATTTGACTTCGGTCAAATCCTTTTTTTGTAAATAATAAATAAATAAATGATTCTTTTATCATTTTAAGGAAGTGGTTGAATGATAATCAAATAAATAATGATTTATTTAATTATTTATAAGTGATTTAGTCATATTTAACAAGGAATATTATTTAAATAAGATTTAAATAATTATTCCTAGAAAATAATAAGATAAATAAATATTTATCTAATTAATTTGCTTGTTTTGGGTTAAACATGACCATGAATAATAATTAAATTATTGTTTAATTAATTATTCCATGAGGAAATTCAAACAAATATAGGTTCGTTTAATATTTCCTTTTAGGGTTTCCTGTTTAGACCATAAACAACCTAATAAATGTGTTTTATTAAGTTATTTTACATAGTGAAAGCGATTTTACTTAGGGTAAAATTGGTCTTACATGGTGTACTTGGGTCCATCTAATGATAATAGGTTAGATGACCAAAAAATGGTGTAACAGATTGCCCCCCAGCGTGCGATTGTTAGGAGAAAATCGTATGACCGAAGTACATTGTAAGAACTCAATCACCAGACATAAAAAGGGAAGTCAGAGAGAGAAATGGAAGGTAGCCTAATGTGCTGAAGAACTAGACCCTAAGGAGATGAGACTTACAGGTGAAACAAGTCTCTTTTTATGAGAGGGTACCTGTGCTAAAGGCGGCGGGGGAGGCATACCTATGCCCGCCGAGACAAAATAAAAAAGAATAGTGTGTCCAGTAAACAAGGGACCGAATCATAAAGTACAACCGGCATAAACATGAGCCAGATAAAAATACAATGAGGGATCCCACATACATGTTGTGCCTGGGATAACAGCCAGGAATTATACAATAATATCTGAGTACATGAGATACAAATACAACCCAAATGCCCCCTCGGAATGGGGAAGGGCTCGCAAAATCTGACTGATACATGCAAATCAAAGAGGCGCTACAAGTGGCTAAGGCCGACATCATCAAATATATGGAGCTTCATCGAAGGCTACAATGAAGAGGTCATCCGGGCATGTGGGGAGCTACCTGGAGGGCCACCCCCTCATGAGGGTTGAGACATCTCACACACACCTAGGAATCACCAAGAGCTGCTGCTGCATCACTGAACCATCAAGTATACGGATCTCGATCATGCTAAAAGGAGCTAGAGCTGAGAAACAATCAAGTCAAAGGGTAATGAGAAATTCCTTTGCCTGATCCGAGGCACTGAACAAGAGTGGAAGCTGGAACCAAGGTACACCGCCCTCTAGACCTGTCTTCTAGAATGAATGTCATTGATGTCGACAGAAGGAGGTCCGCCATAGGTGAGGCAATAAGGGATCCTCAACTAAGGCACGAGAGAAAATAGTAGAGCGACTAACAGACTAATACCAATGATGATGATGAAATGGAGGGGACTGAGTAGCGAATGGATGACTTCCCTTGTTAGAGAATAAAGGGCATGAATGACGTGGCAGCGACTGACACAATATCATGAGGGATAGGGGACAGTGGTACTGAAGGCCATAATGTGCGACACAAGAGAGGGACCAAGTAATGAAGGATGGAGGACTATAGCGGGGTACAAAGGGACTCGGGATAGACTCCATGAATGCGATGATGACTCAACCTGGATGCTCTAAACAAGGGCGACTTGATGGTGCTACCATACAGTAAAGGTCCAATGGGGGACCATGAAAACATGAGTACAAGATGGTAACTCACGACGAACATCAACACGAGCATGGATAAGTATGGAGGCCAAATGGTGCCCCTAGTATGAGTGTTGCAAGTGAAGAAATTCGATTTTGAGGAGGGTTAGGGTTGAGGGGAATAGGTGCCCCCAAGCATGGTGTGGTCATGCCAAAATGTATTTAGAAAAAGGGGAATCTAAAGACATTTTAGTGATGTGGTGCGCCATTTGTTTTCGTTATGGTTATGCAGTGTGAGAAATGGAATGGAGGATTACCAATCTCTTTTGGTACTGCATATAGGAATCAAATGGACTTTTAAGTTTCTGGCTGGGCATACCTAGTGTCACTATCCCAAAGAGAGGATTTGGAGATAATGAACTGATTATCTCATAGAAAAGCTATAGGTTGGTCAACAACAATGTCTAAGAGACGGATTTGCTGATGTAAGATGAAGGAACGATAAGGGGTATCATCCCTAGAGTGATCTTAAGTGAGATGGGACTCTAGAGGTTCTTATAAATGTGGAAGAATAATGGTACTAAAGTTGGCACGACCAAATACACTAGGAGAGTTGTGGAGAATTGCTTCTCTTGTTCTCTCAAATGTGGGTGCCCCCTTACTCAAACGTTGGGTTTCAATGTAATGGCCACAACGTGTATGTGGTGTGAACGCATGGGTTCGATGTAAGGGGGAATAGACAAATTCAGGGGGGGGGTAGTTTTTCCATAATGTCGTCACTGTGATAGAAGATGGGGTGACTGGTGGAAGAAAGACCACCTGACGTGGCGAAGCTACCTGACTCATCATCATGAGAAGAGAGGTTCACATGCGCATCATCACAAGGGGTGACATAAGAGTAAGTAGATAAAGGATCTACCGATGTTGAGCCCAAGGTGATCGCTGAAGGAAGGTCAAGCGAAACAGCAGGGGAGGATTCAGAGGGAATGTTCCCCGAGGGTCTCATGGATGATGATAGGTAGAAAATGCTGGACGAAGGCTCCGTCATCTCGACATCAGGAGGGGGAATGTCGATGGGAGTAGTCATGTCTGGTAGTTTTTCCAAAGAAAAAGGCGCAAATAGGGGAGAGGTGGACTCATTGTGCTTGGCCTCGAATTGGTGGACTGTGGCTAGAGAGGTGCGAAAGTCCTCGAGGCGGGGACAAAGGTGGGTGTAATGGCCATGGATATCACACAAAGCACAGGGGTGGTTGGTGTGAATAGTCTTGGGGTTCTTGGTCGCGGTCACGGAAGGAATAGAAGCTTTCGGGGCTGTGGACTCAGGGAACACGACATTAACCATGGGCTTGAGAGGAAGCAATTCAGGACAGGTGTGGGTGGCGTGACCGACAACATCACACAAAGCACACTGGATGGTATTCTTTGGAGGCCGAGGAGGGGCAGGGTTTGTCGAGGCAGCCTTGTCCTTTGATGCCCCCTTGCGAGCTTTGTCCTTCTTACCTGAAGCGGTCGCAACAGGAGGTGGTTCCTATTGAGGTGTCTGAGGCACTATTGCAGCGGGAGAAGTCATGGGGACCGGTTGAACCAGGGTCAAAGAAATATAAGGTTTGGGTTGACCAGGCAAGGTTGCGGCTGGAGGATCAAGGTACCAGATGGGAATCACAAGGGTCAGGTTCGGAAGAGAGAGGGTGGCCATGACAGGTACTGTGTACACTCCTGGTGGGGGAGCTAGTAATGGTATCTGACCAGAGGGGTAATGGCCAGGTGGGATGGCTCCTAAATGGCTAAGGCTTGGAGGAACCGTTCCAGGAGGGTAAAGAGGTTCATGAATACCAGCTGTAGGTGAAGGGCTAGGAGCAAGTTGCGGAGAGCGTGGTTGCTGACTAGCCGAAGCAGGTTGCTTGAGAGCAGCCCGAGATGATTGCATCATGCAAAAATTCGATGAGCTGGGGTTAGAGGCATGAGGAGGAGGAAGACCAGGGAAGGTTCCAAGAAAAGAGGAGTCTTTGTAGACGCCGAGAGAGACACTAGTCAAAGAATCGACAGTTTGTTGATTGGCTACAGAAGAGATGGTCGACTCAGGGGAGGCCTGAGATTTTGGCTCATGATACATCAACTGGTCAATGGTGACTATTTTTCCATTATGAGGGAAAAACATCTTGCGGTGGACCGTGGATGGGACAGCAGACATAGCATAAGTGTAGCTACGCCCCAAAAGAATGTTATAGTCAAGAGGGGCGTCGATGACTTCAATGTCAACGCAAACAGTCTTGTCCGCAAGAGTGATAGGACAATTACAGAATAAGCCAATGGGATGGGAGGCATGGCCATCCCACGCACGAAGGGTGATTGTGGAAGGGGCCAATTTAGGAGATCCGAGTTGTTTCCAAACCGAAGCGGACATCACACAGGTGGATGCCCCCTCATCAATGATGCACCAAGAAACATTAGCATTTCGGATTTTGACTGGGATTTGGAAGGCTACGGAAGTAGGAAGAAGAGGATGTTCAGATTGATGGGTGTCGAAAACAATCAATTGATCATCAGCAGGATCTACAGCACCCATGGCAGATAGTAGAGCCTTCTTTTGAGAAGGGCATGACTAGAGGAGTTCCAGTGTTGAAATGATAGCAGGAGATTGTGCCAAATCATCTATGATGCTATAAGAATGAGCAGCTCGACCAGAAGCAGCGTTTCATAGTAATGGTCGCTTAGGAATCTTGGTATCAACCTCAAATTTGGGCTGAGGGATATGCAAGGGACCATTGGATGTCGAAAGAGGCTCTGTAGACCCTAAAGAAGGTGACTCGGGGATAGACGGAGCGGGAGGCTTGGGGTACTGATGGGACTGAGTATGAAGGTTAAGGTCGACGGTTATAGGTGGATCAGAGTTCATCATGAGGATCTGGTAATTGGAGGAACCAGAAGGGGAAGGTTGAGTGGCCACCTGTCTGTTATGTGGTTGGGTAGCCATGAATCCCTGCTGTGCATCCACCTGCTCTTGAGGGGGCGGTGACTACTGTTGCAGGGGTTGAGAAGGCCAGGGAGGTGGAGGTGCTGATGCTGGAGGAGCTAGAGCACTAAACTGCGGATACAAATAATAAGGGGGTTGGGTAACAGTATGGTGACCAGGAGGTTGGGGCAAAAGAGGAGGCATGATGTATCTTGGATACATGCTACCAGGAGGGGAACAAGTGCGGGAGGTGCTTCCCCCTCCCCTAGGAAAACCATAACCCATGGGAGGTTGGGCATATGGATGAGAGAGAGCTCCAAGTGCCCCCGGTGCATGGACACCACCGGGTCTGGGGAGATCAGGTAGAACAGTATAAACATAACCTGTCTGAGCGTAGATCAAGTCATATTTTAACACTAGTTGAAGGGCGGCTTCTTTGGTTTGGGGGAAATGCGATGCGACATCTTTCCCGATAGGAGGCAAGAGAGATCTAAGGAACCAGTCCATGTAGACACGGTCTTCGAAGGTAGGGGATTGACATAGGCTCTTTCTTCTCCGCCATTCCTGGACATGATCGGATAGGCGGGTCACAGATGATTGACAGAAAGAAGTCAAAAGTTCGATACCAGTGTCATAACGAAGGGGAAGCTGGAAGTAAGATAAAAAATCCCGGGCAAGAGTCGCAAAGGTGGTATGAGAGGAAGGGGCCTGATCAACATACCACTTAGATGCCACGCATGTAAGCGTTTGTTGGAACAACTGAAGATGGATAGAGTCATCGGTAATGGAGGTAGATAAACACCACATGTGGAAAGATCGAACATGATTTGAAGGATCTTCTCCAGCAAGGCCTTCAAACTTTGGGATGTCAAAAGGTAGCTTTGTCGGCATAGCAGGCCAACTAGCATCATGGTGTATAGGGTCATTTATCAACCGGTCCAAATCGGGGAGGCTGAGGCCTGCCATGAAGGGGAGCAAGGGCGCAGCCGAGGTAGTTCCTATGGCGGTTCCGCTAGTAGCAGTCCCGGCATTAGGGCCGGGATTACCGCTAGCGTTAGGCCCTGGACCAGACATAGTGAAGGTGACAGGGGGAGAACCGGAAGTAAAAGGAGAACTCAATGAATTAGAAGAGGAGTCGGAGTGCAGACTCGGAGGTGGACTAACTTGACGACGGCGGGAAGGAGTAGTTCGACCGACCGGAAACTGAGGGTGAAGGCCAAGAAGTCTTCAGGATGTACACCTTGGGGGCGCAATGATGAAAACATAAACACGACACAAGGGGAAAAAGAATGACCAACAAGGGCAGGGAGGTGCAGAATCAAGAGATTACAATGTTTTAAAGTCTTTGCCTGGCGGTGTTAACCAGGCTCTTCTTCGCTTAGGGTGAGTGTGTGGCGTGCGTTAATTTTAATTTTTAAACCAAGATGTTTTGAGAGCAAAAGAAAAAGTGTGATGCGTAACTGAAAATAAATCTGCAGAGAATAGTATATAATGCTGAAATAACAGAAAATTAACAGCTAACAATGCATCAATCTAAACCAAGAAGGCGGGTCTCTCAAAACTAGTCGAAAAGAGGGGAAAAAATCTAGTCAAAACACACTAAAAAGAGGCCAATAGATCTAAGGTCGAGAGGGACAGGGATCTAAAGGAGAACACTGTTGAAAAGAGGTGCAAAACACAGCCGAGAGACAGAGGCAACGTTGCTGTAAAAAAGGAGGAAATCAACAAAAATAAGAAGGGACAAGGAGGAGGCCCTAAAGGAAGGTCCAAACAAAACTACAAGAGGTGATTTGAAAGGGAGAAAAGTTGATTTAAAGGGATGTGAGAAGGAGGTAGCAGATCTGAAAAAGGGAAGGCTGAAACTCTGAAAAATCAGACACCTGAAACAATTAAAACTCTTCCACCAAAAGTGGAGGGTACTGAAGCCCTAGGGGGCTATGTTCCCACTTAGATGAGCAAAACATATCAGAAACAGGTCTAAACGGGCTGAGACAGAGGCTGGAAAACCCTGACAGAAGCTGCAGAAAAACCCATAAAAGTTGCAGAAAAATAGCAGAAAAACTGGCAGGTCACAGGTTCTGACATGTTTTCTATGCAGGTCGCAGATACTGGGCTGAAAAGTGTGACCTGGAGTCCAGGTCATAGTTTCTGGGCTGAAAAGTGCGACCTGAAGTTTCGAGTGTCCTGGCGGCAGATTTCTAAAAAAGTTGTCGTCTCAGGTGCGGCTGATGTCTGTCACCTGCGCAATAGGTCTAGAAACACGTGGAAGTTAGAAATTTTAATGTTTTAGGGTTTTATAGGTGAAAAACAACATAAAAATAGGAAAAACAAAAAGCTGAAAAGAAACCCTAGGGTCTGAAGTAGCTGGATATGTAGGAATATGAAAAACGATAGCGGTCGTAATTGAAAACCCATGTGGAGTCGCCAGTTGTTAGTATGAATCTTTTGTTGAAGTGTACGAAAAAAGACCACTTTAGCTACGCATAACTTATAGCCCTAACATCATATATGGCTACCAATATCTTCAGATCTGCAGTTAGTTGATCAAGAAAAATGCTGAAAAAATCCAGATCTATGCATAAAGAGACATTAACCAGTAAAAATAAGGTTTTGCTCCATACATCCAATAGACAAGACAAGAACAATATTTTTGAAAGAATTTTTGTATTAAGGGCACCTGGGAGGAAAACAAGAAGGTGTTTCCAATTCTCCTCAATGGGATGGGTTCTTGGAAGTCTTCAGCACTTCAGATCTAGCATTTCTCTCTCCTGTTGGTGTAGAAAACCCAGACAAAGATAGAACTCAAAGGGAGCTCACACAACAAATAATGGAAAATATGACAATGATAATGGCTCAAAGTCAGACCAAGAGTTTAGATCCAGAGTGATCCAATAGGCAACAAAAGGTGAAGAATGGTAGGAAAAACCTTCCTATTTATAACAAAATATTGGGTCATTCTAGATCTTGGTGCATGATTAAAATAACATTAACCAAATCTAGATCCACCTTTTATGGAATATTCTATTATATTTATTGGAGGGAAAAAGTATTTGACTTGGGTCAAATCCCTTTATTTGTAAATAATAAATAAATAAATGATTTATTTATCATTTTAAGGAAGTGGTTGAATGATAATAAAATAAATAATTATTTATTTAATTATTTATAAGTGATTTAGTCATATTTAACAAGGAATATTATTTAAATAAGATTTAAATAATTATTCCTAGAAAATAATAAGATAAATAAAGATTTATCTAATTAATTTCTTTGTTTTGGGTTAAACATGACCGGGAATAATAATTAAATTATTGTTTAATTAATTATTCCTTGAGGAAAATCAAACAAATATAGGTTTGTTTAATATTTCCTTTTGGGGTTTCATGTTTAGACCATAAACAACCTAATAAATGTGTTTTATTAAGTTATTTTACATAGTGAAAGCAATTTTACTTAGGGTAAAATTGGTCTTACATGGTGTACTTGGGTCCATCTAATGATAATAGGTTAGATGACCAAAAAATGGTGTAGCAACTACATACATACAAACATAAATATGTGGATATGGAGGTGGGTCATAGTCCCACATGTGGAACCAGCGCAGTGCATCTCGTACCTGCATCAGATCTAGATGTGGTAAGTGGTTTTCTCACCACTTACTTTCTGCCCATGTTATCTCAATATGGCTGAAAGTGTGAGATATATTTGGTGCCTTAGGAAAGCATCCATCATGATGAAAAATCTCCCTTTTTCCTCCAAGGGAGTGGCCAAGTTCAGAAATTTTTGTGGCCCAATGTTGGCCATGAAGTTTAGAAAATATAATACTCCTCCTTGGATTCATGGCCCGCATAAACATGGTGAAAGAATACATAAAATTAGAAAATAAAACATGTTTTACATGAGCATGTTCTTCACCAACAATCCTCCTCATACAAATGGAGTGGTGCATAGATCTATCTCCTCTCTCAAAAGAAGGAAGAGATGGCTGAAATAACTCTTTCATAGAGTCATATTGCTGCCCCAACTCCACATGGTTCATGCATTCTTGAAAATTCTGATGTAGTTCTCAATTCAAGCCTTCCTAATCAAAGCTCCTCATGATGATGTTGTAGATCTTCATGGAACATATGTGGCTGAAACAAAACTCTTCATAAGATCTTTGTAGCAACTTATCCTTGAGTTTGGAGGCCCTAAACAAGAAGATCCTACCATGATGATAGATGACTCCTCCTTGGACTAATTAGCCCTCTTCATGCAGCTGGTCATCAAGTATCATACAAGTGTGAATATCCTTTGAATAATCCACCAACAGTTGGGATTTCCAATATGCATCTAAACTGCCCAAAAATGACAGTGCTGATGATGTATCAATAGAAATGTCTGTCATGTGGCTGCTCTCCTCCTTGACATATCCCATGCCAAATGTATGTGTTGGAAGTTCATTCCTTCCCTTATTCTCCTCCTACAACACAAAATCAGAAATGAGAGTGGGTGATGATGATAAGGGCAGAAGATATCCCTCTTCCTCGATCCTACCCAAGACTGTCAGCACTGTATTGTGGTCTTCTAATGCTCCCTCCCTTATTGGATCTATGAATGGAGCATCAAGGTGTGAGACATATTTCACAAAATTTGAATCAGGTGGTCTCCTAGGTGGTTTACCACAAGATAATGATGTCTCATGGATCATCCCCACGTGCATAATAGATGGGATAATAATATCCCTGCTTCCATTGCGCAAATTCATCTCTATTTTGGTGTTGAAGTTCCATGATAATGGGGTATCACTCTTACGGATGCAAGAGTGCTCCTGATTGGAGCAATTTCCCCATCCTTTCCTCCATGTAATAGTGGATCATCTCCTGCCATGTCAGAACTGTGATCCCTCCTTTTTTCTTCTTCTCCTACCATCTACAAGATCTCACAGTCTAAGGTGCTTTCTTCAGATGTAATTAACCCATCTGCACCCAACATCTCCTTGGTGTCAAGAGACCTCATCAAAAAGTAATGATCTAACATAGTGTGTGTTCCCAAAATAGTATCCAATGTTGGAACACACTTCCTCCATTGTTTTGTCTCATTGTCTATCATCATAGACACATGCTACTCATTGTCTTCATGTGTAAGATCCCTTGGAGCTTCTTGCAAAGATACAAGAGCCCTTCTAGTGGAAGCAATTGCTTCACCTCCATCTCCAAATAGAATTAGATCTCCTCCTGTTTTCATATTGCTGGAGGATCTTTCCAGCTCTTCCTTTTCCTTATCCTCATCAATGAAGAATGCCTCATAATCAAGAGATCCTTTTTCTTGATCTCCTTGTGAAAAAGGAATCCTCATGTCTTCTTCTTGAGAATAAATTTCTTGCTGAAGTGGGGCCTTTGCCCTTAGCAAAGCATGTAGCAGATCTTTAACCCCCTCAATAATGTTCTGAAATGGAGTTGGCTTCATGGATCCTTCCAACTCATGCAAAGGTTCTAATTTCTTGGGCTTGGTTTTCTCACCCAAGGAAGTTTCATATTGTTTAAAATCAAATATTTTCACTAACCTCTTAGTGAACTTTGCATAAGTAGATATATTAGAATTTTTCAATGAAGAAGATTCAAATAACTACTAGGCATAAGCCTTACCTTGAAGATGTAGCGCTGCTACTCTTATGACTTCTTCTTCTGAAACATGATGAAGCTAGAAATATGTGTCTAGCTTGCTTACCCAAGACTTGGCTGAGCTCTTGGGTGATCCATGAAAAGTAGGTAGAAATAATCTACCCAAATTGTGTTGCATGCACCCTCTTCTTCTATTGTATTTTTTGTATCTTCTCTCTTATTTAAGTTGAAAAAAATCTTGAAAGATTATATGCTCCCTGAATCTTCTAGACTAAGATTCATATTCTTGGAGATAGTCACCTAGAGTATCCTCCTTTGGTGTTTCTCCTTCTGCTTCTTCTCTTGCCAAGAATGTAGGCATACTACAGTGTTGTAGATCTCATTGTGTGGCTAAATTCTCACACACATAATATGAAGAACTGAGGCTTTATTCATGTGCAAATATTCTTGAGGGATCTTCATGTGTTTCTCTCCTCATTCCCCTGATTTCTCTTTTTAGATCATGCATATTTTGGAATAGAGTTTTTGAGAACTCTTTCAATTTCATTCTTCCAGATAAAGGGGTTTTAACCTTGTATTCTTTGTCTTCAGCGTAATCAAACTTCTTCTATATTTTCTTTCCTTCAAAATACATATTGGCTTCTTAGAAAGCACAGGCTATGCCAAGATGATGCTCTGATACCACTGTAATATTTCCAAATATGGAATGCAACAATATATGAAAGATATGCAAGAAAATAATGTAGTTCATCTAAGAGACAACAGGATTCCAATATGGAGACTCTTCATTAACACTTAAAACAACAAATTAGATCTATAATATGGCCCATAATATGTTCAACAGGAAATAGAAGTCTCTAATAGAAGAAAATCCTCAAAAAGAGGTGTTGTGACCATGTATTAAGGCTTAAAAGAGCTTGAGAGCATTATTTTATTGGATGAAAACAGCTGTTGATTACATTTCATATCTAGAGAAAAAAAATGCATGAAAATTCAGATCTATGATAGATCCATAAACTATATTGGTTCTTCTTCAGAATCCCCTTGGGGTTTTTAACATTACACCATGTATAATGAGTAGATATGAGTTTTAAGACTGCAGATCTGTAAAAATATTCAGATCTGGAATTGGATCTGATCTGATATGAAATAAGAAAATGATCCCTCCAATGGATCTCCAAAGTGAAGAGTAGATCCCAAACACTTGAAAACCAACTCTCCAGATGGTATGCCAAAAGACCTTGCAAGAGCACCTACAGGAATAACGTAGATCTGGAATTAAAACTGTGTTGTAGGGTTTAGAATGTGGTTGGCCACATGCCAATATCTGAAAATATAGCCCAAACACGCCAATACACTCCTCCCAATGGCGTAGAAGCCTCCTCCACTGAAAAAGGCACTGAAATGGTCTAGATCTAAGTAGATCTAGCTTCCACTTGTTGTAGCTTGCAAAGACAACCAAAACCTCAAAAAGATTTTTTTTGTAGTTGAAAGAAGTAGCGTGGCCTTCAACCAGATTATGTACTATTCAATACAAGACTCTCCCAAGAGCTACTCAATGGGAGGAGGTGGAATTCCTGATCAGGAACAACCAATACTAAACAACATTTGTAATCTAGGCTAAAAAACTAAAGAATGGTGCATGTCTAAACAAACAATACATCAAAATCCAATGTCATTCAACAACCTTCTAATGCTACCATCCTCTTCCTTTTATAAGTTAAGAGATTCGAAACCCTAAACCACCTTCAATGAAATAGCTTCTTTCACACATGCCATCTCCATCTAAAATTGTGATGTGTCTCATTGATGGCCACTCCTCCAAGACAACGTTGTAGATTTGGTCATGGTTGACCCAGTCAAAATATCCAACCCCTTTCACACCTAAGGGTGCTTGCTTACATAGCCAAGATTTAACCTTTTTCACATTTGGCATTGATTTATTCACTGTTTAGGAGTATTATGAACCTCCTTTACATTTTAATTCTTGAAACATAAAAATAAAACAAAAATGAATATTCCCATTAACTTAGGAATAATTGGGAATATTACATACCTGGAGGAAAACGCCACGCTATAAACACCATGATTACGGAAGAATTTCATAACCGAGAGGTCCATACCTTCCAAGTGGCCACCAAATCTCAACAACAAGAAACAATGCTACAAAAGGAGAAACATAATGCATAGGAGGCACGTTGAGCAGCCAAGGATCAACACACCACGCTAGAAGCCATGATTGATCGCTTATGTGGTGACCTTCCAAAAGTAATTTTCCCTTCCTCAATCACACCAGTAGAAAATTTATAGGGCCTAGTCGTCATGCTAAAAGCATCGCGCATAGAATTCCAAACTGTCCTTGCATAATTTGAGTAATAGATTTCCTAGCTTGTAATATCCCAAATTAGGAAAATAATACAACAATGAGAATATCTCAAGATATTATAAAATTGGAGAACTAGAAATATGAAAACACAACAATGGAGTAGCAGTGACACTCAAATCATAGAAATGTGAGAGAAATCCATAGCCATCTTTTTAAATAATATCAGCAACAAATGAATACAAGACCTTGAGGAAAAGGTTACTCAAGATAGACAATGCTCAACCTCAAGAGACAAGTACATAAATCATGATAAAACACTGCTACATATGTGTGCCGAAGCTATTTCAATGCAATTTTATAATACAAACTGCATGCTACATATTTCAAATACATGGATATACAAATATATGGCCCATACAACATTGGGAGTGAACATCTCAGCTCCCAAAGGTTACCTCATGTCAATCCTAGAAGGATTGGCTATAAGATACAAAATCTGAAAAATGCCGGAGTTGTTGGGTAGCAGCTGCAACTCAGAACTAGAACTAGATGGAGATGGCTGTAGATGATGCCCAAACTGAATATGCCTCCTCCAATGGATATTTAAAGTGAAAGGTTGATCCCCTCACCAAAGATCTTACCCTCCAACAATCTGCAAGAGCCCCACTGCAAATGCTTCACTAAAAATAATGCAATCACTAGATGAAACTACGTTGTAGGGGCAAGAGAATGGGTTGGCCCAATGCAAAAGTCTAAAATCAGCTCCAAAGGCCTCCAAAGTGATCTCTCAAAGAAAAGAGAGACCCCTCCTTTGAAAAATAGCTAATGGAGGTGGTGTAGTGAACCCTCACTGCAACACCTTGCAGCACAACATTATTCTGCTGCAGAAATAACACTGTCTTGGAGGAGGATTCTTGGCCTCAAGCCTAGATGTGAGGAAAATCAGTGCAATCCCTCAAGAGGCCTCTCAAGAAGGAGAGGAAATCATAAACAGGAATCCCTCGTGCTAAGCATCACTGCAACTCAGCTAAACAACTGAAGATTGTTGAAAGTCTAAATAGACCTTAAAATCAATAATACATAACATGAGAAACAATGTCTACCTTTCCCTCCTTTTAAACAAGTGAAGGCCCCCTCTCCATGGGTCCCACTCCTTTTAGGGTTTCCTCCACCAAATAACCCTCTTCCCATTCATACTGCACTGTTTCTCTAAGTGTTCTCCACCTCTTATCCCAACACTGTTGACTTGGTCAAACTTGACCTTGTCCACTTGCAAATGACCCTGTTCACACATGAGGGTGTGAAAAACAGCTCCAATGATGATCCCCTTTCATAATATGAGGGATTTTATTGAGATTTTCATTATGCATGGGCCTCCTTACCCATTTATTTTCCTCCTAGGTGAAATCAGCAAAAATTAATATTCCAATTTATTGTAGGAAAATTTTGGAATATTACAGTCATCCCCTCCCAAATGTTGGTTGTCCTCAAGCAACTGCAAGGCTAGGACTGGAAAGCCTCCTCCCAAGGCATGGATTCTATGATGTGCCGAGGAACACCTTCCTCATGTGGATCCTCCATCCCCCAAGAAATCATCCATGCAAAATGAGTTGCCTCCCAACATGGCAACTTCTGAAAGTCATCTTCCACCTATGGCTCCGGCAATGTAGGTGGGCTGACAACATGATCTTGGTAGAAAAAATAGCCTACCCCATGCTGTCCTCCTCTCCACTTAGGATAAGTGTAGAGTGTATGCTGATCCTGGGCTGCAATGATATTGCCCTCAAATGGCAAGATGGATATTAATCCACTAATGATCTCTCCTCCAACGTTATGAAACATGTTGGCCCAAACCATCTCATATGTGATGAGTTGGAAGTCATCATCATATGGCATCACATTCCTCATATGGCTCACCTCAGAAGGAAACAAAGGTGTTGCTATAGTGGCCATACCATCTCTCATGCCCCCTTTAGGACATGTAGTGCAAAGAGTGTGGGATTTTTCTCCCTCCAAGGACACATTCACCCAATGTGTCTCTCCTCCAATCATGCTCCCAAGAAAATCTCTATCAATATCAACCAAGGGAACCATAAGGAGAATCATGCTCGCTGCCATGTGAAGTAAAGGAGAAGTACAATGGTCCCTCAAATGTAGCCAATGCAGTTTGACTCTCCACTGCCATAGAAAATAAAATGATAGGTGGCCTCCCCACCATTTGCTTGCTGCCCCAATCTCTTCACAAGTCTAGAGAAAGTGAATGATGTAATGTGCAATCTGATTATATTCTCCATGAGAAATCTCCTCCCCATATCCACTTAGGGAGTGATCATCCATAATGGCCTTATGTAGACCACCAAATCTAGAAGGAAGAATATCCCTCCTTTGAGAAAATCCATGCACATATATGGTTAAGAGATTCATATATATAGACAAATCACTATGCAAGTCAACAATACTCTTACCATATGTTTTTCTCATATAAATGGAGTGGCTCATAGATTATTCTTCCCTCATCCTCAAAGGGAAAAGAATTGATTGTGCTAACTCCTCCATTTTCTCATGATCCATGGAGTGCCTCCTCAAGTTCTTCAAGTGGTCCCTCCCACAAGAAGAAAAGAAATGTTATGTGGAATTCATGGTTGGCCCATGGTTCCTCCTAAAATGTACAACATGTATAGTAGGGAGAATCATGCTCCCAATGGGAATCCTCAGTCTCAAGCCCACTCTCCCATCAAAGCTCCCCATGAACATAAACATATCAGCAATACATGGAAGTAAGGTACAATAAGAACAAGTTGCCACATGATAACCAGAGAGTGAATCATAGTTCCACCCATGGAACCAGCGCAGTGCATCCTTTTCCTGCATCAAAATGAAAAATAACAAGTGCTTTACCAGCCACTTGTTTGCTACCACAATCATTTTACAAGGTATAAACATGAAAGTACAAAAGGGTGTCAATGGTGCACATGAAAAATCATGTGGCTTTCCCCACAAACCACCAATGAGATAGCCAATCTCAATGCTAAAAATGGCTTCAAGTAAATCATCATACAATATGAAAGAAGAAATAATCCTCCTTGGGACAATATGTTGCTCATAAGAAAACAGGAAGTGCAAAACATAAGGTGAAATTGTACATCCTCCATTATGTACTTGAGGACTTGAACTGAGATGGCTCAACTGAAAATGCTCCCTTACTCCCAATGAGTATGAAGGTGGTTGTGACATCCTCAGCATCATAATTTAGGCTATGCATCTCTCCATATGCTGAAATATGTCCTGTTGAATGCCCTCCCAAATGAACTCCTCTGCCAACACAAGATATGCATCAAAATTCATGGAAAATAAGTCCTCCTATGCTGCATGCAACAACTTCTCCTTGAGACTAGAATCTCTAGTCAAGAATACTCTGCCATGTGAATAGATTATCATATCATCTACCATACACTCATCATCTCCATCCTGGTCATCGAGAACCATGAATGCACCAAGATCCTTGGAGTACTCTACTAAGATCTGAGATCTCCAGTAAGGATCAATCCTCCTAAGAGACAGCGCTGGTGATCTGGCATGTGAAGCTCTCCTCCTGCTGCTATTTGTTACTTTGACATCCCCCATGCCAAAGTTCTCCTCCAAACCGTTAACCTCTCCAAAATACAATATCGGTGAATCCAAAGACAAGATGTCTTTCATCAATGATAGATTTGGTGGCCTCCCTAGTGGAATGCCTCTATGCATTGAGACATCAATGTTAAGAGTGGACTGTATATAGGATTTGGCAACCTTGCCCTTGATCTCACAGTGCAATACAATCTGCCTACTCTTTGCACTAGCTCTATGAAATAGAGAATGGTGTGTGCCTCTCATCACATGATGCTACTCTTCCTCCCTTCCTCCTTCTTCCAGCTACAATGATGCACAATCATGCTGCTCACTAATTGTGCTTGGACCCACATGTATGAGATCATGGGGACTTCCTTAAAAATATGCAAGAATCCATCTAGTGGGAGCAAGATCTCCTCGTCCCTCTACATGAGGTTCTAGATAAACTCTATAAATGACAGCGTTGTTGCCCTCAACCTCCTCAACATGAATGGGAAACCCTCCAATGATTGGATCCTATTTTGGAAAAGGGATCTCTTTGCCTCCTTGTGCCAAAATACAAGATGAAGGTCTTGCCTCCAATAAAGTATCATGCAAGATATCAGCCTCTTTTATAGTTCTCTGAAGTGATTTTGAGTCTGTGATTTCTTCCATTACATGCAAGGGTTTTGTTTGTTTAGATGTGTTTGTTTCCTCCACATGTGTTTCAGAATTCTTCCTACCAAATATTTCCATAAAAGTTCTAATGAAAATTGCATAGGAAGAAGTATTTTCATTCTTCAAAGTAAATAACTCAAATAACCACCATGCATAGACCTTACCTCCAAAGTGCAGCACTGCTAATCTGATGGCTTCATCTTCAAAAATATGATGCTGCTGTAGAAAGGTGTCTAGCTCTTCCACCCAAACCCTGGCTGAACAAGTAGGGGAACCATAAAATATAGATAGAAGAAACCTATCCATATTATGCTGCTTGTTCCTCCTCACCTTGACCTTGCAAAAATCTGGGAAAGTGACATGAGCTCTAAACTTCTGAGATTGAGATTCATACTCATGCAAGAACCCACTAAGAATTCCCCTCTCAGGCCTTCCTTCTTCTTCTTTTTCTCTTATGGCTAAAATGGCCATGTGACTGCATTGTACATCATAGGTTTTGGCTGCATGCTCACACTCCCTATAAGAAAATCTAGAGTTTGACTCAGTTTCAAACCCTCTTGGAGATCTTGTACATATCTCCCTCCTTATTTTCTCGAATTCTTCATGAATGCTCTGTACAGATCTTGGAAGAAGATTTGTAAGCTTATCTTCCTTTTTCTCTCCACATAATGGAGTCTTCATATTCTCTCTCCTTGATAGCATAATGGCTGAGATCCATAGGCTGAGCCAAGATTATGCTTCGATACCACTGTAATATCCCAAATTAGAAAAATAATACAGCAATGAGAATATCTCAAGATATTCTAAAGTTGGAGATCCAGGAATATGCAAACACAAAAACGGAGTAGCAGTGACACTCAACTCATATAAGTGTGAGAGAAATCCATAGCCATCTTATTAAATAATATCAGTAACAAATGAATAAAAGATCTTGAGGAAAAGGTTACTCGAGATAGATAATGCTCAGCCTCAAGAGATAAGTACATAAATCATGATAAAACACTGCTATATATGTGTGCCCAAGCTATGAAAGCACAGTTTTATAAGAGAAACTGCATGCTACATATGTCAAATAAATGGATATAAAAATATATGGCCCATACAACATTGGGAGTGAGGATCTTAGCTCCCAAAGGATACCTCATGTCAATCTTGGAAGGACTGGCTATAAGATACAAAATCTGCAAAATGCCGGAGTTGCTGGGTAGTAGCTACAACTCAGAACTAGAACTAGATGGAGATGGTTGTAGATGATGCCCAAACTGAATATGCCTCCTCCAATGGATCTTTCAAGTGAAAGGCTAATCCCCTCACCAAAGATCTTACCCTCCAACAATCTGCAAGAGCCCCACTGCAAATGCTTCACTAAAAATAATGTAGTCACTGGATGAAACTGCGCTATAGGGGAAAGAGAATGGGTTGGCCCAATGCCAAAGTTTGCAATCAGTTTCAAAGGCCTCCAAAGTGATATCTCAAAGGAAAGAGAGATTCTTCCTCTGAAAAATAGCTAATGGAGGTGGTGTAGTGAACCCTCATTGCAACACCCTGCAACACAACATTATTCTGCTGTAGAAATAATGCTGTCTTGGAGGAGGATGCTTGGCCTCACGCCTGGATGTGAGGAAAATCGGTGCAATCCCTCAAGAGGCCTCTCAAGAAGGAGAGGAAATCCTAAACATGAATCCCTCGTGCTAAGCAGCACTACAACTCAGCTAAACAGCTGGAGATTGCTGAAAGTCTGAATAGACCATAAAATGAATAATACATAACATGAGAAAAAATGGTTGCCTTGCCTTCCTTTTAAACAAGTGAAGGCCCCCTCTCCATGGGTCCCACTCCTTTTAGGGTTTCCTCCACCAAATAACCCTCTTCCCATTCATACTGCGTTGTTTCTCTAAGTGTTCTCCACCTCTTATCCCAGCGCTGTTGACTTGGTCAAAATTGACTTTGTTCACTTGCAAATGACCCTGTTCACACATGAGGGTGTGAAAACCAGCTCCAATGATGATCCCCTTTCATACTATGAGGAATTTTATTGAGATTTTCATTATGCATGGGCCTCCTTACCCATTTATTCTCCTCCTAGGTGAAATCAGCAAAAATTAATATTCAAATTTATTGTAGGAAAATTTTGGAATATTACAGAGCCGCAAATTAATCTCCAACTAGAGACACTGTTGAAGGTTCTCACACAGTGCGCAACTGAAGTAAAGGAAGAAAACAAATGCTCATAGTAGTAGTTGCATAATGTGGTACACATTTAGATGAGGCCATGGTTGTTTGTTCATAATGACCCAATGGTCGAGCTATTAAGGAATGAACTCCAAATTAAAGAGCAGTAATTCATAGAGATCCACATGGCGATGCCAACCTTGATGACAACACAGAGGCTTTCCAAACTACATGAAGGCAAGTCCATTCAGATAGATATTGAGTACCTGCACTGACGCGAGAAGCTACTTGAGATGCGGATGCAACCTTGGGCTGAGGAAGCCATGCAACTTTCACAGAACCTTGACAACATCCTCAAAAGCTTGCAGCAGACTCAATGTATCATCAACCTAGAAGCTGAGGGGCCAACCATATCTAAGTTTTTGGATGAATCATAGAGCACCGTTGGACAAAGCATTGAATTCATAGTGCCACTCAAGAGCTCTATGGAATCATTGAAGCCAAAGATGAAGGCGACCGCCCCGCAGTGGCTCAAGATGAGTCATGAGATTGTGTTGGGGGCCTATTGGAGCAAGACCCCCCCCAGGGTAATTCTTTGGGATAATTTTGTATAACCTTTTTTTATAAAACTTGCACACAAATAGTCAAAGGGGCTTTGGGGTAGGTCAAAGTCCCTTAATTATTGTAAATGTTTAAAGGGAAAAACCATGAGTCTCAAAACATGGTTTGAGACCATTGTATGTGAACGTTTTTTATAATATAAATATGTAAGAGTCGAGTGAGGAAGGACATGCATGAAATCATGGATCAGTTTTTTATGCATCATTGTTAGTTTGGGTTTTTTTTTCTTGGTAGAAAGGCTCCTGTTGGCTATTTTTGCAGAGACCTAAGTCTCGATTTGTGTGCGGACTCTGTTGTTGTGCGCAAAGAAAGATAGATTATATTGAATTGAAAATCTCTTAATAAATAAGGGATTTTTGGTGAACTCAGATTCTTATGTGATTTACTATTATTTGCTATCTTTTTTGTTGTTCCACATTTACTTCTGTAAATGGTTAATTGCATCTACGCATGAGCATCAGTCTATGATTTGAATGAAGTACAGTTAGCCAGTGTGCGCGAAATATATCAAAGTATTCTGTGACAATATTTGAAAGGGTTAGATATGTTTACCATTGACTGTGCATGCACAAATATGTTACATTATCTACAGTAAGTCTGATGATATCTAGCACATCAAAAGCTCCCTTAGGGTGTGGAAACCTGGTTCCATCACCCCCCCATACTGCTTCAGCTGAGACTTTGGTCTGTGCAAGCATATCACTACCAAAAGGGCCAGTAGCTGGAGGGTTTTGTTGGTTGCGCAAATACTCTGAACCTAGGTCAGGACCCCTTAATCCAAAAATCCTTGTAATTACCTTTGTTTGTTTCCTAGTAGTGAACACAGATTTTCCACTTTCCATTCTTATTTTGGACTAGAATAGGAAAATATACCCAACCACTGTCTGATATGGGATAGATGGAACCTGCATCCAACAAATTTTGCAATTCATCCTTCACTACATCCTTTAGAGATGGTTTCATCCTCCTTTGTAGTTGGCGCATAGGATTGAATCCTTATTTAATATAAATATGATGTGTGCACACCAAGGGATGAACCCATTTCATTTCTTTGTAGTCCCAAGCTACTACATCAATGTTTTATTTCAAGAGGTGGCATAGTTTCTCCTATTCTTTGGATGAGAGGGATGAGTTAATATTCAGAGATTTTGATGGGCCAAATTCCACAGCCTTGGTGGTTTCAGAGGTTGATTCAAGTGAGTGTAGTTCCATCCATGGGTGGATTTTAAATTCTTTCACTTGGTCATCAAGTGGAATGTCATTGGGAGGCTGGTTTTGAATGATGTGGTCAATGAGCTCATCCTCATCAAGTTTACCCCCTCTAAGAATAGTATCTATGGTACAAATGGGGTAGGATGTGGTACTGCATACTTCATCTTCCTCTTCTTCATCCTCCAACCACAAAGGTAGTTCATGGTCAATGGAACACTAGGTAGGAGTATATAGGAACAACTGCTTAGACAAGGGCCCATTCTTTATAGTCATGTTTTCGGCCCGACAGCTGGTATAAGCATCAACATTGGCTAACCAAGGTCTTCCTAAAATGAGAGGATATCCATTAAACTTGGTTTTTGGCTAGAGGACTAGGAAATCTATAGGGTACTCCCAAGAGTTGATTGGGACCATAACATCCTCAAAAATTCCTTCTGTAGCTACTGTGGACCGATCTGCAAGTTGCAAAACAGTGGTGGTATTTCTCAAAGCTCCTTGGAGGTTAAGTTTAAACATAGTTTCCTTGGTCATCACATTGATGGCAACCCCGAGATCAATCATAGTATTGGGGATTATGACACCATATATGTGTACATCTACTACTGGACTTATAGGGTCCATATTCTTCAGGAAGATCACCCTTCCCATCATTAAGTTAGACAATTGTCCCACTACATTGATGGTGGGGGTGTTTTTTGTATCTTCTTTATCCCAGGTTTCTTAAATAAATTTTATTTGATGACCCCATTGTAAATAGGAATATCCTTAATGTCCCCAAGAAGGGGTATTTTCACACACAAATTTTTCAGTTCTCCGAGAATTTTAGTCTCTTCTGGTGGGTGTTGACTAGAGTGGATAAAGTGCTAAGGAAAAGGAGGTTGTTGGAACTGAGTGTTTCTTTCTTCCTTTTCCTCCATAACCTCTACAGGTGGATAAGGAGGATTATTTTATAGGAGTATTATTCCCTACATGAGGTTGATCTCATGTATCTTCACAAAATAAGTTGGATGGGATGTTTCCCCATTTTAAAATTGTTGTGCATGCTTTTTTTTCAGGTTCAGATTGGGTTGGGTAGGAATCTAAGCCAACTTAGGTGGAGAAAAATGGGTGATATGAGGTTGAGGTTGAGATGTAGGCAGTAAAGCAGGTGGTTGATTGTGTTGAGGCCTCCACACTTGTGATAGGTTTCTCCAATGAGGTGGTTGAGGAACATATTTTTGGAATTTTTGGTTCACAATTCAAGGGTGATATGGAGGGTTGTAAGGCCAAGTATGAGGTGTAGGCCATGATGGATGAATGGGTGTGTACCAAGACTACATAGTTGCATTATGGTTTGTATGATAGTAGGAGTAAGGTGCACCTTACATACCCTGCTGATATGAACAAGGCCCTTGAGGCCTCCTTTGATTTATGAAACAGAGTTGCTCAAGTCCTCCTTCCCCACCTTGATATACAATTTTGAGCCTTGGTAAGGAGGGAAACTTATTTGTGGCACGATTCTCTTCACACACTAAGAAAACCTATATGAAATTTTGTGGACATTCTTTCTGAGGGTGTTTTCTAGTACATATAGGGTTGAAGATAGCCAAGGCCCTCTCTTCTTCCTCTTGCATCCTCTTGATCTCCAATGTGTCCATTTTCAAAGCAAAGGTGTGCAACATCTCAATTTTTAAGTCTTCCAACATATTTCCAATCTCATTCTTGATGGAGGTGGAAGAGGAAGGGGTGTTGGTCATGCTTTGGATAGCTCTACCTTTATTCCTAGATACCGGTTGATGGTTGAAAATGACTCGCCAACAGTGAGGGGATATCCCCGATGAAAAATACAAATTAGACTCTAAATCATTTTTTTTGGGATCCCATCTGGTATGTAGGCTTAGTTTCCATTAGATTAGTAGAATAAATGCCTTTTCTTGGACAAAGAGAAGACTCGCTAATATGGAGAATGCACAGATGTTGAATGAATAAAAGTTAGTGATTTACGAATGACTTGTGAAACATAATATCATGAATAGAAAAGTGTAATTTAAAGCATGAAATTCAAGAAAAGTATTGTTAGAAAAAATTCACTAAGATCATATTCATACTAAGATTCACTTAAAAATACGAGAAACGGTCTGTGATGGCTAAGTGTTTCATTTATCATCTATGCACATCCCAATAAATATTTAAAACACATATCAAAAATTCTATTCATCAACATATATTTAAGTTAGAACATCATATACCATCCACGTATTGAAAGGAGACTAGAAACACAGAAATACTTGAGTAGAAATGTTCACCAATATTTAAAGGAAGCATTCATTCATTCAAAGGGAACATATTCATAGCATAACCACACATGAGACTTTCGTCTGATTCGATAGTGAGATCCAAAAATCACTCCTTTGTATTCATCGAGAAGCATACATTCAATAGAAAGAAATTTTTCTATATCAAGATTCCAAACTTAAAAATTCATCTACAATATTTCCCGAGGTTGTACATATAGGGTGGAGTGACTCTTAGGTTTCCCTTTAACCCTTCACCTCCCTGAATTTTGGGATGACTTGCGATGAGGATATTCTACAACCTAAGGTCCTTTGCGACCTAAATCCATTTGCAACTTGCGACTTCGGGCAAGTTGTGACCTCGGGAAACTATGACCTTCTGAGATTTGTGACCTATGAGCTGTCTCTTTCTTTAGAGGGGTCTAGTACTGCACAAACAAGATATTCTTACTGGCATCTCAGTTCTAAGTGAGAAATCTGGTGATTGATAAGGTTGGAGTATTTACCTATAGTTTCTTCTTTAGGTAAGTCTTCCATGCTTGGTAATCGGAAGCTACCGGGGCTAGTTGAGGCATGTCTTCCCTGAGTCTATGTAAGCATTCTAGCATGTTAGGGACCAATGTGTGCTTCTTCGTGCTTATTTTATTAGATAATGATGCTATCTTGATATAAATTATGAACGGCTCCATGATGTACTATGTAATGTTATCTTTGGTCACTTGAAGATATTTGAGTTGGTTGCCTATTTGATTGGTTCAATAAATGACTGCATCCCCACAACACTTCCTCCTAAATTTTCTGATCTATTAATGTACCCATGGAGGGTATGCGATTAACTCCAACCATTAAGTCGATGCCACTGATGAGGTGTTCATAGGTGGACAAGACCTTTTCCACGTCCTTGATGAGCTTGTCGTGGGATCATAACTTCATGCGCATATGTACTTTATCATTTTGATTGTTGATCCAATCCCTCTTTGGCAGTGTGTCGGGCCTATGGGTATTTCTCACACAAGTCCAACATGTTATCGATTGTTGTGGAGACTTCCTTTAAGTAGGTGGATTTCGTCCTTATGTCTGCTTAGATTCTTGCCAAGGGAGCGACCTCATCATTTCCTCATAAACCTATACCATGATTCTGCTTAGGATATCCAGTTCACTTTGAATAGCAATTTGTAGTCCACCTACATGAGTTAGTGTCAGTTGAAGTGCTTCATTTTCTAACTCTAGGGTTCTTTTCTCTTCTTCTTCTTGGGAAACCTTCTGCTCAACTACGTGGAGCTTGTTATGAAACTCCATGATCTGTATTCTCATCTCGCAAAAATTTTCTTTCGTTGCTGCTGTGAAGGCGGTCCCAGCTGAGGCTATCATTATAGGATTTGTCCAGGTATCTAGAACTATGTATTTTTTTGTTGTGACTTCTAAAGGCTCGAGTAGGTTCCGGGCAAGGCATTTCCTCCTTTTTTTCCTAATCTCGTGGGTGAACTGATCATATTATAGCCTTGTCAGGTTCAGTACTTTATCCTCCCGCTCCTCTTAAATACCTATCTTTGAGAGGGGTAGGTGCCCGCCTGTCATTGGATTAATTGAGGGAATTTCAAGTGGGGGGAAATTTGTTTCTCTGTCAAGCTGAAATGGCTGTGATTCAATTTCCTTTTCTCCTTTTCTTACTTCCTCTTGTTTTTTTTTTGTTTCTTCTTCTATCATGTTTCTTTCTGCTTCTTCTCTCTATTTATTCCTCTCTTCTTCTCTATCCTGCTCCTGTTTCATTTTATCTCCTTCCTCTCTCCTTTTTTGTTCCTCTTCATTTTCTCTCACCTCTTACTCTTTCTTTCTACGTGCTTCCTCATCCAACTTCTTTCTCTTCTCTTCCTTCTATTTATTATTGTGCTTCTCTTCTTCTTGTTTCCTCTAGCCCTCTTCCTTTTGTTTCTCGGCTAGAGAATCTTGTGTTTTTTTGAGATCTTCCTCACTTTTCTATCTAAGTTCTAGCTTTTGCCTTACTAGGGAGGTATTTCGTCATTCCAAGGTTTCTTCATCCCCTTCTTCCTCTAGATATTTTGGGGAATAATTCCCATGGTATTCTTTGGTTTATTAGTTTGGGAGGAAGAAGCCCCTCCCGTATGTGTTTTTATCTTCATGGCAGAGGCTTTTTCTGGTAAACTCAAGTCGTCTTGATAGTGTCCTTCTTGTTCTCTTCCCACTTCAAGCTCTTCTCTGGGGCCTAATTTCCTGTGTGTGTTATAAAAATTCCTCACCTCATCCTCTAGAGTTGTCTCAGTGTGTTGGTAGGACCAATTGAACTTGGCCCATTTTCAGTGTGTTGGCACAATCCTTTCTGGGTCGTAGGATCAGAAATATAAGGGTTTGAATAGAAACCCTTTCATATGCTTGACCTAAACTTTTACCTCTTTGAAATATTTAATTGTATAAGATTTGATCACGAGTGGGAGGGTTGGCCACAGTTTCTTCTTTCCTTTGCTTAATGTCATAGAGAAGCCACTTGGCATATGGTGACAAACTTCCTGGATTAGAAACTTGTCGGTGACAAATCTTGGCAATGCATGGGTGGCTTGAAGGACCCAAATTGTTTGATAATGGTGCCTTCCAGCATGGCGAACCAATGTGCCCCCTTAATTATTGTGTCCATGGATCTCTTGGACATACAAGGGGATTCCTCCCTAAATATTAGTCAGTAGAGTGCAATGAAAGTTTTTTTTGATATAAGATCAATGTCTTGTTTGTATTTGGAGTCCTAGAAAATATTCAAATATTTTTAGATTGGGCCTCTAGATTTTGGGTCCAAGTTATGTTACCAATGGTTAAAGTGGCATCGCAAACAAAAACATCCAATAGGTATGAGGACATGTAGAATTTGGATGTTAACCCCTCCTCAGGAACCTTTTCTGCTGATATGTTTGCCCTCAAAGCTGATATTAACAAGTGGACCCAATTGAAGTGCATCCCACGGGTGGAGACCTCATGCATTAAGGGGACCCATGCTCCATTGAAGGTGCTGGAATTTTCTCTTCTATATATCCAGCACGTCATAGTTGTGATGAGCCTATAGACCTTCTTGAGGCCTCCCATATTGTACTCCTAGTCTTTCTTCCCCTTCAACTTATTAAGGTCTTCTCACTAGCTCTTTAAAGTATCCTGAACTTTCACATTATGCATCGCTACCCAGCGAGTATTGAAGGAATCTTCCTTGTCTGGAAGTGAATAATACACATTGGCATCTATTGAGGATGGGTTGGAAAAATCTGCCCCAGTGTGATCCATTATGACCCAATGCATGGAATATTTTTTCTGTAGAATCAACTCGATGACCTCTACACATGGGAAGATTGGGGGGTGCGCTGCAACATAGTGTAGTTTAGACCTCTTAAAATTTAGGTACACTTGGTGGTCTACTATGTCCTCTAGGAACTCTTGTCTTGAAAATTCCTGGTAGATGTCGTACCAAGACATTTTGGAACTCTTTACAAGTACACAATTTTTGTCTCCATAGATGGGAGTTAGCATTGGAGGTAAATCACTCTCTAGAACATCAATCTCCCAACACTTTTGTCATATCTAGATTTTTGGGGGTGCCATATCGCTTGAGGCAAAGGAGATTGAGACGCAATCAAATTCAGCTTCCACGTCACCTGGAATGTTCAAGAAACAATCCCAAGATAAGATCGATGGCATGGACGCAATAATATGATAGTAAGAATATCGATTCAAGCCACCTAATGCCCAGGTAGGTCTAGGTGTCGAGTTACCAAAAAGGCAGGCCGCATAAGGAATGTTTTAGGCAATTGTGACCTTTTTTGCTCATGAAGGTCCAGGAAAGGTAGATTTGTGACTTGGTGACATAGTCATGGGGTCGCATTGGGGTGAAAATGACTGCTTTGGCGACTTGGTCGCAGGTCGAAAGTTGCATGTCGCTAGGTCACAAGTCGCTAGGTCATGAATCGCTAGGTCGCACTAGGGCTCCTTGACAGAGCGGGACGGTGCGACCTACATGTGAGTGAGGTGAAAACAAGAGGAAAGAAGGATAATAAAGGCTAAGGAGGCCCCTAAGATTTGGATAGAGGGACCAAAAGGGGAACAGATAGGAAACATAGGGATCTGGGAAAATTTGGGAAAGATGTGGATACTTGGTTAGAGAGAGAGAGTTAAAGGAAAAAAGGTTGTTTATGGTAAAACACAAGTAGTCGAGGATCAAGAGAGGAATACCTAGCTAGGGTGAGGGTTAGTAAAATTATGCTGGAATACATAATGGACAACTTACTCGGATGAAAACACTCTCCAACTGGGCAGCCAAACCACTTTGGAAGCTTCGTCGTGCAGGTTGAATGCGACCTATGCGACCCTTATAAATATAAAAAGGTCACACGTGTGAGCCTTAATTGAATTTGCAAGGTCATAGGGTCCACAGGTCGCTGGGTCGCTAAGTCATGATTTTTGATAACATTTCCACTATTGCGACCTATCGACCTAGAGACTCAACGATCTAGGGGTTGCTAGGTCGTAGGGTTGTAGGGTCGCAAAATGTGGTTTTGTGAAGAGATCCGTGAACTTGCGACCTAAAATCCTTGTGACCAAGGTGTAGGTCGTGAGGTCGTGAAGGTCCGAGTTTGAGGGGAAGAGCGACTATGCAACCTGAAGAGGTCGATGGGTCAGCAAGTCGCATATGGTCGAGATTCATGAGGGTTACGACCCTATGACTACACTAAGAAAAAAAAAGGAAACAGAGAGAAAGACCAGATTAAACTATCCATGACACCAAAACTAAATTTTGAACCAAGAGTTCTCGAGCAAGGAGGATGCCCTAGGCCTAAGGTTGATGTTTGAGGGATGATCCTATTATCATGTATCTCATCAAAAGTTACAGGGGCTCTAAAATTTTGGAGTAGTGCCAAATTTAAGATGGTAGTTGTAGTGGCTACAATAATTGGATATTCCCTGGTAGAACCTAGAATCTCTTCTTTCTCTTTAACTTTGGGGTGGGGGGGGGAGGGGGTTAGAAACCTTTTCCTTCTTCCTTTGTGGGTCCCACTAGCCTTACCCTAGTTGCATTGACTTAGATTGTTACACTCCATGTTTCACATCTCGTCGACTCGAGAAAGGGGTATGAATAACAACGTAAGCTTTGTGGGGTTCAGTGTAATTTATTTTACTCTTGTGTTTCTCCACTGTCAACAAGCCTAAGAGGGCCCCGACAGAGTCACTTTCCCAGAAATTACAAACTTTGCTCTGCTGCCAGTGAGCCTGGATAGTACCCTGACGAAGTTGTCGTATAGCCTCTCTACGCAGGAAGCCTTTCTCAGTCCTTTACCCATTTTTTTTTATGTGCTTATAGCACTTATTTTCATGTTCTCATGGCACTTACTATGTTGTGGCAATTATTTCCTTGGCAGATGAGGGATCCCGACTTCTTTTACTTGCAAGAGAGGTTGTTCCTAGCTTTTATTGAGAGACTTTGAGGTTTCCCTGAAAACATTTTCGCTGGTAAAAATTAGATCTTTCCCCTTCGTTGAGTTGCCTATATTACCCATCTGTTTTCAATAGGAATGTCGAGCCATTGTGTAGGATTTGCCACTCGCACTAGGATATAAAATTTTACAATATAAATTATTTTACATTAAAAATCACCAAAATTATATAGACAATATATATAATATCATTATAAATTTAAAAATTTTCAAATACATCAATAAACATTTTATAGTTTGCATATTAGGGACTACTGAGATTCGCCAATTTTTTAAACTTCAAGATAATTTTCCATCCTTAAAATTATCCTTGTTCCCCACACAATGTTATTTGAACTCCCACTTAGGCCAAGGGGCTTGAGGATTGATTTGTTGCAGGTGGAGATCCAGGTGCAATTCGTCAGTTGAGTAACAACTGCATCAACCTTCAGAGCTAAGGCATTAGAGAGAGAAATTCTGGAAGCCTTGCTCGAGACATGCTACTTATTGAACAAAACAAGACGACAATCAAAATGCAGAAACCATAAACGGAACATAAAACATGCGGGAAATGAAAAAAAACTAAAACTATGATAGAGGGTGAGGAGATAGCACAAGGGATGTCAGGTGAAGTAGTGCTTAAGGTCATGTTCGTTCACTGAGAGAGTTTCAACCCTCCCTACTAAGGCTTGCAACTTATACATGTATTGGCCAATATTTTCTTTGATCTGAAACGTTCCCATCCATAAGGCTTGGAACTTAGTATACTTCCCCTTGTCCTCATGGGCCTTGTCCCATTTGAGGACTAGATCAACGACTTTTAATTCCATGTTCTCGACGAATTTTTTTTCAAGCCATCATTTGATTCTTCTTTGGTGAATGAAAAATCTCTCCCTGGCCTTCCTCCTCTAGCTTAAGCAGGGTGTATATGTGGGATTGCAATATAGGGCAAGGGGTGACATGCGATTCTTGGGATAATTGAAGGGCAGGTAGGGAAATATTATGGGGGTGGATGGCTTCTTTCCTATAGACTAGGAAGAAGGGAGAAGTCACAAGAGAAGGTTTGGGCATGACTCGGTCGGTCCATAGGGTGTTGTTGAGGGTATTGTGCTAGTTTCGTTGTTGGGATAACAAAGTATTATTGGTGATACAGATTAGGTTCTTGTTGGTTGAATCAACTAGCCCATTCCCTTGTAGGTAATAATTGGCAGAATGTTTCAAAACCATACCATTTTCTAGAGAAAAATCATACAGTCTAAATTATGAAAATATGTGGCATTATCAAAATGGGAGAGGTTGGGACACTGAACCTGGTCGCGATGTGTTGAGTAATGAAAGCTATTACCTCTTGATCATTGATTTGGCATAATGGTACCGCCTCAAGTCAACTTGTGAAGTAGTCAGCGGCTGTAAGGATATATCGGTGTTCCTTTGATGAGTGTGGTAGTATCTCCCCAATCAAGTCCATACCCCATTGCTAGAATGGTTCCTCCACTGTGATAGACTGTAGTGGAGCATATGACCAGGCTTCCATGCCAACATATTTTTGACACGAGGGGCACTTTTGAGCATAGGTGTGAGCGTCTCTGAATAGGGTAGGATAATAGAAACCGGCTTGCATGAAATTATGTGCTATGGAATCACCTGTGTAATGTCCCTTGGCTGGTCCATTGTGAAACTCCTTTAGGACCCATTGTGCATCCTCGAATTCTAAGAAATGCAACAGGATGTTGTTGTGATGCTTGCAAAATAGTTTTCCTTGCATCATTCGGAAGGAAGCAAATTTCAGCCTTATGGACCGCTTCTGTTTCGCAATCAGGGTTGGATCCAAGGTCCCCTAATCAATATATTGTATAAGGTCTAAGTATCACAATGGAGGGACTAATGAGGGTGCATTATCTATTTGGTACATTTCAATTTCATGTTCCAAACATTCTCCATCATCACTTTGCAGGACAACAGCTTCGGTGGCCAACTTTCACAACCCTTAACCTTTAACTGTATGCACGGGTTTGAATTCTAAGTCATATTCCTGAAGACACGTCATCCAATTTCCTCGTTTCTCACCCAGTTCTTACTGCACAAATAATGAACGGACTGTTGGGTGAGGGATGAACACTGTCACATCGTTCTTCAGGATATATGGCCTAGAATTCTTTACCACCTTATATACCACATATGCTTGTTTGTCGATGTTTGGATAATTAAACTCAGTGCCTTGCTACCATGTGCTCATGAAATATATGGGTCATTCATCATGACTATCGTACCTTTGGGTAAGGATGGTCACCAGTGATGAGTCCGAGGCAAAAGTATACAAGACAAATCCTTTCTTGAAATCCGGGCTGTAAAGTGTTGGTGCTTCTACGATGGCCTTCTTAATATTTTTGAAGGCCTCCTTCTCTTCCTGATTCCATTTGAAACTTTCTCCCTTCTTGATCATGTTCTATAGGGGTTTCACAATCTGGGCGAAGTCCGATATGAACTTGCGAAGGAAGTTGATTTTCCTAAGGAATGATTGCATAGCCTTGCCACTCAAGGGGGGAATATAAGAAATGGATTTTACACAGTCTGGATCAACAAAAATGCCATCCTTGGCTATAATGTGGCCCAATAAATTCCCTTATGAGACTGTGAAAATACTATTTTCTGGATTTAACGAGATCCCATACTTTCGGCAACTTTCAAAAATATGTTTCAGGTGGTATAGATAGTCATACCTGCATTTCAAAAATACCGTGACATCGTCTAGGTAGACCACCACACCTTGTCCCATTAACCCTCTGAAGGCGATGTCCATGGCCCTCTGAAAAGTTTCTTCGACATTTATTAAACCAAAAGTCATGTGTCTCAATATGAACATTCCCCACTTTGTTTTAAAAATTATCTTCAAAATATCGGGCTTGCAAACCAACACTTGGTTGTATCCTGAGAACATATCCAAGCCCGATGTAGTTTGAAGAATATGTTCCATAGGGGGAACAAGGTAGTTATCCTTATCATATGCACAAAGTTTCAGAAGTCTACACAAAATCAGATTTCACCGGACTTCTTACACATGGGGACCAAGTTTAACACCCATGTTGAATACCTGACTTTGAAAATGTTGTGAGAACCAAGGATTTTCTCAAGTTCTTTCTGAATGAGCAGTTGCAGAGTTAGATGTACCTTTCTTAGTTTCTGCTAGAAGGGTCTAACACCTTCCTTCATAGGTACCACATGCTAGATAATCTACGTGTCGTACATCTGCAGGTCGTCATATGTCTAGTAAAAAACATCTCGATACTTCTTAAACAAGTCGATGAATGATCTTCTTTCCTTGGTCATATGCTTGACACCAATATTGACAAATTTTGGGTCAATGTACATCCCGAGGTTCACTTGCTCATGTGATAAGGTGTATCTTTGCACTTTAGTATTAGGTGGCCCTCGGAATTGGCTCTGCAAATCAAATAAATTCTTGAGGGAAACAACCCATTTAGGCATGGGGTTTCCTTTGCGTTGATCTACTTCCTTTTGCATAGCCAATTTCCATTCCTCTTCTTCGATAATGGCATCCTTGAACACATCTGTGTTCAGCATGAAGTCCAACATGTGTTGATAATCATTGAAAATGTGTAGATTAGTCACATTTCCAGCCACCATAGGTTTATATACAATTTCAATAGAAAAACCATCCCTTAACGGGGTAAACCTAGCAGTAGAATTGGCTAGAGTATTAGCCGCAACATTATGCATCCTAGGGATTGACTTAATGTAAAAAGCATTGAAAGTAGCAATCAAACACCATACCTATTATTGATATCCATTTAATGTGGCGATAGACAATGGATAATGTTGCATACCTGTATGGTAATGATTTCAGAGTCACTGATTACCTTCAAGCATCCAACTTTGAGATCAATTTCTTTCTTGAGCTCGAGGGTTAGTGCTTCATATTCAGCGGTATTACTGGTGCATTTGAACTCTAACTTGCATGAAATAAAAATTTATTCTTCCGAGGGTTTATCAAGATGCAACCAGCAACGGCTCCGTCATGGTTCTTAGATCCTTCATAGTATAGGGTCCAAATTTCACTCTGGGATGCTTCCAAGTTGCATGTGTTTATAGACAGGGTATCTAGCTAAATAGAGTTGGAGGGAATATCTGTCCTGATGGCATTAGGTGGAGAACAAGGGAGTAACTCCACTTGAGTGTCCGGAGCAATGAGTGATTGGATGGCCTGGTAACACCCGAATGCAGCTTCTAAGAAGCACATTCCAAGATCTTCCTGGGTGAAACTAATGGGCTCATTGGTTGCTTCAAGGTCAGTGATAGTGTGTTAGGGTCCTATAAATATAGGATTCATAATTTTTAATTGAATTTTGATAGTCTTGTAAAATATGTACATACCTTGCTTTCTGCAAGTTGTTTTCCCATATTTTGAAAAAATAAAAAAATAAAAAAATAAAAAAAAAAAGAGGGCAAAAAGTCCTAAAAGAAAGATCAAAGGACTTAAAAAATACATAGACCCAAAAAGAAAAATGATGAAAATAAATCATGAAAGTGTGTAAGTTCAAATGCCACTACTTTTTACTTTTTGCAAATGATTATGGAAGAGTGTTAATAAATGCCATAATCCATGATGAGTTAAACTGTCTAAAATTGACTTGTCATGTTTTCAATTTCCATGTTTAGATAATGAATAAAGTTTTGTCAGATAATTTAATCCTGAAAAATCAGTAGATAGGTAGAGAATAATGAGGAGCTCATCAGTTTAATCTGAGCCCTAAGATGAAATAAGGTAGAATTAGATATTTTTATGCTTTCAAAAGAATAAAATGTCTCAAGGTAACAAGATTAAATGCACCTGCTAAAAGGAAGAAAAAATGTTAGATTAATGTTGGGTAGGTAGAAAGAAGTGGGAAAAATCATGTAAATATTATTCACCGAGAAAAAATCACTAATTTCCCTCCCCTTGTAGGTATTCAGTATTCTATACTTTCAGTCAAAGAGGCTCATAGCATTTCTCTGACTTCTGTTGGGACCAGACCCAAGGCTCAATGACTGGATAGTGGAAAATTTTGAATTCTTATGATAAAATCCCCTTTACCATTATTTTATCCCTCATTCATACATTTAAGTTATATTCATAAGTAAAGAATCCTTATTACTTAATGAAAATTTAAATCCATTTAAATAACTTCCTTCGTTCATAAAAATACAAAAACCCTCAAAAAATACTTTATCCTAAGTAAATTGGTGAAATGATGAAATATTAAGCTATGCTTTTATTAATTCCATTTACTTGGTCATTTAGTGTATTTTTTTGTATTCATTTTCCCCTTGTCATATTAACTTCTAACTTATGATATGAATTCCCTAAAAATACCTTATCCTATCTATATAATTCCCATTATCTAAAATACCCCCTAAAACCCACTATTATATAGTTTTTAGACCAAAGTTAATATGCACATGTTAAATCAAAACCCAAATAAACACCCTTTGGTCTAAAAATAACATTAATCATATACCCGGCCCCCTATGGTTATAGACCTTTCCAAAAGTCTAAAACTATATAATAAAACTAAAAATGCAAATTGACTTTTATTGCATATCTTATGTACTTCTAAAAAGTGCTATAACATTTCCCTACCCATCACATTTTATCCTAAGTGTTAAAGATATATTAAGTCTTTTATAAATATTTAAACCCCCGTGCCTTTGTAAATGCACTTACCTCCCCACATAAACTTAAGCCAAGGTTAAAGTGTGACTTTTTACCTTTACCCATTATATAAAACCTCAAGTTTTATATAAAATTAATCCAAGGTTAAACCCTATAATCTGGCTCCATGCGCCCCAACTCACATACATTTTAATCCCTTTAACTACACATAAGCCCTGCTTATATATAACCCCTTTGGATATAAAACTTTGGTTATAATGCATATAATACAAAGGTTTTATTACATTATCAACTACAGAGGACATATCATTTGTCCCGACCCCACATACCTTTCAACTGCACCTTCCCATTTAATCTTGGCCTTTCACTCTCGATTATCAGATCCAACGACATAGGATTGATTTCACATCCATAACTTGATCGCCTGTTCAAAGCCCAAACCAACGCGAACTGGGTGGTTTTGCCATTCTCGCCTCCTGCAACGTGGTGGAAAATCATTTGATCGCGTTCGTTTCAGCAAAAACTAATTACCACCAAGATCCAACGCAAAAACCACTTCCAGTTATGCATTTCAAAATGAAAACTGCCTCCCGCCCTTGATAAGACTGGCATTCAATGCATTAATGGTGATTAATTCCAAAGGTTAAAAACCTTTGAAACATCATTTTGACTATTTAGTTGCACATTCCTGACTGTAAAGAGCTCCGCCTGACTGCATCAAGCCTCCCAACTGTGATGAAATCCCTGAAACATGATTTTGTCTGTGGAAACTCCCTATTTTCACCACATATCTCTTGCTTGAAGACTATAAAATCCATTTCTCTGCACCAGGACCTATCCTTAGGAACAAACAAAAGTTTGAAAAACCCTTTCAAGTGTCAAATTACCTGAAAATTGAGGTATTTTTCATTAGTTTAAAACCCTGCACAGTCAATTCTGAACCTTCCTTAAGAAAAACAAGCTTTCAATTAGAAACATTCATCAGGAGATTGCCCAAAAATGCCCTAAAATAGGCCAAACCCTGGCCAATTTTTTCCATAAATTGTTGTGTTCGTAAAAGCATCTGTTGAAGCCAATTTCCTCAGCTTACGACCTCTGAAGATCAATTCTAGAAACAGGAAATGGTTTAAAACATACAGTGTCCTAAAAAACCTTATTTGCAGTCAACCTATTCAGAAAACCCTCATTTTATGTCTTATTGCAGTTCATATCCTCCGATAAAGAAAATTCTCTCCTGCAAATAGTTTAAGCTTGCAGAAGTTAGTACAAAATAACTATAAAAAAAATCACAGTTAAAGCTGGAGGTTCTAAACCAACCAAATCTGTAGGATCCAAACCTCATAAACATGTAACACCTAAAGATATTAAAGCTACTCTAGCCCTCACTGCTAAATCCAATGTGTCAGTAAATCCTCTCCAGCGTCCTGTAGCTGTTGAAGAAACCATTCCATTAACTGATAAGGACTACAAAATTGTTGACCCTATGGTAGAATTTAACCTTTTGGAAATCCATAATTGGTGCTCTGATAAATATTTATACAAAGATGAAATGCCTATCTAGGAGACTTATTTGCCCCAATATGTAGTTTCTTTGACTCATCCTGGGAAAGATCTTGTTAGACTGTGTCAAAAGCATTATGAACCAGACCAAAGTGATATTATTAATGCATACAGAGAGGTCCTTTTTACAATAACAATAGAATCCATAAATCAAATGCTACAATTACCATCTGATCCTCATTTAGTCCCCCTTTCTATTGAGTATTTAATCCAGGTGTACTTAAGCCTGGACTTCCCAAAAAGGTTTATGATATTTCAGGACTTTATGCCTTCCCATGTTGACATCCTATTGTGTAACCAGCTCCAAAAATAGAATAAAAGAGATATCAACGCCTTATAAATAAGCCACTTCGAGGGGGAAACCTCCAATACATTACATAAATGAACAATTCTTGGATGATACAAATGAACAAAACCTCCTTCTATATATAGGAGTCCATGGGGCCACAACATACTCCTAGTGGGGCCACAATGTAATCCTAGCCGACCTAACAATAATAATGTAAGGGCACAATGATAACAATATGGGGGTTACAGGGGTACAATAATAACAATAAGGGGGGCTACACTAACATAATAAGGGGCTACACTATTAATATAGGGACTTAACACATCCCTAAGTTGAACCCTCCTTATTCAACTACCAAATTTCTTGAAGGGTCAAGGCATATTATTTCCATGTTATTTTTTATACTCGGATATTTCACAGATGGATTCACTAATGAATCCATTCTTGGCTTTATATCCACTTTATTTCCAGGTCAACCCCCTGCACTCATTTTTTATTATGCCAATTTTATAGTAGAAAATATTCATCACCACCTTACCAAACTACCCACTGAAGGGGTTTTCAGATACTCTTCCAACTTGTTTCATTTGTTTTTATTCTTCCAAGCTGACAATTTTCCAATTGCTTTAAAAAATATGGACTTGGAGGGTAAGCCTTTATCTATTGTCTTCTGGACTTCCTTGCTAAGGAAAGAAAATAGGGAACTCACTTATACAGACTTCTCAGACCTTTTCCTCCATACAAAAATGAATATTTTTTACAAAGCAGAGCAACCCAGGGTCAATGAAGAAATGAAGAAGATATTACAACTATCAGAACAGAGAAAAATGGGAGACTGGTTTCTTTATGAAAAACATACTGAAATAATAATTTTTGGATCCAACTTATTACCTTATAAGTTGCCAAAATACATGAACATGAGAGTTTTTGCATTGGAATATTTAAGACATATTTTAAATTTTGACTCTATCAACTTCTTAGCTACAAGGAAAAATACTCAATTTTAAGTTGAAGAATAAAATTGGTCCTTTCGTCATCAATAACAAAGAAGCAGAAAAATAAATTTCCAAAAGGCTAGTAGAATTCAAATTTCAACAGAGTTTTCCATGGAAATATGATCCTCAAGGGATCCTGAGTAATTTAAGGGTAAATTGTAAACTTACACCCTTCATACATGAGCCCAAGCCAGATTTTGCAATCAAGAGGAATGGGTGGAAAAAAAATTGATAGATACAGTCATCAATGCAGAGGCAGCGGGACAAGTGGTTACAACACAGGCCTTGGAAGTTACTAGAAACTTTAGCTAAAAGAAGCAGAGAAGAAGGAACATATATAGCTGAAACAACCATGGAAAATAAATTCAAGTTGATTTACAATAAAAGGCTCAAATTCAGTTCCATAGGGAAAGAAAAGGCAATTGATTTTGAGGATACAAATGAGCCTGAGGTAAACAATGATGAAGCCACAATGATAATCAATGAGACTCTTGCAGAGATTGGAAAACATCAAATAACAGGTATAGATGATACCCAGATGATTGAGAAATAAAATATGGATGCTTCTTCCTCACAGACAGCTGAGGAAAAAGACCTAGATATAAAAGAAAAATATAAGCAGATAAAGCAGAAAAATGAGGAAATTAAATCAGAGATATATTCTCAATTCCTCAAGCAAAAACCAGGGAATCAGAATAGGCTACTGAAAACCTTTGACTATTCCACAAACAAAATTATTATGTATTTTCTGCAACCAACTACTTTAGCACCTAAGACAGTGGCAGACTATAAAAAGGTTGAGTTTGAAGTAGATACTGAAAATGTGCATGAGCTAGACCAAATAGAATTCCACAGACATAGCTCTAAAATGTTATATTCAACTGTGGTAACAAAGGCTATGAGTAATACTAAGTTGCAGAATACCATTATTAACATGCAGGATCAAATGAAGCTGGACAAAGGCTCTTTTTATGCTAAAGACCTAAGGATTAAAGGCTTAGAGGATTTTATTTTACAGGTGGGATATGATCCCTCAAATGTTCAAGCAGCTAAATTGTTGATTAAGAAAAAGAATGATGATATTGTAGCTTTGAGGAAATAGCTTAAGCTTCCTCAAAGTGAGCACCCATAGACTAAAGAGATCCTTCAAGAGAAAAGTGAAAAAGAAGAGATGATGAATCTCATCCTCAAACTAACTGCTTAAATCAAAGAAATGGAATCTCAAATGGACCAACTTGTCCAAGAGAAAGAAACTGTGAAAGAGACTGAGACTCCTATTATTCCTTCATTAATACAAGTGATTATCACAACAATGGCATCTACATTAGGAGAAAATCTAGCACCAAAGGAACCACTGGCAACTACAGTTCCAGTGAATTCAACAACTACTTCAAACACAGAATCTTCCACATAACAAGTCCAACACATAGATGGAGCAGGTCAGATTGTGAAGGCTATGGAGGAAATGTCCTTGAAAAATAATGAAATCAATAGCCTAAATAAAATGATTGAAAATATTGAATCCACAAGTAAGTAAACTCAAATAAATGCTAAAACCCTTGAGCATAAGGCAATTAGACTTGGATTGCAGAAAGAACTAACATTGACTGAACAAATTGCATTTGTCAAGAATCATTTATGGAAAAACATAATTGAGGCCATTCACACTCAATGGCCTTCAATTTAGGTTATATATGAGCAAATAGACTTATTTTTAGCAGCACAGGCAGAGATTCAGAAGACTAAGGATGAGTTAATTGATAAGCTAGCTCAGGCTTTAAAACTCATAAATTTTCTGAACAACAAGAACAAAGCAGAGTTGGAAGAGTTACAGATACTGGATAGAACAGAGACCATTTTGCAGATTAAAAAGGTAGTAACAAAGAAAAATTTGATGAACTACCTAAAAGAGAAGTGTGAAGCAATGAATATTTCCATAACAAAGTTTATGGTGAAGTATACAAACTTGAGAAAGAAGGGCCTGCCAGATATTCATGTCTTTAATGAGAAATTAATGCCCCATAAAGATTATGATAACAAAATTAGAGAATTTTCGAAGGAGCAAGTAAGTAAACCATTGCCACAAGGCACTCCTACAGGTAAAGTCCTCCAACATTTTGAAGATTTGTTCTTTCTCAACATGAGATCAAACACCTTTTTGTGTTTAAGCCCAATTTTTCTAAATACACGGAGGTAGATGAGAATTTTAGAAAGATGAACAATGTAAAAATTTCCAGTGAAGAACAGTGGAAGGAATTTACAGATTTAATGTGAAAAGAAGAGGTAAAACAGTGAAGAAATTACCTTGAAAACAGTCAAGAAAAAACAGTAAACAAAAGGACAGACTGCTGATTTTTTACTGCCAAAAGAAGTATTTTTACAGCAGTAAAATAGTGGAAATATCAGTCAAAGTGTATCTGAGTTAAATGGCAGCGTTAAAGAGTATCATATGAAATATTATCAGCCAATGAAACTCAACTAAAGATATTTTCTAGCAACCAGCAAAGCAGGACAACAAATCACTCAAATCTCCTTGATTAGATAAAGTAGTTTTATTTATTTTTGATAAGTGGATAGCTTGCTGATTTTTTAAGCAGCTATCCCTCTTATTTTGTAAAGATATTTTCTATTTCCTAAAGATATTCCTAGATGTCTTCTAGGATATTTGTAACTACATTTTGTATAAATACTTCTACATTTGGAATAAAATTGCTAGACTTTACTATAGACTTTTTGCTAAAACATTGGAGGCTATTATGTGTTGATTTCGAAGTAGTAGACTGGACAAAGCTAAACTAGCATCATAATTCAGGATCGATGTGATAATATGATGAGTAAAGTACTTTCTTCTTGTCATTGTTTTCTTTCTTGAGTTTCATGCATTCCATTATATATTTTTATTCTATCTTAATGAGTAACTAGGAATATTACTACAGGCTAGTCCTTTACTCCCTGTTTTTAACTAGTTCCCATTTAAATGTTTTCTGTTGATTTCCGGTGTTAGGAATGATTAATTTCTCCTAGTCCCGTTTGACCCCTGCCTCCTTCTTCCACTTTCTAGATCAAAGGATCCTTCATAGCCTTTTATCCTGATCATACCATTTCACCAAAAACAATTTTCCCAAATATCTGAGGGTTATCTATCTTGCCCTTAATACATTTGTACTTTTTTGGCCTTGAATTATAGTACTGATATCTATATTTAGACTCCATAGCCCAATGGACAAGTATATTTCTCTCTAGTTTACTTCTAAGTGATTTTTTCCCACCAAAACATTTAAAAACAAAACCAATTGTTCTATCATAACTAGTCTAAAAACATAAATAAAAAACAAAGATAAATCTTAAAGAGAGAGCACTATTTGAATTATAGGAAGGTTAGATCCTAGGATTTGAAGTAGGTTTGTTGTTAGCTCTATTTTTCTTGGACTAAAAAGTCAAATTCCACAACCTAAGAAATTACTATAGTGGTAACATACTAGCGACCATACTGGGGAGATAACTAATCTCCAGTCATAAATTTAGTCTTAAAGGAAGATCTTTAAATTATCTTTTTACTTTAAGATTATTTTTATAGGTTGTGGGTATTCAAAACAGTCATTCTGGCTTCTAGGAAAACCTGCTATACTAAGTCTAACCTGGATCCTACGCTTGTAGTTATAGTAGATAACCCAGAACAAATTGGAAAAAAGAAAAAACAAATTGACAAATTAGAAACTGAAGTACCATTAAGAAAAGCCAATTCTTTACCCAAAGAGTTAGTTAGTTTAAATGATATAGATTTTGATATAAAATTTGATTATTCATTGTTTAAAACTAAATTTGAAACTAATTTGAAAAATACTGTTATAGATCATGTTTTCCTTTCATTTTTGAATGCAAAACAGAAAAATATATCAGTAGGAACAAAGTCAAGTAAATCTGAATATCAAAATATAGTTGAAAAAATTAATGTTTCATTGATTAAAGATATTAATGAAGCTATTGAATTAGCTCATTTGTTGTCTTACATAAAACATCTAGTTTCTCAATTGCACACAACAATAATACCAACAACAAATTCATATTTATATGATGTCACTTCATTAATAGATAATTATGCAAGTTCATCTACAAACCATTTCATTCCTAGGTTGCCTTTGCAGCCTAGGATATTATTTCCTTCATCCACTCAATCCATTGCATCCACTACTTTGCTTTCATATTTTATAAGCACCACATCTTTATTTCATAGAAATTCCATTTACATACCATCTTCATTTCCCAACTCTTCAACTGCAGTTGTTAATTCATCAACTACCATATCCAGCACTGCCCCTATCCTTACTGTTATACCTCCTAGCTCAGCAAAGCTTCAAGCCATGGCTGCCAGGTATGCTCCCCTTGTTTTACCCCAAAACCTCCATGATATGCCTCAAGACTACCAAAAAAATGTACCACTATTTGATGGTCTTTCATAATATACTGCTCAACATCAAGTAACTAAAATGACAGATTACTATGAAATTTATGAGATTGATGAGTCAGATGTCTAGATGAGGTTATTTTCCCAAAGTTTGACAGGAGAAGTTAAAAAATGGTTCAAAAATTTAGCAGCTGGTAGTGTAGCTGATTTAGCTGCATTTCATAGAATATTTTTAAATAAATGGGAAAGAAAAAAGAACACCCTTCAAATTTTGTCTGAGTTTGATGTTTTGAAAATATCTCCTACTGAGTCTGTCCAAGACTATTGCACTAGGTATAACAGTGTATATAATTCTATTCCCGCAACTCTTAAACCTACACCTTACTCTGTAATGCTCAAATTCCCTGATGGATTTGATACATATATGGCATATCAATTAAGATAAACAGATGCCCAAACCTTAGAAAAAATGCAATTAGATGTTGTTAGTGTAGAAATTAACATTTTAGCTTGGAAGGCCAGATTCAGAAATGAAAGTAGAGTTACAATTAAAGAAGAAAGTTCAAACTTAGATGTAAATTAGATTTCGTTGCTAAAACTTTAGAAAGGGTGGTTGAAATATTATATAATTTAGATAGAAAACCTCAATGGGATAATCAACCTCAGATCAAAAATCCCAATTTTAGAAAAAAATAATAACCCTAGAAGAGCTAAAGAAGCTGCTCTAGACCAAAACATTAGACCCCCATTTCAAGAGAACTATGCTGAAAGTTCTCAAAATAATGATGAAGATGAGGATGACATCAATCATCTAATGGGAATAGATGAAAACAACACCATTTTCCTCACTGAGGAAGATCTTGAACTATTTGAGCTTCAATAGCTCAAATTAAACTCCAGTGAATCCTTTGATTACAAGCAAGGTTATGAATTTGCTGTTAATGAAATTCACAGTCAGTATAACCTTAGAAACAAGAAAAATAATGAACCTTCTACTAAAAAAAATTCCCAAAATCAAAATAAGAAAAATGTAGAAGCCCCAAAAACAAAAGTTTTGCAAATTCTCCCAAGGGAAAATAAGAAAAATTCCAATCCTTCCAGTCCTAAAAAATAAACAAGTCCCAAAATTGTTGATATTACTGATGAAGTAGTTCAATATTCTAAATATGCACAAAAATATAATACTTCTAAAGCCTTTGATTTAGTAAAAACAACAAATTCTGATCCTAAAAATATTTCTTCTAATTCTAAATCAGAAAATCCTAGAGCAGAAAGTTCCAAAACAACTGCTGATAATTCTAAGTCTGATAAAATTTCTGTTGCCACACAAACACTGCCTGAACTGAAAATTAAAAGCAACAAAACTCAAGAAACTCGGATAGAAAATGCCAAGACAATTAAAGATAAGAATAAAACTATTGTAAATCAAGAAAAACCAACTCAGATCACAGTTACTAAAGATGAACTAGTTCAAATTAGTAAATCTCAATCCTCATTCAATATTCAGTCTGAAATTTCTAAGTTAAAAATACCTATTCCTTTAACAGAATTGGTTATAAATGACTTATACAAATCAACTATAACTGAAACTTTGAATATGAATGATGGTGAAGATGCCATTAATTTGAATGATGATCAACCTGAGTTGATTTTTGGGCCTGATGTGAATGGAAAGCATTCAGATGGATTAGTCCCTCCTTTCTATATCAGTCTTACCATCCATGATTATATTTTACACAATGCTATGTTAGATTCAGGAGCTTCCCATAATTTAATTCCTAAAGCTATCATGGAAACTCTTAATATATAAATAACCAGGCCTTATAAAGATTTGTTATGATTTGATTTTAGCAAAGTTAAGTGCTTAGGATTAATTAAAGACTTATGTGTCAATTTAGTTCAGTACCCTGGTAAGAGTATGGTAATGGAAATTGTAGTATCTGACATCCCACCAAAGTATGGTATGCTTCTTTCTCGCTCATGGGGAGCAAAGTTGCAGGTATCTCTACAATTGGACATGAGCTATGCTACAATATTAGTGTTTGGTCAACCCAAAAAGCTATATAGGGAAACTTTAATGAAATTCATGGTCAGTAGTGCTGAGAGATCCATAAATTATCCCATTTATTCTACACCAACTGATCTTGACTCTTTTATTTTGTGTAACTCTGATAACAATGAAATCCAAACTGAACTGATTTACAAAAAGCCAAAACCAAACAATGACAACATATTTCATGAGTCCCATTGGCACTTAGAATTTGATGGCTCTGTAAACAAATCAGGAGCACGAGCAGGAGTATGGATTACAAATATGGAAACTAATCATTCAGAAGGACATGCCTTTAGACTCAACTTTAAATGTACAAACAACATGGCAGAGTATGAGGCACTTATTCTAGGCCTCCAGATCATTAGAAATTTAGGAGGAAAAAGAATAATAATCATGGGAGATTCAGAATTAATCATAAATCAAATAAATGGAGATTATTCTATGTATAATCCTAGACTAGCCAGATACAGAGATACAACAATTGATTTAACTAATTATTTATTGGAATGAAAGTTTGCTTCTATACCCAGAAAACAAAATATTCAAGCACATTGTCTAGCAACTTTTGCTAGTACTTGTAACTTGCCATTCCATCCAACTCATAGGTATACTGTTGAGGTTAAACATAGACCAATCATCCCAGAAAACCTCAAGTACTGGCAGATTTTCTCTCAGGGTGAATAGATTTACCATTTTCTAAATAATGAGGAAGAATTTCAAAATTTCAAAATAGATACAGACTGTAATATACATTCATATTTTGATTGTCAAATAGATAACATAGATGTACATAAATTTAACAAACCAATTGTATTTACTCAATCTGATATTGATAAATTAGAGAATATAGATGTTGAGCAAATCATTGAAGAAGAAATTGACATGTTAGATTTGAAAGATAAATTTTTTCCTAAAGGTTTAACCCCTTTGGAAGACCTTTTTGATTCCAATGATGTGTCTAAAAAGCCAAAAATGGAACCATTTAGGTCTAACATTGAGGAATGTAACATTGGAACATAATTAAAACCAAAAGTGATTAAACTGTCTAAATCTTTACCTCAACAAGAAAAGGAACAATACATTGATCTTTTAAAATAATATCAAGATGTGTTTTCTTTGAGTTATGAAGATCTTAAAGCTTATTACACAAACATAATCCAACACAAAATTCCCATAAAATATAATCAGAAGCCATTCAAACAAAAATTGAGGAGAATTAATCCTGTTCTATCACCTTTGATAGAAAAGGAAGTAAAACGCATGTATGATGCTCAAATCATTGCACCAATCATATATTCTAACTGGGTTTCAAACCTAGTACCAAAAAGAAAGAAAACAAGTGAAATTCTAGGTTATGTGTCAACTTTATAAATCTTAACAAAGTGTCTTTAAATAATAATTACCATTTACCAAAGATGGATCATTTATTACAAAGGGTAGTTGGTTCCTCTATAATATCTTTGTTAGATGGTTTTTCAAGATACAACCATATCCTAGTCCAAAAGGAAGATCGGGCTAAAACAACTTTTACCACTCCTTGGGGCACTTTCATGTATGTGAAAATGCTGTTTGGTCTGATAAATGCAGGAGCAACCTTTCAGAGAGCTATGGACATAGCCTTTGCTAAGTAAATTCATGAATTATTGGTAATTTATCTAGATGACATTACTGTAGTTTCCAAAACAAATAATGAACACTTGGATCATTTGAGACAGGTTTTCATTAAATGTAGGAAATTTGGCATCTCTATAAATCCCAAGAAAACTCTCTTTAGACTAGAGGGAGTTAAGTTACTTGGGCATATAATTTCAAAAGAGGGAATTAGAAGTGATCCTGCTAGGATAGAAGCAATTTTGAACATTCATCCACCTAGAAATATCAAAGAATTACAAGCTTTTTTAGGTAAAATCAACTTTTTGAGAAGATTTATTTCAAACTTAGCTGAAATCATTAGAGAATTGAACAATATGTTGAAAAAAGACTCAATTTTAAAATGGAAAGTTGAAGCCAAACAATAATTTTATTCCATAAAACAAGCTTTAACTAAAACACCAGTCTTAATCAGTCCAAATTTCAAGAAAGACTTTATAATTTTTCTTTTGCATTAGAACATACCATTGCTGTAGTTTTACTACAGAAGAATGATCAAGGTTTTGAACAACCCATAGATTTTTTCAGTAAGACTCTTAGAGATGCACCTCTGAAATATAACATAATGGAAAAACAAGCCTTATCCTTGGTTAAAGCTATAAAATATTTCAGAGTTTACATTCTCTATTCCCACATAATTGCATATGTCCCTAATTCAGTAGTTAAAGACATTGTTACTTAGGATGACCCTGATGGAAGAATAGGTAAGTGAATTTCCACTATCCCAGAATATGACATAGAAATTAAACCAAAAAAACTCATTAAAGGACAAGAATTAGCCAGATTGATGGTTGAATCCAACTACAATGCATTAGACATAGATTTTATTGCTCAGATTGATGACCAGGAAGAGATGGCGACTCCAATGATTAGTGAAGCATTTCTAGACTCACCTTGGTACCCAGATATTATCTTTGTACTTAAAAACTTACAAGCTCCCCCTGTATTATCAAGGACAAAATCCAGATTTCTTAAACTTAAAGAAATGAGATTTGTATTATACATAATGCGCTTTTTTGGAAAGAACATAGTGGGATATTACTAAATTGTTTACTGAAACCAGAAGCTGACAAAATTCTTGAATAATTTCATGCAGGTGAATGTGGAGGGCATTTATACTGGAAAATTATTACAGATAAGATCCTTAGAGCTGGTATTTACTGGCCTACCTTATTTTTTGATTTTAAGAAACTTGTTACTTCATGTCACAAATGTTAAATTTTTGAAGGAAAAAAGAAGTTGTTACATTTACCCCTAAAGCCAATTTCAACTGAGATGCCATTTAAATAATTGGGTTTAGACTTCATTGGAGAAATTCACCCCCCATCCTGTGGCCAACATAAGTGGATTTTGACTGCCACAGATTACTTTACCAAGTGGATTGAAGCCATTCCTACCAGACAAGCTACTGACACAGTGATTATCTCTTTAATAGAAAACAACCTTTTATCTAGATTTGGATGCCCTCAGAAAATAATTATTGATAATGCAACAAAATTTAAATATAAGAAAATTATTGCCTTCTATCACAAGTACCAAATTACCCTAGGCCACTCTACTGCTTATTACCCTCAAGGTAATGGCCTAGCCAAATCTTCAAACAAAAGCCTTGTAAATATCATTAAAAAATTACTTGAAGATAACAAAAAGACCTGGAATAAAAATTTTGTCTATGCCTTATGGGCAGATAGAATTACCACCAAAAAGTCAATTGGCACTTCCCCTTATCAAATTGTTTATGGGATGGATGCTATTTTTCCATCATCATTAGGTGTTCTAGTTATGAAGATCATTCAAGAATCACAAGTAGAAATCAATGATATACAAAGGAGGATAAATCAGACTATACATCTACAACAAACAAGGGAAGAAGTCTATGAGAAATCCCAAGTCATTCATGATAAAATTAAGAAATTTTTTGATAAAAGAAGTAAAGAAGACGACTTTTAAATTGGAGGTCAAGTGTTAAAGTGGGATTCCAAGAGAGAGGACAAAGGTAAACATGGGAAGTTTGACTTTCTATCGAAAGGGCCTTATGTATTTTATGGATATAGGGGTAACAATTCTTTCTTCATCAAAGATTTGGATGGAGGAGATATTCAAGAAGGACCAGTTAATGGTAGAATTTTCAAACACTACTATTCTTCTGAGTTAACCAAAAGTTAGTCCTAGTTACTTTTTACATCATTGTAAATATCCATTGAAGTTTAGATTGGATTGGATATTTTCTTTCCAAAGTTGAAGTTTGGAGAGAAGGCCCTAAGATTTGAAGAGTAAAATGTCATAAATATGAGTTTTGCAGAAAAAAAAAGACAATTACTGGATCATCATGGTCAAAGTTGAAGGCTACTAGTCTTAGAGTTCTTGACATTTCACTAGGATATTCCATCCCCATGTGAAGCCACTGTTAGGGTCCTATAAAGATAGGATTCATAATTTTGAATTGAATTTTGATAGTCTTGTAAAATATGTACATACCTTGCTTTCTGCAAGTTGTTTTCCCATATTTTGAAAAAAAAAATCAAAAAGAGGGTAAAAAGTCCTAAAAGAAAGATCAAAGGACTTAAAAAATACATAGACCCCAAAAGAAAAAAGATGAAAATAAATCATGAAAGTGTGCAAGTTCAAATGCCACTACTTTTTACTTTTTGCAAATGATTATGGCAGAGTGTCAATAAATGCCATAATCCATGATGAGTTAAACTGTTTAATCTTGACTTATCATGTTTTCAATTTCCATGTTTAGATAGTGAATAAAGTTTTGTCAGATAGTTTAATCCTGACAAATCAGTAGATAGGTAGAGAATAATGAGGAGCTCATTAGTTTAATCTGAGCCCTCTGATGAAATAAGGTAGAATTAGATAGTTTTATGCTTTCCAAAGAATAAAATGTCTCGAGGTAGCAAGCTTCTCCTGCTAAAAGGAAGAAAACATATTAGAGTAATGTTGGGTAGGTAGAAAGAAGTGGGAAAAATCATGTAAATATTCTTCACCAGGCAAAAATCACTAATTTCCCTCCCCTTGTAGGTATTCAATATTCTATACTTCCAGTCAAAGAGGCTCAGAGGTTCAATGACATAAAATCCCCTTTACCATTATTTTATCCCTCATTCATACATTTAAGTTATCTTCATAAGTAAAGAATCCTTCGTACTTAATGAAACTTAAAATCCATTTAAATAACTTCCTTCGTTCATAAAAATACAAAAACCCTCAAAAAACACTTTATCCTAAGTAAATTCGTGAAATGATGAAATATTAATCTATGCTTTTCTTAATTCCATTTACTTTGTCATTTAGTGTATTTTTGTGTATTCATTTTCCCCTTGTCATATTAACTTCTAACTTATGATATGAATTCCCTAAAAATACCTTATCCTATCTATATAATTCCCTTTATCTAAAATACCCTCTAAAACCTACTATTATATAGTTTTTAGACCAAAGTTAATATGCACATGTTAAATTCAAAACCCAAATAAACACCCTTTGGTCTAAAAATAACATTAATCAAATACCCTGCCCCCTATGGATATAAACCTTTCCAAAAGTCTAAAACTATATAATAAAACTAAAAATGCAAATTGGCTTTTATTGCATATCTTATGTACTTCTAAAAAGCGCTATAACATTTCCCCACCCATCACATTTTATCCTAAGTGTTAAAGATATATTAAGTCTTTTATAAAGATTTAAACCCCTACGCCTTTGTAAATGCACTTACCTCCCAGCATAAACTTAAGCCAAGGTTAAAGTGTAACTGTTTCCCTTTACCCATTATATAAAACCTCAAGTTTTATATAAAATTAACCTAAGGTTAAACCCTATAATCCCGCTCCATGTGCCCCCACTCACATACATTTTAATACCTTTTAACTATACATAAGCTCGGCTTATATATAACCCCTTTGGATATAAAAATTTGGTTATAATGCATATAATACAAAGGTTTTATTACATTATCAGCTACTCATCGCATATAATTTGCCCTGGCCCCACATACCTTTCAACCACACCTACCCATTTAATCTTGGCCTTTCGCTCTCGATTATCAGATCCAACGGCATAGGATTGATTTCGCGTCCATAACTTGATCACCCGTTCAAAGCCCAAACGGACGCGAAATGGGTGGTTTTTCCATTATCGCCTCCTATGACGTGGCAGAAAACCATTCGATCACGTTCATTTCAGCAAAAATTTCTTACCACCAAGATCCAATGCGAAAACCACTTTCGGTTACGCATTTCAAAATCCAAACTACCTCCCGCCTTTGATGAGACTGGCATTCAATGCATTAATGGTGATTAATTCCAAAGGTTTAAAACCTTTGAAACATCATTTTGTTTGTCTATTTGCGCATTCTTGACTATAAAGAGCTCCGCCTGATTGCATCAAGCCTCTCGATTGTGCTAAAATTCCTGAAACACAATTTTATCCATGGAAACTCCCTATTTTCACCACAGAACTCCTGTTTGAAGACTATAAAATCCATTTCTCTGCACCAGGACCCGTCCGCGGGAACAAACAAAAGCTTCAAAAACCATTTCAAGTGTCAAATTACTTGCAAATTTCGGTATTTTTCATCAATTTAAAACCCTGCATAGTCAATTCTGAACCGTCCTTAAGCAAAACAAACTTTCAATCAAAAAAATTCATTAGGAGATTGCCCAAAAACGCCCTTAAACAGGCCAAACCCTGGCCTATTTTTTCCAGAAATTTCTGTTTCGTAAAAGCATCTGTTGAAGCCAATTTCCTTAGCTTACGACCTCTGAAGATCAATTCTAGAAATAGGAAAAGGGTTTAAAACATACAATGTCCTAAAAAACCATATTTGCAGTCGGGCCTATTCCGAAAACCATCGTTTTTTGTCTTATTCCAGTTCATATCCTTCGATAAAGAAAATTCGCTCCCGCAAATAGTTTAAGCTTGCAGAAGTTAGTACAAAATGACTAAAAAACAAATCATAGTTAAAGCTAGAGGTTCTAAACCAACCAAACCTGGAAGATCCAAAACCCTAAACCTGTAACACCTAAAGATATTAAAGCTACTCCAGCCCTCACTGCTAAGTCCAATGTGTCAGTAAATCCTCTCCAGCCTCCTGTAGCTGCTGAAGAAACCATTCCATTAACTGATATGGACTACAAATTTTTTGACCCTGTGGTAGAATTTAACCTTTTGGAAATCCATAATTGGTGCTATGATAAAAATTTAGATAAAGATGAAATGCCCATCTGGGAGACTCGTTTGTCCCAATATGTAGTTCCTTTGACTCATCCTGGGCAAGATATTGTTAGACTGTGTCAAAAGCATTATGAACCAGACCAAAGGGCTATTATTAATGTAGATAGAGAGGTCATTTTTACAATAACAACAGAATCCATAAATCAAATGCTATAATTACCATCTAATCCTCATTTAGTCCCCCTTTCTATTGAATATTTAACCCAGTTGTACTTAATCCTGGATTTCCCAAAAAGGTTTATGATATTTTAGGACTTTATGCCTTCCCATGTTGACATCCCTAAGTTGAACCCTCCTTATTCAACTTCCAAATTTCTTGAAGGTTCAAGGCATATTATTTCCATGTTATCTTTTATACTGGGATATTTCACCGAAGGATTCAATGATGAATCCATTCTTGGCTTTCTATCCACTTTATCTCCAGGTCAACCCCCTGCACTCATTTTTTATTATGCTAGTTTTATATCAGATAGTATTCATCACTAGCTTACCAAAATATCCACTGAAGGGGTTTTCATATACTCTTCCTACTTGTTTCATTTGTTTTTATTCTTCCAAGCTGACAATTTTCCAAATTATTTACAAAATATGGACTTGGAGGGTAAGCCTTTATCTATTGTCTTCTAGACTTCCTTGCTAAGGAAAGAAAATAGTGAATTCACTTATATAGACTTCTCAGACCTTTTCCTCCATACAACAATGAATATTTTGCACAAAGAAGAGCAGCCCGGGGTCAATGAAGAAATGAAGAGGATATTACAACTATCAGAACAGAGAAAAATGGGAGATTGTTTTCTTTATGAAAAATATACTGAAATAAGAATTTTTGGATCCAACTTATTACCTTATAAGTTGCCAAAATACATGAACATGAGAGTTTTTGCATTGGAATATTTAAGAAATATTTTAAATTCTGACTCTATCAACTTCTTAGCTACAAGGAAAAAGACTAAATTTAAGTTGAAGAATCAAATTGGTCCTTTCATCATCAATAACAGAGAAGCAAAAAAATAAATTTCCAAAAGGCTAGTAGAATTCAAATTTCAACAGAGTTTTCCATGGAACTATGATCCTCAAGGGATCCTGAGTAATTTAAGGGTGAAGTGTAAACTTACACCCTTCATACATGAGCCAAAGCTAGAAATTGAGAAATTTTTTAATCAAGAGGAGTGGGTGGAAAACACATTGAAAGATACAGTCATCAATGCAAAGGCAGTAGGTCGAGTGGTTACAACACAGTCCCTGGAAGTTGTAAAGCCACTAGAAACTTCAGCTAAAAGAAGCAGATAAGAAGGAACATATATAGCTTAAACAACCACAGAAACAAAATTTAAGTTGATTTACAATAAAAGGCTCAAATTCAGTTCCATAGGGAAAAAAAAGGTAATTGATGTTGAGGATACAAATGAGCTTGAGGTAAACAATGATGAAGCCACAGTGATAATCAATGAGACTCTTTAAGAGATTGGAAAAGATAAAACAATAGGTAAAGATGATACCTAGATGATTGAGAAACAAAATATGGATGCTTCTTCCTCATAGAAAGCTGAGGAAAAAGACCTAGATATAAAAGAAAAATATAAGCAGATAAAGCAGAAAAATGAGGAAATTAAATCAGAGATATATTCTCAATTCCTCAAGAAAAACCCAGGGAATCAAAATAGGCTACTGATACCCTTTGACTATTCCACAAAAAAATGATTATGTCTTTTCTACAACCAACTACTTCAGTACCTAAGACAGTGGCAGACTATAAAAAGGTTGAGTTTGAAGTAGATATTGAAAATGTGCATGAGCTAGACCAAATATAATTCCACGTACATAGCTATGAAATGTTATATTCAACTGTGGTAGCAAAGGCTATGAGTGATACTAAGTTGCAGAATACCATTATTATCATGCAGGATCAAATGAAGTTGGACAAAGGCTCTTTGTATGCTAAAGACCTAAGGATTAAAGCCTTAGAGGATTTGATTTTATAGGTGGGATATGATCCCTCAAATGTGCAAGCAACTGAATTGTGATTAAGAAAAATAATGATGATATTGCGGCTTTGAGGAAACAACTTAAGCTTCCTCAAAGTGAGCATCCACAGACTAAAGAGATCCTTCAAGAGAAAAGTGAAAAATAAGAGATGATGAATCTCATCCTCAAACTAACTGCTCAAATCAAAGAAATGGAATCTCAAATGGAACAACTTGTCCAAGAGAAAGAAGCTGTGAAAGAGACTGAGACTCCTATTATTCCTTCAGTAATACCAATGATTACCACAGAAATGGCATCTACGTTAGGAGAAAATCTAGCACCAATGGAACCACTGGCAACTGCAATGCCAGTGAGTTCAACAACTACTTCAAACACAGAATCTTCCACATCATAGGTCCAACACATAGATGGAGCATGTCAGATTGTGAAGGTTATGGAGGAAATGTCCTTGAAAAATAATGAAATCAATAGCCTAAATAAAATGATTGAAAATCTTGAATCCACAAGTAAGTTAGCTCAAATAAATGCTAAAACCCATAAGAAGAAGGCAATTAGACTTGGAGAGAAAATTAAGAGATTGCAGAAAGAGCTAACATTCACTGGACAAATTGAATTTGTCAAGAATCATTTATGGAAAAACATAATTGAGGCCATTCACACTCAATGGCCTTCAATTCAGATTATATATGAGAAAATAGACTTATTTTTAGCAGCATAGGCAGAGATTCAAAAGACTAAGGATGAGTTAATTGATAAGCCAACTCAGGCTTTAAAACTCATCACTTTTATGAACAGTAAGAACAGAGCATAGTTGGAAGAGTTACAGATAATGGATAGAACAGAGACCATTTTGCAGATTAAAAAGGTAGTAATAAAGAAAAATCCGATGAACTACCTAGAAGAGAAGTGTGAAGTAATGAATATTGCCATAACAAAGTTTATGGTGAAGTATACAAACTTGAGAAAGAAGGGCCTACCAAATATTCATGTCTTTAATGAGATATTAATGCCCCATAAAGATTATGATAAAAAAATCAGAGAATTTTCCAAGGATCAAGTAACTAAACCATTTCCACAAGGCACTCCTACAGGTAAATTCCTCCTCCAACACATTGAAGATTTGTTCTTTCTTCAACATGAGATCAAACATCTTTTTGTGTTTAAGCGCAATTTTTCTAAATACACAGAGGCAAATGAGAATTTTAGAAAGCTGAAGAATGTAAAAATTCCTAGTGAAGAAAAGTGGCAGGCATTTACAAATTTAATGTGAAAAGAAGAGGTAAAACAATGAAGAAATTACCTTGAAAACAGTCAAGAAAAAATAGTAAACAAAAGAACAGTCTGCTGATTTTTTACTGCCAAAAGAAATATTTTTACAGCAGTAAAATAGTGGAAAAATCAGTCAAAGTGTATCTGAGTTAAAGAGTAGCGTTAAAGAGTATTAGATGAAAGAGTATCAGCCAAGGAAACTCAACTAAAGATATTTTCTAGCAGCCAACAAAGCAGGACATCAAATCACTCAAAGCTCCTTGATTAGATAAAGTAGTTCTATTTATTTTGGATAAGTGGACAACTTGCTGATTTGTTAAGCAGCTATCCCTCTTATTTTGTAAATATGTTTTCTATTTCCTAATTATATTCCTAGATGTCTTCTAGGATATTTGTAACTATATTTTGTATAAATACTTCTACATTTGAAGTCTTGAGTGTGGAATAAAATTGCTAGACTTTACTATAGACTTTTTGTTGAAACATTGGAGGCTATTATGTGTTGATTTTGAAGTAGCAAACTAGACAAAGCTAAACTGGCATCATAATTCAGGATCACTCTGATAAATTGATGAGTAAAGTACTTTATTCTTATCATTATTTTCTTTCTTCAGTTTCATGCATTCCATTATATATGTTTTTTTCTATCTTAATGAGTAACTAGGAATATTACTACAGGCTAGTCCTTTACTCCCTGTTTTTAACTAGTTCCCATTTAAATGTTTTCTGTTGATTTCCGGTGTTAGGAATTCTCAATTTTTCCTACTCCCGTTTGACCCCTTCCTCCTTCTTCCACTTTCCGAATCAAAGGATCCTACATAGCCTTTTATCCTTATCATACCATTTCACCAAAAATAATTTTCCCAAATCTCTGAGGGTGATCTATCTTGCCCTGAATACATTTGTACTTTTTTGGCCTTGACTTCTAGTACTACTATCTAGATTTAGAATCCATAGCCCAATGAACAAGTTGATTTCTCTCTAGTTTACTTCTAAGTGATTTTTTCCCACCAAAACATTTAAAAAACAAAACCAATTGTTCTATCATAACTAGCCTAAAAACATAAATAAAAAACAAAGATAAATCTTAACGAGAGAGCCCTCTCTGAATTCTAGGAAGGCTAGATCGTGGGATTTGAGGTAGGTTTGTGGTTACCTCTAGTTTTCTTGGACTAAAAATTCAAATCCCACAACCTAAGAAATTACTAGAGTGGTAACATAGTGTACTTCATGTACTATTCACTATTGACCCTAATTTGGTTGTTTCTTCCTTTGTACGGGAGCCACAAGTGGGACCAGTCTATGGCAAACTAGCCTTGGAGCTTGCTTGACCAGTATCAGCTTAGAAAAAAACTTTAGGCCTCTATAATGTCAACGAAAACTATGTCAATGCATTGATTAAATCTTAATTCTGAGCATAGATAGATTAGCAAATTGTTTAGCTTGACCATAGTGGGGACTTGAGATCTGTCCAACTGGATTATCATAGAATCGGTCTTCTCGGGTTGGATATTCAAATTTTTGTACACAGATAGGGGCATGATTTTGGTAGACTCCCTTGAGTCAACAAGGTAGTTATGAACATTGAAATTGAAAATTTTGAATGATAATAGAAACGAGGGTGTTGACTCTCGAGATTTAGCATTTAAAGTGTTGCCAATAGATTGGAGGTTGACCGTAGCTTGGGAAGGCGTTGAGCCATTTTATTTCGGAGAGGGGGATGACATACTTTCTTAGGATGGGTTGGAAAAATATTTTAAAATCAAATAACTTTGGTTGGCTATCTTGGCAAGCTCATAAAGTGAAATTTTGGCCCGCATTTTCTTCATATCTTCGATAATGTTATATCGCGGATCCGAGTGTGAGGGTCCTTCTATGGGTTCCTGAGGTGAATTTGGGGACTGTAAATCTCTTGGCGTGCCCCCGACATCGGTGAGGTTTTCCTTCTCCAAAGTGGGAGTTGTGGCTTGGTCCAACTTGCTAGGAGTGTTATGATTCCCCCCTGCTTCCCAAGGTTGTGAATGGAGTTGAAGGAAGGTAAGCACAAATGAGGCTTTAGGTCAGGTAGCTAGCCCTACCAAGACCAAAGAGATCCCTCTATTTGTCATTTTTTGATTCAAAGGAATGACTGAGTATCTAATGATCTTAGGCTAGGTATGTAAACTTAGTAAGTAGGATTTTTTTGTTGAGATTGCAACAAGATGATGAGCTTAGTGGAAAGAAGTCGCCTTCACTAAGTGGGCCCGCAGGCTATTTTTGGCGCAAAGTATATTTTTAGACTATGTCTATTTTTAGACATATGGATCATGTTCTATGAGTTGCAGGATGCTATTTGTGGATGGTTGGTCAAGTCGGAAAAATAGATGGACTTCCATTTTTAGACATATTGGGCGGAGTTTATTTTTAGACTGCCAGTCTAAAAATAGATATGTCGAATATTATTGGCTCTTAATAATATTTGGACTCTAAACATTATCTTGTTCTCCCGGAGCACTTCGGGGTTTAAGGGTATTGATGTGTAATGTATTTCCTATAAGGAATTACGCTATTCCTGAGGGTTATGTGGAGCTATTGCATGGATACTTCAGTTAGAACTCATGTGACAGAGTTTGGTGGAGTTGATTGAGGAAGTTAATGGAGTTGTGTTCAATTTAACTAATCTAAACATATTTGAGCTATTTGTATCCAATTTAACTAATTGATACAATTAGTGAGAGTGGTGTGAATTAATTATTAATTAATTCAGTAATTATAAACTCATTAATCAACTAAATAATGCATCAGTTAACTTCAGTGCATGGACAGTTTTAGTGGAGACCAGTGCAAAAATAGGTGAAAGAGCAGGTTAACTATCAGTTGTGACTATACTGTTTCTATTTGCAACACACAGTGATTGGAGAAGCCCATTAGGATTGCGCAGTACAAGCCAGGTGGTTTATGTTATTTAATGAGCCATCCCATAGCATTGATTACGCAATAGAGGCTGGCTATCAAGTGGCAAAAGATTGGAGCATGTGTTTTGCTAGATCTAGCTTGATAGTGTGTAGCAATTCGAGGTTGTGCTGAGAGCTTGTGAGGAGCTTTGTACTATGATTGTTACATGATCTCCATGACATATAATATATAGATAGTTGGGGTTTTCAGCTTTAATCTTTCCCATTAAATACTGTGTTCATATGTGTGATTTTTCGTGGTTTTAATGTGTGCATGCAATTGATTTTATTTCCGCATGTAATGATCAATGGTATAAGAGATTATGTATTGTGCATGAAGCTAAAATAGTGTGTGATCAGGAGAATCTCATTGGAGCAATTGCAAAACATTGAAGTGGTTGAGTTTTGAGCTGGTGGAATTCGAATTTGCAGCAGAGTTTTCTTGGTGTCGAATTTGAGATGTCTTTCAACAGATTGCAGTTGGAGTATGCGATTAAGGGCAGCTCAAACTATATTGCATGGAAGGATAGGATGGAGGTGGTGCTAGATGAAAATGGGTTGAAGGAGTTCATAGATGCATAAATTCCAAAACCTACTTCTAGTGATGCTGCCGTACTTGACACATGGCAAAAGAAGACAGCAAAGTGTCGAAGAATTTCGTTGGAAGGTGTGAAGGATCACATAGTGTCCAGCCTTCATGGTAAGGCTTATCCATTCTTGATGTGGAAAGCTTTGACAGATTTATTTCAAAGCAAGAGTGATCAGAGGAAGTTGGCGCTCAAGGATAACCTGGGGAGGCAAACAGAAAGGCGACAAGATGCCCAAGTACCTCACGAAGTTCATCCAATGTGGATGAGCTGGAAGTGTGGGGGGTTAACGTTGATGTGATGAGGACTCGGTGAGCTTGGCTCTCCTGGCCTCCTGAAGAGTTGGCATTCCTATCAGGACTCTGTCAATGGTCGGGAGAAATTTCCAGGATGGGAGCGACTTTGGTTGGATCTTGTGCAAGAGGAGATAAGGCGAAGTACCAGGGACAGATCTTCATCAAAGAACTCTGATGAAGAAAATTGTGCTTTGGCTGCCAAATCAAAGAAAGGGAAGAGCAAGAAAGCTTCTCAATCCGGTGTGAAAGGAAAGAAGCAGGACATGTCCAAGGTGAAGTGCTTTCACTGTCACCAACACGGACATTACGCCACTAATTGTCCACAGAAGAAGAAAAATAAGAAGGCTGCTAGATCTGTAGCGGGAGAGGCCTTAGCCTCACAGTTTGAGCTGGATTTTTCGCTGATCACATGCTTTATCTCAAGTGTGATGGGTTCAGTGTGGTTTCTTGACAGTGGTGCATCTTTTCACATGACAGGATATGGAGATTTGTTTACTGATATGGATGAGAAGATCTTGGAATGCACATCGAGATGGGCGATGATGGTAGATACAGTGTGACCGGTATCAGTACCATTTCCTTTGAGAGGGAGTCTGATAAACCCTTCGTATTGAAGGAAGTGATGCATGTTCCAGGATAGAAGAAGAATCTTATCTCTGTGGCGATGTTAGAAGATAAGGGATATGATGATGTCTTTAGCGAGGGAAAGGTTTTCCTGCGCAGTAAGGCAACTGGTGAGACCCGGAGGATAGGGGTTCGAGTTAAGAAACTTTATCAATTGCAGGTAGATGGCTGCGCAGCAATGGCAGGCAAGGCAGAAGGAGTGGTGAGCCAGGATGATGGTGAGTTGTGGCACCGGAGATTGGGCCACATTCACCATGGAGCTTTGAAGATACTGCAACAGATTTCTACTGGGCTTCCTAAGGGTAATCTTGCGCAGTCAGATTAGTGCAAGGGATGTACCTTGGGAAAATTTGTGAAAGCCACCTTTCACGAGAAGGATAGTCGCACCACAACGATCCTTGAGAGAATTCACACAGATGTGTGTGGACCTTTCTTAGTAGCTTCAACAGCAAAGCACAGGTACTATGTGATATTTTTTGATGATTTTTCTCAGAAGTACTGGATCTTCTTCATGAAAAAGAAGAGTGAGACATACTCAAAGTTCTATGAGTTCAAGGCACTGGTTGAGAAAAAATCGGGGAAGCAGGTGAAGGCTCTTAGGAGAAACAATGGTGGTGAATTCATCTCTGGAGAATTCAAGGACTTTTACATCGCAGAAGGAATTTGAAGAGAGCTCATAGCACCTCATAACCCACAACAGAATGGGGTTGCTGAGAGGAAGAGCAGAACGATCGTGGGTGTTGCACGAGCGATGTTGCATGATCAGGGCCTTCCCATTCACTTATGGGCTGAGGCATGCAATACTGCAATATATGTGTAGAACCATTGTCCTCACAGGATACTTGGCATGAGTACACTCGAGGAGGAATTTTCTGGTAAGAAGCCTGATATTTCCCATTTGAGGATTTTTGGTTCACCTGTTTACATTCATGTGACGAAGGATGCCAGGAATAAGCTGGAGCCGACTGCAGAGGTTGGGATATTTTTGGGGTACAATGATACACCCCAAAACTATCGTGTGTATTTTCCAGACAGTCGCAAGACTATTGTGCGATGAGATATAAAATTTCATGAGGAGAAAGCCATGAAGTGTTTGCTTGAGAGGGAGCCACACTTGCATGTAGATGAGGAGCTATTAGTTCCTAAGGATGAGTCTCAGGATGTGGATCAGCCACAAGATGATTTTCATGGACTGGAAGAGACCACTCAAGCAGCGCCAACCATCAGAGGGCAGAAGCGCACTACAGAAGCTGAGCGACTAGCTCAAGATGCAGAGAAGGTTGTAGGAGCACCTACATCACAGCGCAGACAGAGACAGTCACCTGATCGGTACACTGGATACATGGCTCTTGTGAGCAAGTGTATCGTGACAGAGCCATCCTCTTTCGAGGAAGCTGTGGAGGACCCCGCTTGGGTAGATGCCATGGTGGAAGAGTATGATTCGATTGTCAGAAACAGTGCATGGGAGATTGTCCCAAGGCCGAAGGGGAAATCAGTGGTGGGTTCGAGATGGATCTACAAAGTGAAGCAGGCGGCTGACGGGAGTGTGGAGAAGTACAAGGCAAGATTTGTTGCCCGAGGCTTTTCACAGATTGAGGGGATCAATTATGAGGAGACCTTTGCACCTGTCGCAAGGTATTCTTCCATACGGACGATTCTTACTCTCTCAGCGCAGATGGGGTGGCACATTCATCAGATGGATGAAGACCGCGGCTCCTCAATGCATTTGTCACCGAGGAGGAGGTACAGAGAGTGAGTAGCCCGGTTGTCTGGGAGATTCTCGCAGCAAGTCGTACGTGTGAGGGCTCAAGAGAGTGCCTATGCTGAAAAAATCACCCCATGCTTGGTACACACGGACAGATGGCTATTTCACCGGACTTGGATTCTCCAAGAGTGAGGCATGGATCCTAACTCATACCCGATTGTGGAGGGTAAGTCACGATCATTGTACTTTATGTAGATGATTTGATTTTGACAGGTGATGAGTTATTGATACTCTCATGCAAGGAGGATCTTGCAAAAGATTTTGAGATGAAGGACTTGGGCCTCCTTCATTATTTCCTAGGATTGGAAATTTGGCAGCGTAGTGGTGGAATGCTTATTTCTCAGGGTAAGTATGCCCGAGAGATACTGGAGAAGTTCAACATGCATGGCTGCAAGCCTGTTGATACTCCTCTTCCTGGTGGATGGAATAAGGAGGATGCTACTTCAGCGAAGGTAGTGGATGCCACTGTTTATCGACAGTTGGTGGGGTCGCTTATGTATCTGGTCAATACACGACCCGACATATGCTATGTTATTAACCAGCTTTCACAAGCTATGGTTAAGCCAACCAAGCTCTTTTGGAAGGCAGACATGTACTGAGACATCTCAGAGGCACATTAGATATGGATTATGGCAGCAGACAAATGGATGAGGTGAGGCTATGTGGCTCACGGATTCGATTGGGCAGGGAGCTCCAACCACAAAAAGACACATCCGGGAGGGATTTTCAACATCGGTATCGGTTCGACAACATTTTCGTGCGCAGTTGCAGATCCGTGGCACTCAGTTCAACAGAGGCTGAGTATATGGCAGCAAGTTTGGCTGCATGCGAGGCTATATGGATGAGGAAGATCCTGGTCGGGTTGTTCGGTTCACACTTAGATCCTAATGTGATTTATTGTGATAATCAGAGTTGCATTAAACTATCAGTTAATCCAGTATTTCAAGATAGATCTAAAAACATTAACATCCGGTATCATCATATCATAGATTGTGTGTAGCGGAAGATCATGTTACTTTCATACATTCCCACAGAGGATCAGGATGCTGATATCTTGACGAAGGCGCTCACCAGGAGAAAATTCGAATACCACGGTGAGGAATGGATAGAGTGGCAGATAATCCATATCTTGTTGAGAGGGAGTGTTGAGATTGCAACAATATTATGAGCTTGGTGGAAAGAAGTCGCCTTCACTAAGTGGGCCCGCAGGCTATTTTTGGCGCAAAGTCTATTTTTAGACATATGGATCATGTTCTATGAGTTGTAGGATGCTATTTGTGGATGGTTGGTCAAGTTGCAAAAATAGATGGACTTCTATTTTTAGACATATTGGGTGGAATCTATTTTTAGATTGCCAGTCTAAAAATAGATATGTCGAATATTATTAGCTCTTAATAATATTTGGACTCTAAACATTATCTTATTCTCTTTGAGCACTTCAGTTAAGTGCACAGATGTGGCACAGGAGCTGACAGAAGGAATTATGCTATTCCTGAGGGTTATGTGGAGCTATTGCATGGATACTTCAGTTAGAACTCATGTGACAGAGTTTGGTGGAGTTGATTGAGGAAGTTAGTGGAGTTGTATTCAGTTTAACTAATCTAAACATAGTTGAGATATTTGTATCTAGTTTAACTAATTGATACAATTAGTGAGAGTGGTGTGAATTAATTATTAATTAGTTCACTAATTATAAACTCATTAATCAACTAAAGAATGCATCAGTTAACTTCAGTGCATGGACAGTTTCAGTGGAGACCAGTGCAGAAATAGGTGAAAGAGCAGGTTAACTATCAGTTGTGACTATACTGTTGCTATTTGCAACACACATTGATTGGAGAAACCCATGATAATTTCACAGTACAAGCCAGATGGTTTATGTTATTTAATGAGCCATCCCATAGCATTGATTATGCAATAGAGGCTGGCTATCAAGTGGCAAAATATTTGAGCATGTGTTTTGCTAGATCTAGCTTGATAGTGTGTAGCAATTCGAGGTTGTGCTAAGAGCTTATGAGGAGCTTTGTACTATGATTTTTACATGATATCCATGACATATAATATACAGATATTTGGGGTTTTCAGCTTTAAGCTTTCCCATTAAATACTATGTTCATATGTGTGATTGTTCGTGGTTTTAATGTGTGCATGCAATTGATTTTATTTCCGCATGTAATGATCAATGGTAGAATAGATTTTGTATAGTGCATGAAGCTAAAATAGTGTGTGATCAGGATAATCTCGGTGAATAATATATCAGTTATTCAAATTTCTACATTTTTTAATGGTTTTAGTCCTGGATAGAAAAGTCAGTGAATAAATTGTGTATGAGGTTTCTTCGGTTTGAATTCCAAGGTCAATTTGTAGAGAATATTTGAGGCTAGATAGGTAGTTTGAAATAATTTTTAATAGTTCATGGAGTATAGGATGAAGTAGAAGATATTTTTAATGAGCACTGAGGTGAATTCATTTATTTTAGAAGCAAATGAACATAGCAATGTAAATCGTGTCTAAAAAAAAGCATAAATAAACATGATTTCTTCTCATAAACTTACAAGATAAACATATGTGAAAGAATAAGACATGGTATTAAGCATGAAATGATAAAAATACATAAGAAGAACAGGTGCTCTAATGCATACCACAAGTATCTCAACACAATTCCTGCAAAATTGTCTATGATTTCATTCCAAATTGTTGATTAAAAAAGATCCACTGCAATATGAGACTATCCAACCCAAAAAAAGACTAAAGAGATTATAATTATAGAAAATATGGATTATGACACCTCATCAAGTTGAAATCCCATCCAAAATGGATCATAAATACACAAGATGAGTCATTTCCTAGATTCTAGGGAGGTTAGAAACCATTCCTTGAATTTTAGCTATGAACTAGGAGTGTTTGTCCCTTACATTGATTACATATACCCTCATGATAGGAGGAAAAGAAAAACTCAATAACTGTAATTCCAACTCACAGGACAAAAAAACCTTGAATTTGTGACAATTTCTGAGCTTGACAAGTGTCCTTAGGAATCCAATGCTGATTTGTAACATTTTTGACAAAAGGGTAGAAAGAAATTGCAGAAGCGTAATATAAATTTGGAGGCACTTTTAAGTTACTTTTAGGAGTAAAAATTCACTTCCGAAAGAATGCTCAACTAGCCCTGTGTGTCTAGTTTCCAGAAAATCTTGAATTTTGACAAATGGCCCATGGGAAGGCCTTCAAAAATCCATTCTCCCAAGGTTACTCCAAACGCATAATAGAGGCTCCAAAAAGGTGGAAGAAACATGAAAAATGAATGGGTTTTGAGATTTTTCTCCAAAATTACAACTTGTTATGCGATGCAGGTTCTTGATTTCTGATGTAATCATCAAAATACATCCATCCATGTACATAAATCACCATTTGGATGCCCCCAAAATAAGCGTAACAAAATTTTGTTACCCTTCTACAATGAGGAATTTCTAGAACTTAGGAAAAATCACAAAAAATTCAAAGATTGTTCAGAACTTCTCAAAATTGGTTCTATGGCACCTGTGAGTGATGGGCTAAACAACCAAGGAATATTTAGCCAACAGGTCCAAGCTATCCTTCACTTTAAGCTTCATTTGAGCTTCTTTGAGCCTTTTCTTCAACTGATTTATCCTATTTGAGAAATTGTGTTTATGGTGAGATAATGATTTTACATGTGTATTTGTAGTTTATTGTCCCTCTTAGCCCTTTTCAAGAGCTTTTCCAAATGTTCATTTACCCTTGACAAATTTTTTTTTTGTCTTGATTGATCTCCATAGCTATAATTACATCAAAGGTCAACTCTTGAGGTGGATGAGCTGTCTGTCTTTCTAGCTCTAGTGCCCTTTTGAGGCCTCTTTTTTTTGGCCTTATTGGTTGTGTTTTAGCCTCCATGTCCTGCATTTTATCTTTCCCATGCTTAAGATTGTGGAAAATAAGCCTTTTAGTTGAAGATGATAACCTTCCTCCATGAGCTTTTTACAGAACCTCAAACAACCAGTCCTCTCAAAACATCTTTTGGCCAAGGGTGAAGCAATGATTTCACGCATAGTGAAAGGTTCTAACCTGATTTGGCACCTCCCTTGAATCTCTTCTTCTCACTCTCCATATTTTTTATTACTAAAAGGATGAAAACCCTAGGTATGCTTAAGGGATGGGTAGATGTAGTGAAATCTGGAAAAAAATAGTGTAGGGATGGGGTATATTTAGAGGGTGAGATGGAGGGTTATGGAGCTAGGAAAAATTATACAAAAAAATCAGTAGATAAGGTGGCATGTTAGCTCCATGTTGTGGGTGGAATGAAGTGAAATGGGTGTGAGGAAGGTGGTGAAATGATGAAAACAAAATAAATTTCCAATTTTAACACTGTGAAAATAGCTAGTGTTTAGGGTTTCATGAAAATAGTTGTTAGGGATGATATGGATGGTGGGGGATGTGAGTGTGAGGTATATGAGAGGTGTAGGGTAGTGTTAGAAGTCTAGGGTTAGGGTTTATTTAGCTAGAGAGGTTAGAGTTTTTCAAATGAAGTCTTTCTATGTCATGGATAAATGATGATATGGAGAAATATATATTAAGCATGAAATGAATTTAAAACTCAATAACATGGCCGAGGGAGGGTATGAGAGTACTGAATTACTATTCGTGAGAGGTTCTTGAGCTTGTTTGAAGATATTTTAAATAAAAAAACCTAATTATTGACCCTTTTTGGAGGTGAAAAACCAAGTTACAGAAGTGTAACAATAGTGTACAGAAGCGTCACAAAAGGTATGGAAGTGTAACAACACTTCCCATAAGTGTAAAAACACTTCCCATAAGCGTAAAAACACTTCCCATAAGCATAAAAACACTTCCTAGAAGCGTAAAAACTGACTCAGAAACGTAACAAAGGAATTTCCAAAAATCTGCAAAAATAGGGCTTAAAGATGGATCAATATCTCTCTAACCATAACATTTTTTGCAAAAGTGAAAGAATTTTTTGTTATTTGGCATGTATGAACACAAAACTCCTACATGTTTCCAAAATACTTTCCCATTTTCTCAAAATCCAAGTTTGAAGTTGACCACTCAAAATTTGCAGAAGCATAGCGCACTCTAACTAGAACCATAGCACCAAATTTGAGAGAGGGTTTGGAGGCCTTCCTAGAGGAGTTTGGGGCTTCAAGTGGTATGGTTGGAAATATTAGAATGTATTCTATAGAATTTAATCATCAAGAACTTCAAACCCCTGCTTCATGTTGATTAGTGGTGATCTTGCATGGGAATTTCGACCTACCAAATTACTATATTCTGGGTCAAGAATATTTTTTATGGTTTCTACTTGTTGAGATGTTTCTGATGACATATGGCACACCATGTAATTCTTCACGGTTTGACAGATATTCATGTTTGAAGTTTGTAACCCCAGTTAGTGGGCTAAAACCCCATGGGGTTGTGGCATGGGTCATTGAAAAGTAAATAATTAATAATTTTTAAGCTCCTAAAATCCCTCCCATGTTTACTTGTTGAAGTCCCTCTCAACCTAAGCATTTATATAAATTGTGATCCTCACCACCTCCTCTTGTAGGGATTTCGCTACCTGAAAGAGGTCATCGTATAATTTGTGCTATAACATTTTTTCTACGAAGGCTCAGAAGCTTAAATTTATATTAGGTGAAGCCAGAATCTTGAGGAATCTCCTGTAAAAATTTCATATCAAGGTGCGCAACATTTTCAGATATATGATCTGTGGAATTCAGTGTTTTTGCAGGCTCCTAAACTTCATCGCAAAGAAGTGACCTTGGGAAAATCAACATAAATCTCTCTCTGAGTATTGGATTGGAATTTTGTAAAAAATGGTAGATATTTCATAGAATATAGTTTTTTTTATATCAATTTCAGATCCAAATGAAGAAACAGTGACACATGGCACACCATACAAGTTCTCTCTACTGAACCAGTCCTTAATTAGGGAATTGTGAGAGATTGCGAATAACTCTCACTTGAAGAATCCAATTTGGGTCAGACCTGTAGCATTGGAAATAAGACTTAGAGGACTAATACATGACTGAAAATCACATATTTTGGATCTGAAATAATAGAGGTACACCACATTCAATATAGAGCTCCTAGAAGGCAAGAAAAAGCTAGATCATGTGTTTTCAAGGGCTGCAAAGGACCATAATTTCTAGGGTAGCAATGAAAATCAAGGTGCAGCAGAGGGTAGCGTGACAAGAGCAGCAATCAAGGTGGAGAACAGTAGCAAGAAGTTCACCACGTGAAGTCTTCAAGTGGGTAGCACTGCATACAGTCATTCTAAAGGTATCATTGTACTAAGTCATTGTAAAAGCATCATTGTAAAAATTGTACAAGTGCCTATCTACCAAGAGTTGAAGAGGCAGTGTTGAGAGGTATAGGATAATCATTAGGTGGATGTGTCATAGTTGGGGTTATGGTCTAGTGTGTCTTCTTCTTCTACATCATTCTATATCATTGTAAAGTGGACCATTTTCCTTGGTATGGGAGTCCATTATTCCTTTATTCTTCTATAGGGTGGTAGGGTGGTGCTAGGCTGGTTCATGAAGTCACCAACAGGTTCAATCCTATGAAAACTTTAGGGTGGTAGGGTGGTACTATGGTGATTTGTAGCTCATTGGGTGTTGGGGCATCCGTTCAGTTAAATACTGAGGAATCTCGGGCGTTGGAGCATCTATCGAGTGGGAGCTAAGTTGGATCTTTATTTTCAATTGGAGTTGAATATTAAAGGATTATTAGAAAAGCATTCAGGTGGTTTTTGTCCAGGAGTGGATTACCTTAAAAACTGTGTGCATTTGTGTTCCTTTTTTTTACTGTTATCATTGTACAAACATTGATAATAATTGAAGATTAACTAATTCTCTGAAATATTAATAATAATACTAATTGAAAGGAATACTGATTCACCCCCCTTCTTAGTATTTCCAACAATTGGCATCATATCTTGGTTCCTTCAATAACAGTTTAACAGCTGGAAGGAGGTCATGGAGAATACCAAGAATTGTGTACCTTTGTTCAATGAAAATAATTATGCACTCTGGAAAGGAAGAATGGATGTCTATCTCTTGGCGCAAGGTTACGAAGTATGGGACACTATTCAAAATGGATTTACACAAACCAAGGATGAACAAGGTAAGAAGAATTTGGTAAATGATGCAAAAGAAAAGAAAATTATTTTCAGTGGACTTATTGAATCTGCTTATCATAAGGTTTTGGCTGTAAAACCGCCAAAAATGTATAGGACAAGCTTGATAATATATATGCAGGTGATTCAAATGTCAAAGAAGCAAAGCTTCAAATCTATAGAGAAAAATTTGAGCAACTCAGAATGAAAGAAGATGGCAACATTGCTACATAATTCCAATATGTTGATGAAATAACCAACACTCTGGAAGGATTGAGAGAGCTAGTTGATGAGAAGACTATTATACAAAATATTCTTAGAACGTTACTAGGGAGATTCAACCTAAAGGTATCGGTCTTAGAATACAGTGCAAATCTGGAAAAACTAAACAAAGAGGAATTACATGGAGTTCTCATAGCATATGAAATGAGACTTTATAAAGAAGAGGGTACTTCGCATCTAGAAACTGTGTTCGTTGCATCTAATAAAACCAATAAGGACAAACAACCTTCAATTGAAAATACATGCACCTGCAAGTGTGAAGAAAAGGGAGATGATAAATAATGTCTTTCAAATGAAGAATATGCTTACTTTATGAGAAAACTAAAAATTGGTAAGGGAAAAATCAAAGGTAAACTTCCATTGATATGTTTCGGTTGTGGTGAGGTTGGGAATTTCGCAGAAAAATGCCCAAACAAAAGTGATGGAAACTCAAAATGAAAGAAAGAATTTAAGAAATTCAATATCCAAGGAAAAAAGAAAGGATCCAGAAGGAAATTTATTTTGAAAGAAGATAGCTCATTATCTAATGAAGAGAGTGACATCGAAGAAGAAGCCAATGAGAGAGTATTGTTTATGGCCAAGCACAATAAACAAGAGGTATCAAACAACGAAGAAGAAGGGTTGACCATAGAATAATTTTATAAGGAGGCAATCAAGCTTATAAAAAAGCTCAAGGCTGAGAAGATCCGTTCCAATACTCTTGAAGAAAAATTTCGAGGTCTCAAAATTGAAGTTGAAGAACACAAATTTATTGAAGAGTCACTTCAAAAGAAGTTGGAAGAAAGAAACCAATAAAGGGAAGCATTAGAAGTCGAAGTAGTCTCACTGCATAAGGAAGTGAAGAAGGGAAAAATTGTCCAATACTATGCCAATAGCTCAAGGGAATTGGAAGAACTCATCAACAATCAACGATCTTACAATGACATAACTGCCTCGGTTACAAAGAAGAAGACGCAGGACCTTCTACAACAAAATGCAATGAACCTGTGAGATCTGAAATGCATGTAGAATTCATTGGAAAATATTAGCAAGAACACCCTTGGAAGATGATTCCTTGATGGAGATTTCTATCTAGGTACCAACATATTTTTCATGTCTATTGTTATTCATGTGGAAAATTTGGTCATAAAGCTGTAGAATGTTGCACGCACCCTAGGAACCAATAAAATTCTAGGAGATCCTTCAAATATGAACCTCCCAAGGCTCAACGAAAATAGATTAGAACATTTAAGAAATAATATGGAATGTTACAAATGTCAGAATTTTGGACACTTATCCAGAGACTATAGACTAGAAAATCCTCTAGAAGAATCTTCAAAGCCACATAACGAATGAACATGGAAGAAGAAGAACACTGATAATTTTTCTCTCACTCTCAAGGCTCAAAACAACAACGATGTGTGGTATGTTGATAGAGGTTGCTCAACGCATATGACTGGAGATAGAAAGAAATTTGTATCTCTAAAAGAGAAGAAGGATGGAACTGTATCCTTTGGAAATGACAGATCTTCAAATGTTATAAGATCAGGTACTGTCACTTTCGGAAGCAAATATTTTCTAGCCAATAATGTTCTATTGGTTGAAAACATGAATCACAATCTGCTCAGTGTTGGAAAAATGTGTGATCAAGGATAGACAATTTTATTCAACTCCAACAAAATGTGAAATCAGGAAAGGCAGGTTGGTAAAATTGTGGCTACAACAAGTCGAGCTCCAAACAACATATATGTTTTGGATGAAGCAACTAAAGCATGTATACTAGCTAAAGAAGATGAAAGTTGGTTATGGAACAAATGAATGGGTCACATAAACTTTGACAATATTGTCAGGATAATAAAAAAGGAAGTAGTATGAGAAATGTCGAAAATCTCAAAACCTTCCAACACACTATGTGAGGTCTTTCAGCACGACAAGTAGACAAAATTCCAATTTAAAACAAAAGAACACTTTGCATCACATCGATTGGAATTGATACATACTGGTCTATGTGGTCCTATGAGAACAAAATACTTAGATGGAGAATTATATTTCATGTTAATGATAGATGACTATACCAGGATGACAATTGTCAGTTTCCTAAAGAAAAAATATGAAGCATTTGAGTGCTTTAAGATCTACAAGGAGTTGGTAAAAAATGAAACTGATTTGAAAATAAAGTGTCTAAGATCAGAAAATGGTGGAGAATTCACTTCCAAATTATTTCAGCAATACTGTGATGAAAATGGTATAAAAAGATAGTTTTCAATAGCACAATCACATCAACAACATGGAGTTGCTGAAAGAAAGAACAAAACCGTACAGGAAATGGGTAGAACAATGTTGAAGGACTCAAAATTGGATGAAAAATTATGGGTCCAAGCAATTGATATGTCAGTCTTCATTATCAACTAAAATCTTCTCAGAAATAATTGCAACAAGACCCCATATGAATTATGGAAAGGAAAACCAGCTAATGTAAGATATTTCAGAATCTTCAAAATAAAATGTTATATCAAAAGAGAAGATCAAAATTTGGGTAAGTTTGAATCACATGTTGATGAAGGTATCTTTTTTGGTTACTCACGCAAAATAAAGACCTATAAATTCTATAATATAAGACGAAAATAGATAGTGGAGAGAATAAATGTTACATTTGACGAAGATGGTGTTCTAACGAATAATGATGATGATCTAGAATCTTTGAAACTTGAGACAGAGGCTGAAAAAGATACAAAGAAAATTCTAGAACAAATAGCAACTATCAACCATGAAGAAGTAAATAATGATCATCAAGTTATATTGGAACAACAAAAATAATCTCCTCCAAAGAGAACAAAAGAATGGGTTCAAAAGAACCATCCATCAAATCAAATCATTGGTGACATAAATGAAGGTCGACAACTTCGTTCATCACAACAAGCTCACATTGATTTTATAGAAACCTTTGAGCCTAGTATATTTTAGGAATCCAGCTAGAATGAATGTTGGTTAGCAGCTATGAATGAAGAATTGGATCAAATCGAGAAGAATAACACCTGGGAATTAGTTCCACGATCAAAAGATAAAAATGTCATTTGGAATAAATCGGTGTTCAGGAAAAAATTGAATGAAGATGGATAGTTTAAAAGAAACAAAGAAAGATTGTTTTGCAAAGGCTATTCACAAGTGGAAGGAATTGATTTCGACGAAACATTTTCACCAGTTTCAAGAATGGAAGCCATCCAAATGTTTCTTGCCTATGCATGTTCAAGAAAAATCAAATTATACCAAATGGATGTTAAGTGAGAATTTCTGAATGGCGAATTAGAAGAAGAAGTTTGCATCGAACAACCTGAAGGTTTTATACTATGAGAAAAATAAGGCTATGTTTGTAGGTTAAATAAGGCTCTATATGGTCTCAAGCAGGCTCCCAGAGCATGGTATGCTCGTCTTGATGGATATCGACGTCAACAAGGGTTCAAGAAAGGTACTATTGATAGCAATCTTTATGTACAAATATATAAAGATAATTGAACAATCATTGAGGTATATGTGGATGATATGATATTTGGTAGCAATGATGATCGACTAAGTAAGAAATTTTCTACAAAGATGCAAAGTGATTTCGAGATATCTTTACTTGGTGAACTGACATGCTTCTTAGGGCTTCAAATATCTCAACAAGAGAAAGGAATATTTATATTTCAAGCCAATTACATCAAGGAAATGCTCAAGAAATTCAAAATGGAATATTTCAAACCCGTCGTTACTCTGATGGTAATAGGTTGCAAATTGAGCATAGATGACTCATCTAAGGATGTTGATCAGAGGTTGTACAGATATATGATTGGTAGTATTCTATATGTAACAACCTCTTGGCACGATGTTATGCAAGCAGTTGGAAAAGTAGCAAGAATCCAAGAAGCACCAAAAGAATCACATACCATGGCCATAAAAAGAATTCTTCGATATCTAAAGGGCACATAATAATATGGTTTATGGTATCCCAAGGGTAACAATCTCATTATTCAAGAATTTACAAATGCAGATTGCGTAGGAAGTGTTGATGATCGTAAGAGTACTAGTGGAGCAGTATTCTATCTAGGTGGTTGTCTCGTATCATGTTTGAGCAAAAAACAAACCTTAATCTCGTTATCTACATCGGAAGCAGAATACACTGTAGCGGCAACATGTTGTACTCAAGTCCTTTGGATGAAATAAACTTTGCAAGATCTTCAAGTACAATTCAGTGAGCTTATTCCCATATTATGTGACAACACCAGTGCCATCATCATCTCCAAGAATCCTATCATGAATTAAAAAATGAAACGCATTCCGATCAAATATAATTTTGTTAGAGAACAAGTCGTTGAAAATAATATCAAACATGAGTATGTTGGTAAAAAAGAAAAAATCGCTGATATGTTCACTAAACCTTTACCTCGTGAAGCATTTGAATATCTTCACCATAATCTTGGGATTCTCTCAAGTTCTCATTACATTTTCCTTATTCAGAATATAAAGGGGGTGTGGAAGTGTGTACAGGTCCGCAGGATGGTTGTGTGTCAGTGGGAGTTACCCTTTTCCATTGATGTCAAAGGGGGAGAGAATGTTGTAGGAAGAGGTGTCATGATCATAGGTGGAGTACTTGTGTTGCCATCAATGCCAAAGGTGGAGATTGTTGATCAGTGGTTGTCATTGATGTCAACCCAAGAAGCACCAAGGGGTACCTTGATCTTGCATGGAAATTTTGACCTACCAAATTACTATATTCTGGGTCAGGAATATTTTTATGGTTTCTAATTTTTGAGATGTTTCCATTGATATATGGAACACCATGTAATTCTTCACGTTTTGAGAGATATTCATCTTTGAATTTTGTAACCCTAGTTAGTGGGCTAAAACCCCATGGGGTTGTGGCACGGGTCATTGAAAAGTCAATAATTAATAATTTTTTAGCTCCTAAAATCCCTCCCATGTTCACTTTTTGAAGCCCCTCTCAACCTAAGAATTTATATAAATTGTGATCCTCATCTCCTCCTCTTGTAGGGGTTTCATTATCTGAAATAGATCATCATGGAATTTGCACTATAAAGTTTTTTCTACGAAAGTTAAGAAGCTAAAAAATTTATGAGGCGAAGCTGAAATATTGGGGAAGCTCCTGTAAAATTTTAGATCAAGGTGCGCAATAGTTTTGGACATATGAATTCTGGAAGTCAGTGTTTTTGCAAGATCCTGAACTTCATCTCAAAGAAGTGACCTTGGGAAAATTGTCATAACTCTCTCTTTGAGTATCGGATTGGAATTCTATAAAAATAGGGGGATAGTGCACAGACTGTAGTTTTTTCTTTATCAGTTTCAGAGCTGAATGAAGAAACACTGACACGTGGCACACCATACAACTTCGCTCTACTGAACCAATCCATAATTATCTTATTAGGGCATTGTGAGAGATTGGGCATGACTCTCACTTGAAGAATCAAAATCAGGTCAGACCTATGGAATTCGAAATAAGACTTAGAGGACCAATATAAGACTAAAAATCACATATTGGGGATCTGAAATAACATAGATACACCAGATTCAATGTCAAGCTCCTAGAATGCAAGAAAAGCTAGATGATGTGTTATCAAGGGTTGCAAAGGACCAAACTTTCTAGGGCAGCAAAGAAAAGAAAGGTGCAGTAGAGGGTGTCATGATAAGAGTAGAAATCAAGGTGTAGAACAGTAGCAAGAAGTTCACCACATGAAGTCTTCAAGTGGGCAACGCTGCATATAGTCATTATAAAGGTATCATTGTACTAATTCATTGTAAATGCATCATTGTAAAAATTGTACAAGTGTCTATATGCCAAGAGTTGAAGAGGCAGTGTCAGGAGTTCTAGGATCATCATTAGGTGGTTGTGTCATAGTTGGGGTTATGGTCTAGTGTGTCTACTTCTTCTACATCATTAGATATCATTGTAAAGTGGACCATTTTACTTGGTATGGGAGTCCATTATTCTTTCATTCTTCTATAGGGTGGTAGGGTGGTGCTAGGCTAGTGCATGAAGTCACCAATAGGTTCAATTTTGTGAAAAATTTAGGGTGGTAGGGTGGTGCTAGGGTGAGTTATAGCTCATTATGTGTTGGGGCATCCGTTTAGTTGACTACTGAAGAATATCGGGAGTTGAAGCATCTATCTAGTGGGAGATAGAAAATAATGATTTTCTAGATTCTAGGAAGTTGGAGCTTTATATTCAATTGGAGTTGAATATTAAAGAATTATTATAAAATCATTCAGCTGGTTTTTTTCCTGGAGTGGGTTTCCACCTTAAAAACTCTGTGCATTTGTGTTCCTTTTGTTTACTACTATCATTGTACAAACACTGATAATAATTGAAGATTAAATAATGCTATGAAAGATTAATAATGATACTAATTGAAAGGAATACTAATTCACCCCCCCCTATTAGTATTTCCAACACTTCAAACCCCTGAAAATTTGATTTTAAGGCAACCTATCCAAAAGTGCAGAAAATGATCTCGAGCAACTGTATTTTGAGAATTTATCTCAAACCATAAAACCTGTGCTTAAAATGAAGGATTTTTTTTTATTTGGCCTATTATTGAAAAAAAAACTCTATCACATTTGTAAAATTCATCTCCATTACTTTATAAACTGATTCTGAAGCCAAATTGTCCATGTGTACAATGTGAATCCTGACTTGATCACGAAGATCTAAAATAATGCCATGGGTCTAAGTTGGTTGAAGCCTGGAATGGTGACCTCCATTATGGACCTTGTTCTCACCCTCCATGATTTTTTTCAACAAGGAACACCTAGCTTGATGTAGTGGATATGGAAGTTGGAAAATTAGGAAAACATGGGATAGTGGTAGAGTGGTTTTAGGGATAGAAATGAAGTGGAAGGAAGTTAGAGAAAAATCCATAAAAAATTGGGGAGGTAGGGTGATGATTTGGCTATAGGATTCAAGTGGAAGTTTTGGGAATGGGCATGTTAAAGGTGCCCAAAAGGTCAAAACACAGGGTTTCACTAGTTTTTTTGCCAAAATGTAGTGAAAATTAGGGTTTTAATTAAATTTATGGAAAGGAGGGTTGTGAGTGATAGGAGATGATAGGGTATGGTGTATGAAGGTTATATGAAGGTTGTAGATGGTTAGATTATCGTTTTTTCATCTGAAACAAACAAAAGATGAAAAACACCAAAAACGTAGTGGAGGTAACCTAAAGAAGGAAACCACTCATTTGCTGATGAATTTTGACTTGAGAGAGCTATGGAGGGTTTCCACTTACTATTTAGGAAGTGTATGAACCTTTTTGAAGTGGTTTTGAACCTTAGAGAACTGATTTGGAGCTCAAACACCAAAATCGCAGCACCTGCACAACACACCCAAAAGCGTAGCACAGGTAGTGTTGGCACAAAGTTGATTATTTTTCTTAAAACCATGGAAAATGTGGTGTATGATGATGAGAAGTGAGGATATATTTACTTATTTACCTATATTTTCTAACTCCCTATGAAAATGACTTGTATGGTGAGAATGATATTTTGTTTGCTTTCTATTATGACATAATTGACTCTTATGGTGGCGAAACAAATGAGACCTAGACTCTGACCTAAATGAAGGTGTGGTGAATGAAATCAGACCCTAGATGATTGATGGATGACATGACCTATGAAATAATGATTACCATGAACGGAGTGAAGGGAGTAGCATTTCAGACCTAGACATATTCAGTGAACAAAATTTTATATGAAAATTGACTTGAAACATGACCACTACTAAGTGAACCTGAAAGAGTACATTTGATCACTGAAAATTTGGACACTGACAAGGAGGTAGGATTTTCCTCAGAGATGCTTTCCTTTTCTCTTTAAGGGCTTGGTAAGCTACCAGACCCTTGCTTCTAAGGTTGTAGGTTCACAGAGGCTTGGACTGGAGGTTTTTAGCCATATTAACTTCCACAAAGGATTGGGCTTCCTCCTCGTGGAACACTTTGAAAGTAAAAATAGTTGATCCTTGATTTTCATCGAGGGGAAATACTTCTTCCTCCGACAAGTTGGCTTCCTCTTTGGGGTATCCTATCGTTTGGTATTCTCACAGTTGATTCACCACTACGGTCATGCTATTGATCCACTAGAGGAAATTTGTCTCTATGTGAGAGGCTTGGTGGAAAGAAAAAAAAATATCCTTATCAATCTCCTCAAAGTTGAAGGTTGCGTTGGGATTTGGAGGAGGCTGATTCGGTGTATTATTGATCTCTCTAAAGAAATGGTTTTGGGGATTGGTACTCAAGGCACCGTAACTGTTTTTCATTTTCAATCTGAGACTTTGTTCGTTAGGAGTTTCAGAGACTTAGCAATACTTTCAAAGTCGAAAGGATCTTTATCCTTATCTCTAGGCTTACTAGCTATGGGTTGTGCCTTCTTGTTGGCAGACTTTGGATGATCATGATTATCATGGTCCAGAGCCCCTATGGAAAGCATATCCTTCTCGACAGTAAGAGCCACCATGAAATATTAATCTAAGGTAACCCCGGCTTCGCGTTTAACGAACACAACGATGTCTCGTGGAAGGGGCTTCATGTAACAGTATATGGTGATGGAATCATCGAGGACCATGTTCAGGGGGAACTTATTTAGGATAGTCGCAAATCGTTGATTGACATCTTTTCCCTTTTCCTTATTTTGACACTTGAATGTGCTCAACTTCGTGAGGAGCATGGAAGGGTTATTATCCTCTGAAAAATTCTAGAGGAAAGTCCGTCGAAACTCTTCCCATGTCTGGATGGAAGTAATGGGCAAGGAGAAATACCAGGTAGCTGCTTTGTTTTCCAAGGTGTGGGGAAAAATATAGCACGCTACATCATCATACTGTATCGACATCATTTGTTGATAACGGTAGAAGTTAATGATGTGACCTTCTGCTAATGTTCCCCTTTGAGGGTCGAACTTGGTTAAGTGTTTCTCAAGGTATTAGGGCATGTCATGAAGTGGACCGCGGATGCCTAGAGGGGATTGTGCCATCTAGGCCAAGGGTTTCACTCGATTGGTTCTGTGCAGGGGTCGAATCATGATGGGTTCATTCTCACCTTCGGATTTTCTTTCGGCACCTGACCTAGAAGCATTGCCCTCGTGTTATGAGTGCATGTATTCATCCCGAGGAACCCTCAGATTTTAAATATCCCTATAGTTCCTCAAATTTTGAAACTGCCAAAATTCCTGTTGTAAATAAATGGTTTTTGATTCTGGGTTTGGTGGAGGTGGTGGGTTTGGTCTGTATTTTGACCGTTCCCCTGGGCTTTATTTCCTTGACCTTGGGCCAGAGCCTCTTCCTAGTGGGTCATTCGTATGGGTGTCTCCAGGAAAATGTTGGTTATTCTAGGGAGTTGTACCTTGCTAGGGAATATTGGGGACCATAGTAGCGATGCTCCTAGGGCCCTCCCTTTCAAATTCCTAGGGGATCTTGGGGCCTTCAATCAAGATCCATTAAAATGCATCTGCATAATCTTCTAGAATTATACTTATAAGTCGGGGCACTAAATTGACTAGGACACCTTGACGAGTGTGATGCGGATCCGAGGTTCATGGGTTGGGCAATGAAATTGTAGCGAGGAGGCTCTGGAGCCTTTGACAAGCTCGTGGGTGAGAAGATGTAAGGCTCTCAATTGATCTAACATGAATTCATAGAATGGGGGATCCTACTCAGGAGGAGTATCCTCAAGGGGGGGAGGTCCAAAGTTACCTAAACTGAGATCTCCTAGAGTCGAGCTTGTGAACGGGTTTTGAGGGGTTTACATAGGAATGTTACTAGCTTGCTAGGAACATTCTGGGTGAGAGCGTGCATCCACACTTGCCATCAGGCCCTCCTTCTAGCACCAATTTTGTTGATGGTTGAAAATGATTCGCCAATAGTGAGGGGATCTCCCCGATGAAAAATCAAAATGAGTCTCTACACTGTTTCTGGTATGTAGGTCTAATTTCCATGAGATTAGTAAAAGAAATTACTTTTATCGGACAGAGAGAAGAATCGCTAATATGGAGAATGCACAGATGTTGAACAAATAAAAGTCAGTGATTTATGAATACCCTGTGAAACATAATACCATGAATAACAAAGCGGAATTTAAAGCATGAAACTCAAGAAAAGTATTGTTAGAAAAACTTCACTAAGATCATACTCATACTAAGATTCACTTAAACATATGAGAAACATTTCGCAATGGCTAAGTGTTTCATTTATCATCTTTGCACATCCCAATAAATATTTAAAACACAGATCGACAATGCAGTTCATCAACATACTTCTAATTTAGAACATATTAGTTAATGACGCTTGAACCATAGTAGTTTTGGGATGGGTGACCTCCCAGGAAGTCCTGGTTACCAGGTTCAAGCCCTAGAAGTGATTATTGACGCTATATGATTCATTTAACTAGTTTCAATCCCACTTCTTCATCCTTGTCAACATCACCTGATGCAATGAGTGCTAAGTGGACTATTCAAAAATCATGATAAATTAGTCAGTTACGACTACATCTCATGGAAATGGTCATAGATGAATGACTTACTTAACACAGTTGAATCCCAAAAATGATACCTAACATCATATACTATCCATGTATTGCAAGGAGACTCAAAACACACGGAAATATGTGAGCATAAATGTGCATCAATATTTAAAGGAGGCATTCATTCATTATAAGGGACCATATTCAGAGCATAACCACACATGATACTTTCATTTGATTCAATAGTGAGATCCAAAAAACACTCCTTTGTATTCGTCCAAAAGCATACATTCAATAGAAATCCATTTTTCTTACTCAAGACTCCAAACTTCAAAAGTTCTCAATAATATTTCCTGAGGTTGTACATATAGGATGGAGTGACTCTTGGGTTGTCCTTTGACCCTTCACCTCCCCTACTATTGGGATGACTTGCGACCAGGGTCTTCTGTGACTGAAGGTCCTTTGCGACCTAAAGCCATTTGCGACCTGTGAATTCAAGCAAGTTGCGACCTGGGGAAACTGCGACCTTGTGAGATTTGCGATCTGTGAGTTTTATTTTTCTTTGGAGGGGTATGGTACTGCACAAATAGGATCTTAGCATCGGCATATCAGTTCTAAGTGAGTAGTCTAGTGATTGATAAGGCTGGAGTATCTACCTATAGCTTCTCCTTGAGGTAAGTCTACCATGCTTGGTAATCGGAAGCTAATAGGGTTAGTTGAGTCATGTCTTCCCCAAGTCTATGCAATAATTCTAGTGTGTTTGGGACCAGCGTGTGCTTCTCCCTGCTAATATAATTAGATAATGAAGCCAACTTCATATAAATTCTAACTGGCTCCACGATGTACCATGTAATGTTTTCTTTGGTCACTTGAATATATTTTAATCTGACTGCTTATTTGATTGGTTCAATAAATGACTGGATCCTCTACAACACCTCCTATTGAATTTTATGATCTATCAATATACCCATGGAGGGTATGCGATGGACTCTGGCCATTGAGTCGATGCCACTGATGAGTTGTTCATAGGTGGACAACACCTTGTCCACATCCTTAATGAGCTTGTCGCAGGATTGTAACTTCATGCGCATTTGCACTTTATCAATTTGAGTGTTAATCCAATCCCTCTTTGGAAGCATATCCGAGGCCTATGGGTATTTCTCGCACCAGTCCAACATGTTATCGAGCATTTTGGAGGCTTCCTTTAACTAGGCAGATTTCTTCCTTGTGTCTTCTTGGATTCCTGCCAAGGGAGTGATAGTTTCCCATAAACTCATCATTTTATCATAAACATGTACCATGGTTATACTTAGGATATCCAACTCACTTTGAATAGTAGTTTGTAGTCAACCTGTGTGAGTGAGTTTCAGTTGAAGTGCTTGATTTTTTTACTCTAGGGCTCTTTTCTCTTCTTCTACTTGGGCAACCTTTTGCTCAGCTACGTGGAGATGGTTCTACAACTCCATGATCTATATGCTCATCCTGCCAAAATTTTCTTCCGTTGATGCTGCGAAGGCAATCCTAGACGAGGCTATCATTATAGGATTTTTCCTGGTATCTAGAACTATTTATTTTTCTATTGTGCTTGTTAAAGGCTTGGCTAGTTTTTTTGCAAGGAATTTCCTCCTTTCTTGCCTAATATTGTGTGTGAGTTTATTATACGAAAGCTATTAGTGCAAGAAGTCACTCTTTGACTGCATAAGGAGTAATCCTTACACATCATAGTTCATTTAAAATTTTAAAGGGGTGTTTGAGTGGTGGGATGGTTTATCAAATATTTTCAAATGATTTTATGTTCTTTAATACTTTCATGCATTTGGAAAGTTGTGGAAAGTATAAATTGTGTGGGTAAAAGGTAGTATAGGGAGAAGAATTCACAAGTGGAAGACGATGGATAGTTGGTACCTATTCCAAGAAATATTCCTATCCTAAATCATTCATATAGCTATGATGATGTCTCTTTAAAAAAATTATGTTTATGCAAAGCAAACAACATTCATAAAATAGATTGAATGTATAAAGTATTTCAAAAATCCTTTATAAAATCTTCACTGACATGTTCTTTAACACACATATAACTTGCATACATATTAAAGAAGATAATTTACTGTTAAATCCTTTAACACCTTATTCACTCACACCTTACTAGTTGTTACAATTCATATTTTAGAAGAAATTAACAAAGAAAAGAGACACAAGACAAATTATATGTTCCATGAGTCACAAAACCCTCCAGCATGAAGCAAAAAGGTTTTTTATTATATTTAGTCTTCAGGTAGACCAACAACTATCCTCGAAATGATATTTACAAGTGGTATATATAGAAAGAGAGGCACCAACTCCATCTCTTCTAAAAATAAGGAAACATTAATTTTAACAGTATATAGGTGTCAAAAGACAGCAAAGCCTTATCTCATTGAAATCTAACAGAAAGGATTGATGGATAAGAAAGAAGAGAATAATTCTGGGCTGGAATGTTTAGTGTGCTGTCATGCTGCCCCTTTTTTTGCTGATTTATCTCCTTGTGTCTTGGGTCTTTAATAATCATGTAGCTTCATTTAATAAGACCTCCAACAACCTCATAACCACCTTTCGCCATCACTTGTATTATCCATTTGGTTATGGGTTCTTATCCATCTTTAATTGGATCGGAAAATTTTGTTGACATGTGTAAAAGTTCAGTTAAACAGGTGCTACTGGAAATTCTAGTGAAAACCTACAACTACGTAAAATCTGGAATGCTACAGGAAATTCTGATAGCGTCATGTTTCTTTTTCAAAAGTTCACAGAAAATGCTAAAAATTATGTGCAGACTTATATTCCTTGACACTTAAGTTGTTGTTAAAAATTGTAACTAATAAGGAAAAAGGTACTTATATCAAAAACCTTTTTCCTTCCCTCTTTGTGTGTTGTAGCTTCAACCAGCTTATCCAAGCCTGGTATGCTGCCAGCAGTTGATTTGGATCTGATTTCTCTTATGGTTGCTTCCTTGACAAGGGCTTTGTCCTCCTTAGAAACCTTTTGTGTTTTTCTTCTCTTTGAGGGCTCTGAGTGCTGCTCTCAAGGGGTTGTATTCTTGCTTTTCTTCATGGTTTTCTTTGTCTCTAAACCTTTAGGTTTGCCTTCAATCTAAATGACCTTTGTCATTAGGCTTGGATTATGTAGAGCCTTGGAATTAAGCCTAAACTTGTTCTTGTCTCTACTATGCCTCTTTATTATACCAACAACAGGTTTAGCTTCTTCCTGTTGAGATTCAAAAAGATGATGAGCTTAGTGAAAAGAGTCTCCTTCACTAAGTGGGCCCGCAGGCTATTTTTGGCGCAAGTCTATTTTTAGACATGATGATCATATTTCAGAAGTTGCAGGATGCTATTTGTGGATGGTTGATCAAGTTGGAAAAATAGATGAAATTCTATTTTTAGAATATTGGGCGAAGTCTATTTATAGATCGTCAATCTAAAAATAGATGCATGTCGATTATTAGTAGCTCTTAATAATAATCGGACTCTAAACAACAACTTATTCTCGGAGAACTTGATTCGGTACGGATATGGCACAAAAAGCGGCAAAATGAATTACTCACCACAGGAGTTCTTTGGAGCTATTGCACGAAGGACTCAGTTAGAACTCAAGTGGCAGAGTTATGACACAGTTGGAAGAAGTATTTATGGAGTTGTATTCAATTTAACTCAGTTAGACTCAGTTGAGCTAGTTTTATCTAGTATAACTAATTAATGCAGTAGTGAGAGTGGAGTGAATTAATTAGTTAATTAATTCACAAATAATAAATCATTAATCAACTAAATAATACATTAGTTAACTACAGTGCATGGCAGTTTTAGTGGAGACCAGTGGAGAGATAGGTGAAAGGGAAAGATAGACTATCTGTTGTGACTATTAGTGATGCATTGATTGCATCAAACACACAGTGGAGATGCCAATGATGATTGCATAGTCAAGGATGGAGTAATTCGAATTCATTCAGAGCTATTCTTCAATAGAGATTGCGTAGTGGAGGCAGGCTAGCAGGTGGCAAAGATCGATGCATGGATTTGCAAGATTAGGCATGATTAGTGTATGACGATTATACTGTACTGAGAGCTTTTGATAAGCTTTGTATTCTTGTATGAGATTTTCATATGATCTCCATGTTACATAATATATAGTTTGGTTTTTCATCTTTAGGCTTTCCCGGTTAAAAAATGTGTTATGTGCGATTGATAAATTTTGTTTATGCTTCACATGTGTGTGTAATTAATTTTTCCGCAAAAGATTAACAAGTGGAATAGATTCAGTATCTTGCATAAAGTTAAATAGTGTGAGATCAAGTGGATATTGGACATATGCATGCTTAGTTCATATAATTTCTACATGGTATCGGAGCATTTTTTATTGAAGATTGCAATTGTGAAGTGAGTTTGTGCTGGTGGACAATTCGAATTTGCTACAGAAGATTCTTGGTGTAGAAATCGAGTATACATTGAAATGTCTTTCAATGGGTTGAGATTAGAGTATGCCCTTGATGGGAGATCGAATTACATATCCTGGAAGGACAAGATGGAGGCGGTGCTAGAGGATAATGGGCTAAAGGAGTTCATCAATAGAGATGTTCCTACGCCGGGATCTAGCGATGCTGCATTACTTGATGCATGGAAAAAGAATACTGCAAAGACGAGGAGGATTCTATTGGAAGGTGTGAAGGACCAAATTGTGTCCAACCTTCATGGGAAAGCCACTCCATTATTAATGTGGAATGCTTTGACAGACTTGTTCCAAAGTAGAAGTGACTAGAGGAAGTTGGCGCTTAAAGACAAGCTTAGGAAAATAAAAATGGAGAAAGGTGACAGTATTCCAAAATACCTCACGAAGTTTGTCCACTGCAAGGATGAGCTGGGAAGTGTGGGAGTTACTGTTGATGAAGAAGACTTGGTGATATTGGCTCTCCTTGGGCTTCTGAAGAGTTGGCATAGCTATGAAGACTCTGCCAATGGATGGGAGAAACTGCTAGGATGGGAGCGAATTTGGTCAGATCTTGTGCAGGAGGAGACAAGGCGGGGTACCAGTGATGGATCCTCATCGAAGAATGAAGATGAAGAGAATTTTTCTTTGGCTGCCAAAGAAAGGAAAGGGAAGAGGAAGAAATATTCTTCAAAATCCAATGCGAAAGGCAAGAAGCAAGACTTGTCCAAAGTGAAGTGTTTTCACTATCACGAGCATGGACATTTCTCCACTAACTGTCCACAGACGAAGAAGAATAAGAAAGTTTCTGGATCTGAAACTGGAGAGGCCTTAGCCTCGCAATTTGAGCTGGATTATTCCTTGATCGCATGCTTTTTTTCAAGCTGCATGGGATCGGTGTGGTATCTAGACAGTGGTGCGTCTTTCCATATGACAGGAGACAAAGAGGTGTTTAGTGAATTGGAGGAGAAGGACCTCTAGATGCATATAGAGATGGGAAACAATGGTCGGTACAGTGCAATAGGCATTGGGACCATTACCTTTGAGAGGGAGTCCGGTAATCCGTTCTTGTTGAAGAATTTCATGCATGTTCCAAGTCTAAAGAATAACTTGGTCTCAGTCGCAATGACGGAAGACAAGGGTTATGATGCTTTTTTTAGTGAGGGAAAAGCCTTCCTTCGACATAAAACAACGATCAAACCAAGAAGATAGGGGTTCGAATTAAGAATCTCTACAAGCTAGAGGTACATGGATTTGCTACAATGGTGGGCAAAGCAGAAGAAGTGGTGAGCCAGGATGAGGGCGAATTATGGCACAGGAGATTGGGCCATCTTCACCATGGCGATTTGAAGATTTTAGAGAAAATTTCTACTGAGCTTCCTAAGGGTACTCTTGCGCAGTCAAATCAGTGCAAAGGATGTACAATGGGTAAGTTTTGGAAGACCACCTTTCATGAGAAGGAGAACCGTGCTTCGATGATCCTGGAGAGAATTCACACATATGTGTGTGGACCATTCCCAGTTGCTTCAACAGCAAGACACATGTATTATGTGATATTTGTTGATGATTTTTCTCGTAGATGCTAGATCTTATTCATGCAGGAGAAGAGTGAAACGTTCTTAAAGTTCTGTGAGTTCAAGGCATTGGTGGAGAAGGAGTCGGGGAAGCAGGTGAAAGCTCTAAGGAGCAATAATGGTGGTGAATACATCTCAGGAAAATTCAAAGACTTCTGTAGCAAAGAAGGAATTCGAAGAGAACTCATAATGCCTCATAACCCACAGCAGAATGGGGTCGCAGAGAGAAATAACAGAATGATCATGGCTGTTGCATGACCAGGGCCTACAGATGCACTTGTGGGCGGAAGCATGCAACACTGCGGTTTATGTGCAAAACCGTTGTCCTCATAGAGTACTTGGCATGAGTACACCTGAGGAAGATTTTACTAGTAAGAAGCCTAATATTTCTCATTTGAATATTTTTGGCTCACATGTTTACATTCATGTGACGAAGGATGCCAGGAAGTAGCTGGAGCCAACTACAGAAGTTGGGATATTTGTGGGGTACACAGAAACACCCCACAAGTATCGTGTGTATTTTTCAAATAGTCGGATGACTTTTATGCTACGGGATATAAAATTAAATGAGGTGAAAGCCATGAACTTGTCGCTTGAGAGGGAGCTACACTTGCATGCAGAGGAGGAACTACTTGTTCCCAAAGATGATCCTTTGGATGTGGATCAGCCACAGGAGGAGATTCATGGAGTGGAGGAGTCCACTCATGCAGAACCAAACATCAGACAAGGCAGGAAGCATACCACAAAAGCTGAGAGACTGAAGGTGGATGCGGCACAGAATGTAGGAGTCCCTACATCCAACCGCAGATAGAGAAATTCACCTGACCGATATATTGGATACATGGCTCTTATGAGCAAGTGTATTGTGACAGAGCCATATTCTTTTGAAGAAGCAGTGCAGGAGCCCACATGGGTAGATGCCATGGTAGAGGAGTATGACTCCATTGTCAGAAACTGTGCTTGGGAGATTGTTCCAAGGCCGGTGAGAAAATCAGTTGTAGGATCAAGATGGATCTACAAGGTAAAGCAAGCTACTGATGGGAGCATCGAGAAGTATAAGGCAAGATGTTTTTCCTGGGGCTTCTCACAGATTGAGGGGATTGACTATGAAGAAACCTTTGCACCTATCGCACAGTATTCTTCCATACAGACCATCCTTGCTCTCTCAACGTAGATGGGTTGGCACATTCATCAGATGGATGTGAAGACTGTGTTCCTTAATGGGATCATTGAGGAAGAGGTGTACAATGAGAATTCTGAGGGATTTGAGATCTTCAGCGGTGAGTCGCATGTGTGCAGGCTCAAAAGAGCGTTGTATGGGCTAAAACAAGCACCTGTGCTTGGTACACTCGAATCGACAGCTATTTCACTGGACTTGGCTTCACCAAGAGTGAGGCGGATGCAAACCTGTACCATATTGTGGTTGAGGGTAAGATTTTAATCATTGTACTTTATGTTGATGATTTAATACTAACAGGTGATGAGCAGTTGATACACGCATGCAAGGTTGATCTTACAAAGGAGTTTGAGATGAAGGATTTGGGCCTCCTTCATTATTTCCTTGGATTGGAAATATGGCAACGGGAAGGTGAACTATTTGTGTCTCAAGGCAAGTATGCCTGAGAGATACTGGAGAAGTTTCACATGCAAGGCTGCAAGCCTATCGACACTCCTCTTCCAGGAAATTGGAAGAAAGAGGATGCTACATCGGAAGAGGTAATGGATGCCATTGTTTATCGACAGCTGGTGGGTTCGCTCATGTATTTATTCAATACAAGACCGGACATATGCTATGCGGTGAACCAATCCTTGAAGGTACAATGGCGGCTTCAACGTTCTTTTTTGGAATAGGCAAGCAGGTCCTGTGATATATTAGGGCACATCCTAGCATGGTTTATGAAGGTATACATAAACGAGGTAGTTGCATGGCTCATGATGCAGACTGGCAGCTTCTGGTCAAAAGAGAGCACATTAGAGTGGGATGATCGGATCTACAACAGCTTTCAAGAAGAAAGAAACAAAGATCCTACCTACTCTGTGATAGCTAATACATGGCAAGAAGTTTAGCCACATGTAGCTATCTGATGAGGAAGATTCTCCGGGTTGGTTACTTCTACCACATTTAGATCCTACAGTGACAAATACATAACTGAGTTGTAACAACCCCTGCTAATCCCAGGCTCATGATGGATACAAACACAGCTGATAGACTGCACCATCATATCAGAGATTGTGTCTAGTGGAAGATCATGTTGCTTCAGTACACCCCCACAGAGGATCATGAGCTGGAGACTTCCTTGGTTAAAAACAAGGGTGCATCCCGAAGGCTCAGCAAAGACCTGGTGTTTAAAGAACCACACCTTGTTGAGAGGGAGTGTTTAGATTCAACAAGATGAACAGCCAGGCAGGTGAGCTCACCTCACTAAGTGGCCTATGTGTTATTTTTGGCAAGCTATTTTTTAGAAGTTATTTATTCATATTTCTGCGGTAATAAAATATTTTGCCTAGTAGTTGTTTATGAAGTTAGAAAAACATGTTAAAATTTTATTTTTAGAAGTATTAAACAGGTTTATTTGTTATGTTTCGCCAGACCTGTGTGGCCAGATGCATGTTAGAGTGTTGCCATTTCAGAATAATTGTCTTAATTTCAAAAACAACTGATTTTCTTGGAAAGACTTCAAATGCTATACGATGTGGCAACAATAATTTTTATTATAGCTGAATTATGCTATTCATGAGAGGTTTATTGGAGTTGCCTGATGAAGGACCCTAAAGAACCCGGCGGGAAGAGCTATGCACACAGCCTGGAAGCATGACACAGGAGTTGTATTCAGTTTAACTCAGTTAGAATAGTTGAGCTAGTTGTATCTAGTCTAACTGATTGATACACTAGTGAGAGTGGAGTGAATTAATTAGTTAATTAATTCACAAATAATAACTCATTAATAAACTGAAGAATGCATCAGTTAAATACAGTGCATGGAAGTTTCAGTGGAGACCAGTGGAGAGATAGGTGAAAGGGAAAGATGGACTATCTATTGTGACTATTAGTGATGCATTGATTGCATCAAACACACAGTGGAGATGCCAATGAGGATTGCATAGTCAAGGATGGAGTAATTCGAATTCATTCATAGCTATTCTTCAGTAGAGATTGCGTAGTGGAGGCAGGCTAGCAGGTGGCAAAGATCGGTGCATGGATTTGCAAGATTAGGCATGATTAGTGTATGACGATTGTACTGTACTGAGAGCTTGTGATAAGTTTTGTATGCTTGTATGAGATTGTCATATGATCTCCATGTTACATAATATATAGTTGGGGTTTTCAACTTCAGGCTTTCCCGGTTAAAAACTGTGTTATGTGCGATTGATAATTTTTGTTTATGCTTCACATGTGTGTGCAATTAATTTTTCCGCAAAAGATTAAAAAGTGGAATAGATTCAGTATCTTGCATAAACTTAAATAGTGTGAGATCAGGTGGATCTTGGACATATGCATGCTTAGTGCATATAATTTATACACTTCCTTCTTCTTCTTATTGTTGATGTCATATCCAACATCCTTGAGGAGTTCTTCATCTAATGGTGTAGGTTGATATTCTTTCTGCAACTTCTGCTGAATATGTGCTTCCAGAATTTCTGGTAGCACCTACACTTTTGATTTATCTGCAATTGCAGACCTTCCTCTTCTAGCTCTAGTGTAGACATTAGGAAAGGGAGGAACAGGGGGCACTATTTTCATTGATTTGGGTTTGCTTGCTAAGGAAATCTCTTATTTTTCCAACCTTCTTTCATCCTTGACTGCAGAAACATTCGATTTTTTTCCCTTGGCCTTCTTATGAATGTTTTATATTTTTGCCTTTCTCTTTGTTCTTATTTTTGCAGGCTGAGGGTTTGGTTGTGGAATAGGAGGTGTAGGTGCAGGTTGGCCTTCCCTATAGAATAAAAGGTGGTCCCAAGTTTGGTTTCTCTACCTCAACCCTTCTTCAGCTATAAATTTTATCAAAGCTTGATGGTACAAGATATACTCAGAAACATTAGTGTGACTCTAAACCCTTGATGACATTTTTTTTAGCCTTTTAAACAAGAAAAATGGAAGATTAAATGTCTTCATCCCTGCAATATGAAAAATAAACCTCATGTGATAGAGGAACACAACTATATACCTCATTTCACAAGTGAGGTATATCTTGATAAGTTCGATAGCTTCTGCCCATTCATTCTTAAGATGACTACTTGGAATGCCTTTTGCCCAATTTGGATCTATGTGAGCATATTTAAGGAAGCTATTGAGATCTCCTCCTGTAACAACTTTCCCTTTAAACCACCTTTATCCTTCTTGGGGAAGCTTAAAGGCTTCAACGATTGAGTCTTTAGAAACCTGCAAGGTGAGGCCATAAACTGTAGCTTTTTGTCCATTAAAAGAGTTAGAAAAATCTTGATCTAATCCTGAGTGAGAGCTCCCTAACCTAGTGCAAAGAGAATACCACCCTGACCAAATAAAAAAATTCTTACCCTCGAATTGGCATCAAATTTATCTGCACATTGTGGCTCTATTTGATTTATCTTACTACTTGTTTTAGTCATCTTCAGAAAATAAATGACTCTGTCTCATACAACTGATAGGTGGAAGAGTAGGAAGAGTTTTACCTTACAAGTGTGGCCTGTATTCACCTTTAAAAATAGTTTCTGAAATCCAGACTACTTCTCAAACAATGACTCTCAGCAATTCAAACTCAAACAACTAAAAATTGGAATGACATTCTACTACTTTTTAGGTGGTTTTTAAAACCAAAATTTGGTTCATCACCCCATGCAAATCATCTTTCATCATTGAAAATATTCCTCACCATGATATGCGGTAGGTGATAATCCATCATCACCCTTATTTGGCTATGTTTTTCTGTATGGAGTGCTCCAGATGTCTTGAGACTAGCAGATAAGTGAAAAACAGTCACCTCCATATTCTTTGCAATTAATTGGTCGAAATTTCCGGCAACACTGTTGTGCAGCTAGCCAAAAAATTATGGCGTTAAGTGTAATAACCAAGATCTCCTCCATTCATAAAAACACATACCTAAACATACGTAAACTGACTTGGGTTTGACAGGAAGGATGGGGTAACGATTCAGTTCATAACTGCGGGTGACACATGGGTTCAATGTATATTATGACTTGAATTAACTTAATTAACTCCAATATGACACCTATCATTATTTCTAAAAATATTTAAAAAACATTTGAGGCTTATTTACACTATAACACATGGCTTAACTAAAGCAGATGCGCATTTTCGTTTATTAAAAAAAAAAAAACAGAGTATGCTTTCAAAAATTTTGGCAGCATCAGGATAAAAATAAAAAAGACAGAAACAGGAAAATAGCAAATTGTTCAAAAAGGTTAAAACTGGTGCTTCCGGAAATTCCGGTAGCGACCATTTTTTATTTATTTATTTATTTATTTAAATTTTGAAATGTTTTGAAGTTTAATCCTAAAAATAAAACTATGGAATGGACTCATGACTTAGCAAAGAACAATGCTAACATTGGCTCCAGAGGGGATATAGCTCTCCCTGCGACGCTCTAATAATATTTTGTAGTTTCAGTGCCTTTTCATTGGGCTATGGAGTCTTATTATGAAACGCACAGGTATTTACAGTATACTTAGACTACTAATAGCCTTAGTAAAAGAATTTTTTGAGAAAGCGCCCATTGAATGGGCCTCCAAATAGTTCTGCTCCATTAAGATATTGCAACTCAAAAGTGTTGTTCTATAGAATATTTGAGATTCTGAAAGGACCAAGCCACAAAGCATAAAATTTGGAATGCTTACTTACATATTGATGTTGTGCATCCCACTTCAACACTAGATATCTAATCTGAGAATATTATTTTTTAGTTCCTTTATCAAATCTTTCTTTACAACTTCCTGATATTTTCTCACCAAATCATAATTTTGTTCTCTCTTTTGTTACACTTATATGATTTGATAAATTCTCCTATTCATGTCATTTGGCTCAGCTTCATGCTCTTGCATAAATTTAGCCACAGGAATGGATAATTGGACTAGAAAAACAAAACCAGTTCCATAAACCATTTGAAAAGGTGATGTATTAATAGAATTTTTGATTGTCACCCTATTTGCTCGTAAAGAAGACTTTAGTTTTGAATCCCAGGATTTCTTGTTCTGCTCCAACAGTTTGGCAATGATTCTTACCAAAATTTTGTTTGATGATTCAACTAAACCATTCCCATGGGGATAGTAAGATGTAGAGTGAGTGAGTTGAATGCCATAATCTTCACATAAATTTACCAATGTACTGGCTTTAAAAGCACCTGCATTATCTGCTACTAACATTGATGGACATCCAAATTTGGTTATAATTCCTTCCAAAAAATTAATGATAACTTTATGAGTGGAATTCCTGATAGGTATTTCTTCAATCCATTTGGCGAATTAATCAGTTGCAACAAGAATCCAACGATGTTGTCCACTTTAAGGTGGATTAATTTCTCCAAAGAAATCTAAGCCCCATTGCTGAAAAGGTGCAGAAACAACTATGGGCTTGAGAGGCAAAGACTTCAAATTTTCCTTACCAGTTAAATTTTGACATTTTTCATATTCTCTCACCTCAGCACATACATCAGAAAAAAAAAATAGGCGAAAAATATCCAGCTCTCAATATTTTGTATGCAATAGTTCTCCAATAGTTATGAACTCCACGCACACTACTATGCATATCAAAGATAAATTTCTTGGACTCATCTGGACAAATGAATCTCAAAAAAACTCATGTAGGATCTTTCCAATATAAAAAATTATCTTTAATGTAGAATTTAACAGTTTTCAGCTTCAAAAATCTTATTCTACTCTTATCATAATTTGGAGGAGTTTTAAAATGCTGCAGAAAATAGATGATGTCCTTATACCAACTGCATTCTGAAAGCTTTACATATAGTGCCATGCTATCTATAAGTTTAGAAATCTACCCTTCAAATTTTTCATCCATGGAATTCAAGCCCAATACTTTAAAATTTTCTTTAGATAGTAGTTTGGATAATCCTTGGCCTTTTATTACTTTAGTGTGCTTTATCTCTAAATCAAACTCACGAACTTTAGTCACCCACTTGCTTATTTTTCCATCAATATCAGGCTAATATAATATCTCTCTAACATCAGATGAAGGTGCATGAAGAATATAAACTCTAAAATATTTCAGAGCTTTCACTAATGCATAGGCATGCTTTTCCAACATTTCATACTTAAATTCTGCATCTCTAAGTGCTCTGCTGAAAAATTCTATGGGAGCTTCCTTATTTTATGGATATTTTTGTAAAAAAACAACAACAATATTATCTTGGGATGCAAATGAGAAGATCAAGGAAGGATTTTAGTATTCAGGGCTTACCAGCTGAGGCGCTTCAATGATAGATTTTTTTATCAGCTCAAATGAATTTCTGGATTCAATGGACCACTTGACTTACTTTTCCTTCAACATGCAAGTAATATGCTTCACTACTTCAGCAAAATTTGGAATGAACCTTCTTAAGAAATTGATCTTACCAAGGAAATATTGAACCTATTTCTTGGATCTTGAAAGTGTTAAATATTGAATTGCAATTACTCTTTTAGGATCAATTTTCACTCCATATTTAGAAACTATGTGACCCAACATCTTACCTTCCTTGAGAGAAAAATGAGACTTATTTGGATTCAATGATATACCATATTTCCTTCATTTAAAAAACACTTGTCTCAAGTGTTGAAGGTGTTCTTGATCTGAATTTGAATAGAAAATAATATCATCTAAATAGATGACCAATAATTCTTCCTTCTATCCAATGAATGCAAATTCCATAGCACACTAAAAATACCAAATGGACCAAATGGAATATTTGCATACGTGAATGTTCCCTAAGGAGTAGTGAATGTTGTCTTCTCTTGGTCTTCCGTCCAAACTGATACTCTATTGTACCCATAGAACTCATATAAAATGGAAATTATGTTTGAACCAGTTACCTTTTGAAGAATATCTTCCATCTTTGGCAAAGGATAGTTATCTTTTTTGGAGAATTTGTTAAGATTTCTGAAATCTACACATAGTCTGACTTCACCACTCTTCTTCCTTACTAGAACTAGATTAGCAACCAAATCTGAGTATCTCAATGGAATGATGATTTTGACATCCAAAATTTTCTTCACTTCCTTCTCCATCACTGGTAATAGTAGTGGATTGATTTTCCTTAATTTATGCCAAAAAGGCTTAGTACCATATTTCAATGGTATACTATACTCAATGATAGTTGTATCATATTGTAATATATTCATATCTCCAGGCAAAAACATTAAAAAATTCAAAAAACAATGTCTGGTATTCAACCTTTATTTCTACTAATAAAGCTTTTGACAACTTCACATACCTTGGTTCCTTTTTTGTTCCCAAATTGAAATCTTACAATTCTACTTCTGTTTCAGCCAAATTTGGTTTGAATGAGACATCATTGTGATCAAAGAGCTTCTCAAGTGGGATTAAATCCTTGGGAATGTGATTGGTAGGCATATGAATGATAGGCTGATCAGCAATATGTTTTTGTAGATTTTTGGTGTCTTGCAAATCAGCATCATCCCTCATGAAATATTCATCTTGGTAAATGTTTAGGACAAAAAACTCTTCAGTAGCTTCAATGAATTTTCTAATCTCCTGATCATCCTCAAATAATTTCCAATGCTTGACATTATCAAGAATGTTAGGTCTAAACCTAACTTCCACTTCATATTTTAGCTTCATAGGTATTGGAACCTTGAATGAGCTTGCTAAAATAGAAAATGAATCAACCAAAATATTACTTTCCCTTGGAACAAAAGAAATGTTAAAATCCAAGAATGAGTCTTCTACAATGCTCCATACTGCATTCCAGTAATCTCTGAGTCTGGGATGATTAGTTTGATAAATTTTTTTGATTTGCTGAGTGCTAAGTTCAACATCTCCAAAAACAAATATTTCTGAAATATTCATGTTCTTTGTTGCAATTAAACCAATTAGTAGAGCTTCATACTTAGCCACATTGTTAGTTTCTTAAAATTCAAGTTTGAAAGAAAAAGTGGAACTTTCTTTCAAAGGGGAAATGCGAACTATGCCTACACCAAATCCTTCTTTAGAACATGTGCCATCAAAGTAAATTTTCCATAGCTGAGAATCTTCATGACTGATATGTTTTTCAAGAGGCTTCAAAATCTAAAAAAAAATTGCATCTAAGATGACATTATCCATGTGTAAAATTCTTGAACCAACATCAATTTTTATAGAATAAATTGGATGATTATTGGGTTCTTTGTTGTCACTAATGATATATGCTAGATGAGCTTCTCTATAAAGTCTTCCTTGCTCTCCTCCAAAACTAGGGACAGTAGCATAAGTGAAATCCATTTCAAAGGTTCCTCCCAACCTTCTAATCCATGACCTAGAAAGTAACATGCCAAATATAGGAGGGATGTCAGCTACAACAATACCCATCACCATCCCTCTCATGGGTAATTGAAAAAGGCTTACTGCAAGGTCTTTAATGACACCAAGGCATTGAAATTTTTGGGAATCAAAGGAGCAGAGATATTGGTATTCTTTAGTTACCTCAAGACCTAGTTCATCCATTACTACATTGGGAAATAAATTATGTGAGGCTCTAGAGTCCATTAGTAAATTATGAAATACCTTATTGTGAATATTCAGATATATATAGAAAGGAGGGGTAGGGTCATCTCTATCTTCTACCAATGGACCTAAAATAACAGTGGGCTTGTCATCTTGAAAGTTAACAAAATCATAAGTTACTTCGGTAGATGGAGGTTGAAGAGATTTCATAAAGGTATTTTTGAAATCATCATTTTTCATGGCCTCTATAAGAGGAACAAGAATCTTTATCTTTTGTATTTCATTCTCAAAATTGAAAATAGGGGGCAATTTGTGTGCAATTTTTACCTCAAGTGCAGGATTATTAACTTCTACTGGAATTTTCGGTAATTTATATTCTGTTACTTTCTTTTCTGATGGAATTTTGACTACGTCCTTATTATTCTTGGTTTGTACAACAGGTTCTGTATTATCATGAATCTTCTTTGATCTTAGATTATATCAGCTTTGATGATCAACTGCAATCATGGAATAATCAAGAACCACTTCATTATTCTGAGTATATGACATGAAATATTCATACTCTGCTTGTGTAAGATGAATTAACCCTTCTTTCTCTCTCGGATAATTGATATCAGCAACTTCTCCAACCTTTCAGTTTCCTCTTCATCTTCAAATATAGCATTCTGCAAAGGAGGCTGAACTTTTTGATCATCAACATCTCTCCTCTCTCACTGCAAAATTTGAGGAACGTTAGGTCTTCTAAGTTGCTACCTATTAGGCTGATCAAATGAAACATTTCTGGTAGTAGCTGGTCTTGCTTCCATCTTGAGCTTGGGAATATTAGTAGTTAATTACTTGACCATCTTGGTCAGCTCAGCTAACTTAGGATCTATGTCTGAAATTCCTGAATTTGAAACTTCAGGTTTTTTCTTTATTTTTTCTCTGTCAATACCTCCTCTGAGCCTATCATCTGCTAACACATTAGATTATACCTCCATTGCATTGTCATGCATTTGTTTTAGTGTTTTAGATCTCATTTATCACAGTAATAAACAAAAATCAGGATCAAAGGCACCAACATAAGTGATTTTGGATGAAGATTTAGCAGGCTTTATTTCATTAGGTATTTTTCTATACATCTTATTGAATCTCTTAGAAAAATCAAAAACTGATTCTCCTTATTTTTTTTTATTGCACCAAATTCAGTGATATAATAAAAAAAATCTTTCTTATCACCCCATTTTCTTAAAAATGTATCATTTAGGGTTTCAATTCCAGTTATGCTACCAGCTGTCAAGGATCTAAACCATTTTATAACATCACCCTCAAGACTCTAAAAAAAAACTCTCATCTAGACATCTTCATGCTCAATATTTATATTGTCAGCATAGGCATACAAATCAGCAAGGTGTTCTTCAACTATTACCTATCCCTCACCACTAAAATTAAGCATGTACTTGATATAATCTCCTGCAGGTAATGCATTCATAGGCTGAGGTAAAACCAAAGGGGAATACCTTGCAACAAAAATTGCATCCATTCGGTTAGGGGGTGGGTTTGGAACTGCCATGGTGTGAGTTGCTGGGATTTTTGGAATAACAATAGGTGGATTTTGAACAACAGATGATGTGGATACTATTTTTTGGTTGGAAAACAAGGGAGGTACAAGATTTTCTGTAGAATCAAGGGATAAAGTTTATAGGACTTCTTTAGGGAAAACCTTTGAGAAAACAGTAGTAGAAGCAAAAAAAAATTCTTTTACTCTTTTTCTTGATTAGATTTGCAGGGCCAGAAACTGGGATTTTCAAAGGGGAATATGGGTTAGCCCTAGTTCTAGTCCTTCTAGGGGAAAAAACTTTAACAATGGAGTCTCCAGGTGTAAAGCGTTCTAAAAAGACAGCTGGAACTATACACCTCAGAACCAGAATTATAACATTGTCATTCACCCAAGGATAAACTTCAATTCCCCTCCCCAAAAACGGTGCCAAATATGTTAGCGCAAGGAGTCACTCCTTGACTACATAAGGAGTAAGTCTTACACATCATAGTTCATTTAAAATTTTAAAGGGGTTGTTTGAGTTGTGGGATGGTTTCTCAAATATTTTGAAATGATTTTATGTTCTTTAAGACTTTCATGCATTTGGAAAGTATAAATTGTGTGGGTAAAAGGTAGTATATGGAGCAAAATTTACAAGTGGAAGAAGATGGATAGCTGGTACCTATTCCAGGAAATATTCCTATCCTAAATTAATCACACAACTATGATGATGGCTCCTTACACAAACTCTACTTATGCAAATCAAACAACATTCGGAAAATAGTTTGCATGTATAAAGTATTTCAAAAATAATTTATGAAATATTAACTAACATGTTCTATAACACACATATAACTTGCATAAAATTGAAAGCAAATAATTTATTGTTAAATCCTTTAAGAACTTATCACTCACACCTTACTAGTTGCTGCAATTCATATTTTAGAAGAAATTAACAAAGAAAAGAGACACGATACACATTATATATTCCTTGAGTCACAAAATCCTTCAGCAAGAAGCAAATTTTTTTTATATTATATTCAGTCTTCAGGCAGACCAACATCCAACCTAGAAATGATATATACAAGTGGTATATATAGCAAGAGAGGCACCAACTCCATCTCTTCTAAAAATAAGGAAACACTAATTCTAACATTACATAGGTGTCAAAAGACATTACATCCTTATCTCATCGAAATCTAACAGAAAGGACAGATGGAGAAGAAAGAAGAGAAGAATTATGGGATAGAATGTTGTGTGCTATCATGATACCCCTTTTTCTGTTGATTTATCTCCTTGTGTATTGGCTCTTTAATAACCATGTAGCTTCATTTAATAAGACCTCCAACAACATCATAACCACCTTTAACCATCACTTGTATTATCCATTTGGTTATGGGTTCTTATCCATCTCTAACTGGCTCAGAAGAATTTGCTGACAGTGTCAAAATTCAGTTAAAACAGGTGTTATCATAAATAATGGTAACACCCTATTTCTTTTTCAAAAATATATAGAAAATTCTTGAAATTTTATTTAGACTTATATTCCTTGAAACCTAATCTGTTGTTCAAAATTGTAACTAATAAGAAAAAATTTACTGATATCAAAAACCTTTTTTCCTTCCCTCTATGTGTGCTGCAGCTTTAGCCAGATTATCCAAGTCTATTTTGATGCCAATAATTGATTTGGATTTGATTGCTCTTGTGGCTGCTTCCTTGACTGGGGCTTTGTCCTCCTCAGAACCCTTTTGTGTTTTTCTTCTATTTGAGGGCTCTTAGTGCTGCTATGAAAGGGTTGTATTCTTGTTTTTATTCATGGTTTTCTTTGTCCCTGAACCTTCAGGTTTTCCTTCAATATCAATGACCTCTGTCATTTGGATTGGATTATTCAGAGCCTTGGAATTAAGCCTAAAATTGTTGTTTTCTCTGGTATGCCTCTTTCTTGTACTAGAAACAAGTTTAGCTTCTTCCCTCTTCTTCTTACTACTGATGTCATATCCAACATCCTTGAGGATTTCTTCATCTGATGGTGTAGGTTGATACTTTTTTTGCAACTTCTGCTGAATATGTGCTTCCGAAATTTCTGGTAGCACCTGCGCTATTGATTTATCTGCAGTTTCATACCTTCCTCTTCTAGCTCTAGTGTAGACATTAGGAAAGGGAGGAAAAAGGGACACTATTTTCATTGATTTGGGTTTACTTGTTGATGAACTCTCTCCTTTTTCCAACCTTATTTCAGCCTTGAATACAGAAATATTCTCTTTTTTTCCCTTGGCCTTCTTATGAATGTTTTATTTTTTTTACTTTCTCTTTCTTCTTCTTTTAGCAGGACGAGGGTTTGGTTGTGGAACTAGAGGTGTAGGTGGTCTCCCCTATAGAATAAAATGTGGTCCCAAGTTTGGTTTCTATTCCCCAACTCTTATTCAACTAGAACTTTGATCAAAGCTTGATGGTACAAGATTTTGGCGCTGGAATCAACACTTGGACTGCATCAAGTTCCTGAAAAACACATCCTAAATGATAAAGTAATTTAGCTATTTTTTTTATGAGATTGGTAGGTGGTACAAACTCTAATTCACTGAAAAGAGATTTCAGTCAAATCCACAGTTCTACTAATGGGGGTATTATAACTCTATGTGGTAGAAGGGTGCAAGTTTGTAGCCTATGAGGAGAGGAAACTATAAGCTGAGAGAGGAAACAATAGGTCTGTAAAATAGGAATCTACTGCATTTGGTAGATATTCACAAAAGTAGAAGTTTGACAATATTTCATTGAGAGAAAGCTATTTCTAGTCTAACAATATTCTCACTGAAATAACATAAAGAATAACTATCATGAGTGATTCTCTTCCACTGTTATAACATATATTTTACCAGGATTTCTCATTGTGTGAGACTAATTAAAAATGATAAAAACACATAACATTTTTAAGAGGCTAATAGAAACACATAACAGTATGATGGTTTGAAAACTGGAACTGAAAGAAAGGAGATATGGAAACATAATTAAAGTAGACAATACACACAAAAAATTGGTAATAAGTCCTCAGTAGTATCATTCCATTTCAGTCACAAAAAATATTACAAATCATATGAGTGAAAATTCTAAAACCACCAACCAACCCTTTTTACATAGCAGTTTATCACATATATGCAAAAATAATAAACTGTCATCTCCAAAAAAGGAGTAAACCTGTTCCCAAATTTTATTACGATCTCATGCAAGAGACGAGGCTTATCCTAAAACTTTAATACAAAATGCTATGAAATAATGAAAATAATAGCATCAAGGCTAACAATTCGAAGTGGTTTATATGATGTGGCAGTTTATGGGAAGACTCCTCTTCTATTCTAGTGCAACCAACTCCATAAAAATTGTAAACAACAGTGAAAATGACATGTGGTTGTTCCTAGAATGTTTCCTGTTGCCTGGTAGAAACGTGCTGGTACTGAGAGTAGTGGTAGAAAACAGTTTCAGAGTAACTATGCCACTGTTCATTGTTCCTGTCCTTTTTTGGTGGAAAACCCTTTGTAATGGTGGAAAAACTAAAAATTTCTGGATAGAATGCCAAAGGTTCATTTTATAAGGATTACAAAGAAACCATTTGAAAAAGGTTTAATTGATAGGGGAGACATGGAGCAGAATGAATGATAAGCGGGGGGGAGAAAATATTTTAGACATATATCGCAATCGAAAATTAAGATTAGAGTGTTTAAACTTAAGACACAAATGGAAAAAATGCGATTTTGTGATGGGGTGATGTTGTGTCAAAGAAGTGGGATTGATCGCAAATCGCGCATTGGAAGTTTTATTATGAAATGTAGGAGTTAATGTTAAAACTGGAAAAGTGTGATATGCGATGAGATGGAAGGTGGGGCCCAGACAATACTAAAAATCACACATCGCAAGTTTTATTATGAGAAACAAGAGTTAAATGTTAAAACTAGAGAAGTGAGATGTGTGATGAGAATGGAGATGATGTGTCATAACAAATAGTGGGGTCGCCCGCAAATCTCACATCAAAAGTTTTAAGGAATTGCATCTCCTTTGTTAACGTTATCTTGTATCATATGCTATATGCACTGGAGCATTGTGATGACACATGGCCACCCTCATCCCTGCATCACAAGATATATCATTTAACTTGCGAAGTATTAAAACATAAATATAATAATTTCCGATGTGCGAAATTGATCTGTTTGCGATTTAACCTCCATCGTTGATCTGCACCTAGATCTAACGGTCTTCATTACTCTCTCTTCTCTGGATCTCCCACTTTGCTGGTCAATTTATTTTCTTCAATAATTTCTTTTCTTTTAAAGAACTTTGGTTGCAATACTGTCCACAAAGCCTTGATTTGCCTGCTTTGAAAACTGAAACTTCTTGCTGGAGAAATGGTCTCTGTTTACCAGTAGCCTCTTTATTGAGATAACCAAAATCTCAGTGAAATAGCTATACTTTTCACTATGTGTCATATAAAATTTTCATTTCTGAGAAATAGTTTCCCTTTATTGCATTATTGTTTTGACAATTAAATCACAATAGGGGTAGCTATTATTCCAAACAAGGTGACTGTGACTTTATTACCCAAACAATGACAGACCTTCGACACTAACATAAGTAAAAATAGTGATTTTAACTTATTTTAGGACTCTAAAACACTATGACACCTATTCACTTAAAAATACCTTGATGTTGGGACTCTTTTTAATCTTTTTTGGAAATGACTCAAACTTTGGACATGGACTAGGAAATTTAAAAAAATGAAAACAATGACACAATGGTGATTACACCATTAGAAGTTTTAGTGCTAAAAATGGATCCTATTGGGGATGAAGTCCTCCCTATGAGGCTTCAAGGACTGTAGACTCAATGCCTCAAAAACTCTTGAAACTCAGAAGGCTTCTTGAAAATAAAGACTAGGATTGAGCATTGACATACTGAACTCAAAGATGACCATATATATAGACATAAGTACCATTGGGCACAGAGTTGATTGACACATCACACTAGATATTTACAATGGAATGTCTCAACTGACTTACTAAAAAAATAACTTCTTTAGAAAATGACCATTGATTGGGCCTCTGGTCAACCGATCATCATCCAGATGTTTGAGAAGAAAAGTATTGTTCTCCAAAACTTCAGCAATTCTAAATGGCCCAAATGACAAATTGTCAAACTTACCATGCTTTCCATGGTATTCTCTCCTAACATCCCAATGCAACACCAAATCATTCTCCTGAAACAACCACCGATTTTCCCTTTTTCAAAAATATATTTGACTTTAGCCTAATACTTCTATACTTTTTCCAGCAACGATTCTCTAATTTTGTGTGCCTCTATCAATTGCAGCATTCTCCTTTGGATTTTATTTTCATTATCAACTTCATCTTGCAGGAAATTCATCACGAGAAGAGATAATTGCAATGGCATTACAACATCAGTACCATATACAAGCTGAAATGGAGACATTCCAATTGATTTTTTACCACTTACTGTATCTGCCCACAAAGTATATATCAGCTGAGTGTCTTATTTTCTCTTATTTTCAGGAAACATTTTCTTAATGATATTCACCAAAATTTTATTGGATGACTCAGCCAATCCATTACCTTCAAGGTAATAAGCCGTGAAATGATTCAATTCAATCCCATATTGGTGACAAAAGTTGTACATCTTGGTGGACTTAAATGCCATTGCATTATCAGTTACTAATTTATGTGGACAACCAAATCTTGACATAACGTTTTCCAACGGAAATTTAATTATTACTACATCAATAGCATTCTTGTTTGGTACAACTTCAATCCATTTAGTGTGTATCTATGAGAATCCGTCTATGTTGTCCTGATGAAGGTGGATGAATTTCACCGATGAAGTCTAGCCCCCATTATTGGAAAGGAACGTCTGCTAGAAAAGGAATGAGAGGTAATGGTAGCAATGTTTGTTTACCAGAAAATTTCTGACATTTGACACAGCTCCTAACTTTGGCAAATACATCAGAGAAAAGAGTTGGCCAATAATAGCCAGCTCTTAAGATTTTGTTTGCAATGGCTCTCCAATACACACTCCTGCATGTATCTATGTCATAATCACCTAGGATTCTGCTTAATCTACACATCTTAACAAGACTCCAATAGGATCCTTCCAGTAAAGATGGCCTTCCAAAATGAAATACTTCACAGATCTCAATTTAAAAGCTCTTCTTTTAGACTTCTCCATTTCAGGTGGACAATTGAAATTTAACAAAAAGTAAACTATATCTTTGTACCAATCCGAATTAAATATTTCAGGATAATTAGCAATACCTTCTCCATATTCTCCTTTAGCTGCCTCTACATTCGTATTTAAAGCTTCGCAATTAGATTCAGCCATCAAGCAAGCCAATCCTTGACCTTTTATCAATTTAGTTGGTTTGATTTCAACATAAAATTCTAGAATTTTGGTCAGCCATCGTCCCCTTCTGTGATCTATATCTAGTTGCAGAAACACATATTTAACAGTGATATTGGGCACAAAAGAAAATATTTTTTAATGCAACACATAAAATCGGAAAGACTTCAAAGCCTTAACTAATGAATATGCTTGTTTTTTAGTAAAGTTGTACTTTAATTCAACATCCCTTAAAGCACGACTGAAAAAATGAAATTGGCTTCTCTAAACCCTCCTTGTTCTTTTGTAGTAAGACAATTGCAATTGTTTCTTCTGAAGCATATGAAAAAAATAGAAAATGTTTTTCAAAATAAAGACTAATCAAAACTGGTGCTTCATTCAAGGTGGACTTAATTGCTGAAAAATAATTCTTTGCTTCATTTCGCCACCTAAATTCTACATCTTTTTTCAGCAAAACATTTATATGTTTGATTAGCTCTACAAAGTTAGGAACAAAACACCTCAGAAAATTTATTTTCCCTAAAATGACTACAATTATTTTTTATTTCTTGGCAAACCAATTTTCTGAATAGCCTCTACTCATCCCAGATCAATACATATGCCACTTTCTATTACAATATGTCGCAGTAACTTACGTTCTTGCACATCAAAAGACAACTTTTTTGGGTTTAAGGAAAAACCTAACTTTCTGCATTTGTCAAAAACTTGTTTCAAATGTTTCAAGTTGTATTCATCAGATTTTGAATAGATAACTAAAAATCTGTCCTTTTTTCCTGCAAAGGCAATATCCAGTACTCATTGAAAGGTTACGTCTGCATTCATCAAACCAAATGGAATTTTGTTGTACATGAATGTGCCCCAGGGTGTGGTAAATTTTGTCTTTTCTCTACCTTTCTTGTCAACTAAAATCTGATTATAGATTGAAAAGCCATCAATCATTGACAATCTTTTCGATCCTGCAACTTTCTGCAAGATATAATCCATCTTGGGTAGTGGATAGTTATATTTAAAGGAACACTGGTTTAGGTTGAAAAAATTGACACAAATCCTTATTTCTCCATTCTTTTTCTGGACCGAAAATATATTAGCTACCCAGTTAGAAAATCTCAAAGGAAAAATTATCTTTGCTTCCCATAATTCTCTGATTTCTTTCTCAATGATTGGGAGTAGCATGGGATTGATGTGTCTGATTTTTTGTGCTATATTCTTTGCATCTATTTTCAAATGGATCTTGTGCTCCATTATGCTCCTATCATAATTTTTTAGCTCACTATAAGACCATGAAAAAATATCAGCAAATTCTTTTAGGAGTTTGACATATTTAGTTCTAGTTTCAGGAGAGAGGAATTTGGAAACCTTGACTAACTTTGGTTGATCTTCTGTACCAATGTTACATTCTATTGTACTCTCTCCATTAACTTTTCTTTCAAGCTTGAGAAAAAAATCATTATTATCAAACAACCTTTCTAAAGGAACTAAACCCTTAGGAATAAAGCTAGTTTTCAGATCTATAATGGTTTTCCTAGCCATAGTTTTATTAAAAGGGCTGCTATTATGGTTTTCAACAATCTCCTGCTCATCATCAATTTGTATGTCTGAAAACTCTTCTACACACTCTAAAAATTTCTGAATCTCCATGTCATCCTCAAATATTTTCCAGTGCTTGATGTTATCAGGAATTGAAGGTCTATTTTTTATTTGAACATCATAGGTTGCCTTGACATCTAGAGGAACTTTGAAATTACTAGTGGCAATAGCTAGGGAATCAGCAATTTGATTTTCTCCTCTAGTGACAAAATTTATATTAAATGCTGAAAATTAATGCTAAATCAAATCCCAGACTTCATTCCTATAATTCTTCAATTTGGAATTTTTCACTTGGTAATTGTTTCTCACCTTCTTAATCACCAACTCTGAATCACAAAATGCAATTATATGTTCTGCTCCCAAGTCTTTTGATGCCTTCATACTCAGCAATGTTGTTAGTGGTAGAAAATTGTAGCTTTTATGATATGGTCACCTTCTGCTGAGTAGGAGAAATGAGGACTACACCGACACCCGATCCTTCTCTTGAAGAGGCTCCGTTAAAGTACAATTTCCAGATTTTTCCTTCTTATGAATGCTGCTGATTTTCACCTTGAAAGTGTTGTTTTTCACTTATTTTAGGCTAGAAATCATTATCATCAGCAGCAAGGTGCATAATTGATGACCCCAATTCCTTTTCTTCAGCATATATGGGATGGTTTGATGGATTATACTGATCACTAATGATTTAGGCCATTTGAGTTTCCCTATACAGCCTTCTGAATTCCCCTCCAAACACTGGGATGGTAGCATATGACATGTCCATCTGAAGGGTACCTCCAAATTTATTAGACCAAGATCTGGAAAGTAACATCCCAAATCTCGAAGGAATGTTGGCAACCACAATGTACATCATTAATCTCTTCATAGGTAGCTGGGTAAGGGAAACAACCAAATCCTTAATCACTCCTAGACACTTGACTTTTTTGGAGTTAAAGGTGTAAAGGTCATGATATTTCTTAGTGATCTCTAATCCCAATTCATTCATCACTTTCTTTGGCACGAGATTGTGGGAAGCTCTTGAATCTAACAGACAATTATGTAGAAATTTTTCATGTATGCTAAGTGACAAGTACAAAGGCAGTGAGTTATCATCATTTTGGTCTTGGAAATGCCAACCTAGATAAATTGTGGGATGCTCATCCTCAATATTGACTGAATCAAGAGTGAGAGGAGGTTGTAGAAGACTTTTAAAATATGCTTTATATGTTGGAGTTTTCAATAATTCTAGGAGTGGAACTGGAATTTTGATTTTATTCAATTCAGATTTGAAACTGAAATAAATTGGAACTAATTCATTATTTTCTATAGTAATTTTAACAATTGGGGCTGAATTTTGAGGTGGAGGAACCTCATTTACTTTGGCCTTCTTCTTAATAGCTTGTTTATCTGAATCTGATTTTTGTTGAGGCTGTTGAACAGGACCTTTGGACCTCAAAGGATAATTTCTGTTTTGAACTTCTTGCTATTTTTTATCATTCTATGCATAAATTTGAACATTCATATCATTGGAAAGCAAACAGATCCTTGATCTATCTTCATATTCATGTAATGTCAAACGTGTTGACTGTGTAGTTTCTCCTACAAGGTTTGTTTCTTCATTTTCTTCCTCATTTCCTTGTTTTTCTTCTTTAGAAAAATTCTTCAAAGGAGGCTGAACATTTTGATCATCAGCATTCCTCCTTTGGCATTGTAGGTTTTGTTGAGGCTGAAAAGGCCTCTCGAAGGGAGCCTGATTTCTATTAGCTTCATTTTTATTGGCTCTAGCAGCTTGTTTATTTTCTACGTCTAATTTTGACATCTTAGAGGCGAGTTCCTTGATCAAATTGGAAATTTGATCGATCTTTTCTTCTACTGAAAGAGACTTAGAAGAAGAAGGATTTTCTTATTTCATCTTCTTTTTGTCTATTGCTGCCTTTTATTCCTCCATTTTTAATTTTTTAGAAGCCATGAGATTAGACTGCACTCCAATTGTAGCCTCGTGCATACTTGTCAGTGTTTATGCTTTTTCAACCCTCAACCATAAGGAAAACTTAGAATCTAAAGCATTTGAAAAAATTATCATAGCTATGGTCTTAGTGGGTTTAATTTATTCAAGAATTTTCTATTAAATCTTATTAAATCTCTTAGTAAAATCATCTAATCTTCTTCAGAGTTCCAAATTCTGTAAGATAATAAACATAGTCTTTCCTATCACACCAATGCTTCACAAATATCTCTTCTAATTCATCAATTCCTATTATTGAATTTGGAGCCAAACTTCTAAACCATTTTCAAGCTTCACCATCCAAGCTCTGAACAAAGAGTCTTGACCAAACATCTTCATGTTCAATATTCTGATTGTCAACATAACTATAGAAGGCCAAAAAATGTTCCTCAGCAGAAACTTCTTATCCCTCCCTAGTGTATTTTGGAAGGTATTTCAAGTAATCTCCTTGGGGAAGTGGATGCAAGGTTTGAGGGAGAACAAGTGGTGCATATCTCGCAACCCCTATCTATTGTCTCCTTGTAAGGGCAGGCTGGGCCATATTTGACTGATGTGTAGTTGATGTAGTTGTTTAGGAAATAGGAATTACAATTGGTGAATTCTGATTCTGATTTAGGACAACATAAAATTGGGGGTCTTGAGATGATTTTTCAGGCTTCAGAACTAAGAAGAGTTGGTTTTTAAAAATATGAATAGAAGATGTCTTGAATTCTCCTTCAGAAGAAGAATCAGAATCTAAAGTTGTCTCTTGAAGGGATGGAGTTAATTTAGCTTTATTTTGCTGAGCAAGGAAATTAGATAAGTTAAAAGTAATACCTTTAGATACAGATTCTTCAAAAGTATGAGAGGAAGATGACCCAACATCTGGATTTGGAGAAAAAGGAAAATACTCTTGCTAATGGGTGATAAGAGTCTAGTATTCTGGATGAGTTTGAAGGAAATTTAAAATAGTCTTGAAGTCTTCTTCAGTCAAAATATCTCTATCAAGAAAAGGTGCAATATCCAATACTTGTTCTAATTCCCCTTCAGTCAGCACAAACTCTTCTAATTATTTCCGACAGTTAGAAATTCAGTTTCTTCCCCTTTGACTAGAACAATACTTATTTCAGTTTTACTAGGTGATGAGTAAGAAAAAATTTCAGCCGAGCCTAGCTCAACAACATCCACTTTATTTTCTAAAGGAGTAGCTTCAACTTGAGATTTTTCAGTAGAATTTTTTGAAACTAAAACCTCTTTATATTCTAAAGTAGATGAAGGTACCTTTTTCTTTGGAACATACTTTTTATGTACCTTCTTCACTGAGTGAGTTGTGGCTTCAACTGATCTCTGTTTTCCTTTAGCATCTTTGATGATTTTCTATGGGTCAAAAACTGGAGTCACAGTTGGAGATATATGATTCCTCCTTGTAGAAGGAGGTCCTGAAACTCCTCTTCCTCTTTGTGGATTCACCAGGTGAACAAATTTGCAGTCTTCTTCAGGTCACCAATTCTTGTTCACCATCAAGAACTGATTATCAACAATTCCTAACAATAGACTTAGGAGAATACTTCGTTACAAGGCCTTCGTCTCCCGGCAGACACACCAAAAGTTGTTGGTGTTGGAATTAACACTTGGACTGTAGCAAGCACCTGACCAAACACATCCTAAACTATAAAGGAATTTAGTGATTTGTTTTATGAGATTGGTAGGTGTTACAAACTCTGATTCAATGAAAAGAGATTTTAGTCAAATCCAAAGTTATACTAATGAGGGTATTGTAACTTGATGTGGTAGCAGGGTGAAATTTTGTAGCCTATGAGGAGAGGAAACTATAAGATGAGAGATCCAACAATAGGTCTATGAAAAATAAATCTATTGCATTTGGTATAAATTCACAAAAGTAGTAGTTTGACAATATTCCATTGAGAGAAAGATATTTCTAGTTTGACAAGATTCTCACTGAAATAACATGAATAATAAATATCATGAGTGATTCTCTTCCACTGTTGTAATGTATATTTTACTAGGAATTCTCATTGTGTGAGACTAATAAAAATTGATAAAACACATAACATGTTTAAGAGGCTAATAAAAACACATAACAATATGATGGTTTGCAAACTGGAATTGAAAGAAAGGAGATTTGGAAACACAGGTAAAGTAGACAATACACACAGAAAATTGGTAATAAGTGCTTAGTAGTATCATTCCATTTCATTCACAAAAAATATTACAGATCATATGAGTCAAAATTCTAAAACCACCAACCAGTCCTTTTTATAAATCAGTTTATCACATACATACAAAAATAATAAACTGTCATCTCCATAAAAGGAGTAAACCTGTTCCCAAAATTTATTACGATCTCATGAAAGAGATGAGGCTTATTCTAAAACTTTAATACAAAGTGCCATGACATAATGAAAATAACAACATCAAGGCTAACAATTTGAAGTGACTTGTATGATGTGGCAGTTTATGGGAAGACTCCTCTTCTGTTCTGGTGCAACCAACTCCATAAAAAATCTAAACAACAGTGAAAATGGCATGTGGTTGTTCGTTGAATGCTGCCTGGTGCCTGGTAGAAACATTTTGGTACTGAGAGTAGTGGTAGAATTTTTTTTCAGAGAAAATCTGTCATTGTTCCATTGTTCCTCTCCTTTTTTTGGTGGAAAACCCTTTGTAATGGCAGAAAACCCGAAAACTTTTGGATAGAATGGCAGAGGTTATTTAAATGAGACATTACAAAGAAAACCTTTGAAAAAGGTTTAATTGATAAGGGATACATGGAGCAGAATGAATGATAAGCAGGTGGAGAAAACCTTTTATACATATATCCCAATCGCAAATCAGGATTAGATCATTTAAACTTAATACACAAATGGAAAAAATGTGATTTTTCAATGGGGTGATGTTGTGGAAAAGAAGTGGGACCGATCGTGGATCGCGCATTAGAATTTTTATTATGAAATTTAGGAGTTAAATGATAAAACTGACGAAGTGTGATGTGCGATGAGACGAAAGGTGGGGCCCAAACAATACCACAAATCATACATCGCAAGTTTTATTATGAGAACCAAGATTTAAATATTAAAATTGGCGAAGTGCGATATGTGATGAGAATGGAGGTGACGTGGCATAACAAATAGTGGGGTCACCTAAAAATCAAACATCGAAAGTTTTAAGGAATTACCTCTCTTCTGTTAACGTTATCTTGTATCATATGCGATATGCGCTGGAGCGTTGTGTCGACACGTGGCCACCCTCATCCCCGCATCGCAAGATATATCATTTAACTTGCAAAGTCTAAAAACATAAATATAATAATTGCTGCAATGCGAAATCGATCTGTTTGCGATTTAAACTCCATTGTTGATCTGTGCCTAGATCGAATGGTCTTCACTGCTTGCTCTTCTCTAGATCTCCCACTCTGCAAGTCAATCTATTTTCTTCAGGCAGTGCTTTAATTATAAATAACTCTAGTTGTAATACTGTCCACAAAACCCTTATTTTCCCACTTTGAAAATTCAAACTGCTTGCTGGAGGAGTCTTCTCTGTTTACCTGTGGCCTCTTTATTGAGATAGCCAAAATCTCAGTGAAACAGTTGTGCTTTTCACTGTGTGGAATATATGACTTTCATTTCTGAGATATAGCTACCCTTTATTGCATTACTATTTTGACAATGAAATCACAACATAGGTAGATATTATTCCAAAAAAGGTGACTGTAATTTTATTACCCAAACAACGACTGACCTTCGACACTAACATAAGTCAAAATAGTGATTTTAACTTATTTTAGGACTCTAAAACACTATGAAACCTATTCACTTAAAAATACCTTGATGTTGGGACTCTTTTTAACCTTTATTGGAAATGACTCAAACTTTGGACATGGAGTAGGACATTAAAAAAAATTGAGAAAAGTGACACAATGGCGATTACACCATTAAAATTTTCAGTGCTAACACAAGCTATACTCAGAAACATTAGTGTGATTATGAACCCTTGCTGACATTTTTGTCAGGATTTTCAACAAGAAAAATGGCAGATTTAATGTCTTCATCCCCGCAATATGAAAAATAAACCTCATGTGATAGAGGAACACAACTTTATACCTCCTTTCACAAGTGAGGTATATCTTGATAAGCTTGATAACTTCTGCCCATTCATTCTTAAGATAACTGCTTGGAATTCTGTTTTCCCAATTTGGATCTTTGTGAGCATATTTGAGGAAGCTATTTAGATCTCCTCTTGTAATAATATTCCCTTTGAACCACTTTTATCCTTCTTGGGGAAGGTTAAAGGCTTCAATAATGGAGTGTTTAGAAACCTACAAGGTGAGGCCATAAAATGTAGCGCCCTATCCATTAAAAGAGTTAGAAAACTCTTGAGCTACTCTTGAGTGAGAGCTCCCTAATTTGGTGCAAAGAGAATACCACCCAAATTGAATAAAAAAAATTATTACCCTAGCATTGGCATCAACCAGATCTACACCTTGTGGATCTATTCAATTTATCTTACCACCTGTTTTAGTCATATTCATAAAATAAATGACTATGTCTCCTACAATTGATAAGTGGAAAAGTAGGAAGAGTTTTAACTTACATGTGTGGCCTGTATACACCTTTGAAAATATTTTCTGAAATCCATACTCCTTCTCAAACAATGACTCTCAGCAATTCTATCTCAACAACTAAAACTTTGAATGACATTCTCCTTCTTTTTAGGTGGTTTTTAAAACCAAACTTTAGTTCATCGCCCCATGCAAATCATCCTTCATCATTGAAAATATTCCTCACCATGATATGCAGCATGTGATAATCCATCATTACCCTCAGTTGGCTGCATTTTTCCATATGGAGTGCTCCAGATGTCTTGAGACTAGAAAATCTGCGATAAACAATCACCTCCGCAGTCTTTGCAGTTAATTAGCCGAAATTTTCGGCAGCAGTGCTGTGCAGCCAGCCAAACAGTTATGGAGTTAACTATAATAACCACGATATCCTTTATTCAGAAAAACACGTACCTAAACATAAGTAAACTAAATTTGGTTTGATAGGCCGAAAGGGGTAGCGATTCAATTCATAACTGCGGGTGACACATGGGTTCAATGTATATTACGATTTGAATTAACTTAACTGATTCCAATACAACACCTATCATTAGATATAAAAATATTTTAAAAGGATTTGACGTGTACTTACAATATAACACATGGCTTAACTAAATCGGATGCTCTTTTTTGTTTATTTAAAAAAAAATAGAGTATGCTTCCAGAAACTCTGACAGCATCAGGATACAAATAAAAAAGACAGAAACATGAAAATAACTAGCTGTCTGAAAAGGCTAAAACTGGTGTTTCCAGAAAATCTGGTAGCGACCAAATATATATATATTTTTAATTTTAATTTTTTTTGAATTTTAATCCTAAAATAAAACTATGGAATGGACTCATGACTTAGCAAAGAACTATGCTAAAAACAACGTTTTCAGGTCTAGTACTTCATCCTCCTCTGAAATACCTAACTCTAAGAGGGGTAGGTGCCGCCTGTCATAGGATTAACTAGGGGGATTTCAAGCAGGGACAAATTTGTTTCTCTATCAAGCTATAATGGTTTTGATTCAATTTCCTCCACTCCTTTTCTTGCTTCCTCTTATTGTTTTTGGGTTTCTTATTCTATCCTCTTGATTTCTACTTCTTCTCTCTATTTCTTCCTTTCTTCTTCTCTATCCTACTCCTATTTCCTTTTATCTTCTTCCTCTATCCTTTTATGGTCCTCTTCATTTTATATCACCTCTTACTCTTTCTTTCTACGTGCTTCCTCAACTTTCTTCTTTCTCTGCTCTTCCTTATGTTGCTTCTTTTGCTTCTCTTCTTCTTGTTGCCTCTAGACCTCTTCCTTTTGTTGTTGGTCTAGCACATATTATGTTCTCTTGAGATATTCCTCCCTTTTATGTCTGAGTTATAGCTTTTTCCTTGCTGGGGTGGTATTTCGTCTTTCCATAATTTCTTCATCAACTTCTTCCTCTAGATATTTTGGGGAATAATTTCACGTGGTATTCTTTGGCTTCTTGGCTTGGTAGGAAGAAACCCCTCCGAGATGTGTGTTTCTCTTCATGGTAGGGGATCTGTGTTGTAAACTCAAGTCGCCTTGAGAGTGTCTTTCTTGTTCTCCTCCCACTTCAAGCTCTTCTCCAGGGCCTAACTACCTGTGTGTTATACCAACTCCTCCCCTCGTCCTTTAGAGTTGTCTTAGTGTGTTGATAGGAATAATTCAACTTGGCCTGTTTTTAGTGTGCTAGCATAATCCTTTCTAGTTCGTAGAATCTAAAACCTAATGGTATGAATTGAAACCCTTTCATCTGCTCAGCCTCACATTCTATCTCTTTGAAATATTTAACTGTATAAGCTTTGATGGTGAGTGGGAGAGTTCGCCACGAGATCTTCTTTCCTTTTCTTAATGTCTTAGAGAACTTGCTTGACATCTCGTGATAGAATTCCTAGAGTAGCAGCTTGTCGGTGAAAATTTTTGGAAATGCATGGTGTTATAGGTCAATTTAGGCATCATTACTAATGACCAGGTTAACTGGGCATCATCTCCAGGACCAATGTATAGGGTCTATCATCCCCTAACATTTCAATTGCTATATGCCCTAAGACAATTGAACAAGAAAAATCAATCAAAGACTTTCATCTGCAAAGGTTTCCAAGGTTTGAAGTTTATAATATATCATATGAGAGCTCACCAATGCTGCCTCTAAAGGGACTAAGTGCATTGCATATGCAGGTATCCCTATGCAAGGTTACTCTGCAAAGCACTTCCCGACATCTATGGGTGTGTTGGTCAAATTGGGAGCGAAATTCTCATTGTTCTGAAATCTCCACTTGGCCAGTGCCTTCTAGAAGAGTTCACATGTGTCAAACTTCGAATCCATGTGCTCATTTGACATCTACAAGATTGGGAACATGTCTTGCCTATTATTGGAAATTCATTGATTGTAAAAATACCTCAACCTCTCTATAAATTGAGCACAGATCTTAGTGTTTGATAAGGAAGAATTTGTGTAGAGAAATGCTGGTGGATTTTTCATTGAGGAGATTTATTTCAGTGATAGTTTGCTGGAGATATCTGCATTGTGATGAGGCTGGGATGCTGCTGGAGATGGTGGCGCTAAATCAGTCATTTGGTTGAAACCTCCCCTTCTATCATTAATAAAGAATACAACTTACTTTTCCCTATATGCATCTGTATTAGCTTTGATTTTACATATTGCAAGATCTTAGTTGATGTATATAGTTTATGATTTACTGTTTTAGCAAACTAACTTGAATAGACATCTGTATTATTGCTATCTTCTGTTGTTTAGTTTTCATTCTTGCAGGAAATATTTTTTACAGTCGGCTAGAATTTGAAGCTACAACGGAAGCGAAAGAAGGATTGATTTGGAAGCGCTTGGATTCCAAGTAAGAATATAATCCATTCTGTGTGTCTATTCTTAGTTAGGAAAATTAGTCGTATAGTCTTTAACTTGTTGTTCTAGATTAGCATCTGTCTAGGGAAGCGTGTTTTATTCGTAATTCACAATTCTGTCCAACAAATTGATGACTCCACTGGGGAGATTACTATTTATCCTAGGTGTTTTATCCTATGATTTTCTCTATTTATTCACCTAGTAGTTGTTACTCACAAAGATTAGGCTTTTTAAGATCAAAATTTGCAAAAGAAGTGTGTTAAATAACTGTGTTTTTTGTTTGACACTGTGCCCAACGCACTCTTGGATAGGACACAGTGCTTTGCATAGCACTGTCTCCCTTTCAGGCCTACATTGCAAAGAACTATCTCTCTTTAGAGATTTTGTTGCCTCCTGAAGCCATCCAAATTCCCTTGAATTTGTCTTTGCAGTTTGTTTTAGTTTGTTTGCTGACGTGTTTTGAAAATCTTGAGCCTCATATTGACTAGTGAATTCATCTACCTCTTCCTCCTTTGAAAGAAAATTTGTTTAATTTTTGTTTAAAGAATATTTATTTATCATTGGCAAGTTAATTTCAAAGTATTTTTATTGTCACATTAGATCCATTTTCTTTTGAAAAAAGGAAATTGTCATAAAATATTCGTTTCCTGATAGGAGAAATTGTTGTTTCATTCCTAATTTTTCCTCAAAAGAGAAATTGTTGTTTGTATTCCTCATTTCTCAAAATTAAAAGGAATTTGATTTTTTTTATTTAGTCCACTTAGTTTCTTTTTTGCATTCATAACATTAAAGGAACCGAAAAGAAAAATCTGCATTTACATGTCGTATTTTGTGTGTTTTTAAAAAAGGAACAATTAGGAAATTTGCACTTCGTTTGTGTCCTTTGATTTGTTTTCTCGCAAATTGTTTACTCTTTCCCTCTAGTAGCTAGGATTTTCATTGAAAAACTAAAAGTGAAATATTGCTTATCATTCTTAGTTGCATTTTAGGAATTTTCCAATACATCATCGCTGTGAACCATTGAAAGGAAAATTGTTAAGCAAGATCAACATAAAATTAATCTCAATTTACCTAACAAAGCATTGGAACCATAATGATAACATTTATAAGGTCTAGGCTAGAGAAGTGTTCTGGCATCATAAAACATAGCAGTTGTCGTTAAATTGTATGTGATACATTCCCTGTGTGATACCTCACTCCACGTATGTAAGTATATTGTAGCTCGTCCACGTACTTTCGGGTATATCGGGTGGTGTTACAATAGGATAAGTATAAAGGGGTGCTTTCACTGTGCATTTTCACATCAGATAGTGCTAATATGGACTTGGGTCTCCACGTACCTTCAGGTATATTTGGGAGGAAAAATTTTAGGTGCTATCCATCCATAGTGAACCAAGTCAGTCACCTTGTAAATTGTGATACACCGAACACAACATTCAGGGATATTGTCTGCCCGTACTTCTTCATTCGCTAGGAGGTATTCTGTAGTTCAAAGTTTCTTGGTAAACATTTTTGCCTAGCATTACCATTTTATTTTTTTTATTTTTTTTTGGTTAAAATAAATTATTAATCGTGGAAGAACAAAATCCTTCCCCCCGTCATTCGCGTAGACTAGCGTTAAAACCACCTTTACCACCAGAAGTTACTTCTGGTAGGCGAAGGTGATCACGATCTGCCAAATCAATTACAATACATACCTCTGGCGGAACATCATATTTCCATAAACCAGAGTTAGCTCAAGTTGTTTCTACATATCCCGGTTCATCTACTATTGTCGAAAAGGAGTCTTCACAGCTACCCATGGTCACGATCCATCCAGTCAGTGAGACCATACCTCCTGGACCTGACATTTTTCAACCAAAAATTGATCCAGATCCAGTATTTTCTTTGCCAGAACATTGGAATCCTGAAGTCGTACAATCGGAAGTTGTTCCTACCTTGGTCATCCCAAAAATTTCTATAGCTATTGAATCTCCCATATCACACAGTCAACCACCTGAAATATACTTTGGGCCTGAAGGTGAAATACTTCCACCTGGTTTAATTGCGATTGAATAAATCACACAAGACGAGACACCTTTAACTCCAACCCATTTTGGGGAGGACCTTTACATGTCTGAGCATTTTTCTCAATCGACACCATTTGCTTGTTTTGATCCTGTTCCTTTTCAAACTCCCATCGATTCAAAAGGGTATACACTTGGTCAAGTAACCATGACTGAAATAATATCTTTTGTTGGGCCATCTATTCCAATTACGTCAGCTCCCACCCTAGCTACTCCGTCGATGTTTACAACTTCACCAGAGACATATTTTCATGGTGGCCCTTTGGTCCCATCAGGTTACAAATAATTATTTGGAATTTTCTCTGGTGCATCTTCAAATCCATGGACTTTACCAATGTCATCATCCAGTCTTTTAACTGGTAATCCTATAGTAAGTACTGAACGACTTGATTCATTATACACATCTTCAAGGAAATGTCAAGTTGGTCCTTTTGGGTCTATTCCTTCAAGTACCATATCAACTGGACTCCCAACATTTGGAGAGCAATATTTTCCATCTTATTATCCTCCTCATGTTGGGGGGAAACCTTTGGTCACCCAATATGACAGTACTCCGTAACTTTTTGGTCAACCTAATGTCAAAATGCATGTTTGTCAATGGAAACCCACTCTTCCTATCCAACCACAAATGGTTATATACTCGTATCAACTAGTTCAACCTGTTACACCCAAATCATTACCACTTGTCAATACAAATTTACCCCTGTTATAGAACCAAAATGTTTTACAACCTTATCAAGCGAGTCCTTAAACTCAATATCATCAAATTTTGGGTCCACAGATTCCAAATCCTTCAGTTAATTTACAACAACCTGTATCTGGAATCACCTATTCACAAGATGGTCTACCATTTTTATGGGATGTCACAATCGCAGCCTGGTTATACCTATCAACCGAATCCAAGTTATCCTAATTTGGGTTATAAAATTGGTGGACAGACCCCTTGGCAGCTACAAGCGCAAATGCCTCAAACTTCATTTCAACAAGTATTATATCCATGTTTTGGTCAACAGAATCCTCAAGCATTTCCTTTTAAAAACAACCCCTATCTGGGTTACCAGCAGCAGATTTCTTATGTTGGTGCTCAAAGGCTTGTTTCTCAAGCAATTCCATCTTACCCTGGCTATGCTCAACCTGACCTTAATCGATAGTTGCCCTTTGTTGCAACTTTAGAGTTACCAGATTTAAATCGGTTAACCAATGAACCAATTAACTATGCTCCTTGGTGGCCAGTGATACCTCATAAATTACCCTCAGATATTACTAAGTTCAATGGAAACCCTGGAGAAGATTCATTGACTCATTTCATAACTTATAATTTATGGTGTTCATCAAACTCCTTGAATTATGATTCTATTCGACTATATCTTTTCCAGCATATGCTCACAGGTCCGGCTGAAAAATGGTACATTGAATTACCTAGAGCTTCTTTTGATAATTTCACAACCCTAGCTACTGTCTTTTTTACTCATTTCCAATTACCCATTAGATATGAAACTGGAATGAAACTCTTGACCAATTTAAAATAGACTAATGCTACTCACATTTCTGATCATATTCATGAGTGACGTCATCATCGTCGAATGGTTAAGACATTTGTTCCAGATCATCTCCTTACTGAATGGTTCATTAATTCCCTGTTACCATCTATAACCAAGGATGTGTCTAAGGGTGGTGTCATCATAGAAGAGAAAGTTATTTCTCGTGCCCAATATTTAGACTTGATTTATACTCAGTCTGGCATGCTCTATGAAAAAATTCCTAACTCGCCAAGATCTAATTTTACTGTTCCTCCTTAATTAAAGGACTCTCATGCCGGAGAAGGCTTGATAGAAACTGCAAGCACACACCACGCTACTGTATCTAATCCTGCTTCTGCTTCCAAAATTAATGACGTGTCATTTGGAAAAGGTAAAAGTGACAAGCAACCTGGAAGTAAGAAAAAGGGGAAATCTAAGAAAAAGCAAACTTGTAACCCGCGGGAAAGATCATCTGATCAATCATCTGGACCTAAGAAACCTTGTTATCCATGCATAATATGCAATGAGGAACACTTTTTTAGGGATTTTCCTCACCGCGCTGAAGTCTCAAAAATCATCAATAATTCCCATGCATCAGCTGTGTTGATAGACCCATTTCCAAATCTGGACACAAACATGGTTGCTACGGATCTAGCTCCTAGTTCCCATGTGTTACTTTTATCTGTTACAAAACCTTCAACAAATATTTTGGTGTCAATGCGTAATAAATATTATGGTATTCAAGCCACTAATCAACCTACTACCTCGACAACGAATCCGTCTACAGAATCAGTGCTGCCTACTACTATTACTGAATTGACAATCAAGCCACCAAAGGAAGTAATTCACAAATCGACATATAATCCTAGAGCAAGAGCTGCGCATAATTATAATATAGTTGAATATTTAGCTCAATCCCCTTCAGCTATGTCTGCTCTTGAGGTATTACAAAATTTTCCCTCCCAAAAACAAGCTTTATTTTCGACTATTAGTGGAATTTATCCAATTGATTCTAATCTTATCGTCTTTAATCATACGGGCTATGTGCTGCAACTACCAGCAGAATTGGCATTCTCCATACAGGTAAATGTTCTCAATCACCTTGTTCATTGCACTATTATTGATGAGGGAGCATCTACATGCATTATGTCTCTAAATTGTTGGAAGTCACTTGGCTCGCCATGCTTATCACAATCATCAATTACATTGAAGGCATTTGATGGATGTACATATAAACCTTGTGGTATTATTAATAACCTGTATGTTGAACTAGGGGGAAAAACAGTGAATGTTGATGTTGAGGTTGTTGACGGACCCTTTGACTATAATATTTTACTTGGAAGGCCATGGGTATATGCAATGACTGCAATTGTTTCTACATATTTTAGAATGATTGCCTTTCCAAATAAAGGTACTATCACAGTCATTAATCAACTATCCTTATTTACCTCTGCTTCGCAGGTAACTGGATGCATTCCGTTTGTTCACATACCCAAACTAGAACTTTAGAACATTGGCATAGGACTCTTAAAGGATTCCACTTTAATGGAAACCTTTGCATTAATGCCACCTGCGACATCAACAGAAATTGAAAGTATAGAGACCTGCTACATGATCTCTTCCACTCTATCTAGCTTAAGGGAGAGTACAAGTGATTTTGATATTTCTGCGTTGGATCAATTTCTACCACCCAACCCTATTGAGTTGGCATAGCAATCAATCTATTTGGCTTGGGCGGCAAATCTGAAATCAGCGTCGCCGAGTGTTTGGGTTGATCGTTCCTTAGATTTTGGTACTCCATCTGATCCATTTTCCTCAATGTTCTTGACAGATGAGAATATTTTGGAAGCCATTATGTCAGATGGAGAACCATGGGAAGATTATCATCATCATTCCCGTCTTCTTGATTATGAAGAAAATAATCTTAGTGGAATATATCACCCATCCATCAAAAATTTCTTTTCGAATTCTTTACCCATTAATGCAATTGATTCCGAGCGAAATATGTCAAATATTGAAGAAACCATTTCTATCGATATTTCGACCAAACTTGGCATTGTAGAAATTATTCATGTCGGTGTACCTTGTTCTCCATCAGAACTCGAATCATATCGCTCTCTCTTTCATGAATTCCGTGATGTATTTTCTTGGTCTTACGAGGAAATTCCAGGCATATATACTAGTATATTTGAACACACTATTAATATGTATCTTGATGTCAAACTGGTGCATCCACGGCTTCATCATGTTCATCTGAAGAAAGCCGCTGCCATCAAAGAAGAAGTTGAAAAAATTTTGCGTGGTGGTTTCATATACCCTGTTCCGCTAACTGAGTCGGTTTCCAATATCGTTCCGGTCATGAAAAATCAAGGAACCATTAGAGTGTGCGTCGATTATCGGGATGTCAATCTTGCTTGTCCAAAAGACAACTATCCTACTCCCTTTATCGACCAGATTATTGAAGATTTTGTTGGATGTGAAATCTTTTCATTCATGGACAGATTTTTAGGCTACAATCAAATCAATATCCGCCCAGAGGATCAACATAAGACAGCTTTCATCTGTCCCTGGGGCACATTCTCTTATAGGAAACTACCGTTTGGTTTAAAAAACACTAGGGAAACCTTTCAAAGAGCAATGGATTATTCTTTCAATGACATCAAGCACATTGTTCAACCATATCTAGATGATTTACCAGTGCATTCATGAAATCAAACTGATCACCCGATGCATTTGAGAGCCATTTTATTACGCTACCGACACTACAAATATGCCTCAATCCACACAAATGTGTGTTTTATGTTGGTTCTGGTCATCTACTTGGATTCATAGTCTCAAAAGAAGGAATTTAAATCGACCCATTGAAGGTTCAGGCCATTCTTGATTTTCCTGCGCCATCAAAATTACTTCAGATACAAAAACTTTAAGGAAAGGCTAACTTCCTAAGAAGCTGTTACACAACATTTTTTCACCATCCCTGTAATCCCTCGCCCCACATATTGGAGGGTCTTTCCCGTGACCTATGAGCAGTGTTAAACTCTGAAAATACATTCTTTGCATCCTTCTACATAAGGACATGATTCTTCCTGTTGAACATTTCCTCAGAAAGCACTCAAAAACCTATGTTTTTGCATTGGCGTGGGTACCCAGTTCACCTCTCGTGCCAATGGGGAAAATTTTCACTAGAGGTCATGCCAGCTGGCACTTTGTCCCTGTGTTAAGCCCGCGCCAGCCTTTTTTGGAATGTTTTTAAACAAATTGGAGGCGGAATTTTCCTTTAACCACCTCAGGAATGACTCATTGCAAGTGGTTAAACTCGATAAGCCATGGATCTCTTAATTTAGGAAATGGTTGATGGAACATTCTTAGAGGATAGGACTCCCCCCACGATTATAGGGATCCTAACCTCTCCTTCTCCCTCTAATAAACAAGCCTTCTCCCTTTACAAAATCTAGCTGAACATATCGCCAAGAAGTTGAACTTGGAGAAGAGATATTATAGCTAAGTAATCACTATAGAGAAGGTCGAACCAAGGAGGATCCCATAGAGAGAGTCCCATCTGAATTCCCGATGAGATTTGTGAGACCCGCTCTGCTGGAACCCTGCTGGAGGAGATCGCAACATCGAATCTTGGTTGTACTCTTCCTTCTTTAATTTAATATACTCGACAATGATTTTGATTCCATATCTGTTTTATGTTTATTTAATGCATGTGATTTAGTCTTCTTCGACTGAATGATAGTTAGGAATGCGAAATAGTATGTTGTGTATCGTATTCATTTCTTGTGTATGTGCAGATATCCGGCCGTGAGAACGAGCGGATCATGATCTATTTAATCAGGAGCAAGAGGCAGCCATTCTTCCAGATGACACAACAGCACAGTACCTATGGTAGGTGATCTATAGATTCTTTCTTCAATCTTAACTAGGAATTGATGTCATAGTGTGTCTCGTTTGTGGCAAGACCCACCCTAGGGCTAGTGGGATTGCCTCTATTTGTAGAGGGGATTTACCTCACCAAAAAATTGGCGACTCTTCTTGGGATCAATGCAAGTTTGTATTTTGTCTATTAGATCTTCTTCTTGATCTTTGCTTGCCTAGCTTGCCTTTTTTGGATCGTTTTGCTAAGTTTTAGGCCCCTGTTCAGCCCTAGAGGATCAGTTTTGACCTCTGTTTTTCCAAGTTTTCATCTTTTCAAGGTTGGCTTGATTGGCGCGGTTTCCAGCTTGACAGTCACGCCCACTGGCATGGTTTTCCAGTTTATCACCCGCGCCATCCCCTGACTGGTGCGAATTAGAACCAGACAGTCGTGCCAATTCCTGTAGGTGCTAGGGTTTCCCTTGTTTTGGAGTTTTTGGTCCATCCTGGTGTCTCTGGGTGTTTTCTTGACTTGATTTGAGTGCTTTGGGTTTGTTTGTGACTGTGATCAGTCTTCTTCCTTCGGTTGTTTTTCGATTTCTTTCAGCATCTTGGCTTTAGTGCTTTGACATGCTGAGCCTCCTGTAGGAGTTTGGGTCTCTTGGTTCGCGATCACCTTCGTTATTTTCTTGATTGCATTCAATTCCTTGGATCTGTTTTGAGTGGTTGCTTTTGGTGAAATGAGTCTTGAGTGATTCTTGTCTCTTTCATTCAGTTTTTATTCTTGTCACTCCAAGCATAACTCACATTTCTTGTATGGGTCCGTTTTGACATCTTTCTTCAATTTGAGAGATTGTGACATTGGTTTGAGTCTTTGTTTTGTTGACTTGTGAGTTGATTGGATTGTTTCACTTTGACTCTTGCATTAGCATTCTCGAACTAGTGTGAAGATTCATTTTTCATGTTATTTAGTGCAATTTTTTCTCTATTACATTGAAAAAATCAAAATATATTTTGTGCTTCCATTTTTTGTTTGCATCATAGAATTGGAAAATATTTTGCATAACTAGCACTCGGCATTCTAGGAAATATTTTTCATTCTCATTAGTTTGCATCAGGTTCTGTAGTAAATACTTCTATGAGTTCTCATTATTTGCTATCGCTTGAAATTCCTAACCTTCTCGTAGATAGCTCTTCATTGAACGAAATGGTATTTTATGGCATGTAGCTCGCATTCAGGAATTTGTGAGATCCAACATTCGGTAGGACCTTGGAATTGAAACATAAATACAAGATCAACTTAAAATTTATTCAATTAACCTAAGGCAACATTAAAACTTAACGAAAAATTTACTGGTCTAAGTTAGAGACGTGTTCCGGCGTCTTAAAACCTAGTAGTTGTCGCTCGCCATATGGCTTTAGACAACGCTAATATGGACTTGTGCTCCCCATCCCATCGAGTATATAAAGGGATACCCCTATAGGTTGCAATCCTTTTATCCATAGGAAGCTGAGTCTGCCGCCTTGTAACCATGATACACTAAACACGACATTCGGGGAGACTACCTGCACGTACGTCAAGTCCTTGGTTGATTATTCTTTCATTTTATAGCCAGGGTGTATATGGCAGTTCACGAGAACCTAGTACACCCTTTTACCTAGACTACTTGAGAAGTCATTTTTGATCTTTACTGACTCCATAAACTGAAAATATCATCGAGCACTTGTCATTTCATGCTTGCTTAAAACTGAAAGAGACTAGAGTCATATTTGACTATTTATTGACTCTTAAAACATGAAACAACAAACTTTTGGTTTTAATGTGGTAAAATAAACAACCTACAATTACACGCCCATTAAAGATTATTTACTTGGCCTGTATTTTTTTTCCTTGGTTTTGATCCAAGAGTATTCATTTTCGATCTTTTCCCATTTTCTGGTGTGCTACAATCATAGTGGTGGAGCCATCAGTTTCATCTACTTGCAGTCCTTTCTCAGACGATTCATCTGAAACTTCACAGATCTCTGGGTCTGCTGAGCTTTAATAGCCCGTCATCTTGTCAGAGTATCCCTTTGGAGAACCAGTTGAGTTCCATTAGCCTCTTTCAAACACTTGTTTTGGATTTGGGTTTGGGGAACATTTTCCCCCTCTTACATTGGGAGCATCGTTTTTGGTTGCTATCATACCTCCTAGCCCTCGTACTCTTTTTCAAGATCTTACGTTGCATTCAGACATGGATTCATCTAGACCTAATGGTAGTGAGGGTATTCCAGTTTCTGATGAACAATACCAACTCTTCCCAGAAGACATCCAACAAGAGCCTTCTCAATCTTCACCATCAGTGTCACTTCCAGCCGAATATAGGTATTTGGGTCAGATTATGGCTAGTATTTCCTCCATGGCAACATCAACTCTGTCAAGGGGTCCGGTTCTTCCATCCTTAGGTATGTCACCGAGGACACCTGTCTCGTCTTCGATGCCTTTTGTCATGTCTGTTCCCACTAGGCCCATGGTCCATGTGGCTGCTTCGGCACCGGTTGTCACTGCATAGTTTTCAGGAGTTTCAACTTTGGTAGAAAACTCAATTGACATGGAAATCCCTGATGGCCTTTCATTTGAGGAGTATCGACTGGCTATTCAGCAGCAGAACTCCCAAACTTATCAATCCCCTTAGGATCCTTATATGTCTTATTTTTCTCATTATGGAGTGGACGATACCTTGATTTATTCACTTCCATTTCAGTATGATGATCAAGGCAACCCCATGTATTTGCCGACTCCTGAGGCTTATCAGTTTCTCCCCAGTTTTATACCTACCTTGCCTGTGCAACCCTCTAACCAACAAGGGAAACCCTTTCAGGGACAACCTTCGGTTCAGCAGGGGTATGCTTATGACCCAAAAGGACAACCTTTTCAGGGACAACCTTCAGTGCAACAAGTGTATGTGTATGACCCACAAGGGCAACCCTTACAGGGACAACCTTCGGTCCAACTAGGATTTTTTTATGGCCTGCAAGGGCAGCCTTACAATACTCAACGTCAACCTTTACAAGCCCAGCTTGTGATCCAACTAGGGAAACCTCAAGGAAAATCTGGGCAAGCGGGATATAAACCCAAACCTTCATACGGTCGATTCATCCATCTTGACCTTTGGTGCAACCTCAACAGCCTCTTCTTTTAATTAGTCCAAATGTTGCACAACTAGGGCCATCTTATGGTCCTGCTCCAGGTCAACCTGTTTATCAGGCACAACCTGGCCCACTGTAGCTGTCAGGCCAACTCGCTCAACCGGGACAACCTAGTGGCCCTCATCAATCTGGTCAACCTACTCAGCTGGGCCAACCTGCACAACGTATTTACCCTACTCAGTCACCGCTCCACTCTATGACGTAGCCAAATCAACTGCTGCGCCCAACGTGTCTAGCTCAGCAAGGCCCCACTTATCAGTAGCTTGTTTGACCCCAAGGCGGTTATTTTCCTCAAGGTCAATATCGACCGGTTTACAACCCGTCTCAAGGTCCAAATTATCACCCTAAATCGCCAAACTATACTTCTAATCCGTAGCAGAGTCCTTATGCTGCTCAATTGGGACCCTCGTATACTTAGAATCAGTATCCCGGTTTTCAACCTCCGTATCCTAGTCCTCAGCCGCCATATCAACCGAATTATCCGGCTTATATCCCTTATGGTCAGAATCCTCCGGGGCAGAACCAATGGGGAAAGAGTTACACTCAACCAGGATGGAGTATGGGTATAGGTCCTTATCGAGGACCTGCTATGCCTTTTAACCCTCAATTACCTTTTCTCGCTACGTTGGAGTTACTAGATGTGTCCAAATTGACAAATGATCCCATTTTTCATAATCCCTTTTGGCCTCCGGTTCCAACGAAGGTTCCTGGTGATTGTCCCAATTTTTAGGGAAAGTCTGGAGAGGACCCCCAAGCTCACATCATGACATACCATTTATGATGTTCTTCTAATTCTTGGGTGGAAGATTATATTCAGCTCTGTCTCTTCCAGTGCACTCTTACCGGTGCTGATGCTAAGTGGTATATAGAACTGCCTTGTGGCATATTTCAAGATTTCAATACTCTTGCTATGGCGTTCCTTACTCATTTCCAGTTTCCAGTTCGTTATGAAGCTGGGACACATCTCCTCACATCCTTGAAACAAGACCGAGCTACCCATATCTCGGACCACATTCATGAATGGAGATGGTGTCGTCGTTTGATCATGTTTGAAATTCCTGATCAACTTCTTACTCATTAGTTTACTACCTCTTTTGTCAATTAGATTGTGAAAGACATCACCATGGGGGCATGTGTAACTGAGGAACAAGCCATCGCTCATGCCCAGTACCTTGATTTAGTGTACTCTCAATCAAGCATTTTTTACAACATCTTGACTGAAGCTCCACGTCCTGGGACCTCTAAAGCGCCGGCTACCCATCAGTAAATGATGTTATTGGTTGTGTATCTCATACTTCACGTAAGTCTTCCAATGGGAAGCAGAAATCAAATTCTTCCAATAATTTTGCTCCTCAGGCTACCCCAAATTTTGGTAAAACCGTGGAGGTCAACGTCATTCAGGCCAATCCTATGGACAATACTTCCACTGGGAAAAATAAGGGCGAAGGCAAGGCCAAATCCGATGCCCCAAAATGGAAATTTTCTAAACCTCATGCTGATGATGGTTCACAGCAAAAGCGAAAGTATCCTTGTTTGATTTGTGATGAGGACCACTACGCTAAAGATTGTCCTAGACAATCTGAGGCTAATCAACCACTCAAAGGTGCTAAGGAAAATCCGATGGTCCTTAAAGAACCCTTCCCATCTCAGTAGACCCAGATGGTCGAGCAACCTCCTCCATCTCGGTCGTTTGACTCTCAAGTTTTCATGATGAACGGTTCTGCACCCGTTTCCATCACTACTAGGTCGAAGGATTATGTCAGATCACACCAGGTAGCTGAGAAAGAGGTCGTTGATGGTCCTCCTCCCCCACCTGCCTCTGATCCTCTTGAAATTGAAAGGCCGAGTGCTGAACCTGTTATACGGCCACCTTTTAAAGGTGTTCTCCAGAAATATTCTTATAATCTTAACGCCCGTGCCGCTCAACATTACAACATTTTTGAGGATTTAGCACAAGCGCCTTCCGCGATTTCTATGTTAGAAGTAATTTAGAGTTGTTCATCTCAATGAAAAGCGTTATTATCTGTGATCGGCGGGATTGACCCTGCTGATTCTAGCCTTCTCTCCTTTGATTTAGAAAATTTCGTCCCCCGACTTCCACACCAGATTGCACTTGTTATACAAGTCAGTATCAATGGTCTCAACATCCATATATTCATAGTGGATGAAGGTGCATCTACCTGCGTCATTTCATCTTCTTGCTGGAAGGCTATTGGCTCTCCAACCCTCAATTCGTCTCCCAATGTCCTTGAGGCATTCGATGGAAGGGAATCAAAACCCTTGGGTGTTCTCACTAACTTACTGATTACACTGCAAGGAAGTACAGTCACCGTTGAAGTAGAAGTTTTTGATGCCAAACTCAACTACAATCTTCTACTCAGTCGCAGTTGGACTCAAGCTATGTTGTGTGTTCCGTCCACCCTCTTTCAACTTCTGAAGTTTCCACATGAGGGAAAAATTATTAATATTGATCAGTTGTATTTCTTTACCTCATTTTCCGAGAACAACGTGCCATACATGGATAAAATTCCTAATCCCCCTGATAGTATAGGGCCGGGTATTTTCAAAGATCCCGCTCTCATGGGTATTTTTCGCCTTCTGCCACCAAATACCATTCAAGTCAATATGGTCTCTCTGTTAGATGACCCTTGGATCATCCATTCACCTGAACAGGTTGATTTTTTTGTAGATTCAATGTTGCTTAGTCCCATCGAGATAAATTATTGTGAGATTACAGCTGCATCTGATTCTCCCCCTCCTAAAGCTTCTCCTTTGAGCATGTCTCTAGACGTGTTTTCTCAATCCCCCTGGCTCGGTGATGCAGATTCGCCTGATCCTTTGAAACAAGTGTTTCCATCTGATGAGGCTGTTAACCACCTATAAAATTTTGGCATAGCAAACAGGTGGCTAAATATGTTTCTAAGTCTTCAAGAGAAACATTTCCCTTGAAAATATATCATTATTGAAGCCTTCATGTGTTTTCTGTCCTTTGAATAAATCTTCACTATTGTTTCCATTGATGAGCCTCACTATTTTGTGAAATAAGTTGCTCTCAAAAGGCCTCCATTTGCTCCATTTCATTCCCAAAAAATCCCCATTTGTTACCCTTTTTCCCCTTCAAAACATTCCTCTATAACCCTTCATTTGACCTCTAGATCTTCCTAAAACCCCTTAAACCTTATAATTTCCCTTTATTTGGTTTAAAAATCTGTCCTTCCATCTATCGGAACCTCCAAATTTCTCAAAAAACCCTTCAAAATCCTTAAAATTCTTCATTTTTGCATTAAGGCCTTAAGCCCCTTTTTAGCCTTAGCCCTAGCCCCTGTTCTCCATATAACCCATGCTACGACCAAGCGGTAAGGCCTAATCGCATCACAAGTATTCATCGCATCGTAAAACACATTTTTCTTGTTTTACATGGTTATTTTCCTCCCACCGATGCAATCTTGCGATCAATTCTTCACCATTGATCTGATCTGCTACACCCAGATCTAACGGCCCATATTGCTCCCCGTTCCAAAACCTGCCATTCCTCATTTTCTTCATCGTTAAATATCCCCCGTCAATCTAGTTTTTAGATCAACAGCTCTCGCTCCATCGCAAATTGCCAATTGGATTTTTCCCTTTTGTCCTTTCCTTTCCCTCCTCCGATGCCGATCCGCCAATTTAATCTCAACCGTTGAATCCACAAGAACCAATGGCCAGGATTCAATCGCGCTCCGCTCATAAGCCCATCACCCATGCTCTGCCGATTTGATCTGGACCATTGAATCCACAAGAACCAACGGCTAGGATTCAATCACGCTTCGCCCATAGTCCTCCAACATCACACCCGTCGATTCAATCCTGACCATTGATCTCCCCTCTAATCCGACGGCCAACACTTAATCGCACATTGCAATCTCAAAGACCCCAGTGCTTTGACCTCTTTATTTTTCTCCGATGTGATTTAATCCCAGCCATTCATTCCGCCAGATCCAACGGTTCATGCTTCATCGCATCGCGCTCGTCCCTCATGTAATACTCCACCATCCCGACCTCCGATTAAATCTCCACCATTGATCAAGTTTGATCGGATGGTCCACATTACTTCTGCTTTTCAAACCCTGCCCTTCTCATTCTCCCCCATAGACGGATCTCGACCGTCGATCCTCACAATCCAACGGCTCGCATTGACCTCAGCAATGGAACCTGCCTCCTTTCGCTCATGCATCTAACCTTATGTCGCGTTACACCCACACCGTCAGATCTTCTGCCCATCATCAAATGGCTAAAAATGCATATCGCGTAATTTTTGCGCCCAGGTTTTAAAGTTTCAAAATTATGCGAAATGGGCGGTTTTAGAAATCCACGTGGTGATCAGTGTATGGAATCGTGTTTTTTTGAGCATTTCCGCATTCCCCCTTTTTTTGCACGATTACCACTCTGGTTTTCTGCCTTACCGCTCTCCGCAATGTCATTTCGATTGTTAATTGCAGCCATTGATCTATGAGATCGGATGGCTCTTATTATATCGTAGCTCGTTCACTTATTTATTTTTCCTCCCAAATGATTCCATCGAGAAATCTCTGTCGTTGATTCGTTCTAATCTAACGGCCCTGATCTAATCTCGCCTCCATCCATTTTCATCCATCTAACCTTCTAAACGACTTCATTGATAGATCTTCGCCGTCGATTATTCTAATCCGATGCTCCATGTTCATCCTTGCACAAGACTCCCATCAGAGCCATTTTTCGCCTTCCACCATGATTTTTGTCACATTCTCGCTACATCCACCATTTTCCACCACTGCTCCTTCATCCCCACGAGCCTCTAAAGCAGTTCTCCCTCACTCCCCCTGGTTTTTATAACATGTTTCTCGTTTTTTTTGCAGGTTTCAGAGGGGGTGAATTCACATTGTTTTCACAGTCACGGCCATGGCACAGAAATACTATCACAGAGCCAAGATTGCAGAGGAAGAAATCTCTGAAAAGGGTTAAAGGCATAATGTTGAAGATTAAGAAGCCTAATCCACAGTCAGCGTAGATTAAATACAAATCATTGATCGGAACAGCGCAGAGGATATATCAGCAGGACATTCCTTTTACTGAAGAAAGGACCAAATCACTACTACCCATTCTCTATTCTTCATTGAGCTCCAGAGTAGTTACTATATTGACAAGAAGTCCTAAAAATTGTCAGCGCATTAGTTATGAAGTATGGAAGACCTGAAAGACAATGATATTCACCTTACTTGTCACAGAAGATCAAACAAAGTACTACAACCAGAAAGCACTTCATGGAACATACCCATGGAGTTATTTCTGACGAAGACCCCTAATTCATCCAAAGAGTACTGAAAGTTAATGTAAAGATATTAAAACAGGATGGGGTTCAAAAAAACTTCTCCCTATATTTTAATGAATCATTTAAGTTCTATCTAGCACTACTATCACTCTTTCACCTATAAGAACTCATGAGAAATACATTGTAAATGTTGGTTGGTTGGATATTGTAAAAACACTGAATGTAAGCTATTTCACCGAGTTAGAGTTCTCTGAGTAGTAGTTGTAAATAGGTTGGGAGATGATTTCTAGATGATATCAAGCTATTGCAAAAGGATATATGTGACTATTTTTGCTCTTCTAAAATGACAAGCATGTTCATTGGATCCTGATCTAAATCAGTGGTGATGTGTTCTATCTTTGTTATTGTTTTCCCTCTGTTATACATCATGTTTCACTTTCTCTGATAAGAATCAGTAATTTTAGCATTAGGATATACTGCTGCAAGTACCCTAATGTTTCATACTCTTCTTATCTTTAATGTTTTCTGCCATTTGTGTATCTAAGAAAAAATTCAATATAATTTAACTAGTATATAAGTTGGTTTTTCCATGCTTACTGATGTATGAATTTAGAGTTTGTTTCTTAGATGTTCTTGTTTCGTTTTACCCGAAAGAATTGGGAAACTGGGAGATTTAGAGTTAGCCCTGTCCCCTAGGTTCCTTTTCCAACAGTTAGCCTTTCTAAGATCCCCTTTGAGTTGAATGCCAAAGCAGAGAAGGTTAAATGTCTTTCTCTGATCTTAGATTTCACTCTGTGTCTGACCTTAAATGTTTTCTATTGTCTGAAAGTAGTCAGGAGGACTGCTGAATTGTTGTCTTTAGAGTTAGCTTCATTAGGAGTTTAGATCATAGAGGTATAAGGCATGTCCTGTCCCTAGACTCACTCCGAAGTGGTCACCTTGGAAGGTTTTCCATGTCATTCCCATTCATCTCCTTATTGTTTCATCCCATACTATCATCTTATGGGATCCTTTGTTTTAGATGACTAGCCCTTTGAAATCCCTGGATATTTGAATCGCAAGTAAACCCTTTTATGACCCCATTGCCCAATGGAATTTTTTTCTCTTTGAATTGTCTCCCCATTGCCAAAATCCTTCTATATTTATTCCTTTATATTCATTTAACCCTTATTTCATGTTTCCCAACCAAACAAAGAAACAAAACAAAACAAAAACCCTATGCCCTATAACTAGCCTAGCACCTTAAATTGACCTTTAAAAATACATTATTTCCTTACCTTATAGAGAGATCCCTCTCTAGATCCAAGAGGGATAGATCCTAGGATCCCAAAGTGGTTTGATGTTGTCTTGTCATTTGGTATTGCCAAATCTACCAAATCACAGGAATCACAACATAATGGTGACTCCATTGGGGAGCCTTTGAGTAAAACACTCCTTCAAACATCTCTAAGAAACTCAAAGAAGACCAAATTGGCCTTGATCTGGTAAGTTAATCACTGTGGTGGACAATAAATCTTCTTGAAACACTTTAAACCCTCCACCTGGCGACTCCACAGTTCCTAAATGACCAAAAGACTTCACTAGTGATCAGTAGGCCTGCTGATTATCTCTGTTTTCACAAGACTCCACTAGGAGACCAATTTCATCACAACATCATCCATACTAAAGGTAACTCTGAGGATTAAGTTTCTTTGTTTAAAGATAGTTTGCCTTTAAAGATTGTCATATCTGGCTAGCTTTCTCCTTTTCAGATCTGAAACTTAACATACTGGTTTCAAGAATAATCCATACCAGAGCTTATCTTGATCCAAATCCTCCTTAAGTATTTGAAAATCCCAAGAGCATTCTTAGGAATTTTTTCACATCTAGGGATCCAACTATCGTCAAACCCATTCATAGAGCTAACTCGGCACCTAAAAACCTTGTAGCTCTATCAGATACTCTAGTTGACTTAGATTTAAGTAATTTACCAAGAACTAAGTCACTCAGTGGTATAGATTAGACATACTTTGAGCCTCCAAGTTCACCACCACATAGTGGTCAACATATTAGTGACAGAGAAACCCCTCCATCAACACCTCTTAATATTCACTTCATTCGTAACTTGGGTCTCTCTCACCCTAAATCTGCTCAACAGTTTGTTGCTGGTCCAAGCATTTCTACCATCCATATACCTGCTGCTCAAGCCAATCCTTTACCTCCACAAAACACTATCATGGCAGCATGGTATGCTCCCCTAGTGTTGCCACATCCTCTTGCTTCTTTACCCAATGACTATCAGTCTAAAATTCCTCATTTCACTAGAAAATAATCTACCACAGCTCAACACCATGTAGATAGGATGGAAGATGCTTTTGATTACATGGAAATAGAAGATGAGACCATTAAGATGAGAATATTTGCTCAAATTTTGGGAGGATAAGTAAAAAAGTGGTTTAAAGGCTTAACTCCTAATAGCATCAATGACCTTCCCTCTTTACATCAAGCTTTTATAAACAAATGGGAAATCAAAAGCAACCCTCTACAAATATTAGTAGAGTATAATAACCTTAAAAGAAATCAGGGAGAGAGTGTTCATGATTACTCCACCAAGTTTAACAGTGTCTACAATTCTCTTCCACCTCAAATGAAACCCCCCCAAGGCATGGCCTTAGTGAAATATCCTGAGGGTTTTGATTCTTACATGGCCTATCAACTAAGGGAGAGAGACTATAACACGTTAGAAGATATGCAGAAAGGAGCTGTGAGTGTAAAAGCAAACTTAATTGAAAAAAGAGCTAGGATGAGGGCTGAAAAGAAGGTAACCTATAGGGAAGACACCATGGATTCTACATCTAATCCCAAATATGATGATATAGCCAAAAACATGAATAGGCTAGAAAGAATGATGGAGAAAATGGCTGTCCAAGTTAGTAATCAAAATAGAAATCAGTCTCAAAACCAGAACCAAAATTTTAGGAGAAACACTCCTCCCAATAGACAAAGGGATTCTGACCAACAAATAATACCTCCATTCCAAGAAAATTTCCTTGATGAGGAGAGGGAACTACCATAAAAATTATGGAAATGGATAACCAAGATCACACATTTTTCACAAAAGACAACCAAACCTCATACACACATTGGGATGAGGAATGGTTAGAATCTGAAGACTATACGTTAGGATTCGAGAATGCCATTATGGTAAAACTAAGGTTAAGAGTACCCAATCCATTGATAAATCAAATCAGGAATCCAGTAGAACTAGCATTATAGCTAATGCCCATGAAAAAATAGTTTCAACCAATGTACATAGTGAAAATCAAGAAGCTGATTTTGCCAATAAAACAGTGACCAACAAGACAGAATTGAACCTTTCAAAGAGTCAATCTCCTTTCAATCTAGAAAGTGAAATTGCCAAAATCAAAATTTATGTCCCTCTCACTGAGTTGGCCACCCAAGATGTATATAAATGTCAAATTTTAAAAGCTTTAAACTTAGAAGAAAATAGTGACTCTGTTAACTTAAATGATGATCAACCAGCTCTTTTGTTTGGCCCAAAGATTGAATGGAAATTTCAGGAAGGAGTGGTACCTCCTTTCTATGTCAATCTTAACATCCATGAAAAAATCATGCATAATGCTATGCATGACTCAGGGGCTTCACATAACCTCATGCCAAAAGTGATCATGGAAAAATTAGGCCTAGATATAACCAAACCATATAAGGATTTATATTCTTTTGACTCTAGTAGAGTGAAGTGTTTGGGCTTGATCAAAGATCTATGTGTAAATTTGACCCAAATCCCAGCTAAGTGCATGGTAATGGATGTTGTAGTGGTTGATGTACCTCCCAAGTATGGCATGTTGCTGTCAAGATCATGGGGTGCCAAGCTACAGGGTACAATGCAAATGGACATGACATATGCCACTATCCCTGTTTTCAGCCAACTTAGAAGACTATATAGGGAAGCACACATGAAATTTATGGTAAGCATCCCAGAGAAACCAAAATATTCTCCTCTTTACTCTGTCCATATAGACCTAAACTCTTTTATCCTCTACAATGATGAGTTTACAGATGAGAAAGAGCTAGAGAACAAAAATTTAAACAACAGAGTAGAGCCCACAAATCTAAACATAATGGAAGCTCTGGATATAGAGGAAAACAAGAGAGAAACATTTGAACAATCTGAAGAATTAGAAAATCAGAACCAAGACTGTAGAGAGCAGATCACCCATCAGCCTGTTGACCTCAGGAAACTAGATGACAGTAGGGATGAAACTGATAACAAATCTGCAAATAATCCCTTATGGAACATGAGCTTTGACGGGTCTTGCACTAGAAGGGGTGCAGGAGTTGGGGTATGGCTGCATAATACTGAAAACAATTATGTTGAGAGTCATGCCTTCAAGCTAAATTTCAAATGTACAAACAACATAGCAGAATATGAGGCTCTCCTCTTAGGATTACATCTATTGAAAAAACTAGGAGCTGAGAGGATAGTTGTTCATGGAGACTCGGAACTGGTCATCAAACAAATAAATGGAGAGTACACTGCAAAACATCCTAGATTAAGGGCATATAGGAATGATGCCATGGATATTTTGAAAATATTTGTAGAATATGAGCTTGTGTTTGTCCCTAGAAGCCAAAACACACTTGCAAATGGTTTAGCTTGTGTTGCTAGTTCATATCAGAGACCACTTAGTGAAAAATAGATCATTGTTCAAACAAAATATAGACCAGAAGTACCAAATAACAAAAAGTATTGGCAGGTTTTTGAGGGTGACAAACAGATAGAGGATTTCCTACTTTCCAAGAATGAGTTTGAAATACCTGATTCAGAATCTAATTCTGATGAAAATTGTCTGCATAAAGAGCCCCCCAATGAAGAAAAACCATTCCCTACTACAGAAATAAACATGTTGACCAAAGAATTCGAAAATAAAAAAAAATAATACAAGAACGCAGATAAAGAAGACATAGAGGTAGTGCAGTCTAAAGACAAAAGAATACCCAGAGGATTAGCACCCCTCGAGGAAGTCTTTGATTTTAATGATGTGGAAAAGAAACCCACTATAGAACCCACTGAATCTGATGTGGAAGAATGCAATATAGGCAGCAAAGACAAGCCTAAGATGATTAAATTATCTAAGACTTTTCCAGCATATATCAAACAGAAATACATTGATTTATTTAAAGAGTTTGTTGATGTTTTTTCTAGGAGTTATGAGGATCTGAAGGCCTATGACACAGATATAATCTAACATAAGATTCCATTGAAAGAAAACCAGAAACCTTTTAGGTAAAATTTGCACAGAATAAACCCTATGTAGTTACCCCTAGTAGAAAAAGAAATTAAGAAAATGTATGAGGCTGGAATCATAGTCCCTGTGAGGTTTTCAGATTGGGTATCTAACCTTGTGGCTGTAAGGAAAAATATAGGAGAAATTAGGTTGTGCATTGATTTTAGAAACTTAAACAGAGCTTCACTAAAAGACAATTACCCTTTACCCAAAATGGAACACATCCTACAAAAGGTAGTTGGTTCTAAGAGGATTTATTTGTTAGATGGATTTTCAGGGTATAACCAGGTCTTAGTACTCATAGAAGATTAGCTTAAAATAGCCTTCACCACTCCTTGGGGCCCTTTCATGTATGTGAAAATGTCTTTTGGATTAATGAATGCTGGTGCCACCTTTCAAAGAGCCATGGGCATTGCATTCTCAGAAGAAATAGGGTACTTCATCGTAATTTATCTTGATGACATTACAATATATTCCAAAACTAATGAAGAGCACCTTAAACATCTGAGAAAGGTATTTGAGAAGTGCGAAAGGTTTGGGATATCTTTAAATCCCAAAAAGACGGTGTTTGGTCTCCAAGAAGGTAAACTTCTTGGTCACATTATATCTAAAAAGGGGATTAAAATAGATCCAAAAAGGGTTGAAGGCATATTGCAAATTAGTCACCCTAGAAACATTAAGGAATTGCAGTCTTTCATTGGGAAGATTAATTTCCTGAGGAGGTTTATACCCAACTTAGCATAACTCCTTAGAAACATGAAAAATATGCTTAAGAAAGAAGTAGGAGTTAAGTGGACTCTAGAATCCAAAAAGTCTTTTGAACTGGTAAAACATGCACTCACTCGAGCACCAGTTCTCATCAACCTAGATTTTACTAAAGATTTCCTTATATTCTCATTTGCATCAGAACATATTGTGGCTGATGTCCTATTGCAGAAAAATCCAGAGCGACAAGAGCAACCAATTGCATTTTTCAGCAAGGCATTAAGAGATTCACCTCTGAAATATAATATCATGGAAAAATAGGCCTATGCTTTGGTAAAGGCCTTGAAAGATTTCAGGGTGTCTATTTTAAATTCTCATATTATTGCCTTTGTGCCTAATATAGTGGTTAAAGATATTTTGTCACAAGATCCAGATCGAAAAAGAGGCAAGTGGATTGTTATGATACTAGAGTATGATTTGGAGATCAAACCCACCAAACTCATCAAGGGTCAAGGCTTAGCATAATTAATGGCTGAATCTAACTTACAAGCCCTTGACATAAATATGGTAGATGCATTGGATGAACATGAAGGATTTTCTACTCCCACTGTTGAAGAGCAGTTCCAAAACTCACCTTAGTATGCTAATATCTTGTATGTGCTTACCAATCTAAATGCTCCTCCTGATTTATCAAAGAAAAAGGCAAGGTTTTTAAAGTTGAAAGCTAGAAATTATTGCATTTTGAATGAATGTTTATATTGGAAAAATGCCAACGGTTTATTGCTTAAATTTTTTCCTGAAGTGGATGCAGATAGGATCAAGCATGAGTTTCATGAAGGTGAATGTGTAGGCCATCTCTACTAGAAAACCACTGCCAATAAAATCCTTAGAGCTGGTTATTACTGGCCCACCCTCTTCCAAGATGTCCACAAAATGATAGTTTCCTGCCACAAGTGCCAAATATTTGAGGGAAAAAGAAAACAACTTCCTTTACCTTAACAACCAATCACTATTGAAGCTCCTTTTCAACAGTGGGGCCTAGACTTCATAGGGGAAATCCATCCTGCTTCATCTGCCCAACATAGATGGATCCTCACAGCTGCTGACTATTTCACCAAATGGATAGAGGCCATCCCTTCTAGGAATTCCACAGACTCTGTTATTATAAAATTCCTTGAAGATCATATCCTATCTAGATTTGGCTACCCTAGGAAAATTATCATTGATAATGCTGTTGCATTTGGTTGCAAAAAGATGATTGATTTTTGCCACAGGCATCAAATTGCACTTGGTCATTCTACTGCTTATCACCCTCAAGGTAATGGGCTGGTAGAATCATCAAATAAAATTTTGGTGACCATCATCAAGAAGCTTCTTGAAGATAATAAAAAATCATGGCATAACAAGTTGGTGCATGCTTTATGGGCAAACAGATTGACAACAAAGAAATCCATTGGAATGTCTCCCTATCAGTTAGTCTATGGATAAGATGCAGTGTTTCCTACTAGTTTATGAGTGCCAGTGATAAAATTGGTCCAAGAAATACAGTCAGAAGAAGACAGCATGGTTATAAGGATCAATCCGACCATACATCTCCAACAGACAAGGGAAGAAGTCTACAACAGAGCTCATAAAGTGCAAGAGAACATCAAAAAGTTGTTTGATAAAAGGACAAAGGCTTGTGATTTCAAAATTGGGGACAAGGTACTAAAGTGGGACTCTAGGAGAGAATATAAGGGTAAGCATGGAAAATTTGACAATTTATTGCAAGGTCATTACATTATTCAATCTTCCATTGGTCCAAATGCCTTTTTTCTGCAAGAATTAGATGGTATAGATCTGTTTGGGGGTCCTATCAATGGCAGGATTCTCAAGAATTACTTTTCAGTTTATATTCTTCACTTCCATTGTAAGTACCATTTCTCTGTTTTAGTTCTGAAAAGAAAATAAAAATATACAAAAAAAAATAGAAAGGAAAGGTTCAGACAAGCTCAAATCTTGAACCTATAAAAAAAGAAAAAAGAAAAAAAAAATGGCTCAAATTAGATCAAAACCTGAGCCCGAGAAAGAGGAAAAGGGCTGGTTCTAACATGCTCAAAAATTGAACTAGCAAAGAAGAGGAAAACAACTCTAACAGGGTCAGAATCAGAGCTGAAATGAAGAAAGAAAGGTGACTCTAACAAGCTCAAAATCTGAGTCACAGAAGAAGGAAGGATGCTTTAATTTTCAGAATTTCAAGCCTTCAAAATTTTGTTTCAATTTTCTGCAAAGTTTCAGTTCATGTGCAACTTGTCTTTACGCCATGGACCCACAACAAACCAGATAGTTTAATCCTGGTTTGTCTATATTTAAATTTATGTTTTAGAATGTAGAGAATGAAAATTTGTCAGATAGTTTAATCCTGGCAGATATTAGTTTAGGTAGAGAAGCTATGAGGCCAACTGTTTAATCTTGTCTCATGGAGGAATAAGGGTAGAATTAGATTATTTTTTCTGCCTTCAATAAAAAATAATGATGAAGAAGGTCTGCAAGTCTAAATGCACCTTGGAGAAAAAATGTTAGGACAGTAGGATGGGTAGGTAGATTGTTTGGGGAAGTATTTCTGCTGATATAATGTCCATCATGTTTATAACGGCTGATAAAAAAAAAAAAAAAATATGGTAAAAGTACTGGGCATCTAGCCTGCTTCCAAAGATTATTTCTAAGATTCTTGACACCTTCAAGAAGATGTCATCCCCATGTGGAGCCATTGTTAGCCACCTATAAAATTTTGGCATAGAAAACAGATGGCTAAATATGTTTCTAAGTCTTCAAGAGAAACATTTCCCTTAAAAATCTATCATTCTTGAAGCCTTCATGTGTTTTCTTTCCTTTGAAGAAATCTTCACTGCTATTTCCATTGATGAGCATCACTGTTTTGTGAACGAAGCTGCTTTCAAAAGGCCTCCATTTGCTCCATTTCATTCCCACAAAATCCCCATTTGTCACCCTATTTCCCCTTCACAAAATTCCTCTATAACCCTTCATTTAACCTATAGATCTTCCTAAAACCCATTTAATCCTTATAATTGCCCTTTATTTGGTTTAAAAATCCCTCCTTCCATCTATCGGAGCCTCCAAATTCCTCAAAAAACCCTTCAAAATCCTTAAAAATCTTCATTTTTGCATTAAGGCCCTAAGCCCCTTTTCGGCCTTAGCCCTAGCCCCTATTCTCCATATAACCCTTGCTACGACCAAGCACTAATTCCTAATCACATTGCAAGTGTTCATCACATCGCAAAACACATTTTTCTTGTTTTACATGGTTATTTTCCTCCCGCCAATGCGATCTTGCGATCAATTCTCCACCGTTGATCTGATCTGCTACGCCCAGATCTAACGGCCCATATTGCTCCCCATTCCAAAACCCTCCATTCCTCCTTTTCTTCATCGTTAAATCTCCCCCTTCGATCTAGTTTTCAGATCAACGACTCTCGCTCCATCGCAAATCGCCAATCACATTTTTCCCTTTTGTCCTTTCCTTTCCCTCCTCCAATGTCGATCCCCTGATTTAATCTCAACCGTTGAATCCACAACAACCAACGGCTAGGATTCAATCGCGCTCCGCTCATAAGCCCATCACCCACGCTCTGCCGATTTGATCTGGACCATTGAATCCATAAGAACCAACGGCCAGGATTCAATCACGCTCTGACCATATTCCTCCGACATCACACCCACTAATTCAATCCTAACCGTTGATCTCCCCTCTGATCCGACAGCCAACGCTTAACTGCACATTACAATCTCAAAGACCTGGTGCTTTGACCTATTTATTTTTATCCGATGCAATTTAATCCCAGCTTTTCATTCCGCCAGATCCGATGGTTCTTGCTTCATCGCATCACGTTCATCCCTCACGTAATACTCCACCATCCCGACCTCTGATTAAATATCCACCATTGATCAAGTTTGATCGGACAGTCCACATTACTTCCGCTCTTCAAACCCTGCTCTTTTCATTCTCCCTCATCGACGGATCTTGATTGTCGATCCTCAAAATACGACGGCTCGCATTGACCTCAGCAATGGACCCCACCTCCTTTTTCTCGTGCATCTAACCTTATGTCGTTTTTCACCTGCACTGTCAGATATTTTGCCCATCATCCAATGGCTGAAAATGCATATTGCGTAATTTTTTCGCCCAGGGTTTAAAGTTTCAAAATTATGTGAAATGGGCAGTTTTAGAAATCCACATGGCGATCAATGTATGAAATCGTGTTTTTTTTGGGCATTTCGGCTCTCCCCCCTTTTGTTGCGTGAATACCACTCTGGTTTTCTGCCTTACCGCCCTCCACAACGTCATTTCCATTGTTAATCGTAGCCATTGATCTATGATATCGGACGAATCTTATTATATCGCAGCTCGTTCACTTACTTATTCATTTGTCCTCCCAAATGATTCCATTGGGCAATCTCCGTCGTTGATTCGTTCTAATCTAACGGCCCTGATCTAATCTCGCCTCCATCCATTTTCATCCATCTAACCTTATAAACAACTTATTGAAAGATCTCTGTTGTCGATTATTCTAATCCGACGGTCCACGTTCATCCTTGCACCAGACTCCCATCAAACCCATTTTTTCCCTTCCACCATGATTTTCGTCGCATTTTCGCTGCATCCACCATTTTCCACCACCGCTCCTCCATCCCCATGAGCCTCTAAAGTAGTGCTCCCTCAATCCCCCTGGTCTTTATAACATGTTTCTCATTTTTTTTGTAGGTTTCAGAGGGGGTGAATTCACACTGTTTTCACAGTCATGGCCCTGGAAAATAAATACTATCACAGAGCCAATATTGTAGAGGAAGAAATCTCTGAAAAGTGTTAAAGGCATAATGTTGAAGATTAAGAAGCCTAATCCATAGTCAATGCAGATTAAATACAAATCACAGATCGCATCAGCGCAACGGATATATCAGTAGGACATTCCTTTTACTGAAGAAAGGACCAAATCATTACTACCCATTCTCTATTCTTCATTGAGCTCCAGAGTAGTTACTATATTGACAAGAAGTCCTAAAAATTGTCAGTGCATTAGTTATGAAGTATGGAAGACCTGAAAGACAATGATCTTCACCTTACTTGTCACAGAAGATAAAACAAAGTACTACAGTAGAAATCACTTCATGGAACATACCCGTGGAGTTATTTCTGACGAAGACCCCCAATTCATCCAAAGAGTACTGAAAATTAATGTAAAGATATTAAAACAAGATGAGCTTCAAAAACACTTCTCCCTCTGTTTTAATGAATCATTTAAGTTCTATCTACCACTACTATCACTCTTTCACCTATAAGAACTCATGAGAAATACATTGTAAATGTTGGTTGGTTGGATATTGTAAAAACACTGATTGTAATTTGTTTCACCGAGTTAGAGTTATATGAGTCGTTGTTGTAAATAGGTTGGGAGATGATTTCTAGATGATATCAAGCTATGGGACAAGGATGTATGTGAATATTTTTTCTCTTCTAATATGACAAGCATGTTCATTGGATCCCGATCTAAATCAGTGGTGATGTGTTCTATCTTTTTTATTGTTTTCCCTCTGTTATACATCATGTTTCACTTTCTCTGATAAGAATCAGTAATTTTAGAATTAGGATATACTACTGCAAGTACCCTAATTTTTCCTGCTCTTCTTATCTTTAATTTTTTCTGCCATTCATGTATCTAAGAACAAATTCAATATAATTTAACCAGTATAGAAGTTGGTTTGTCCATGCTTACTGATGTATTAATTTAGATTTTGTTTCTTAGAGGTTCTTGTTTCGTTTTACCTGAAAGAATTGGGAAACTGGGAGATTTAGAGGTAGCCCTGTCCCCTAGGTTCCTTTTCCAATAGTTAGCCTTTCTAAGATCCCCTTTGAGTTGAATGCCAAAGCAGAGAAGGTTAAAATTCTTTCTCTGATCTTAGATTTCACTCTGTGTCTGACCTTAAATGTTTTCTATTGTTTGAAAGTAGTCAGGAAGACTACTAGATTGTTGTCTTCATAGTTAACTTCATTAGGAGTTTAGATCATAGTGGTATAGGGCATGCCCTGTCCATAGAATCACTCCGAAGTGGTCACCTTGGAAGTTTTTCCTTGTCATTCCCATTCATCTCCTTATTGTTTCATCCCATACTATCATCTTAAGAGATCCTCTATTTTAGATGACTAGCCCTTTGAAAGCCTTGGATATTTGAATCTCAAGTAAACCCTTTCATGACCCCATTGCCCAATGGACTTGTGTTCTCTTTGAATTGTCTCCCCATTGCCAAAATCCTTCTCTACTCATTCCTTTATATTCATTTAACCCTTCTTTCATGTTTCCTAACCAAACAAACAAACAAAACAAAACAAAAAGCCTATGCCTTATAACTAGCCTAACACCTTAAATTGACCTTTAAAGATACATTATTTATTTACCTTGTAGAGAGATCCCTCTCTAGATCCAAGAGGGCTAGATCCTAGGATCCCAAAGTGGTTTGATGTTGTCTTTCCATTTGGTATTGCCAAATCTGCCAAATCACAGGAACCACAACAGAGGCTATCATGGAAACCATATCTCTCGAGGATCTACCGTGGTGCGATGGGCATCATCGTTCCTCGTTCATGCCTTGCCTTAGGGCCATGTCTAATTTTCTTGAGCACTTCACATCTCAGGTTCCCTCTCCACCGCTTCAGACACCCATTTTCACTCATGAAGTCTTTGTAGAAGGTAACTTGGGTAACATTACTCAAACGATGCCTATCACATTTCCATCAAACCATGGATTGTTGAGAACATCCATGTGGGAGTCACTTGCTCTTCTGAGGATGTCCAAGTGTACACTAGTCTCTTTCACGAATTCCATGATGTTTTCACCTGGTCTTATGAAGAAATGTCTGGAATCAACCCCAGTATTGTGGTGCACGAGATTCCCACCTACCCAGGTGCGAACCCTGTTCGCCAGCGTCTTCGTCTTGTGCATCCTCGAAAAGCCGCCACTATCAAAGCTGAAGTTGAGAAACTTCTTAAAGCGGGTTTCATTTATCTGATTTCGATGACTGAATGGGTTTCTACTATTGTTCCTATGGATAAGAAGCAGGGCGCCATTCGTGTTTGTGTTGATTATCGTGATATCAATCGGCCCTATCCTAAGGATAACTACCCCACCTCGTTTATCAATCAGATCATTGACGATTGTGCAGGGAGTGAAATATTCTCCCTTATGGACGGTTTTTCTGGCTATAACCAGATTAACATTCTCCCTTCGGATCAACATAAGACCTCTTTTATTTGTCCATGGGGAACGTTCGCGTATAAGAAACTCCCCTTTGGCTTGAAGAATGTTGGGGCCACGTTCTAGCGTGCGATGTCCTATGCTTTTCATGATATTCGTCATATTGTCCAACCATACTTGGATGACCTTCTGGCTCATTCAGCTATGCGGAAAGACCACCCAAAACATCTCCGTCAAATATTTTTTCATTGTAGATGCTACAATATTAGGCTCAATCCACATAAGTGCGTCTTCTGCGTCGACTCCAGTAGACTCTTAGGGTTTATCATATCTAAAGATGGAATTCGCCTTGACCCTCTTAAAGTTGAGGCTATTTTCAATCTCCCCTCCTCGTCCTTGTTACATCAGCTCAAGAGCCTCCAAGGGAAAGCCAATTTCCTTTGTTGTTTCATCCCAAACTACACCGAAGTAGCCAAATGATTTACACTACTTTTAAAGCCGGACATCCCTGTTACACCATTTTTTGGTAATCTAACCTACTATCATTAGATGAACCCAAGTACACCATGTAAGACCAATTTTACCCTAAGAAAAATTGCTTTCACTATGTGAAATAACTTAGTAAAACACCTTTATTAAGTTGTTTATGGTCTAAAATGGGAAACCACAAAAGGAAATAATAAAAAAATCTATATTTGTTTATATTTCCTGGTCATATTTAACCCAAAACAAGGAAATCAATTAAATAAATCCTTATTTATTTTATTATTTCCTAGGAATAAGTTATTTAAATCCTATTTAAATAATATTCCTAGTTAAATTTGACTAAATCATTTATATATAATTAAATAAATCATTATTTATTTATTATTTATAAATAAAGGAATTGACCCAAGTCAAAAATCCTTTTCCCTCCAACAAATATAATAAAATATTCCTAAAGGATGGTTCTAGAATTTGATTAATAATATTTTATTCATGCACCAAGTTCTAGATCACTCTAATATTTTGTTATAAATAGAAGGGTTTTCCCCATTCATTGGTCACCTTTCATTGCATTAGATCACTCTGGATCTAAACTCTTGGTCACATTCTCCATTTTTGTCTTGTGAGCTCCCATTGAGTTCTATGTTTGTCTGGGTTTTCTACACCAACAAGAGAGAGAGATTTTAGATCTGAAATGCTGAGGACTTTCAAGAACCCATCCCATTGAGGAGAACCAGAAAACACCTTTCTTGTTTTCCTCTCAGGTGCCCCCTTTTTAATATAAAAAATTATTTCGAATACATCGTTCTTGTCTTGTCTATTGGATGCATGGAGCCATATTTTATTTTTACTGCTTAATGTCTTTTATGCTTACATCTGGATTTGTGCAGCAGTATTTGGATCAAATAATTGCAGACCTAAATATATTGGTAGCCATAATTGATGTTAGGGCTATTTGTTATGAGTAGCTAAAGTGGTCTTTTCCGACGAAAGATTCATACTAACAATTGGCGACTCCACACGGGTTTTCTTTTGCGACCGTTGTTGTTTTATCTATTCCTGCATATCCAGCTATTTCAGACCCTAGGTTTTCTCTTCAGTTTTCTATTTTTCCTTTTTTTCATGGTTCCTTTCACCTCTAAAACCCTCAAACATTAAAATTTTTAACTTCTGTGTGTTTCTGTCCCTATTGCGCAGGTGATAGACATTAGCCGCAGCTGAGACGACAACTTTTTCTGAAATCTACCGACGAGAGACCCGGATCTGCAGGTCGCACTTATCGGCCCAAAAATTGTGACCTGGACTGGATGGCGCACTTTTCTGCCCCAAAACTATGACCTGGACTGAAAACAGGTCACAACCTGAGACCTGCACTTTTTTCTGCAATTTTCCAGCAATTTTTCTGGGTTTGTCTGAAGCTTCTGTCAAGGTTTTCCAGCCTCCGTCTCTGCCCATTTGGACCTGTTTCTGATCTTTTTCACTCAACTAAGTGGGAATATTGCCCCTTAGGGCTTTAGTACCCTCCAATTTTTGTGGGCGAGTTTTAGCTATTTCAGACGTCTGAATTTTTATAGTTTCAGCCTTCTTCTTTTCAGATCTGATACATCATTTTCAAATCCCCTTCGATCAGCTCTTAACCATTTCAAATCACCTCATATAGTTTTGTTTGGGTTTACCTCTAGCACCACCTCTTTTTCCATTCTACCTTTAGCTGATTTCTCCTTTTGTTACAACAACCTTGCCTCTGCCTCTTTGCTATTCTCTGCACCTCTTTCTAGTAGGTTTATCCTTTAGATCCCTGTCCCTCCCGACCTTAGATCTATCGGCCTCTTTTTAGTGTGTTTTGGCTAGATTTTGTTTCCCTCTAGTTAGACTATTTTTGAGAGACCCCGCCTTCTTGGGTTAGATCAATGCATTGTTAGCTGTTAATTTTCTGTTATTTCAGCATTATATATTGTTATTTGCAGATTTATTTTCAGTTACACAGCACACTTTTTCTTTTACTCTCAAAACGTTTGGGTTTAAAAAATTAAAATCAACACACGCCACACACTGACCCTAAGTGAAGAAGAGCCTGTTTAACACCGCCTGGCAAAGAATTTAAAATCAATTGACACTGCACCTATCTGCCCTTGTTTCGACATTGACCTCACTTGATTTTGCAGCTCCTTGCCCTTGTCAGTTTTTCTTCTTCCTGTCATCATTACGCCTCCAAGGCGTTTATCCCAGAGACTTCTTGGCCTTCACCCTCAGTTTCTGGTTGGTCGACTTCCTCCTTCCCGTCGCCATCGAGTAAGTCCTCCCTCGATTCCGCACTTCGACTCTTCTTCTGATTGTTCGGGTTCTCCCCCTACTCCTGGTTCTCCCCCTGTTACCTTCACCATGTCTAGTTCAGGGCCTATCACTAGCAGCAACCCCAGTTCTACTGCTGGGTCCATTTCCAGTGGAACCACTATGGGACCTACCTTGACTGCCCCTTTGCTCCCTTATATGGCCAGTCTCAGTCTCCTCGACTTCAATCAGCTGATCATTGATCCTATCCGCCATGATGTTAGTTGGCCTGCTATGCCAACCAAGCTCCCCACTGACATTCCCAAGTTCGAAGGCCTTGCTAGTGAATATCCCTCCAACCATATCCGATATTTCCATATGTGGTGTTCCTCCAATTCCATTACTGACAACTCCATCCGTCTTAGATTTTTCCAACGCACGCTTACCTGCGAAGCTTCTAAATGGTATGTTGATCAGGCCACCTCCTCCCATACCACTTTTGCAACCATTTCCCAAGCCTTTTTATCTTATTTCTAGCTACCTCTCTAATACGACACTGGTACCGAGCTTTTAACTTCTTTCCGTCAATCCTCTTTGACCCGCCTTTCCTCTCATGTCCAGGAATGGCAGCGAAGAAGAAGCTTATGTCGTGCTCCTCCCTTTGAAGATCGAGTTTATATGGACTGTTTCCTTCGCTCTCTCTTACCTCCCATTGGCAAAGATGTCACCTCCCATTTCCCTCAAACCAAAGAAGCCGCCCTCCAAATAGCCTTGAAATATGACCTTATCTATGCTCAATCTAGTTATGTTTATACCGTCCTTCCTGACCTCCCTAAGACCGGTGGCGCTAACACCTCGGGGGCATCTCATTCTACCGACGGTATCGTTGGAGCTCTTTCACATACCTCTGCTCAACCTCTTATGGGCTATGGTTTCCTTCCAGGAGGGACCAACACCTCCAGCACTTTTCCCCCTCCAGGTAGCATGTATCCAGGATACGGCAAGCCTCCTCCTTTTTCCCACACTCCTGCTTACCTCAATGTTGCCCATCCTAACCCTTATCCTTACCCACAGCCTGGTGTCCCAGCTCCTCCAGCATTTGGACCTATCCCTCCCTTGCCTTCTCAACCCCCACAGCCGCACTTACTACCCCCTCCAGGGCAAGTCTTTGTGTAGCAGGGCGCGACTAATTCTCTTCCTTCTCAAAGAAAGACGAAAGGAAATCAATCTGCCTGTGGTAATCATGGACCCAATCCTCCAAGTATTGATTCTAACACGGCTAACCAGCCATATGGATCTTAGCCCAAGCCAGACAGGCCTCTTCGCACCAATAAGCCCTGTTCGTGTTGCGGTGTTTATGGTCATTACACTCACGATTGTCCCCTATTACCACAGATGTGGCAGATGTGGGAGTCTCAGGCCATAGTACGAGGACAACATTCCTCCCCTACTGTCCCTCCCAATACAGTTACTTCTCAACCCGCTGTGTTTACCGATCCTTTCCATCAAAAAGAATTCATGGCCACTCAACCACCTCATGCCCTGTTAACCACTCATCCTTCCCCTTCTGGTTCCTTCGATTACCAAATTCTCATGATGGCCTCTGACCAACCTCTCACCGTCGACCTTAATCTTCAAACTCGGTCTCGTCGGTACTCCACACCTCCCACTCTGTCTGTCCTCGAGTCCTCATCTTCAGGTCCTATAGAGCCACTGTCGACACCCAAGGGTCCCTTGAAAATCCCTCCACCCAAAGCTGAGGTTCATACCAAGATTCCTAAGGGCCCATTACGCCGAAATGCTGCCTCTGGTCGGGCAGCCCATTCATATAGCATAGTAGATGATCTGGCACAATCTCCTGCTGCCATTTCAACACTGGAACTCCTCCAGTCATGTCCTTCTCAAAATAAGGCTCTACTATCTGCCGTGGGTGCTATAGATCCTGCTGATGACCAATTGATTATTTTCAATGCTTGTCAGTCAGACCATCCCCCCCTTCCTGCTTCCGTTGCTTTCCAAATCCTAGTCAAAATTTGAAATGCCAACGTCGCTCGGTGTATTATTGATGAGGGGGCATCTACCTGTGTGATGTCTGCTTCGGTTTGGAAACAACTTGGATCTCCTGAGCTGGCCCCTTCCACAATCACCCTTCGTGCATGGGATGGCCATGCCTCCCAGCCCATCGGCCTTTTCCGTAACTGTCCTATCACCCTTGCAGGCAAGACTTTTTGTGTCGACGTTGAAGTTATCAATGCCCTTCTTGACGATAAAATTGTTTTGGGGTGTAGTTACACCTATGCCATGTCTTCCGTCCCATCCGTAGTCCACCGCAAGGTGTTTTTCCCTCATAATGGAAAGATTGTCACCATTGACCAGTTGACATATCATGAACCAAAATCTCAGACCTCCCCTGAGTCCACCATCTCTGTTGTCACCAATAAGACAACCATTGATTCTTTGACCAATGTTTCCCCCGGTGTCTATAAAGACTCCTCCTTGCTTGGAACCTTTCTGGACCCTCCTCCTGTATCTAATCCTAGCTTGGCGAATGTTTGCATGATGCAATCATCTCAGGCTAACCTTACGCAGCCCACTTTGGCTAGTCAGCAACCTCAACCTCACCCACCTCAACCATATCCTAGCCCTTCGCCCCCGCTAGCCAACTTTCTTCCTTCTAAACCTTCTTATACACATATTCCCCCCGCGCCTCCTTACCCTCCTGGGTCGATTCCACCTGATATCAACCCCCTTGGCACCATTCCTCCTGGCCATTTCCCTGCTGGTCAGATACCTTTTCTTACTCCCCCTCTTGGAGTTTATTCGGTCCCTATTTTAGCCACCCTATCCCTCCCCAACTTGACCTTGGGTATACCCATCTGGTACCTTAACCCTCCAACCACTACCCTGCCTGGTCAACCCAAACCATATCTTGCTTTGACCCCGGTTCAACCAATCCCCATGACTTCTCCCATTGCAACAGTACCTCAGTCACCTCAACAAGAACCATCCCCTGTTGCGACCGCTTCGGGTAAGAATGGCAAAGCTCGTAGGGGGCATCAAAGGAAAAGGCTACCCCGACAAACCCCGCCCCTCCTCGGCCTCCAAAGCATACTATCTAGTGTGCTTTGTGTGATTTTTTCGGTCATGCCACCCATACCTGTCCTGAATTACCACATCTCAAGACCATGGTCAATGACACGTTTCTGGAATCAGATATCCCTGAGGTCCATGTCACCATACCAGATTCCATCCCAAAACTTGAGAAATTGCGCTCCAATCACCCTTGTTCCTTGTGTGATTTCCATGGACATTATACCCACCTCTGCCCCCGCCTTGATGAGTATCGTTCCTCTTTAGCCTCATACCACCAATTCAAAGCCACGCTTGACCATAGAAATTTTTCACTAGTCCCAGACGACCTGTCTACCCCCATTAACATTTCCCATCCTGATATTGAAATGACCGAACCTTCAGCCATCATTTCTTACCTTTCCTCATCACCATGATTTCCGGAAACTGACCCATTAGTGCCTTCCCTTGATGTTTCACCTAACCACTCATCTACTTACTCTGTCACCCCGCATGACGTTGCGCATGTGAGCCTTTCCCATCACAACCAGGAGTCTCATATTTCTACCTCATCAGGTTAGCCTCTTCCATCCACTCTTCCCATCTTCCAGTCAGATGAAGACATCATGGAAGCCATGACCGAACCTGATTTTCCATGGGACGATATGCACCATTATGCATATTTCCTCCCACATCAATCCCATGACCAATATGATGTTGAATCTAAAGACTTCATTCCCGATAAGGTCGATTGGTTTAAAAATCCCATCCCTGCACCTGACGCTTTCGAAGAAGGTAATATGGCCAATATCTCTCCTACCATCAAAATATACATTTCTGTCAAACTAGGAATATAAGAACATATCACCATGGGTGCCCAATGCACTCCAAAAGAAATTGAAGCCTACACTAAACTCTTCAAAGAATTCCCCGATATCTTCGTCTGGTCCTATTCAGAAATGTCCAGACTCGATCTCGCCATTGTCGAACACCATATCGACACATGGCCTGATGCAACTCCTATCCGTCAAAAGTTGAGACCCATTCATCCCTCCAGATGTGAAGCCATCAAAGCCAAAATTGATAAGCTCAGGTAGGTTGGTTTCATTTATCCCATCGAGTACACCACTTGAGTGTCCAATCCAGTTCCCGTCCTCAAAAAACAAGGCACTATTCATTTCTACACTGACTTTCACGATCTGAACAAAGCTTGTCCCAAAGACAAATTCCCCACACCATTCATTGACCAAATCATTGATGAGTGTGTGGGGCATGAGATGCTATCCTTTATGGATGGCTTCTCCGAATACAACCAAATCGTTATCTGTCATGTTGATCAACTTAAAACTGCGTTCATTAGTCCGTGGGGCACTTTTTCATACTGATTCATGATATTTGGCCTTAAAAACACTGGCGTCACTTTTCAACGAGCCATGTATTATTGTTTCCATGACTTAGCTTATATTATCCTTACCTATTTATATGACCTTACTGCATGTTCTAAACATCGGGCGCAACACCTCCATGATTTGCGTACCATCTTCCTCTGATGTCGCAAGTATAATATTCGTCTTAACACATTGAAATGTGTCTTCTGCATTCCTGTTGGTCATCTCCTCAGCTTCATAGTATCTAAAGACAGGATAACTCTCGACCATTTGAAGGTTCAAGCCATTCTTGAACTTCTTATTCCTTGTACCTTACTCCAGCTTCAAAGTCTCCAAGGTAAAGCTAATTTTCTTCGTCGATTCATGCCTGACTATGGCTACCGCACATGTCTTCCTTAGACTCCTTCGATCTAACACCCCCTTTGTCTGGGATACCTACGCTCAAGAGTATTTTGATGCCCTCAAGCATGCTCTCACATCCCCTCCCTTGATCCGTCCTCCTGACTTTGACCGGGACTTCATCCTATACATCTCCGCTTCCACCTATTCGATTGCTGGTGTCCTTATCCAGGAAGATGATAACGGTGTTGAACATGTAAGCTATTATGTCAGTAAGAACCTTGCCGGTCCACCTGTGTGCTATTCACATGAAGAGAAATTAGCGCTAGCTATCATGTTCTCAGTCCAAAAACTGCGGCATTATATCCTCATGCGTTCCACCAAGGTCGTGACTAATTCCAACCCCATGGCTTTCCTATTGAGTCGACGCATCCTCAGTGGGAAATACGGTCGGTGGGTCGTTATCCTCCAAGAATTTGACCTTGAATTTGTCACCCCAAAAAGCAAGAAAGGCTTAGTCCTCGTTGAACTCATTTTTTATTTACCTACTGGAATGCAAGACCCTCCAATTAATGATGCTCTTCCCGATGAACATTTATTCGCCATCACCACCAACGATACTTGGTACGGTGACATCCTTACTTACTTGCGAACCCAAAAGTTCACCCTTCATCTTGATCGTGATGCTCGACGACGTATCCGACACCAAGCCCCTCGCTACCTTCTGATCGGTGACGACCTTTATTGTCGCGGAGTAGATACTGTCCTTCATCGTTTCCTCACACACGCTGAAGCCGAGAAAGTCCTCAATGCCTGTCATAGCGGCGCTTGTGGCGACCACCTCTCCAGGCTCACCACTGCCCAAAAAATCATGTGCACAAGGTATTTTTTCCCTTCTCTCTCCAGCGATTGCATTGAAGCAGTCAAACATTGTTCCAATTGCCAGCATTTCTCCCCTAAGACACGCGCTCCCCCTGCTCCCCTCCATCCCATCGTCACAGTCGGTCTTTTCTGTAAATGGGCCATCGAATTCATGGAATGTCGACCTCCATCTGTTGGTAACCAAAAATATATCATCGTGGTGGTTGACTATTTCACAAAATGGGCCAAAGCTATGTCAACATTCAACAATACGGCAGCCACCGCAACCCTCTTTTTCTTTAACCACGTCATTGCTTGATTTGAAGTTCCAAAATAATTGGTCTCTGACCATGGCCGACATTTTGAAGATGAGATTTGGCACGAGCTATCCTCACTATTGGGTTTTGAGCACCAATATCCATCCTCCTATTACCCCCAAGGGAATGGCCAAGTTGAAGCAGTCAACAAAATTCTTAAGACCATGCTTCAACGAACGGTGAATAAGCACAAAACCAATTGGCATCTTATGCTCTTCCCTGATTTGTGGGATTATCATACTTCTGTTAAAACTGCCACCGGTTTCCCTCCTTTCCACCTTGTTTTTGGAGAGGAGGCAGTCTTACCGATCGAGTGTGAAATTCCTTCCCTTCATTTGGCCATCGAACTTCTCTCAGATACCCAACCTCTAGAACAACGACTTATCATGCTTGAGCACGCCTCTGAAGACCGTCGTGTTGCATTGCAAACTCTTGAAGTAGCCAAAATGTGTACCAAAGCACAATATGACCAAAAATTACACCCTCGTACCTTTCATGAAGGTGACCTTGTTCTAGTATATGACCAGGTCCACGATACCCTCGGTCATGGGAAGTTTGACTCATTATGGCTAGTTCCTTACATCATCAGTAAAGATCTTGGTAAGGGGGCATATCTTTTAGAGTACTTTGAATGCCACCCCCTTCCTAATCCTCACAATGCACTCTATCTTAAGAGATATTACCCTTGCATTTCCCGTTCGAAATGCATGTTTTATTTTCTTTAAGATAACCAGAATCTGTTTGTTTTCATCATTCGCTACTTAACCAGGACACATGTTGTCCACGAAGTCTTACTTCACCTCTCCTAAAAATCAGATTTCCTCACTTACAACATTTTTCCTTGGGGCACCGCTTTGCCATCATATTCATTCTTGTTCATGTCGATTTTCATCATGAGATACCATTTGGTACTCATGTTTTTATGGTCCCCTTTGGACCTTTCCCCATTCCATCATCATCATTAGTGTCCATCCGTTTTTCGCTCTATTATTTTATCTCGTGCCTTAGTTGGGGATCCCTCATCACGTCACCTATGGCAGACCTCCTTCTGTCGACATCAACTCATTTACTCCAGAAGCCAGGTCTAGATAGTGGTGTACCTTGGTTTGAGCTCTTTTCAGCATGATCGTGATCTGTATACTCGATGGTCCAGTGATGCAGCAACAACTATTGGTGATTCCCGGGTGTGTGTGAGATTTCTCAACCCTCATGAGGGGGTGGCCCTGTAGGTAGTCCCCCACATGCCCGGATGACTTCTTCATTTTCAGCCTTTGATGCAGCTCCTTACATGTGATGATGTCGACCTCAGCTACTTGCAGCGCCTTTTTTATTTTCATCAGTCAGATTTTGCGAGCCCTTCCCCGTGTATAGGGGGAATTTGGGTTGTATTTGTATCTCATGTACTAAAATATTATTGTATAAGTCCTGGCTGTTATTCCAGGCACAACATGTATGTGGGATTCATCATTCTATTTTTTGGCTTGTATTTATGCCAGCATGTACTGTATAGTTCGGTTCCTTGTTTACTGGACATATTATTCTTTTGTACTTTGTCTCGGTGGGCATAGGTATGCCTCCCCCGCTGCCTTTCGCACAGGTACCACTTCATAAACTAGAGACTTGTTGCACTTGTAAGTCTTGTCTCCTCAGGGTTTGGTCCTTTAGCACATTAGACTACCTTACATTTCTCTCTCTGACTTCCCTCTTGATGTCTAGTGATTGAGTTCTTACAACGTACCTCGGTCATACGATTTTCTCCTAACACTCGTACGTTGGGGGGAAATGTGTTACACCATTTTTTGGTTATCTAACCTACTATCATTAGATGAACCAAACTACACCATGTAAGACCAATTTTACCCTAAGTAAAATTGCTTTCACTATGTGAAATAACTTAGTAAAACACCTTTATTAAGTTGTTTATGGTCTAAACAGGAAACCCCAAAAGGAAATAATAAACAAATCTATATTTGTTTATATTTCCTGGTCATATTTAACCCAAAACAAGGAAATAAATTAAATAAATCCTTATTTATTTGATTATTTCCTAGGAATAAGTTATTTAAATCTTATTTAAATAATATTCCTAGTTAAATTTGACTAAATCATTTATAAGTAATTAAATAAATCATTATTTATTTAATTATATTCCCACCATTTCCTTAAAATAGTAAATAAATCTTTTATTTATTTATTATTTATAAATAAAGGAATTGACCCATGTCAAAAATCCTTTTCCCTCCAGCAAATATAATAAAATATTCCTAAAGGATGGTTCTAGAATTTAATTAATAATATTTTATTCATGCACCAAGTTCTAGATCGCCCTAATATTTTGTTATAAATAGAAGGGTTTTCCCCGTTCATTTGTCACCTTTCATTGCATTAGATCACTCTGGATCTAAACTCTTGGTCACATTCTCCATTTTTGTCTAGTGAGCTCCCGTTGAGTTCTATGTTTGTCTGGGTTTTCTACACCAACAACAGAGAGAGATTTTAGATCTAAAATTCTGAGGACTTTCAAGAACCCATCCCATTGAGGAGAACTGGAAAACACCTTTCTTGTTTTCCTCTCAGGTGCCCCCTTTTTAATATAAAAAATTATTTCTAATACATCATTCTTGTCTTGTCTATTGGATGCATGGAGCCATATTTTATTTTTACTGCTTAATGTCTTTTATGCTTAGATATGGATTTGTGCAGCAGTATTTGGATCAACTAATTGCAGACCTAAAGATATTGGCAGCCATAATTGATGTTAGGGCTATTTGTTATGTGTAGCTAAAGTGGTCTTTTCCGATGAAAGATTCATACTAACAGTCCCTTTCTGTTGGGATGAGATTTCTCAGTAGTCTTTTGATAGACTTAAGACATTACTTGTCAACGCTTTTCTATTGCATCCTCCGAATTACCATCATGATTTCACCCTCTACCTAGCTGCCGCCTTTAGTATGATCGCCATGGTATTGGTTGAAGATGATGATGACGGTAACGAACATGTCATTTAATACCTGTCTCAGAACCTTCTCGACCCTAAAACGCATTACGCGCATGTCGAGAAGTTAGCATTGGCTGCAGTCCAAGCCATCCAATGTTTTCGTCATTACATTCTTTTACACACGGTGACCGTGATTTCTGATTGTAACCCCATGAATTATATTCTGTCATGGCAGTTGCTAGGGGGAAAATACTCTAAGTGGATTTTTATCCTCCAAGAGTTTGATTTGGAGTTCACTACTGCCAAATCGAAGAAGTCACTTGTTTTCGCTGATTTTATTTGTTCTCTCCCCGCCGACTCTGCTCCTTCTTCCCTGAATATCATATTCTGGATGAAACTCTCTTCTTGATCATCACCCTCAATCCATGGTATGGTGATATCATCGTGTACCTCAAAACATCTAATTTCAGGTCTGAGCTAACGAAATATGCCCAACGCCGCATTCGGCATCAATCGCAACCTTATCGTATTGTTGGAGATACCCTTTATCGTGTCGGAGTCGATTCTATACTCCGTCGATTTCTGGCCCTCGAGGAAGTGGAGAAGGTTTTAAATGACTGCCATAGTGGCACCTGTGGTGGTCACATGTCTGTTTATGCCACTCCACAAAATATCCTTCGCGCTAGCTATTTTTGGCCAATTTTTAAAGATTGCATTGTTTCAGCACGTAAATGCCATGCGTGCCAAATTTATCAACACAAGATGTGTGCGCTGCCTATTCCACTACACCCTGTCATTACTGTTGGACATTTTTCCAAATGTGGCATATATTTTATGATGTGTAACCCTCGTTCAGTCGGGGTACATGCCTATATTATCATCGTCATCGATTATTTTATGAAATGGGCCGAAGCGATGCCTACACTAGCTGCGGATGGTAAGACAGCAACACAGTTCATATTCAATCACGTTATTGCTTGGTTTGGTGTCACTCAAGCCATCATCACCGATCATGGCTCTCATTTTCGGGATTACATGATGGCAAAGCTAACATCTAAGTTGGGTCTGTGTCACGACAGCACAACGCCTTACTGTCCTAAAGTTAATGGCCAAGTTGAAGATGTAAACAAGGTCCTTGTTGCAATGCTTCAACGAACAATCGGATCCACAAATCAAACTGGAATCTCATGTTTTTCTCGTCTCTATGGGCTTACCAAAAATCGATTAAGAACGCAACCGGATTTACCCCATTTCAATTTGTATATGATATGGAAGACATGCTTCCGATTGAATGTGAAATCCCTTCACTGAAATTCGCTGTGGAATTACTCCCTGATACTTCGCCTGAAGAAGAAAATATCCTCTATTTAAAGAGATTGAATGAAACTCATCACTTAGCTGCCTTGTTCATCGAAGCACAAAAGAAGAGAGTCAAAGCCCATTTTGACCAATCAATTTCTCCTCATTCTTTCATCGAAGGCGATCTTGTTCTTCTATACAACCAAGCTCATGACAAGCTGGAGGCAGACAAGTTCCAACCCATGTGGCATGGGCCCTACATTGTCAAACGTGTGTTACAAAATGGGGATTATGAGCTTATTGACTATGAAGGTTGTTCTTTATCGCAGCCCAAAAATGGGTTATATTTGAAAAAATATTATGCTTGAATCATTCATGCGTGATATGTGTACATAGGTGATTGTTTTCATTTTGTGTGCATGCTTTGGTTTTATGTGCTTTGTGAGATTTTTCTGCTTATTGGGTCTTATTTGATATGCAGATGTCTATTTCCCCTTATGTCAGTTTCGCGGATGGTGTCTCCCGCAATACCAGGAACTTGTTTTCGGTAGCTTGGGTAATTTATGATCCTGTTAGTGAGTTGATTAAATTACAAGGTATTTGTTTGGGGCCAGCTACAAACAATGTCACTGAATATAGTGCAGTTTTGGAAATATTAACCGAGGCAGTGAACCTCGGCATATGCACATTGCTTGTCAAGTTGGATTCACAACTTGTTGTTCTTCAACTGAACGACCATTATTCGGTTAGAAACCCATGCATTTTGAGATTGTATTTGCGTATTCATTTACTTGAAAGACATTTTGATTTCATTACATATCAACATATACCAAGACGAATGAATACATTAACAGATGCAATAACTAACATTGTGCTAGATAGACATTTGCGCAATTTATAAAAACATCATCACATGTAGAAAATAGATGTATATATATATATATATATATATATATATATATATATATATATATATATATATATATATCATTTTTTTGCAACATGTGCATCATAAAACCGACAAAAAATAAATATATGTTTGTTTCAGTTACATTGTGAGACAACATGTCTCTCAAAAATGTGAAAAAATAAAGCCTAGGTGCCTAATCATTGTGGTGCTCATGATAGCACGTCACCGCCTATACCAACCGCCTCAGCAAGCGGTGGATACGACTTGGCACCCCTACAGTATGCCTCTAATAGGCTCGAGGCACATCATCCAAGCGAACATAGTCAGGGATCCCACGGGCAATCCCCTCCAGATTCTGCAATATCTCCTCCTCGCCACCCTCACCATGAGGCTCGAAGTCACAAGGGACCTGCCTCGCTACCAGTGACATGCCTGCAGGACACTCTAGGCCAACATCTGCATACATATAAGAATAACTGTCAGAACATGCATATATATCAAAAAAATTATAAACTCATGAAAATGAAAAATGAGTCTTACCAAATTCTTCGTCCCAATCCTCTCCCTCTAGGAGTGGGAGGTCTGGGTCTCTGATAAAGTTTGTGCCAGTGTAGGGCCAATCCTCCATGACAATCAGTTGTTGTCGGAGCCAATCAAAAAACTCTGGCCTCCAGGATATCTGTTGACCACCCCTTGCTCTGGGAACTAGTGCTGCCCATCGGGCCATTCGTGGCTCGGTAGGTGATGGCTCCGGTACTATAACCTCCTGACACTGAAATATGGGCAATCGTTCTAAGAAGAATGATACTAGGATCGATCCATACCCAAACTACTTGAGTTTTGTCTTCTTGCACTTAGTGAGCTGTCGTTTTATGTTGATGGTCATGGCCTCAGCCTAGTTGAAGATGGTTGGCTTCATACACTCTAAAGAAAGAAGAAGTTGTGTCTTCGTGGCCTCGTGCGGTGCCTACGATCCTGCAACCCGCGTGATGGTGTGAAACACTACCCTCAGTGCCAGATCAGGGACAGTTTGGATATCTACTTTGCCACTACCTATTCCTTTTCGTGCCCCTAGGCACAGCCTGTTCATTACCATTATCATGCTTTCCTCGTGGGCCGGGTACCAGTTAGAATAGGGACTGCACCCCTACGTGAAAAACCAGTGATGAAATACACATCAGAAACTTCAAGTTCGACCTCTTGATCCCAAAGTATGAACTTTTCCTGATCTTCATCCCAAATGCTGATTAGATACTGAAGAAATTTGGGTTAAGCCCGGAGACATGGTGTCATAAAGAAATTTTTGAGCCCACAATTCCTGAGGGCATTCACACAATGTTCATTTCCCATTTCTTGTTCATCCTCTTCACTATGCTCTCTCTCCTTCCACTCGATTACCATATTTTCTCGCTTTGCACCTGTATGAAATGATAATAAGAAAATTAGAAACCTCCTTGGGTGTTTAAATTTGCAATATATTGGCTGCATTTTCTTAAATTCAAAGAATATTTTGGGTTGTGAAGTTGGCATGACTTTTTGGCTAACAGTCACGCCAACTGGCGCGACCCCTATGTAAAAATGGGTCGGTTGGCGCAAGTCCGTGCCCGAAACCTGCGCCAACCGCAATGCCCTAGAATTTTCAATTTCTCCCCTGAAGTATCCTAAATGACAACTAAATGCAGTAAAATATAGCTTAAAATATGGCCAACTAGAGTCGGATCTTACCTGGAACAGATGGAATCTAGATTGGTCCACTGGATTGTCCACAATCGTCGCCTAAAGATCGCAAGAGAAACGGGTCACTGTTGCTCTGCAAAGAGGTAAAAGTGAAAAGTAAATATTTTTTACCATTTATGGTTTTTTATAACTTTTCAAAGTCCTAAAATAGGTTTTAAAACACATTTGTCATATTATTTTTGATAAATACGTTTTACACGCATCTTTTTGTGCAGCGACAGGTTTTCACGCGGTTATGACGAAGAAACAAGTTGTATTCTATACTTTTTTGGAATTGGTAGAAACACGAAAAAGTCACTACTGGAGTCACCTTTCAGCTCTTTTATGACACTTTAGAACTGAAAATATTTTTGAGTTTCTTGTCATTTTGAACTTGTTCATTTGGCTGCGAAACAATATCTACCCAGTATACATTTACCCCTTTTTCGGGTTGGGACAGATTATTTACAACAAATGAATACCTTAGCCGATCATGACTAAGAGGCTCTCTCAGACACATTTTTCTACCTTTTCAAATCTGTGAGACTATTTACGAAAAGGGACTTCTAGATTTTTCCTTTTCGCCTTCTTTTCAAACTCTCTAAACATGAAAAGATGTTGAGTTCTTCCTTTGTCAGACTCGTTAAAAACTGATGACATCGAACTTTTTCGTCGTGACGTTATTCGAGTTCCTCCTTCCTAGGGCTCGTAAAATGCACTGGGTTGTATTTTTCCAAAGGAAAAACTTACATCGCAAGAACATACTATCCCCTTCAAGTTTTTTTTCAAAAATAATTGGGGTACTTGCCAGAAATAGTGGGGGAAAATGGAACTAAGATTGTAGTCGTGTTGGTAGTATGTCGCTCTTGAACATGGCACTTGTCTGCATTCGTGTCAAGTTGGGGATGTCTCATCTCATGATCTACTTACCTCCATGGGTTTGGGTAATCTCTTTTGACCACTCATCTTCTCTTTGCCACATCACCATGACCTTAGATCCCTTGATGTCAAATACTGCCAAATCCAGTGTCGTGCTGTCAATATGTTCAAGAGAATATTTCCTCTGTAGTTTTTAACCTCCCTCTGATTTTCTGTTGGTCTTGATTCAAAAACATCATATTCCTCTGTCTCGTGTTGATGATGTGGGATTATGGCCCACCTTCGATTAAGGTCCCTTCCTGTCGACTCCAGCTCCTTATCCAGGAAGTTGATCTAGAGAATCGCTTCAGGTACCTTGGAGCCTGCATGCCTCAATCTCAGGTTCTTCGCACTTGACGTAAGGTCCACATCATTGGCCTTCGATCGATTGACTCTACGGGTGTTTGACGTCAGATCACTGTTCACATGTCATGGATTGTACCTTTTGTACCTTGAGAGCCATTGTCATTATTGGTGGTTTCTCTCGCATCTATTAACAACTTTCATCATTGGCTGGTAATCAGATGATGTTCTTTCATGTTCGAATTCAAATCACAGATTCACATGCTCAAATTTGTACTATGTTCGGGTCGAGATGGAGCTCAAGACCCTGGGTTTTGTCTCATGAAATCCAGGTTTCGGGTTCTTTGTGGATTATTATGACTTATTGTATGACTCCTTTGATTGGATGGCTGCGACCATACTTGAGTCTATTTATTGATCCCTATTGTTGTATGGCTGTGTCCATACCTCGGATCTCATTGTTTATAAACTCTCTTATGGATGGCTATGCCCATGCCACATGTCATATATCAGATGTATCAGTTGTATTCGTACTTACAGCAGTGTTTTGGTCGAACGTGTTCTCATAAAGCATCTCACCCCTCCCTCTCTCTTGGACCTCATGCTTTAGGGGGCATTTGTTACAAAAAATTTCATCACCGTCCCTACAACCCCTCACCCCGCATATTGGAGTGTCTTTCTCGTGACCTGTGAATAGTTTCAAACTCTGCAAATACATTCTTTGCATCCTTCTACATAAGGACATGATTCTTCCTGTTGAACATTTCCTCAGAAAGCACTTAAAAACCTATGTTTTGGCATTGGCGTGGGTACCTAGTTCACCTCTCGTGCCAATGGGGAAAAATTTCACTAGAGGCCATGCTAGCTAGCGCTCTGTCCCTGTGTTCAGCCCATGCCAACCTTTTTTGGAATTTTTTTTAACAAATTAGAGGCGGAAGTTTCCTTTAACCACCTCAGGAATGACTCATTGCAAGTGGTTAAACTCGATAAGCCACGGATCTCTTCCTTTATGAAATGGTTGATGGAACATTCTTAGAGGGTAGGACTCCCCCCACGATTATAGGGATCCTAACCTCTCCTTCTCCCTCTATATAAACAAGCCTTCTCCCTTTACAAAAGCTAGTTGAACATATAGCCAAGAAGCTAAACTTGGAGAATAAATATTATATCTGAGTAATCACTATAGAGAAGGTTGAACCAAGGAGGATCCCATAGAGAGAGTCCCATCTGAATTCCCAAAAATCTTTGTGATATGTGCTCCGCTGGAACCGTGCTGGAGGAGATTGCAATGTCGAAGCTTGGTTGTACTCTTCCTTATTTAATTTAATATACTCGACTATGATATTGATTCCATCTCTATGTTATTTTTATTTAACACATGTGATTTAGTATTCTTCGACTGACTGATAGTTAGGAATGTAAAATAGTATGTTGTGTATCATCTTCATTTCTTGTGTATGTGCAGATATCTGAGCATGAGAACGAGCGGATCGTGATCTGTCGAATCAGGAGCGAGAGGCAGCCATTATTCTGGACGTCACAACAACGCAGGACCTACGGTAGGTGATCTACCGAGTCTTTGTCCATTCTTAACTAGGAATTGATGTCATAGCATGTCTCATTTGTGGGTAGACCCACCCTAGGGCTAGTGGGATCGCCTCTATCCACAGAGGGTATTTACCTCACCAACAGAAGGTTCATTCCAAACGACACCGAAATGGCTAAAGGATTTACTCGACTGTCGAAAAAAGGGGTTCCCTTCCATTGGGACCAAGTTGCACAAGATTCTTTTGATGTTGTCAAGGAAACTTTTGTCTAAGCATCATTAATGTATCCCCCTAATTATCAAAATGATTATTTCCTATATATCGCCACAGCTGAAATGCCCATTGCAATGATATTGGTCCAAGTAGAAGATGGAATTGAAAATCTGATCTATTATTTGAGTCATAATCTCAATGATACAATAGTTAAGTACTCATATGTAGAAAAGCTTGCCTTGGCAGCTTTTCAAGCTGTCCAAAGATTTCGCCATTATATCCTGCTCTAAAAAACTACTATAGTTTCAGATTTCAACCCCATGACATATCTTATCACATCAATTTAAGGGGGGGAAACATTCAAAATGGACTGTAATTTTGCAGGAATTTGATTTGGAATTCATCAAGTCCAAGTCAAAGAAGTCTTTAGTTCTGGCTGAGGTTCTCTATGACTTTCCCTCTGATAGTACTACAACTACGTCAGAACCATCAATTCCTAACAAGTCTCTATTTCTGATTGGATCATCTGATCCTTAGTATGTGGATTTCATCATTTATCTCCAAACCCAAAATTTTCGACTCGATACCTCTCGCTCTGAATAGTGACGTATTTGATACCAAGCCAAAGGTTATCTAATTGACGGCGATACACTTTATCGTCGTGGTGTCGATACCATTTTAAGGAGGTGCCTCACTCATGAGGAGGCCAAAAAAGTGTTAAATGATTGTCATGCTGGGGCTTGTGGTGGACATTTATCTGGTTATGCTACCATGCAGAAGATACTCCATGCTGGTTACTTTTGGCCTACTATTTTTCGAGATTGCATCCTTATGGTCAGAATTTGTTATGCATGCCAGATTTTTTATCATAAAATACGCAAACCGCCAGTGGAAATGCATCATGTTGTCTCTGTGGGACCATTTTTGAAATGGGTTATTGACTTCATGACTTGTAACCATCGTTTGTCTGGGGGGCACGGTTATATTGTTGTCGCAGTCGACTATTTTACCAAATGGGCCGAAGAAATGCCTACATTCAACAACATGGGATAGACAGCTGCATTGTTTTTCTTTAATCATGTTATTGCATAGTTTGGGGTCTCATAGGCTATAGTTACAGATCATGGAAATCATTTTCGCAATCACATGATGTCTGAATTGACTGCCAAGTTAGGATTGTCACATGATAATTCTACTCCTTAGTATCCACAATCAAATGGACAAGTTGAGGCTATCAACAAGATTCTTAAATGTATGCTTTAATGAATGATAGGAGTTCATAAAATAAATTTGCATTTGATCCTATACTCCGCCTTGTGGGTGTATCAAACCTCGGTGAGAAACACAACTGGCTTTACTCCTTTTCAGTTGGTGTATGGTCTAGAAGCTACCTTACCAATACAATGTGAAATATCATCGTTAAAACTCATGATTGACTTGTTATCTGACACCTTAGAAGAAGAAGCGCGTCTCCTCAACCTCATCCATCTTGATGAAACGTGACGTGAAGCCCAATTAGCCAACGAAGAGCACAAGAGATTTATAAAGGCACAATACGACAAAAATGTCCAGCCTCGCATTTTCTTAGAGGGCGACTTGGTCCTTCTTTACGATCAAGAAGCTAATGTAATAGGTACGGAAAAATTTTAGCCATTATGGCATGGCCCCTATATTGTGAAAAGAGTTCTTTCTAAGGGTGCCTATGAGTTGGTTGATTACGATGGAGTCCATTGGCACAGCCTAGAAATGGGTTGTATTTGAAACGTTACTATGCTTAATCATAAGCGTAGTAATTTTTTGTATTATATTTTATATATATGTTGTTGATTTTCATTCACTATCTTAATTTGTTTTTAGAGTTTTCTTGACGTTAATAATCCGCTTTACATTTCATCGCAGATGTCTGAATATTCATAACCCTTTTTTGGATATGCTGATGGTGCTAGTCGTAGTACGCAGAATCTATCCTCTACAGCATGGGCCATTTTCACTCCGAACGACGAGTTAGTGAGTTTTCAAGGGATTTGTATTGGTAGATCGATGAACAATATCGCTCAGTATAGCACATTGATCAAACTTCTCTCTGATGCCATTTCATTTGGTATTAACCGTATCATCATAAGGTTAGACTCACAACTTGTGGTATTACAACTTACTAGTGTTTATACTGTTAGAAATCCAACATTGCATAGATTGTTCCTTACAGTTCGACTTTTGGAAATACACTTTGATTTTACTCAATATCAACACATTTCTAGAAATTTTAACACATTGACTGATTCATTAGCTAATCAAGTTTTAGACAAAAATTTGAAACATATGTAAAGAAAACATTCACATCATTGAATAGGATTGCACAATAAACATAGGAAAACACTGAAATCATATAAATAGATAGTCATAGGTTTTTACAAAATTTGTGCCCAAGACACATTGGTCATCTGACCTCAAAGTTTATGCAAAATGTCACAAGTAAAGTAGTGGTGCTCGTGGTAACATGCTATAGATATAGCTATCCTATGAAGTAACCACATCCAGCGGTTAGGAACCCCAATAGTCTGTCGTTGCAGTCGCATGGGAAGCTCTTCGATCCGGCAATCCGAAATCCCGAAGGTCAAACCCTCTATGTGTTGCTGAAGCTCAGTAAGAGTCTTAGCCATATCAAGATCCTGAAGGACTACTCTCCCAACAACCCTCTCTGTTGGCACATCTGCTTCGCGCTCTGGTTCCACTACTGGTTGAACACGATCAACCTCTGCATTACATGAAACATTTAGTTTAGTCTTGGGAAAACATCAAAATAAAAGAAACTCTATAAATCTTAGGAAAATAAAAAACATGGTCAAAACATTATTACCTATTGCACCCCACTGAACACCTTCTGGTAATGCTAAATCTAGATCCCCTCGGAAATCGACGCTTGCGTATGCATACTCGTCGATGGCGATGATCTATCATTGGAACCAGGCAAAGAATGCAGTAGAGAACACAAAATTCGATTGGCCTGCATGCCGACTCATGAGTTCTACCCATCTCTACATTCGAGGATCACTAGGACTAGCTATATCCAGTGTCACATGTTGTGGCTGCATCAGTGGAATCCGTTCAGAAGCGAAGGATATAAGGATACAACCATAACTGAAATTCTTCTTCCTTCCTCCCTTTGCTTTATTCAGTTGTTCCTTTATCTGAGATAGAAAAACTTTAGACCTGTTGAATATTGTTAGCTCCATGCACTCTAGCACGTACTGCATATACGATCTATTTGCTACATGTAGTGTAATGGTGCCAACAAGTTTTTCAATCGTGAAAAGGATAGTTCTCAAGGGAAAATATCTAACATCTTGGATGTTTATCTTCCCATCTTTTCTTGGCTCTGACCCTGGATAACAATATTGCAAAACATAATCTCTCACTGTCTATCCTCCAACAATAGACCCTAAGAGAGAAATGGGCAAGCCTCTCCTCAACAAACCTTTGAAAAAGTACACATCCTCAACTGTTATAGGAACCACTTGGTTCTTAATATGAAATGCCTCGATAGCTGGATCCCATACTCGAACTAAGAACTCCAATAGTTATATTTGTTGCCTCATCCCGGAAAATTTGAAGTACTTAAGCAGTCCACAATCTCTTAGGGCTCTTACTGTACCCGAACCATTTAAGGAAATCATATCATGTTCTTCATGATCTCTTTCCCTCCATGTAATTGTCATTTTAATCCGATGGAAACCTGAAATACAACCACAAAATCCATTAGATTCCATTCATAGCAAAAAAATAGGAAAAAATTGGGCATAATATGAAAAGAAAAAACTTAGATTGTGCCCAATGCACTCCCTAACAAGAGCCTGTGATTTTCATATGCAAGTACCCTTCACTGTACCTTCTATGCAACGCAAGTTTCGACATTTAGGGGTACGTTGCCCTCTTTTTGGTTAGAATTTACCCTAGGGGCCTTAAAACCCTAAAAATTTGCAGAATTTGGAAATGAAATGAATACTAAAGGAAAGAGGAGGTTCATATCACTAACCTAGATCAAACGAAAATGAAAACCGTCCACATAAACGATCACAATCAGCAGCTAAAGTTTGGGGGAAAAATTAGGTTCAGAGCTCAAAAATGCAAATGGTAACTATGGAATGGTAAAAATGGATAGTAAAACTACTTTTAATAGTCATTTAATTATTTTCAAGTTAAATTTATTGCTATGAATATAGTTTTATTATGTTTTTATCATGAAACATGTATTTTTAATCCATTTGATGTTGTTCTAAACAAGATATACAACTTATGAACAAATTAGTCGTGCAGATTTATTTCAAAGAATGTCTTGACCACAAAGCATACTTTTTCTCCCTATTTTTCGAGCTTTGTTAAAAACGAAAAATGATTTGAAGTGCACTTTTATCTCTTTTTCAAGCTTCTATAACAACGAAAAAGGAACCCTTGGAGTCTTCTTTCAGCTCTTTTCAGACTCCAATAATGTGAAAAGATTGCCTAGAACTCGTCTTTTCGAGCTTGTAAAATTAAATTAATCGATATCTACTCAATATAATTTTAACCCTTTTCCGGACTGAGATAGATTATTTACGAAAAGGGAATACCTTGGTTAAAATATGACCAAAGAGGTTCTCTTAGATATTATTTTACACTTTTTTGGATCTGAGTGAAAATTTACAAAAAATTCCTTATGGAGTTTTCTTTTGTCCTCTTTTTCAAACTCCCTAAATATGAAAAAGGACCAGGCTGTCGCTGTAGTTAAACTCGTTAAAACATAAAATAGCAACGGGCTTGTCAATCATGGTAAGAATCGAGTTTCATTCATCGCTAGACTCATTAAATTATTAAACAGAGATACTTTATTCACCCAAAGGGTTGAATTATAGATCAAGCAAATGTTATCCTCCTCAAGCTTGTTAAAAAATAAAGAGGTATTGGTCGACAATGACCGGGGAAAATTTGGGAAAAGTGAGCAAAAATTATTTATGGTAGCAAGTCTCTCTTGAACATGAAACTTCCTTCACTCCATGTCCGTGACTATTTTGGTTGGGTAATCATATTGACGGTACATTCATACCTATGGTTCATCATACCTTCACTTAGGTTTTGGGTCAATGCTACCAACTCATCACAGTGTCACCGATATGTTCAAGAGAAGTCATCTAGTGAATAAACCCATCCTTCTGCAATACTCGTAAACCTTTATTCTCATGATTGTCATCCCTGAAAATTGCTATATCAAGTCATACCCTTGTCTCCAAAATCAGTAACTCTTGTTTCACAATAAGGTGGCTTCCTGTCAATGACAAATCATTATCCAGGAAGTTCACATAGAAACATCAGATTCCAGTACCATGAGGCTTGTTACCGCATTGACAAGATCCTCGATTCTGAACTTTTGACCAAAAGATTTTTTTTTGCGTTCGACATCAAATCATCTATTCACGCCTTATCAAATTTACTACAGTACCTTGAGGGCCATTGACATTAATGGTGGTTCTCTCGTGTTTGTTAAAAACTCACATCATTGGCTGGTAATCAAATTATGTCTTTCCATGTTCGACGACAAATCATATATTCACATGGCTAGACTTGTACTCGAATGATCGAGTGAACAAGATAATAAGACCCTGGATCTAGTTTTAGCCATCCGTGCTGCGATTTTAGGATTTTTGTACACATCATCTATATGGTGAACTTACATACAGATCGTCATCCGAACATGGGCTATATCTGTAGGCATGTCTGCATTGGGAAACATTCCAATGTCGACGACTTTCTGAATTATTTACATGTTATTAGATTGTTTATGTGCTGAACATGGGAATTCATACCCTGAAAAATTATGATCAAGAGGATATATCATGATGTAATGTATTGTAAGATTGATGCAGGTCGCCACTCCGCTTCATCTCTAGTCCATCACAGTGTAAATCATATCAATAAAAATGTTGTTATTATTATTCCGACTTCATTCTTTAGGGGGAAATTGTTATAGGTCAATATGGGCATCATCTCCAAAACCAATGTATAGGGTCTATCATCCCATAAAATTTCAATTGATATATGCCCTAAGACAATTGAACAAGACAAATCAATCAAAGAATTTCATCTGCAAAGGTTTCCAAAGTTTGAAGTTTATAATATATCATATGAGAGCTCACCAACATTGCCTCTAAAGGGACTAAGTGCATTGCATATGCCAGTAGCCCTATGAAATTCTTCTCTGCAAAGCAGTTCCCGACATCTATGGGTGCGTTGGTCACATTGGGAGAGAAATTTTCATTGCTATGGAATCTCCACTTGGCCAGTGCCTTCTAGAAGAGTTCACATGTGTCAAAATTCAAATCCATGTGTCCATTTTATTTACAATATTGGGAACATGTCTTGCCTATTATTGGAAGTTCATTGATTGTAAAAATACCTCGACCTCTCTATAAATTGAGCACAGATCTTATTGTTTGATAAGGAAGAATTTGTGTAGACAAATGCTGGTGGATTTTTCATTGAGGAGATTTATTTGAGTGACATTTTGCTGGAGATATCTGCATTGTGATGAGGCTGGGATGTTGTTGGAGATGGTGACACTAAATCAATAATTTGGTTGTAACCTCCCCTTCTATCATTAATAAATAATACAACTTAATTTTCCCTATACGCATCTGTATGAGCTTTGATTTTCCATATTGCAAGATCTTAGTTGATGTATATGGTTTATTCTTTACTGATTTAGTAAACTAAATTGAATATACATCTGTATTATTGCTATCTTCTGTTGTTTAGTGTTCATTCTTGAAGGAAATATTTTTCACAGTCGGCTGGAATTTGAAGCTACAAGGGAAGAAACAGAAGGATTCAGTTGGAAATTCTTGGATTCCAGGTAAGCATCTAATCCATTCTATGTGTCTATTCTTAGTTATGTGAAGTAGTCGTATAGTCTTTAACCTGTTGTTCTAGATTAGCACCTATCTAGGGAAGTGTGTTTTATCCATAATTCACAATTATGTCCAACACATGGGGTGGCTTGAAGGACCCAAAAACACTAATGATGGTGCATTCATGCATGGGGAACCAATGTGCCACCTTAATGAATGTGTCCATGGCTCTCTTGAACATACAAGGTGGGTCCTCTCCAAACAATAGTCGATAGAGTGCAGTGATAAAGTTTTCCGATATAAGATCGATGTCTTGTTTGTATCTAGTGTCCTAGAAAGTCTTCAAATCTTTATGGATTGGCCCTCCAAATTTTTGGTTCCAGTTATGAGACCATTGGTCAAAGCGGCATCACGAACAAACAACATCCAATAGATAGGAGGCCATGTGGAATTTGGATGCTAACCCCTCCTCATGAACCTTTTCTACTGATATGTTTTCCCTCAAAGCCGATATTAACAAGTGGGCCCAATTGAATTGCATCCCACAGATGGCAACCTTGTGCATTAAAGGGACCCATGCTCCATTGAAGGGGCTAGCATATTCTCTTCCGTACATCTGGCACATCATAGTTGCGATGAGCCTGTGGACCTTCTTGAGGCCTTCCATCTTGTACTCCTGGTATTTCTTCCTCTTGAACTTCTCGGGGTCTTCCCACCATCTCTTTAAAGTATCCTAAACTTGAGCATTGTGCATCGCTACCTGCCAAGTATTGAAGGACTTTTATTTTTTTGGAAATGAATAATACACATTGGCGTCTATGGAGGATAGGTTGAAAAAAGCTACCCCAGTGTGATCCCTTATGACCAAATGCTTGGAATCTATTTTCTACAGAATCTAGTTGATGACCTCTGAGCATGGGAATATTGGGGGTGCACTGCGACATAGTGTAGTTTATACCTCTTAACATTTAGGTACACTTGGCGGTCCGCTAGGTTCGCTTGGAACTCTTGTCTTGCAAATTCTTGGTAGATGTCGTACCATGACATTTTGGAACTCTTTCCAAATACAAAAGTTGTGTCTCCATAGATGGGAGTTAGTGACTGAGGAAAATCACTCTCTAGAACATCAATCTATGGGCTCTTTTGTCATCTATGGATCATTGGGGGTGCCATATCGCCTAAGGCAGAGAATATTGAGACCCAATCAAGTTCAGCTTCGACGTCACCTGGAATTTTCAAGAAACAATCCCACGATAATATTGATGGCATGGATGCAATAATGTGATAGTAATAATAACCAGTTCAAGCCACCTAATTCCCAGGGAGGTCTGGGGTTCTGAGTGACCAATAAGTTAGGTCACACAAGGAATTTTTTAGGCAACTGAGACATGTGTTTTTCACGAAGGTACAAGAAAGGTATATTTATGACCAGGCTACCTAGATGTAGGGTTACGGAGTCACATTGGGGTGAAAATGATGGTTTTGGCAAGTCAGCGACCTAATGACTTGGTCATGGGTCGTGAGGTAACAGGTCGCTAGGTCGCAAGTCGCTAGGTCATGGTAGGGCTTCCTTGACAGAGCGGGTTGGTGCGACCTACTTGTGAGAGAGGATAAAACAAGAGGAAAGAAGGAAAATCAAGGCTGAGGAGGCCACTGAGAGTTGGGGAGAGGGAAAAAAAGGGGAAAATAGAGGAAATAGAGGGATTTGGGCCAATTGGGCAAGATGTGGCATCTTGGTGAGAGAGAGAGTGTTAAAGGACAACGAGTTATTTATGATAAAACATTGGTAGCCGAGGATCAAGAGGATAATACCTAGCTAATATGAGGGTTAATCACAGTAGGCTGGCATACATAATAGTAAAAGAAAATTACTGGAGGTTACAAATATATATACCTGGATAAAATTATCTTCAATTAGGCATCCATACCACTTTTGAAGCTTCGTCGTGCAGGTCGAATTCAACCTATGCGACCCTTCCATATATAAAAATTTCGCATGTGTGAGCCTTAATTTCATTCTCAAGGTCACAAGGTCACTAGATCGCTGGGTCGCTAAGTCGAGAATTTTCGATAACATTTCCACTATTGCGACCTAGCGACCTTGGGGTTGCTAGGTCATAGGGTCAAAAAATGTTTTTTCCTGAGGAGATCCGTGACCTTGTAACTTGGTGACCTTATGACCAAGGTGTAGGTCATGAGGTCACTAAGTTGCGAAGGTCCAGCATTGAGGGGAAGAGCATCCCTATGACCTGAAGAGGTCTTTGGGTTGCCATGTCACATATGGTCACGATTCATGAGAGTTGCGACCTTGCGACCACACTTAGAAAAAAAAAGGAAACAAAGAGAAAGACAAGACTAAACCATCTATGATACCAAAACCAAATTTTTACCTGAGAGTACCCAGGCAGGGAGGATGACTTAGGCTTAACATTTATGTCTGAGGGACGATCCCATTATCATGTATCTCGTCAAAAGTGACAGGGGCTCTGAAATTTTAGACTGGTGTGAAATTTCAGAGGGTAGTTGTTGCGGCTACAACACTTCCCTAGAGTGATTTCTAAAGACATATTTGATGTCCTCATAAGGCAGCTGGTAGATGTCTCCTATAGATGGCATATTAAGGGTTTCTATCACCTCTTCCCTAATCCCTCGAATAATTACCAATTTAAGTGATCCAGGGTCAAGGGTGCAATTTTCTTTTTTATAGCTCAGTTGGAATCTTTCATCATAATCCTCTAGGGATTCATCAGGTCATAGATTCATCCTAAATATTTCCTCTTTAGTTTCCTTCGACCTACAATTGTCTCTATATTTTTTATTAAAGGACTCTTTTATATGTGCCTAGGTAGTGATGGTGTTCCCAGGAAAACCCATGAACCAACACAAGGCTGAATGCTTGAAGGTGGATGGGAATATTTTTAGCTTTTCGTCATCTAAGGCATAGTCATAGGTCCTGCAGAAAATAGAAAATTCAAACATGAAGGTTTTAGGATACTCAGAAGAAATTCCATGTAAATTTGGAAGGATTGAAGGATTGATGTTCTTCATTCTAGTTTCTGTATCTATTTCTCTAATGGGAAAGAGTCCTTGGGTCCTAGTCTTAGCCATGGCTTGAATTGGTGAAGTAGGTTCATCGAGTGAAGCAAGTTCTTATTCTTCTCCAATAGGTTCTTCAAAGTTTTCAAGTGGCTCAGCTATGGTGGGTTCAACTTCACAGTCACTGAAAAAGAGTGAAGGGTGACTATGTGAGGATGTGGAGGTTTTTGATAAAAAATTTCCTTGGTTATCCCTACTCCTATGAGGCATGAAAGTCAAACTATTTTTGTATTTTTCAATATTTTGGAATTGAATTCAAAAGAAAAATAGAAAATAATGCTAAAACATAATCAAAGCATCTACTTAGACACCTCCTCGGCAATAATGCCAAAAAGTGGTGAGCCTTAGTATTGCACCAATAATGCTGCAACTCACAGAGGCTACTGTACTTTACTTTATCAACCTGGATTTCGTACAAACTTGGAGGTGACAATGCTATATACACATGCCAGCCTCCTCTCAGTTCTAGGACGGGGTGCTACAACTAGGTTTACTTCTAGGATATGAAGTCTGTCACACTTATGAATGAAAACTAATACTAAAAATGACTCATTACCATTACTCTATCAGCAAGACAAGAAACTATTCTATAACATAAATACTCATCTAGTTATTTCCAAGAAAGGAAATCCACACTTCAACTATTGCAAGAAATAAAGTTAAACTAAGTGGCATTCATGATTTAAATTTCTAAATTTAACTTGCAGAAAGGGAAACTAATATAGGCACACATGTTGAACCAAATTAATGATTTAAATCTATCTATTTCATGTTTGAATGTGATGCTTAACAATGCATCTATCAATGACCTAACTATGCTTGTAAATAACTCTGTTTTGCAGCAAAAGGAGGCGCTAAGGTGACCTAAGAGGGTCTTGGACTCATGGTTTCAGAGTTGAAGGTGTCTTGGAGGTTGTTCCAAGTCTAGATGAGGTAAAAGAGAGGTTTTGGGCTGAAGAAGTGACTAATGGACGCTGTTACAAGATCAGCTACAAGATTTCTTGTAGTGCTACAAGATGTGCTGAAACACTACAAGAAACAGGCCGAGAGTAGTTTGAGGCGAGAAATGGTGAGGGAAGGGGTAGGAGAGGTGAAATGAAGGTGGATCTAGGTGGATGGATGGTATCCAACCATTTTTCTAGGCTTAGAGATTCTCTCAAAGTCTTCTTAGACATCCAAGGTGGCTCTCGATGTTGTGGTGGAGATGTCCAAAAACAGGGTTGAAGGAAATTTGGTTGGAAGTTGGTTGATGAGGGGTGGAAATTAAAGCTAATGGTGTTAGTGGAGTCCTCCTCTACTTCTCTTCTCAAACCTACAAGCAAGCTACCTATTCATGCAATTATTATTAACAAATCTATTATGAAAATGGTGGAAAAGATGAGTTTAATTTAAGAAAATCTAGCTATGCACTTAAAATAGAAAACTAATTCTGCATCTACAACATGTTCATGATCAAAAAATAAACTCATCTAAATTTTCCAAGAAATCATAAAATGAAACAAATTTGGGTTTGTGGTGAAGATATACCCTCCTCAAACCATAATGGAAGAGATGAGATGGGGATGCTTTAACACACAGTTTTAGAGTTTTCTATGCTACTGCAACATGAAAGGTAAAGAAACTAATGACAACAACATGAAATGGAAGCAAACCAAATACAACAATGTGAAATGTAATAAAACTAACTACAAAACATACAATGGAAGAAAACTAAATATAGTGAGATGAAATGTAAGCAAACTAAATACAATAACATAAAAGGTAAACACAAATACATAAGAGAGTCTGGGTCCAATGGATTGGGCCCTAACCCACAAGCTCAACTCCCTGAAACTAAATCAGTGAAGAAGAAACTAGATAGTCATTTTATTTCATAACCAATTCTACTACATAGCATATGAAAGTCACAAATGTCTATTACAAGAGCTAAGAGTGCTCTATATATCTCCAAAAATTGAATCCTAATGAACTCTTGCTTTGCCCTATTTACCTAAAGGGTAGCTACCAAAAACTCCCTAAAAATTAGGTGATTTTTCTCCTTGGAACTCAAGAGAAGTGGAGCTTGGCTCCACTTGGTCTTCCACTTTCTTGGATACCTTTGATTTCGAGTTGTTGGAGGAAAATATCAAGGATCCCTTAGCTGCCTTTAGGAGTTAAGGAGGTGGTCAACCCCCTACAATCACTCCTTTTTGTCTACTCTGAGCCTCAATTGTGAAATATTTAGCAAAAATGGAACATTCTCTTGATTTCCCTACATTTAAACCACATTAGGCATTCAAAGTATGACACCCTTAATATGCCATCTACACTAAGCAACAAATGAACATAATGCAATTAAATGTGAGAAAGAGAGAATAATAAGGCTAAACAGGTGACAATTAACCCCTTAAAATGTACCTAATTATGGTGCTCATAAGATGGCATGCTAACATCATCATCAAATGGATCATGGGCCCCTAATACAAGATCACAAGTACAAAAATTAAAACTTACGTTATCCCATGTTTCAAATTTATGTTGGCTCCAACCTAGCTTGGGGGAACCCACACACACACACATATTTATGTGTCATTGTGATGTCAAAATTGGAATTTAATAATCAATTAATCAATTTGGTTTACAATGCATGGTGAAGCTTGAAGGTATATTAATTTTTTTGGTTTATATTGCATGGTGTTGCCTGAAGGTACATTGCTTGTTTAGTTTACAGTGCATGGTGAAACTTGAAGGCATATTAATCTATTTGGTTTATAGTGCATGGTTGTAAATTTCTGAAGATGTTCTATGCTAGATGCAAAATTTACCTTAGACTTCTAGGGAAATCACATGAAAGTAAGATGCAGATAGAACATACCAATAGATCAATAGAAGACAAGACAAAAATAAAGATAAAGAATGGTGGTGTTACGGCGATCAACAGGATGCTTCAACCAGAAAATTCTTCATAAAGTCAGCCTCCCACATGTGTCACACAACCCCAAGACTGCTCATAAAAATTCTCCATCAAGACGCTACACCAAGAAGCCCTAAACGCAGAATCAAGAACGTTTCTCTAGCACCATCCAAGAAAGAAGAGAATGCCTCCACAAAAATGTGTGTGTGAAATGAGTTCCAAGTCTCTCCAATATATAGTCATCTGTGGGGGTGTGTGACACATCTCTTATGCATGTGGGTTAAATCACGATGACCTTGCACATGTGGAATAAATTCAAAATACGTGTTCTGCTCATCCAATCAAGATAATATTTAGATTGATCTTGCACCTCTCTGAAAGAGGAATCCAATAAAAATATTGGCATCATCATCTAAGCATCACAACATGGAATTTGGACCTATTTGCCCAAAATTAACACTCCCTCTCAACTAGGGATAACCCCATCCACGTGTGCCATCCAAAAATCGTGTGTCATCCTGCTGTAACTTGCTTCATTGGCTTCTTTATTAAAAAAAAAAAAAGGTGAGTCACAAAGACATCACTCCCAGCTAACCCGAAGTCAAATCAAAGGTACGAAACCTCTATAGGACTTAAAGGAGTCACATACCAACCCGAAGTTGGTTTAACTGACCCAAAGTCAGTTGGAGGTCTGAAACCTCACTTAGAATCAAGAGAGTCATATACTAACCTGAAGTTAGTTTAACTGAAATGAAGTCAGTTGGAGGTCCGAAACCTCAATTAGACTCAAGAGAGTCATATACTAACCCGACGTTAGTTTAACTCACCCAAAGTCAGTTAGAGGTCCAAAACCTCACTAGAAGATCCCAGATCAAGTGGTTGGACACGTACCATCCCAAACATAGAGAGTACACAATCTCTGATGTGTCCATCAATATTTGCTACTGGTCTCTAGCTTTTACCACCTCATTCCAAATGAGAGGTACTTCTAATGAGTCCAAGACTCAATGGGTAGGATGCATGCAGGAAATAGATTAGAGAGAGGTGAACCAACTATGTAACATAATGGTGGGGCAGAAGCACACCAACAAGGTTTAGCAAGCCTAGCCCTATGGCTGCTTATAGCTCTAAGAAGCTATCCCCAAATCCCCCCTGGAGTTCCCAGAGCTCATCGTCAAACATGACCCTCAAAATAGAGTTGTTCCACGATTCAAAGACTCTCATATAAGGTTAGGAACATGACCATCCCCAATGGCTCTGTGAGAATATTTGTGACTTGCTCATCAGTTACTATATGATCGAGCCTTATGGTGCCTCGTTGTACCATATACCATATAAAATGGTACCAGATATCAATATGATTGGATCGACCGTGGAACACGGGATTCTCTGAAAAAATAATCCCCCTCTAGTTATCACAAAGGATAATAGTGGCATCTAGCACATGCTCAAACAACTCACTTAAGAGCTTTAACAACCAAGTGGCTTCACAACAGGCCATACATGTTGCAATGTATTCGGCATCAACAATGCTCATGGCTATTGACTTCTACTTCCTGCTCGAAGCAAACCCAAGTGTGAAGCAGCATCCAAATGTGCTCTTGCGATCCACCACACTGCAAGCCTAATCGGAATCAGTATATCCATGGAGTCTGAAACTCCTAATGGTGTATCTCAACCCATGGTCTATCGGGCCCCAGAGATATCTCAAGAGATTATTGGAACCAACCTAGTGAATGTTATGAGGATAAACCATGTGTTGACTCAAAGTGTTCACTGCACAGCATACGTTTGGACAGGTGTTCACTAACAACATCAGGGCCCTTACGAGTTGACTATACTCAGCAGTATTTGCTAGCACAGGCCCAGCAACGCTACCACTCAAATTATTAAATTTTAGCTCCATCGGTTTCGACTCGGACTTACAGTCCACCATTCCAAATCTTTCCAGCAGCTTCACAAAGTATTTTCCTTGACAAAGGAAAATCTCTCTAGGTCTTTGCCAGACCTCCAAGCCTAGGAAGTGATGCATCAGTCCTAGGTCCTTCATCTCAAACTCGTAAGTGAGCTCCCTCTTACACTGATTAATGAGAGGGTCATCACTTGTTAGGGAGAGATCATCCACATAGAGAACCAGAATGAGAGGCTTTTCTCTATCAACCTTGAAGTAAAGGTTTGGATCAACATTACTTCAAGTGAAGCCCAACTTCATCAAGTAGTTATCTATCCTCTCGTATCAAGACCTGGGGACTTGCTTCAACTCATAAAGGGTTTTCTTCAACCTGCATATGTGAGAGTCTCTATCCTGGACTTTGAACCCCAAAGGTTGCTTCACATACACTTCTTCCTTTATCGAACCATGCAGAAAAAAGTGGTCTTCACATCCATCTGATGTAGACTCCATCCTTGCGTAGTAGCAAGGTTAATAATAGATCACAGGTGCAATCATAATCAAATCCTTCCTTGATAGAAGTCTGAGGCAACACATCTTGCCTTGTACTTTTCACCACTCCCATCAGATCCATGCTTGATCTTATAGAGCCACTTCAAGGTGAAAAAATCTTTGTCCTCCAGTCTAGGGATCACATCCCAGAAATCATTTTTCATAATGGAATCGTACTCTTCGAGCATAAAATTCTTCCATATTTGATGCTTTACAACTTCTTCAATGATCTAGGCTCAGACTCCTAGATACCCTTGGTATCTATTCGGCTTCTTGTTATACACGGAATGTCCCCCTTTGGGGCCATATGACTCTCGGCATCCTTGATAGAATCTCAGATTCATGAGGGTCTTCTCTTCGATATTTCAACAATTTCATTTTCTCAGGAGAATATATGGTTTTGGTATCCCTCTTAATTCCATCTCCTCTTGCGAGATAAGTCAACTATAAGAGTCATGAAATAAGAATATCCTCCCAAGTATTTCATAGGCAGCATATCAGATAAGTCAGAGTGTATCAGATGACTTTGTGATAATTGAGGAATGAAGAAAATCCCCTTCTATGCTTTCCTTCAGCATGACCTTGACATATGCCTTCATGATTTATTTTATGGATACAAGTATCATAGCCATATACTGTCATACTTCTGTCATACATCTTGACAAGTATCATACACTGTCATATCACTGATTTCAGTGTTGCCATGATATTATAATACACATTGCTATCATATTCATCATTTCCATGCCACCATACAATATTACATGGTCATATATATTTTCCATATGCCACAGGATATACCACAGATCAAAATCATATATATTCTATCATATGTTACTGTTCTAAGGCTCATTGACCGCTTCTTTATTTGTCAATGCATCTGCCTTCTTACAGTATATTTCCAAAGAAATGTACTTAAGGCTGAAATATCAATTCAACAAGTCTGCCTTCTCATAATAATTATGTTGCTTCAACATTACTGATCACAAGATTCAAGTAAGGATTTTTAACACAGTGATTTTTCCTCCACAATGTCACTTAAATCACTTAGTCCTATTCAAAAAACAATTCCTGGTTGGGTTGGTCCTCTATTACTATTTTCATCTTGCACACCTTCCATATTCCAGATGCATCAATATGTCCAAGGTTCCCAATTCCAACAGCACTTCCAATTTTCAATTCCAAGTTACGAAGGCTTTCACCTAATTTTGCACCGTTACCACTATTATCTCACTGTCAATATTAGCATACAATCCACATACCACTGTCAATATTACATTACTATCAATATCACATACTTACTATAATGCATCACTATAATTTTTATATGATCCATAAGGAAATGCCATGAATTTTATACTCAATTAATACAAGTCTCCAATGCACCCATTTGACATCAAGAATGGGGTCAATGACTTCTGCTCCCTCGGTATAGTTCCCTTTGGCCCAGTTGTTCCCGACACCTGTTTTCCCAAAGATGAAGATATCCAGCCTAAAGATCTGACCATAAGGACCTGATTGAACACTATCCATGGTCCCTGGTTCAATATTCATCAACACTACTCGAGGTACGTAGCCCCTGCCGCTGGCCTCATTGTAATACACATTGATCCTTTCCAGCTGCAGATCAGAGTCCTCGTGGTATCAATCCCATGCTTGTCAAATATCACTTCCCAGAACTTGGTTCCAATCTAATTTACATATTTCTTGTCCTGGATATGAAATATCTCTCTCATTCTCCTCACGCAGCTAGAGAAATAAATCCAAGTTCTATCGAAATCTCAACGGTTGTGAATCGAACCCGAGGCCTCCTCTAATTTCTGAAGCATAACACCTTCAGTCCTCAGATAGTACATAGAATCTCTAGGGCACAAACAAGTGCCATCTGTGTGCAATTTTTATGGAGATTTGCCGTGATAATTCGACTTAGATATCAAGAAAAGATATCTTCGGAGTCTACATGAAAAAATTGAGATGCGTAATGTATGCTTCTTCAGCTCTGCCAAGTCCCGCAAAAAATCATTCTGTTGGCCTTCGGTCATATCGCAGTCAAGCTCAATGCAGTAGGATACATTGAAGTGAATTGAATTCTGCATTCATGTATTCTTCCCATTTCGACTGAGACTCGGCTTCAGGAGTCGGCTTATGCTCCCACTTCACAAGATAATTTCTTCTCCTCTATTATCTTTCATCCCAACAACGTTTTATTTCTGCGATAGAGGGATCAAATGCAACGAGATCATGCTTTATACTGTTATCATTTGTGGGAAACTGAAAGAACTGAGTATCAAAGCTTGATATGCCTGCTAGGTCCTACTCGGCGAAGTAAACTGTGGTCAGAAAATCCACAAGGGCGATTGTGATGAACAAAACCTTCATCAGAATTCGATGCTTGGTCTCTCATTGTTCTTCAAAAAAACCTACATTTTTGGTCGTTCTTCCTCTTCAAATTTCACTAGTCACATTCGGAGGTGAGGTGTTTGGTCTCCGTTCATAGTAGATCGGTTCTCAAACCCATGCGATATTGGCTTTCCTTGCTGCGGCTAGGGCCTTACCCTATCTTGTCTTGCTGTGGCTACGTATCTTGAATAAATGAGCCCATATTTGTTTTCAAACTAATATCGGCCTCCTACTCATAGAAATTTGGACCTTAAAGTGACCTTTAGACAGATAGAAAAAAACATGTTGAAATGGTGTTTGTGACAGCCCTGGTTAGGGCATGAAATGCTACTCTCTCCATGTAGTTCATCACATCAGCCTCTATAGGATATGGTCCACCTTAGGAAAGGTCCTATATGCATACCTTCCCTTACGCTATCACCTCCAACGCTTAAAATTCATGTGTTGTCCTTCAATATTCACGCTATCAGTTGTTGTGGTGGTATGGCATGCGGCCTACCACATAGCCTTTGTTGTGAAACCAGCACTAAAAATAGAAGAAAAGATATATCAAAGCCTTAGAAATAAGCCACTTTGAGGGGGAAAACTCCAATACATTACATGAATGAACAATTCTTGGATGATACAAATGACCAAAACATCCTTCTATATATAGGAGTCCATGGGGCCACAATATAATCCTAGTGGGGCCACAATGTAATCCTAGCTGACCTAACAATAATAATGTAAGGGAACAATAATAACAATATGGGGGTTACAGGAGTACAACAGTAACAATAAGGGGGTCTACACTAACATAATAAGGGACTACACTATTAATATAGGGACTTAACATGCCCCTCTCCTTCAAACAAGTGTTGTCCTCAACGCTTGATTATTTCTTGATGCTTCTGTATAAAATTCTCATCCTCCCATGTGGAATCCGCTACAGGAAAGTTCTTCCACTTGCTGAGATACTATGAAATTGATCGTAATTGTCGAGTTCTTATTTCTGTGACTGCTTCAAAACTTCTTTTGATGTGATGTTGATATTCCTGTTGTTTCATTAGATTCTGCACCAAAGTTAGGTTATCCTTTGAGAGTTGGAGAACTTGTTATTGATGTTCAATGTCATATTCCACTAATTTATCATCCATATTAGCTATTATTTTATCCTTCAAACCATCCAAATTAGCCTCCATTTCTTCTTTTAAACCATCTATGTCATCTTTTTTTGCTCTTCGTAAGATCGAAATTTGTTGCACTTGGTACCGTAATTTTGATATCTCATACTGCAATTCTTCCTCTTCATGCATCATAGTATAGATTTCTGAGGACTTAATGGGTGTTGAATTATTTTTAGGAGGAATTTCAGAACCCAATACTGAAATATATGCTCAATAGGCCCTTGGAATCACCTCAAATTGATTTTTCAAACAATATTTATGCAATTCGGAAAAAATAAAAATAAAAAAATGCACACCTTTTACTTGCTTTTGAGGAGCTCGATATTGAAATTGAATTATCTCTATAATTTTGAATCCTAAATATCTGAAATTTAGCCCTGTAGTAGCCCTCTAAAGCTTCTTTCAAATGCCACAGGTCTGATCTGATTTGGATTCTTCAAGACAAACTTATGTCCAATGTCCCACAATGACCAAATTTTGGACTGGTTCAGTAGAGTGAAATTGCACCACTTGCCACATGTCACTGTTTCCTTATTTGGCTTTGAAATTGATAGATCAAAAACTAAAGTCCATGCACTTGTGGCCACCTTTTACAACATTCCAATCCGATGCTCAGAGAGAGAGCTATGAATATTTTTCCATGATCACCTCTTTGAGATGAAATTCAGAAGCCTCAAAAAGCCCTAACTTCCATAGATCATATCTTCGAAAATATTGCAAACCAATATCTGAATTTTTTTGAAAATGTTCCTCGGGATTGTGGCTTCGCACTCTAAAAATTTCAGCTACTGAACCTTCATATAAAAAAAAATTATTACGAAAATACCACGATGACCGGTTTAGGTTAAATTCAGGAGCCTGCAAAATGACCTAACTTACACAAATCATATCTCCAAAAATTTTGCAAACCAAGCTCTGATATTTTTTGAAGAATTTCCTCATGAATTTGGCTTTGCACTCTAAAAATTTCAAATTTTTAACCTTCGTAGAAAAAAATTTATAGCACAAATTCCATGATGACCTTTTTGGAGCATCGAAACCCTAGAATCTCAAAGCTCTGATACCAAATGTTGTGAAACCAGCTCCAAAAATAGAAGAAAAGATATATCAACGCCTTAGAAATAAGCCACTTCGAGGGGGAAACCTCCAATAAATTAAATGAATGAACAATTCTTGGATGATACAAATGACCAAAACATCCTTCTATATATAGGAGTCCATGGGGCCACAATATAATCCTAGTGGGGCCACAATGTAATCCTAGCCGACTTAACAATAATAATGTAAGGGCACAATAATAACAATATGGGGGTTATAGGAGTACAACAATAACAATAAGGGGGTCTACACTAACATGATAAGTAACTACACTATTAATATAGGGACTTAACAACCTTGCTATGACTAACAACACCCTTATTTTCCCTTAAAATATCCCTCATCTTGTTGTCCTAGATTCTTGATATAAGTTGGGCGTTGTCTTCTCTAGGCTCTGAAACCATGTAAATTTTTGAAGATGTTCTATGCTAGATGAAAATTTACCTTAGACTTTTAGGGCAATCACATGAAAGTAAGAAGCAGATAGAACATACCAATAGATCGATAGAAGACAAGCCAAAAATAGAGATAAAGAATGGTGTCGTTACGACGATCAGCAGGATGCTTCAACCAACAAAGTCTTCATAAAGTCAGCCTCCCACATGTGTCACACAGCCCCAAGAATGCTCATAAAAATTTTCCATCAAGACACTGCACCAAGAATCCCTAAACGCAAAATCAAGAACGCTGCTCCAACACCATCCAAGAAAGAAGAGAATTCCTCCACAAAATTGTGTGTGTGAAATGAACTCCAAGTCTCTCCAATATATAGTCATTTGCTGGGGTGTGTGACACATCTCTTATGCATGTGGGATAAATCAGGCCGACCTTGCACATGTGGAATAAATTCAAAATACATGTTCCACTCATATGATTAAGATGATCTTTAGATTGATCTTGCACCTATCCAAAAGAGGAATCCAATAAAAATATTGGCATCGTCATCTGAGCATCACAACATGGAGTTTGGACCTAGTTGACCAAAATTAATAATGGTAAATCCTGAAGGCATATTGGTTCTGGTTGTTCTGAGACATATATGGTAAATATCGAAGGCATATTGGTTTACATTGTTCCAAGACATATATGGTAAATCCCAAAGTCATATTGGTTCTAATTGTGCCAAGACATATATGGTGTATCTCGAAGGCATATTGGTTATGTTTTGTAGGGTAAATCCCAATGGTGTATTGTTGAGACATACATGATGAATTTTAATGCGTATTACTTTAGTTTTATGGATGGTAAGCTTGAATTATTATTGATTTTGTTTATATAGCGGCTCTTGGCTTAGCCGGAAGGTGTATTGATTTTGTTTATACGATGACTCTTAGCTCAACCCAAAGGCGTATTGTTCTTGTCTACAAGGTCACTCTTTGCACAAGCTCGAAGGCATACTCAACTCTATATGGTTTGAGACATATATGGTGTGGCTTAGTGGCTAAGCATGAGTTCAAGTTGGTCCAAGACATATACACATGGCATGACTCTCTGGTTAATCGTGAAGGCATAATTGGTTATACTACAAATTCAAGTATGGCCTGAGACATATATGGAATATGGTTAAGCCTAAAGGTATATATTTTGGTTTTATTAGCATGGCATCACTTTTTCGTTAGGCCCGATGGCAGAATGGGCTTTGTCATGAGTTCGAGCCAAATGAAATTTATGATAAATATAATCTTGATGTTTGAAATTAACAAGTAACACGGTAGTGTAAATGGTATTGACTTTAATTGGTTCAAGAGAGGTCACATATTTGAGTTCGGTGAGGATTGCTTAATTTTATTTTTCCCCTTAAGACTGCATTCTATCAAAAAATTTGAAAAACCGAAGAAGTGCATTTTTTTGAGCATGTGCCATAAAGGTGCATTTTGTAGATAGCGGACCAAAAAGGTGCAGTTCATAGAACAGTTAAATTTATAATGTTTTATGGATTAATTTGAGGGAAAAATTATTTTTTGAAAAATGGGAAATGGATAAAATTTTCTTGTGATTTGGAAAGGGGACATGAAAAGTCACAAAGACAGGTTTTTGAGGACAAGAACTTGTATTCTTTCATTATTGTCAAATTTTTCTACACCATATGAACATGTTTAGTGCTTTTACAAGAAATGAGGAATGATCTACTATTGATGTTTGAAGAATTGGTTGAATCTTTGTTGATATGATCATATTTGGAAAAAGTGTTTATTGTTCTGAGCTTGTCGATCTAGTATGAAAGATTGCGAAGTGGTCCACTACACTTTTGAGAAGGAGGTGGGTGCCTCAATCATGTTAGAGCCTATAACAAGTTGGTGCTTGCATATTTCTGAGTTTGGTGCCTCAATCAAATTGTAGCCTATAATAGTTTGCTGCCAACAAATATACTTTTGGGGTTTGTACCTTGAGCAGGTTGGTTCCTACAAATATGTTTTGGGGGTTGGTGCCTATAAATTTATGTAACTAAATATTGAAGAAGATAAAAATATTTTTGGTATTCTGGTAATGGTTTCCATAGACATCTGATGTTCTTATGTGTAGTTGTGACGATTATCTATTCTCTATTGTGTTTTTAGTTATGATCAATTATATAATTGTTGTTCCAAGAGGAAATTCTACAACCCAGTATAAGGGAAATGTGTGATTCTTTCCATGCTCAATGTGGACTTGACATGTGTCCCTTTCAAAATAAAATTAAATGTACTCTAAATAAAAAACAATATCTGTTATAATAAAAACATAAATGAATAAATGAAAAGGATTGTCTTTGTCCTAACTCACATCATGCAATCCCACACCGTGTATCCTAAACCCAGAGGTTGAAACTCAAGTTCTCAACCATGGGCCATATGTATGATATATCAAAAAAAAATGTGGATAGAGTAATTAGATTGAAGGGTCCTTTAGTTTTACAATAAAAATAATAAAAGTGGCTTAAAAAATTTTTGTTTGATTTTGAGATATTTCATGTAGTTTTCTCAATGTTAGTATGCTAATCATAGATGTCAATTTTTATAAAATGGATATATTTAGTAGTTGTAAATGTAAATATCAAATGGAAAATTACCATGGCTCATATGACTAGGTTTGGGCCTTTTAAATATTGAGGTGTTTGCTAATGTTTGGGCATTTAAAATCTTGGGATGCATGCTAGAGATATTTGTCCTTACTTGTTAAAATTCATGAATTTCTCCAAAACTCATACCTTATATATTATTATTTCTTTATTAAAATTCTCCAAAATCCCTACTTAAAAATAAAAGTGGGTTTTTATTATTATTTATAAGGTTCATATTCAATCCAAATCATCATGTTCAAAGTTGAGATCAATTTCTCCTCTTCAAAATACATTATAGCTAATGGGTTTGAACATGTTAATTGAGAACTTTTGTAGAATAATTCAACATCACTTGCAAAATATCTAAAATTATATAAGCAACGGCTATAAACAAATTTTTTAAATCATTGGTTAGTTTTGCATTAATGAACATGATTCAATATGTTTCTTCTTTAATATATATATTTATGTTTTTATTTAGTTTCATTTTATTTGATGGTCAAGCTAGAATTGATTATAATATTAAACAGAAAATTTATATCAACCAACTACTTAAATGATGAGAATATAAAACGTCATGTGAAGAGAAATTTGAAAAAGGTGTGTGTGTGTGTGTGTGTGTGTGTGTGTGTGTGTGTGTGTGTGTGTGTGTGTGTGTGTTAAATAGGGATTTACGAAGTTCCAATAGGGATTAAATTTCTTGAAATGAAAACCATTTTTCAAGTTTTTCACCCTAGGATGGGTTTTCATATAAGAAATTTGATCCTTCTTGGGGCTTGTTAGATCCATGGTTAATATGTATATATACTAATTTAAACTGATTAAATTGGTTGTTACATTGATTCACCTCTCATCTCAACGTGATCATTATTTTAACATTAAAGCCAGATTTCTAGAGTAGAGATCCATTGTATGTGTGATGGAACTTACGAAAGTGAGAGATTTAACACCATATTTCCATTTTAGTAGATAAAATAATTGCACATGAAATACTAATCAATCTATAATGTTACTTTATTATTTGTAGTATAAATTTTTAATCTTGTAGACTATATATTTATGGATGTTTGAATAAATATCTTATGCAAAGATTAAAAAATAACTTACTCGAAAATTTCAGTTTCGAACTAGTGTCCTTCATGTGTACTACCTCATCCCTTGTGCACTTGAATTTTCTAACCCAAAACCCTTCTAGCTCGCCACATTGAAGCAAATTGTGAAGGTTTGAGTAAAACCATTTGCATAGCCCCATCTTGTGCTCATATTTAACTCGAAGACCTACTCATATAAAAAACCATTTTCTCTTTAAATAATCGAAATATGAAACTCTCTCAAGTATAGTTACTCACTTCAGTAATAAAATGTGCATTTATCTCATCTATTGTATATCTTTTTGGCACTTTGGATAGGAGCATGCATGTAAAAAAAGTTTGGGAAGAGAGAGAATGAATGAGAGTACCAATTTTAGTCTTATAAAAAGTGTCACTTCTGCATTTCTTGGATCTTGGTCTAGCTTGTTCGTTTGGGCATACCTCTCTATTTCGTATAGAAAGAGACATGTTATTTTTTATTTGATAAATTTTAGTGGTTTTGGTCTGCTACAATAGTTTGATGTCATTATTTCTATGCATTATTTGAAATAGTGTGAACCATATTGCTCACTTACTCACTCTACTATCATAGATTGAGTGCCCCTTTGGGGTCATCCCTTCATCTAGTAGTTCATTGGTTGTTTCACCATTGCTTGATGGGTTCTCGCACAAAGATATGTCCATAGTAGGAATGATGCTCCACTTGAAGCCTTATCAATTAATATGAGAGTCACTGGTAAAATCATAAAACAAGTTAAATAAAAATTTCTTAAAGTGCTCAATATTATTGCACTTGGGTGAGGGGAATTCACATTACTTTATATGTGGATCCCATCAACCACTTGAATGGAAAGCAAGAATTCGTGGATTCTATTTCATCATAGAATTCCCTATACTCCTATAGAAGTTATGATCGATGGATGTGTGTTCTTGATGAACCGATGGAAAATAGATGTAGGGTTTCTACTCAAGTATATGTTAAATGCAACAAGGTATAAAAGTCGATGCACTAAAGGCCTTATCTCTTTGAAATTGTTCATTGCGCTGATTTGAAGTCTTCTTTAAAAATTTGAAAAGTGTAATTTTTTTAGCATTCTGTCAATATGGCATGTATGTTTTGAGATAGAGATTTTAAAATTTTAATTAGCATTATTATTGGTAATTAAGTTAAAATTGTGGAAGCCCTATTTCAAAATAGAAACTCCTATCAATGTAATTATTTTTATTATTTAATAATGATAATAATTTACAATAAATTTATAATTTAATGATTTTTTTGTGATTTTTTTAAATTCTAACAAGATGAGATATATAAATATTGATGATTATTAATGTTAGTGTCAGTCTTTGCATCCTCTCACCAGTGATAAAATGGACTCTTATCATGTCTTCTTAGGGTCCCATAGTCAATTTTTTGTCATTTCACTAAGTCTTCAAGAAAAAATTTGGTCATTGGGTATTAGGTTTAGGACTACTTTCCACTCCCAAAAATTTTAAATTTCTGGTCCATATCATCACTCAGTTGAGTGTATAATCATTTAGATATTGTCATCATCGTTTCAGCCATCACCACCATGATCTCATTCATTTCAGTGTCACCATTAGGTCATTAGGGTTTCAAGTTCACCAAATTTCCATTTCATGCATAAAATCCAACAATTGGAAGAGTGGTAATAAAGCAAGTTTCTTCAACAAATTTTGATTTTTAAATGTAATTTTACGTTTCTATATGTAATAATTACTTCAAAGTTCTTAATTTGCAATTCAATGTTCCAAGGAAGATTCAAAAAGTTCAGATTAAAAATGTCCAAGGTTATGAAGTCAAAAAGAAGAAATAAAGTCATGTGGGGCCCATTGTCACTTAAAGAAATCCATTCCATGCTTATAAAAGAGCCAAAAAGTCCTAAACACATTTCATTTGCTCTCCTCTTGCCTCTAATTATCGATATACTCCTTCATTTGGTGAGAAAAAATGTGTTTTTTTAGCTCAAAGAGGCGAAAATTGGGAGGTGTTGCGCATCTGTGAATCGCGTTGCGCATTTGTGAACTGCGCTTCGCATTGGCGTTGTGCATCTGTGAGTTGTGTCGCGCAAGGGGCATAGTTGACCAAACTTTACAAAAAATCACCCAAATAGATTTCTAAGAGCTCCATTTCATATTTTTCATCTTCCAAGCATTATAACAAGTACATTCATTTTTATGCCCTCTCTTCCTTTACAAACCAATAAATGATAACAAGCTTAACTCCCTAGGTTTTTATAAGAATTTCATGCTTTTGGATTAAAAATGATCAATTGATGTTGTGAAACAATAGTACCATTGTCCATCTACCTATATTTTCAATTTATACATCAGCTCCATCGATCACAAATCCATTTCCCTTCATTTTATATAATTTCCCTTTAATAGATATCCTTATTCTACCAATCTGGGTAATTTTCCTAGCTAGGATTGTGTTTTTCTCTTTTCCACCCCTTCACCTCATTCATTTCCTAAATATTAATTTTCCTAACACTCCAATACACTCCCTAAACCCCTTACGCTCTCTCACACACCATCCCTAAGCTTCTACACTCAAACCCTAGTCCCTACACCATCTCAATACCCTACGTTGTGTGTTTGGCAGCCTCCTAGACCTAGACCTATAATTAAATTCCCTAGGTCTACTCCTAAATTCCCTGCCTCCCTTTCCACCTCCCATACCTCCCTAACATCCTTTCCTACCTCCCAAATTTTTCCGATCCCATTTTCCCTCTCCTAAACCCTCCATCCTACTCCTTTCCCACAATCCCCTGTTTCGCACCACTAGGGTTTTTCCCTCGCAAAGCACCTATGGAGGAAGAGAAGAAGCCCTACAACAAGGGATTTCAGATGTAAATAGCCCCTTGATAGGGATAATAGAAATAAAAATCTTCAAAGGCACATGGTCACTCATTACTACACCAGGAATTTGATTTCCAAGGTCAGAGTCAAACAATTGAGGGAAAAACTCAAAGAAACCCTAATTAGAAAAAAGGAGAAGGGTAAGTTGGATTTTCTTGCTGAAGCATCCATGTTTGCATAACATGCCTCATCAGGAATCTATGGACCAATTTTGAGAATATTTGGAGCAATTGTTGTATTTTGGTGCAAGTTGGTGCAATTTTGAAAAGTTTGGCACACATGAACAATTTTGCTTCAAAATGTGTTTCTAAAAAAATAGAGATTAATTTTCCAAAAGTGAAAGAGGTTTTTGTCCATAATAGACCAAGGAAAAAAAAACCTCCTTTATTTTATACACCGGTATTATGATTTGTGAGAAATGCCAAAATAAAATTTCCAAAGGAGGTTTTCTACACTTCGGGACAACTTGCCTTCAAGACAGTTTTTCAGGGGTTTGGAGAAGGTGTTTCCAGTGCATGAAGACTCCATTGTGTAGAAAAAATCATAATATTTACAAAGGTACCTTCATATCATGATTTTTAACACTTTAAGGCCTCCATAAGTCACTTTTTCCAAGCAAGTTGTGCATAAGAACACTGCAATGCGCATAAGACACCTTGGGAGAATGAGTTTTTGAAGGCCTTCTTATGGGTCATTTTCAAAAATTAAATGTTTTTGATACTAGATATACAAGGATAGCTTTCCATTCTCTCATATTTCAATTTATACTTCAGGAAGGTTCCTAAAAATGGCCTCCAATATGGCACTGCATATCTGCAATGTTCTGAGATTTTTGTAAAAGTTTCACTGGGTATTTTTCGCCAATTTCCAATTTGACTTTTGTAAAATTTAAAGGGTGAAAGTAGATGAATATAAAATTCAAAGGTAAATTTAAATGGTAAAAATAGCATTGAATATGTTTCTTATAATCCATTTATTTCTTTTAGGATATTTCTCTTGGTGGTTAGATCATAGTATTAAAAACCGGAACCAATGACTAGACTGGTCGACCTAATGAACCAGGTTTCTGACCGAATCTAGTCTAATAGGTACTATTCAAGTATAAATGAACTGGTTTTAAAAAAATATATATTAAATAGTTATTTTTTAGTAAAAACCCATTTTTAATATTTGTAACCAGGATTCCAAGCCGATAGAGACAAAATATGCAAAGTTTGCTCATTTATATACCAGGTAAAGGTGAATATATCAAAATGGCACCAATTGCAATACATATCATCAAAAAAATACATACGAAATGAGGCTCCAAATGGTCTATAAAATATATGAGGCCATTGGCCTACTAAAAGACTACATACTAGTGATCAACAACATGATTAGTCCGCATCATGATCAAAATCATCACCACTGCTAGAAAAGGGATCATCAACATGAGCTACATAAATAATATGGCTTAGATTTTAAGGACTCCTAAAAGTCCTATACAGATTTAGTAGTAGTAGTATTCGCAGCAAAAATAGACATCAAAAATATAAATCACTGAGTAATATGGTCTCTCATGAAACTCATCATTGATTCATCACTACTACAAATGGGGTCATCAACAAGAGATACATAAACATCATCTTACTCAAAGCCTTTAGAATTGGATTGATCAACCTTATAACATGATAGAAATTGAAAAAAATTAACATGCCTAACCAATTATTTTGGTTTGAGTGAAGGCTTAATCTCCTCAACCTTAAAATGTGGTAGAGAATATTAGCATGCCTAACTAGTTTTTTTCCTTTGAGTGAAGGGTACATTCTTGTTAAGGCCATGGTAGGGGAGTTCAAAAATCAATACCACCAACATAAAAAATTTCAATAATCAATGCCACCAACATGAAGGTTATTAAAGGGATTCATGCTCTTGATCAAATGCAAATCTCAAACCCTTACACAATCGAATCAAATGGAAACATTGCATACCCCCAAACCATCAAACCCTAAAAACAATTAATTCTGTTGAATTTTTAGTGAAATATAGAATTATAGTTTCTCCATATGAAATCTAATGAGGTCGAAACCACTGTCAAACATCCTAAGTCATTTCATGGTAATGTTAAAAATTTAAGTAAAAGTAACCTTTTCACCCTTTTCACCCATTTACTTCAAGAATTTAACATTACCATTAATTGCCAACATTGCTAGGGGTGTGTCAGGAAAATGAGAGGGTAGGCATGCTTTTCTTAGAGGGGATGTTTTTGGAGGAAAACAACACTAATTTTCCCTCAAAAAATCTCCAAAACTCACAAAAATGCGTTATCTGCAGTCCATAGTTGGCTTGGAAATGAATCGGTCGGTTTAAGATGGAACTGGCTGGTTTGACCATAAACCTGTCGGTTCCATCCTAAACTGGCTAGTTAGCACTGGTTGGACCAGTTTTTTTTTGTGAAGAGGAGGTTCGAACTCGGTTTTTCTACCCGTTTGACCTGGTCGGCTAATGAACCAGGTCCAATAGTTGATTCCTTTTGCTCTTTCTGCAACCTCTCGATTAGATTCTTAACACTTTGTGCTTCAGCAACATTTGAAATTTCATCTATATATTTTTGATAATGCAACATTTTTACTTGCTCTTGTAATTTCTTTATCTCCTCCTCTTGAATTGACATATTCTGAACAAATTTAGTGAGCTTCTCAGCTCCATCTGCAGTACTTGTTGTGGAAGGTGTGGCTATATGGATAACTGCAAGAGGCACTGCGTCTCTATGAACTTTAGATGCTATTTCCTTTTCCTTTATCATTTTTTCTAGATTTGATTCCATCTACTTTATTTGAGCATTCTTCTCCATAATCAACTTCATAATTTCTGTCTTCTAATATTTAGTCTCTTCAATGTATTTTTCTAGAAGATTATGTAGCTACAATCTTCAATTACTTCCTCAATGCTGCTATGTCAGCATTTTTCTTTTTTATGAATTCTTCTACTGCATTGACATTCGAAGGATCATATCCAATTTTGATTGCCAGGTCTTCCAAATTTTTGATTCTTGTGTCCTTAAAAAATGAAGACAATTTCTCCATTTTCAATTATGATTGTACATTAGGCAATGAAACATGCAATCTTGACAAACTCATAGTATTATTAGTGAGAGTGGATGAAATCATCTTACCAGTTTTTTTATGTAACTCCATTTGATCTATTGGATGTATCTCCTTAGTATCAAACTCAAATGCAGTACTTTTGTAATATGCTTCTAACTTTGGCTGTGGAATTTGTGCTTGAAGAAAAGGAAATTGAATTTTTCCCTTTTCTGAATCAAAAGATGAGAGAAACCTGCTCTGAGAGCTGGGAGTTTGTTTCCAAAAATGATTATATGTTCTGGTATTCAACATTTAATTCTTCAAATTTATGTCCTCGAAGGTGTCAAAGATAGTTTTCTCCTTTTCCCCTGTAACAATTGTACTAGTTTGAATGGCTTTCTGCTAATCTTAAGAAACTGCTGAAGTGGTAGGGTTACAAGTATTTTGATCACATACCTATGTGGAAGGAGGTATCTCTTCAGTAATGATAATTACTTCTTTCTATGAATCCTTGCTAGGATTGACTTTTGGATTGATATTTGTTTTCTTTCTGTAATAAATTTTAAATTCTTTGCTGGTTGAATCAGTCATTAGAAATGACTGGTCTTCTCTGACCCTTTTCCTTGCTCTTTCCTATACAACAAGAGTCTGGAATGTTAATGTAGACATTGTTTGTTCCTCAGCATCTTGTAAAGTACCTCCAGTCCATTCATTTTGATTCATATATTAATCAATATCTAGTCTAGGTGTATGAAAATATGGTGTATATTTATTCTCTACCCTTAGTTTAGAAATGACACCAACTGGATCATAAGACCATGTGAAACTAAGGCTAAACTGCACCTCTTTCAATAATTTATCTGCTTCCTCCCCTTTTGTTCTGCTATTACAGCTAAAAGGTCCTATCTATGTTTTGATTTTGAATTGGGATTTATTTTTAGTAGATACAAAATGCACTTCATCAACATTAATCATTTTTCTAATGTACTCTAATGAAAAAATCGTCATGGGGATGGATTCTAGAAACTTATAAAGGGGAGCTCATAGCCATAAACCCTGAGTTATTTGTAGTTTTGATAAAGATACCAATCCCCTGTTCTTGCTTGATCTGACAGTTGCAATACCTTTTTGATTTTGTAATTGATCCTCGGCTCTATAGTGCAGAATGAAGAAACAATTCTACAAGTTTCTTATATGAATACTCTTTTTGTTCCTTCATCACTAATGAATTCTAGAAAATGTTTTATTGTTGATTTCCTTCTTCATCCAGTTTCTATAATGAAAACTTGAATTTGTCTCCCTGAGAATATAAGAACAAATAAAATAACACAGAGCCATATTTGAAGACCTCTTCAGTTGAGAATTTAACAAACTGGTCATGGATATAATCTACAATGAATTCACTGAAGTTGAATATGATAGAGGGTTTAGAATCTGTGGATAAAATGGACATGAATCCTATGATGACTTCATCTATCCATTGGTCTAAATAATAACCAAGAAGGTAGGAAATGACTGTGATGATTTTTTTGGATCTTTCAGGGAAAATGGATGTTCGAAATGGAGGGTTCTTCTTGGGTAATGGATCATTATCAGTCATCAATAGCTTAAGAGTTTGAGCTCTTTTTGAAAAATCTAACTTCTGATATATTTCAATCAGTGCTTCTTGGGAAAATGGAGTGACATTCTTTTTGGTTGGGGCTTGCATCATTTTTTCAATGGTTTGGGAAGTGATGGTCACTAAAATATCTCATGTAGGAGTGATAATAGTTTTCTGGTTGGGCATATACTAGGATTGTCATCTTCTGACAAATTTTGGAGCACTATCGATGTGAGAAAAGATATAATGTGGAAGGTTGGAATCCCACAGTCCTATATCATCATATTTATCTAAGAATTTATCCTCTAACCAACAATACATTTCAAATAACTCAAGTTCACAAAGGGTTTTATGGATTTTATGGTCTCTGTATACTAATGGTATGTGATGAAAGTCAATTGGAGGGTGTAGTAGTAGAATTACTGGTTCTTCTGGTCCTTTTTTCTTTGGAGGCATGATTGGCTCTATTTTAAATGGAAGAAGCAAGAATTTTTGATGAAAAATAGAGGTCAAGACTAAGGAAAATATCTGAAAATTGGAAAAATATCAACAACTATGAAGGAAGGATTTAAATAGTGGTAAGGTTGATTTCTAGAGTTTTGGTGATAGCTGCAAATTTGTAATATTGTGCAGAGTAGAGCGAATAATAGAATAAAAGTTCAAAACAAGTGTTTAATGATGAATTTATGGACAATTGGTTTAATTCCCATTGAAAATGGTGCGGGTACGTTAGTATAACAGTTAGGATTGAATTTATTGGCTAACGGTTATTGGAGTGCGAGAGTTTATTTGATTGTACAGTCCTCATTCCACGTTGGCATAACATTAATGGTGGGTGTAGCAATGTTTTCAACCGGTGGGTAAGCATGATTTCGTAGGGGTACATTGGCAATAAATGGTTTTGTGCGGGGTGGGGGGTGAGAAAGCATATGCTATTGACACGTAGCAGTGGGGTTGGGTTTTGAAACCACACTTTTTGGACCCCCCCCCTCCCCCGAAAATTAAGTTTCGAATGATGAGGGGGGGCCGAAGTCACATGTGGGTCATTGTATGTGATAATGATGTGATGGATGATCGGTGAGATGAGGGGGAGTTAGCATGCAACAGAGTAAAATGAATGGTGGGGTAGGGTTATAATGAATGCGATGTGACATGGATGATTGACGAGTAGGGGTATGCGACGTGTCACATGATTAATGGGGGATAACACATAGGATTAAATCATATGGTCTCGAGAGTGATTTTTCGAATTGTTGAAGAATAAAACTTTGATAAACATGTGATTTTGAAAATAATTTTCTTCAAAAAAGCTCTTCATTTCTTCTCAAATAAATCAACATAATAGGAAATTCTTATGAGATTCAAAGTTTATTTTGAACATTAAAAACCAACTTTCTCCTTCAACTATACTTTTATGAATGAAATGAATATTTCACTGCCTTATTTTTTAGTGAAAAACTGAAGATTTTTGCATGGGAATTTTTGACCCTAGACTTGACCTTTGTGAGATGGAATGACCTAACTTTAGACCTCTAAATGGCGATAAAATTATGTGAAGGAACAACATATCAAGATAGGGCTTGTTCAGTGACCAAAATTATTGTTTTTTTTTTGTAACTAGAAGAATCGGCAACTGCAATGGTATCGTACTCGCGTGACACGGGGTTGAATCTCGCTGGCTACCCCTATACTCCTAGGAGGAAACTGCTAAGCCCACAACAACAGCCCCTCGGTTAATATGGGACTTGAACTCGTGACCTGCACCACGGCACGAACGTCTTAGCAGCACATTCGCTTGCGACTATACCAAACCCCGATGGGCAGTGACCAAAATTGTTGTTGAAAACTAACTGAAAAATATTTTTTTTTACTAATGACCTTATGGAAATCTCTCAAAAGAGCTATTTTTGATCACTGATAAAGTGACTCTAACATTTTCTCCATCTTGGGATGGCAGCTCCTTTAGGAGGTGTCAAGAAACACCGTAGATCAGGTAGCCTTACCATTGGGCTATGGAGTCAACTAGAATTTTGAAAAAATTAAACAAACTGGAAACTTTGACTTAAAAAAACTGACTTGACTATGACTTGACAAGATATTAAAACTTGTAAACTTTTTAAAAGAAAACAAGAACTATTTGCAGAAGTCTCATAGCCTTCTCCTTGGGCTTCAAAATTTTGCAACAACTCTCTTATTTGTTGGGCATCAATTGTAAAATGGTATATACAATGACAGTGAATTTATTTCTCGAGATTTCAAGAAACATAATGTTTTAGAAACCTACCATTGATAGGTCCTCCTAGCACTTCCTGCCTTTCAAGATCTTCTAGGAAAAATTCCTTGTTTCCTATGAATGCTGCGATCTTGTAAGGTCCTTTCCACAGATTTTCAAATTTCCCATGCTTGCCCTTATCTTCATTTCTGGCATCCCTCCTTAGAAAAATATCTCCAATCTTGAAGTCATCAACCTTTGTTTTTTCTGTCAAAAATATTTTTAATTTTGTCATGCAGCTTTGAAGTATTGTTGAAAAATTCATCTCTTGATTGTTGCAAATATGTCATTTGGTTGATCCTTCTTTGAATGTCATTAGGCTCACTGTCAACCTCCTGCAAAATATTCATTACTGGAGCAACCAAGGAAGAAGGGAAAACAATGTCAATTTCATAAACAAGTTGAAATGGAGACATGTTAATTGATATTTTTGTGCTTACTCTATTAGCCCGCAGAGCATTTGTGAGCTTCTTGTGCCAATTCCTTTTGTTTTCCTGTAACATATTCTTGATAATATTCACCAAAGACTTATTAGATGATTCTACAAGCCCATTTCCCTTAGGATAATATGTAGTAGAATGATCTAGTCTAATGTGATATTTATCACAAAAATCAATCATCTTCATAGGTTTGAAAGCAACTACATTATCAGTGATAATATTGTATGGATAGCCAAATCGAGACATAATATTATTTTCAATAAACTGAATGATAATAGAATCAGTTGCTTGCCTAATGGGAATAGCCTCAATCCATTTGGTAAAATAATCCGTAGCAGTGAGAATCCATTTGTGTTGAGTTAAAGATGGAGGATGAATTTTACCAATAAAGTCAACTTCCCGTTGCTGGAATGGTGCTTGGACTTCAATTGGTTTAAGAGGAAAAGGTAAAAGTTTCCTTTTTCCTTGAAATATCGGACACTCATGACAATTATTAACTGTTTTGCATACATCATAAAGCAAGGTTGGCCAATAAAAACCTGCTCTCAAGATTTTATTTTCTGTGGTTTTCCAATAAATATGACCTCCACAGTCACCTTTATGGAAATATGTCATGACTTTCTCAACTTCACCTTCAACTAAAAATTTCAACAATATTCCACCAGGATATTTCCAGTACAAGACAACATTTAGAATGTAGTATTTCATTTCTTTTAACTTAAATGATCTTTATTTACTACTTGGCATGCTAGGAGGAGGATTTAAATGTTGCAAAATATATACAATATCAGCATACAAGGGAGATAAAGAAAATATTTCATCTATCTCAGGTAATGTTTCAGCAGTTTGTTCATCAAAAAATGTAGCAACGAATTCTATGTCTAAGGCATGAAGATTAGAATCTTCCAATCTTTGCTAGGCCTTGTCCTTTGATTAATTTTCTGGGCCTAATCTCCAAATCATACTCTAGCAAGGCAGCAATCCATTTTCATCTACGACCTTCTATATCATTCTATGCGAGCACTTCTTTAACACTAGCATTTGGCACATAATCAATGACATGGGAATGTAAAATGTACACTCTGAAATCTTTCAATGCTTTGAATAATGTTAAAGCTTGTTTCTCAATGATATTGTACTTTAAAGCAACATCTCTTATTGTTATGCAAAAGAAAGCAATAGGTTGTTCTATATTTTGATTTTTCTTTTGCATTAAAACAATAGAAAGTGTATGCTCTAAAGAAAATGAAAAAAAATATAAAATCAAATGTATAATATAGGCTAATGAGAATGGGAGCATGAGATAGAGCTAACTTGACTTGATTAAATCTATCATTTGCTTCCTCAGACCATTTTACTTCGGTATCTTTTTTCAACATATCAGTAATCTGCCTCAAATGTTCAACAAGATTGGGAACAAATCTTCTTAGAAAATTAATTTTACCATTGAAAGATTGAATCTCGTTTTTTCTCCTAGGATAATCTAAGTTCTGAATTGATTCAATCCTTGAAGCATATAATCTTATGCCATATTTATATATAACACATCCCAACAATTTACCTTCTTCCATAGAAAATAGGCTCTTCTTTGGATTTAATGAAATACAAAAGTTACTGCACTTTTGAACAATTGTCTTTAAATGCTGCAAATGGTGTTCATCTGTCTTTGAGAAAACAATTATATCATCAAGGTAAGTAACCAAAAACAAATCTTTTTCATTGGAAAAAGCAATATCCATTGCTCTGTGAAAATTTTCCCCCGCATTCTTTATACCAAAAGGCATTTTGTCATACATGAAAGTACCCCAAGGTGTGGTGAAATATGACTTTTCTTGATCATCTGCATGGACAAGAATCTGTTTGTATCTTGAGTATCCATCTAACAAAGAAATTCTAGATGATCCAACTACCCTTTACAAAATGTGATCCATTTTTTGTACTGGATAACTATCTTTTAATGATACTTTGTTCATATTTTGAAAATCAGTACACAATCTAATTTCTCTTATCTTCTTTCTCACAGGTACTATATTAGACATCCAGACTGAGAAATGAATAGGAACAATTATTCCAGCAATGAATAATCTATTTACTTCCTTCTGAATATAAAGTAGAAATTTGGGATTCATCCTTCTAAGCTTCTGGCGAAATGTTCTTTGATCTGGCTTCAAAGGAATAATGTGCTGACTAATGCTTTTATCATAGACCTTCAAATCTGCATATTCCCAAGAAAATATATATGAAAATTGAGACATAAGTACTACATACTTAACTTTCATTTCTATACTCAAGGATTTTGAAAGGCTTTTCTGAAGTGCCAAGATGTAGATCTTCCACTCCCACCTTTGTTAGTGACATAGTAGGCTTCCTTGCAACATCATCATAGTCAAAAAGTTCTTCCAAAGGTACCAAACATCTTGGAATAGATTTATCCTTAAGCTGTAGTACTTGCATCTCTGTAGCATGAATTTTTTGGTCATCTATTTGGGCATTAATGAATTCTTCTTCTGTCTACAAGAAGTTATTGATTTGCTCATAAATTTGAAACAATTTCCAATATTGGACATTTTCAGGGACAACATGGCGATGTTTGACATTTATTTAATATTTTTTGTTTTTATACAATGTAATTTTGAACATACTAGCAGAAGTGGCAAGAGAATCAACAATATCGTTGTTGTTTCTAGGAATTAATGACAAATTATATTCATGAAATATTTTAAGGATATCTAGGACTGCATTTCATAAGCTCTCATTCTGGGATTTTTGGCTTGGTACTCTCCTTTGACTTGCTTGATAACTAACTCAGAGTCGCCATATTAAAAAAAAAATTGCACCAAGCTTTTTAAAAAAAATTAGGCTAGAAATTAAGGCTTCATATTCAGCTTCATTATTTGTGCAGTCAAATGCTAGTTTATAGGAATACATTCTAACATTTGGAGGGACATCCAATGATTTATTAATTGGGTTGTGAATCCATATTCCCATGCCAGCACATTCTTTTCTCATGGCTCCATCAAAATCCATAGTCCAAAGACTATTTTCTTCATCTGGAAGGTGTAAATCAGATGGCTGAATTTTTATTATTTATTTATTTATTTATTTATTTTTATTTTTATTTTTTCTGTTTGAGATACCTTGTTGTAGCCAAAATTTCTGTTTTTTCTACTATTTTCTTATTTTATTCTTGAGGATATGTCTTCAATTCCAAACAGTTTGGCATTTTATACAAAAAAAATTATCTGCCAATTCTAAAACAGAATTTGTATTTTTTGGATTTTCTGATTTTGCTTCAATCAAAAACTCTGAAGATGCTGAGAATTCTTCATTGAATAAAATAAAATATTCTAAATCTATATGTAGAACATGAATGGGATGATTATTAGACTTTTCTCTAGTACTGATCATATACTTCGTCTTACTTTCTCTGTAAAGTTTCCTGAATTGTCCAAAGATAGGAATTGTTGCATGTGAAAAGTCAAGCTGCAAAGTTTCTCTAAGCTTTGCTCCCCATGATCTATATAGTAGCATTCCATACCTAGGTGGGATTTCAGCGACAAAAACATCCATGACTACATTCTTGACTGGAATTTGTTCTAATAAGACCACTAAATCATTGATAAGACCAAGACATTTCAACCTCCCTGAATCAAATGAATAGAGATTATGATAAGGTCTTGTGATGTCTAGTCCTAATTTGTCCATAATGGCTTTAGGAATGAGGTTTTGAGATGCCCCAGAGTCAAGCATTGCATTATGAAGAATGAAATCATGGATCTTGATACTTAAGTAAAAGGGAGGAACTTCACTATATTCTGATTTGCCATCAACAATAGGACCAAAAAGAAACTCAGGATGATCATCACTCAAGTTAACCATATAAAATGTTTGATCAAATCTAAGAAACTTAGTAACTTGAAACTTATACTAATAATTCTTCATTATCTCAGTTAGAGGAATAGAAACCTTTAGTTTAGAAATTTCATTTTCAATGGAAAAATGAGCAGGATGTTTATCTACCTCTTTTAGTGACGTGTCTTTCTTTTTAGGTAGTTATTTGGATGAAGAATATTTCTTCTATCCTCCTTCTTGAACTTCTTGATATTTTATTTGATTTTTGGTGGATCATTCATTAGCTTTATGAGAAATAGAAGAAGCAGGTGCCTTTTCTTTTCTTATGTTTGGTGCAACAACTTATTTTTGTTGAGTATTGGTTTGAGAGCTCTGTTTCTTTTGATTGGAAAGTAAGGGAACATTTCTAATCCTCAAACCATACTGCCTTTGAGCTTAGGTGAGGGAATTTTGATTTCCTCTCTGATAATATTAAATGCACATTATGTCTTCATTTGACATGGCATATTTTTGGTCTTCTGATGCACAAATTTCTGCAGAATATTGATCTTCTCCAGTGAGGAAGAAAGGTTGTTTATTTTCCTCAAACAAGTGGTTTTCCCCATAAATTTCTTCTTCATCATCTTCATTAGGGCCTTCACTATAATTCTATTGGAATGGTTTCTAGACTTGTTTTTGACTTTGTGGATCCTGACCCCTTTGTTCCCTTTGTTTAATCCTGTATTGGGGTTGCTGATTTTGACCCCTGAAATTAGGATTTCCTATAGAATTTTTAACTTATCGATCATCACTGGACATATTATCCATCATTTTCTCCATGGATTTAATCAAAGTATCAATTTTTCCTTCTGATGAAGTAGATGATTCTTATTTTATTTTTACTCTTTTCTTTGTCTTGGCCTTAGACTTTTTGATAATAATATTAGCCTCTACACTCACTGCATTTCTTCCAAAGTTGATGGGTTTATTTTCCGCAGTTGATAGGCCATGTCAGGGTCAAAACCATCAGGATAATGTAGTAAAGCAAGGCCCGGGGGTGGTTTAATATTATCGGGAATTGAATCATATATATTATTAAATCTAGTTGTGAATTCTTGGATAGACTCATTTGTATTCCTTTTTAGTGCATTATATTAAGTTAGGACTTGCAGTGGATTTTTCTTATCTTCCCATTTTTCCAAGAATAAATCAATTAGCTATTGTGAGGTACCAATTGTACCATCTCCAAAAGGGTGAAACCATTTCTTTACTTCTCCAGCAAAACTTTGAGCAATAATACGCATCTTAGCATCATCATTGTCTATTTCTTCAAGGTCTATAAAATCATTTACTTTAACCACATGTTGATAGGCTGTGATTTATGATGTTCCATCAAAGAGAGGAAACCTTTGACCATAATTTTGAGGTAGAGAATTAAGCTGACGTGGTAGAATAAATGGAGAAAATTTGGCCATGATTAATGGAGAAGGTGGTGGAGGTGTGAAATGTGATGTGGATTGAATAAAATTTTGTAAAGGTAAATATGGAATGAAAGGAGGAACAGATGGTGTAGATATATGAGATGATGAGGTAAAATATGTACCAAAATCCTCTTGTTGATATTGAAAATAGGCCTTTTCAGAGGTTTCCTGAAATTTTTCTACTAAGCCTTTAATTTTATGGAAATTGGACCAAACTTTAGTATCAGTTTCAAACTCAAAAGTTTTAGAAAATGGTGTAAAAGACTCAAAATCAAAAGGGTCAAAAGTAGCTTCTGAGAGAAAAGTTTCAGACTTGGTTCTAATTAATTATTTTTTATATTCCAGAGAGAAAGCCAAATCTTCTAAGACAAACCTCGTAGGCATGGAATTTGATTTAATTAGTGGAGGAAAAAAACTTCCTGTCTATCGAGACTTAGTTTTTTGTTTTCTCAAAACACTTTCAGGATTGTATACCAGTGGTGATGGATTAGGGTTAGGGTTTGACTTGGTATATATTTTGGGAGCCAGCTTAAGATATGAATTAAATTTTTTGGCTTAGGTTTTTACTTCATCCTGTTCAGAAAATATTTCACAGGGAATATTTAAAAGTCATTCCTTGAAAATGTTATCAGTCTCCCCAAATTCCTAAGCTAAAAATAGGAGTGAAGAAAGATAACCACAAACCAACTTTTATGTAGGTAGCTATTCTGATGAAAAACATAGGTCGAGACTAAGGAAAATCTTTGCAAATCAGAAGAATATAAACAGTTGCAAAGGAGGGATTTAAATAGTGGTAAGGTTGATTTCTGGAGTTATGGTGATAATTGAAAATTTATAATCCTATGCAGAGCAGAACGAATAGAAGAATAGAAGTTCAAAACATGTGTTTAGTGATGAATTTATGAATAATTGGTTTAATTCCCATTGCAAAGGGCGCAGGTACGTTAGCCTAATTGTTAGGATTGAATTTATTGGCTAACAATTATTGGAGCACAGGAGTTTATTTTATTGGAAAGTCCTCAATCCACGTTGGCATAACACAAATGGCGGGTGGAGCAATGGTTTCAACTAGAGAGTAAGCGAGATTTCAGAGGGGTACACTGGAAGTAAATGGTTTCGTGCAAGGGGATGCGAAATCATATGATATTGACATGTAGCGGTGGGGTCGGCTTTTGAAACCACCCTTTCGGACCCTCCCCCCCGCCTCTGATGTTAAGTTTCGGATGATGAGGGGGGGCTGAAGTCACTTCTGGGCCATTGGATGTGATTAGGATGCGATGGATGATCGATGAGATGGGGAGCAGTTAGCATATGACGAAGTTAAATGAATGGTAGGGTAGGGGTATAATGAATGTGATGTGACATGGATGATTGACGAGTAGGGGTATGCAACGTGTCACATGAGTAGTGGAGGATTACACACAGGATTAAATCCTATGTTTGCAAGAGTGATTTTTTGAATTGTTGAAGAATAAAACTTTGATAAATATGCAATTTTGAAAATAATTTTCTTCAGCAAAGCTCTTCATTTCTTCTCGAGTACAGTAGTAGAATAGGAAATTCTTATGACATGCAGAATATATTTTCAATTGTAAAAACCAACTTGCTCCTTCAAGTAGACTTTTATGAATGAAATGGAGATTTCACTGCCTTATTTTTTAGTGAAAAACTGAAGATTTTTGCATGGGCAGTTTTGACCTTAGACTTGACCTATATGAGATGGAATGACCTAACTTTAGACCTCTAAATGGTGATGAAATTATGTGAAGGAACAACAAATCAAGATAGGACTTTTTCAGTGACCAAAATTATTGCTGAAAACTAACTAAGAAAGCAAAATATTTTGACTAATGACCTGATGGAAATATCTCAAAAGAGCTATTTTCTATCACTGATAAAATAACTCTAACAGGAGTTGAAGCCCTTTGTTATGCTCCTATGGGTGAGAAAAAGATCATTATTACGCTTCTGAGTGATGTGAGAAACCCTTTTTTACGCTCCTATGAGTGTTGCAAGAAACACATTGGTAGTTGTTATGTTTTTGTGTGGTCAGAAACACGTTGTTACGCTCTTGCCTATGAGTGTAAAATCCATTGTTACGCTTATGAGATTTTTCAAAGCACAGTTTTACGCTCCTGTAGGTGGCCTCTAGTGTTTTTGAAGCCTAAAACCCTACAAACTTCAAAGGATTCTCACCTCCATTCATTGCTCTATCTACTTCACAAGGTAATAAACCATCCTTTATTTGTTTTGGTAAGATTTTCATGGTTTTTATACATCAGTTGTGTCTCCTCCATATCCTCACTGTCCACATATTCATTTTTTTTAAAACCCTAATCTACCATTTAAATAAACCGTAACCTATCACAAAAACCATAAACCTACATCCTCCATTCCCATCTACATATACCTATTCCCACACATCATCCATGACATCAAATAAAACTATTTTAACATAGTCACAGTCAAAATTGTCAAAATTAAGGTGACTATGTTTTAGGGTTTTGAATGATCTAAAATCATTCATTTCCCCTCATTCCACCTTCATTGGAGATATAACGTATCAGCCTACCGACTGAAATTTGATCAAAATTTTTTCTGGGCTTCATGACCCCTAAATTAGAAAAACACTCCTTCAATAGTTTTTTCCCACAGTCAAAATTGGGAAATGACTATGTTTTGGAGTTTTCATCATCCTAAACTCCTCCATTTTCCTTCATCCCAACTTCATTGTGAAGACAATACACCATCCTATTCATTGAATTTTTTTCAGAATTTTTTCTCAACACCATCATTCCTATTTCACCTCACAAACCTACCCCACTATTACACAGGTTATTCTCACTATCAAATTTGGGAATTTCCTGTATTTTAGAATTTTTGATACCTTTCACAAATCCATTTTCTCTCATTCCAGCTACACCTTGAAGCTAACACACAACACTACATGCTTAATTTTTTTCATAATTTTTCTCATCTTCAAGATCCTCCATTTCATCCACCAAACTCACACCTTCATACCCCCTGCTTTTCCGAATTTCCATTCTCATTCCCTCATTTCATTTGAAACCCCAGGGTTTTCATCATTCCAGTTACCAACACCATGGAAAGTGAAAAGAAGAGTTTCAAAGCAGGGTGTCACCTCAGGCTTGAGCCATTCACCGTGCTCAAGATCAATGCTTCGCCATTGGCCAGAAGATTTTTTCAAAGAACTCACTATCCGACATTTTTTGAAAGGCTTATGGAAGGGCGGTATCATCTTCAGTTGTCCAGCATTTTTTCAATAAGATACAATATGGGAAATATAACTCTTGCAGGTATGGAGATCATCTTGTCATCTAACCTAATTACTTCAACTATAGATATCCCTTCTCATGGAGAGCAGTGGTTCAAGGGTATGGACCTAGACATTGAAAATTACAAGCAATTCCTCAAGCCTCATGTTAGAGAAGATCCATAATGTATTTTTCATTTCAAAAATCTCAGAAATAAGCATGCTCCTCGCATGATTTTCATAATGAAGTACTTCATATTTGAAGGGAGATTCTCCAGGCTATATAGATATCACATCAGACTTTTGATGTATTTCACCTCAGTCAAAACACTTGATTTTCCTCATTATTTATACAATGTTTTGATAAAAATGGATGATAAATTCACATAAAAAGGGAATATCACCATACTAGCCTCTTTCATCATTGCTTAATCAATCTTATTGTGTTTCATCACTTTTCCTCCATAAACATGACATGGGAAGACTTCTTGGAAAGATTGTTAGCAGTGCTTTTTGTCTTGCCTATTACATCATCACCACTCACAATGGAGATTGGCTCTTCTAGCATGCATATTCACCTTTCATATGTCCCTATGTTTTTTGTATTTCCTCATAAATATGAGAGAGGGAGGAGGTAAGTTTTTGTGCCTAAGTCTATGAGGATATTTCCTACACTTGGCACCCATGATGAGAAATGTCAGATAGAGGAGCAACCTATTTTGCATCAGCATGATGAGTCAGTGCCATTGGAGGTTCAGGTATCAGAGCATGAGGAGTTCAAATCAATATATGACATCATTAAAGAGAAATATGAAGAGATTACAGAATTGAAAGAGGCCTTCTCCATTTCCAAATCCCGAATTATTTTCCTTGAGTAGGAAATTTTTCATTCGAAAGTGAATCAACTCCTACAAAGAAATTATAAATAAGAAAAATATGAAAATAGAGGAAAAGGCAAGAGGATTGTTGTTTTTTATGATATACAGGAGATGGAGGCTGAAAATCACACCAAAATACCAAGAAAAAGAGGTCTCAAAAGGGCATTGGAGCAAGAAAGAAAGCCAATTCACCAATCTGAAGAGTTGACATTTGATGAGCTCATTGCCATGGAGATCAATGAGGATAGAGAGCTTTGGTTATCAAGAGCTAACGAACATATAGATAATATATTAAAGAAGGCTAAAAGGAATAACAATCTGCAAAGGCACATGACAAGTCATTATCGCACAAGGGATACCATTTCTCAAATAAGGCTAAAACAAGTGAAAGAGAGGCTTAAAGAGGCACAAATGAAGCTAAAGGAGAATAATAGCTTGGATTTATTGGCTGAAGCTTCATTATATGTGTATCCTACCTCTTTCAGGTGTTAAAGAACAAATTTTGAATGATTTGGAGCAATTTTGTATTTTACATGAATTTTGGCAGAATTCTAGAAATTTCTCATTGCAGAAGGGTAACGGACACTTATGGATTTCTTGTTTTGGATGCATTAAAATGGTGATTACTTTAAATGGATGGATGAATTTTTATTAGTACATCATATATTAGTAACACTCCTTGCATGAAAAGCTGAAATGTGGGTGGAAAAGCTAAAAAATCACCTATTTTTCATGTTTCTGCCTCCTTTTTGGACCCTCTGTTACGCTTTTGAGCGACCCTGGGAGAATGGATTCTAGAAGGCCTTCCCGTGGTCCATTTTGAAAATTTCAAGATGTTCTGGAAACTAGACACAAAGGGCTAGTTGACCGTTTTTTCACAAGTGGATTTGGACTTCATAAACTCCCTAAAAACTGCCTCCAAAGTTCTATTACACTTCTGCAATTTTTTTTTAAATTCCTTAGTCATAATTGTCACAAATTGGCATTGAATTCGTTCAGGAAATTTTTCAAGCTCATAAATGATCAAAAATTCAAGGAAAAGTGGTTCTATGAGTTTTCACTTGAGTTATTAGGTTGGTTTTGGTTTCCTATCATGAAGGAATTCACAATTAATGTAAGGGACAAACACTCCTAGTTTATAGCTAAAATCCAGGGAATGGTTTCTAACCTCCTTGGAAACTAGGAAATGACTCATATTTTGCATTTATAATCCATTTTGGATGGGATTTCGACCTGATGAGGTGTCATAGTCTATATTTTCTATAAGAAGGCTCTCTTTTGTCTTTTTTTTGGTTGGATAGTCTCATATTTTGTAGTGGCGATTTTGTAACCAGATTGTGTAATGAAATCAGAGATAGATTTGCAGGAAAGATTGTGAGATACTTGTGGTATGATTTGGAACATATGTGTTTCTCATTTTTTCTTATTATATTATGCTTAATTCCATGTTTAACTATTCATATATTTCTATCTTGTAAGTTTAAGAGAAGAATTCATATTCATGCATGCTCTGTTTTAGACAAGATTTACCATATTATGTTTATTTTCTTCTTAATTTAATGAAATCAATTTTAGCTCTCATTGAAATTCTATTCCATATTCATCCTATACTCGATGGATGATTAATATGTTGCCAAATTACCTATCTAGAGCACACACTCCCTGTAGGTTCATCTCAAAGTTCAGACCTAAAAACCTCATTTACAGTCCATTCACTGACTTTCCTATCCAGCATTCAAAATATCAAATTTTTTAAACTTATTTAAGCTTTCATATCTAGCCTAAAATCTTATTATACTCATCCATTCATTTTACTATTTAAAGTGAAAAGGAGTGATACCTCTCTAGTCTAGGTAGGGCTAGCTACTTGACCTAAAGTTTGGTCGGTGGTTACCCTTCTCCAATCCTACTATCAACTTTAGGAATTTGGGGACATTGATAACATTCTTGGAGCCATTTCTAGGGAGTGATTTCTAAACATTCTCTGGGAATATTTATTTAATCCTCTAAAAGCTAGACTTGTAGGTGACAAGCTCTAGCATTCAAAATAGGTTGAATTCAAACATCTAAGCCAAAGTCTAAATTTATTATCTTAGGTTGGCTCTTAAAAGACATAACAAGTCAAATCCAAACCCAAATCCCTCACCACTTGTGTATGACCCTGAGAGTATTTTTAGAAAACATAAAACCAAGTCTCAGAAGCTTGGAAGAGTTGTTCCTCCATTAGTCAAATCAAATTCTATGCCTACAAGATTTGTTCCAAAATATTTGGTCTATAGTTCAGAATCTAAAAAATATTTGTTTAGAACTAAGTCTGAAACTTTTCTCTCTGAAACCACCTTTGATCCTTTTGATTTCAAGTCCTTTGCACCATTTTCTAAATCTTTTGAGTCTGAATTCGATAGTGAAGTCTGGTCTAATTTTCATAAACTTGAAGGCTTGGTAGAAAAATTTCAAGAAACTTCAGAAAAGGCTTATTTTCAATATTAGCAACATACGTTTGCTACACCTGTCATTTCACCTTCCCATAAAACTAAATCATCAATCCCTCATTTCATTCCATCATTACCACTACAAGATTTTACTCAATCAACACCTCCACCACCTCCTCCATTAGTCATGGCCATATTTTCTTCGTTGATCTTACCACTTCAGCTCACTCCACTACCTCAAAACTATTGTCAGGGGCTTCCTCTTTTCTACAGAAAATCAGAGGTTACAACTTATCAACATGTTGCCAAGGTGATTGACTGTATCGATCTTGAAGAGATCGACAATGATGATGGAAAGATGAGCATCATTGCACCTAGTTTCTCTAAAGAGGTAAAGAAATGGTTTTCCTCACTCATAGTAGGTTCATTAGGTCCCTCACAACAACTAATTGATTTTTTTATGGCGAAATGGGAAGAGAAGAAAAATCCATTACAGATTTTAGTTGAGTATAATGCCTTGAAATGGAATCCCAATGAGTCTGTCCAAGAATTTACAGCTAGATTCAACAAAATATATGATTCAATTCAGGACAATATTAAGCCTCCTTCAGGCCTTGCTTTACTTCAATATCATGATGGTTTCGATCCCGACATGGATTATTAGGTTAGGGAAAGAAACTCATCAACTCTTGAAGAAATGCAAAGAAACATAGTGAGCGCGGAAGCCAATCTGATCATCAAGAAGTCTAAAATCAAGATAGAAAAAAGTGTCACTATCAAAGAAGAAACGTCCACTTCATTAGAAGGAAAATTAGATACCTTGATCAAGACCATGGAGAAGATGATGGATAAAATTTCCATCGTCGATCAACATGTTGAACCCTCCATTATAAATCCCAATTTGAGGGGTCAAAATTAGCAGCCCCAATACATGATCAAGCAAAGGGAATAGAGGGGTCAGGATCCATAAATTCAGAAAAAAATTCGCACTATGTTTCAACAGAATTATAATAAAGGCCCTGATGAATATGGTGAAGAAAAAATTTCTGGAAAGAACCATTTATTTGAGGAAAATCAACAACCTATTTTCCATACCAAAGAAGGTCAATTTTCTACAGAAATTTGTGCACCGTATGATCAACAGTTTGTCTTGTGAAATGATGACATATTATCAGTGTGCACGGAAGATTATCAGAGGGGATATCAGAATGATATTACTCAAGTTCAGAGGCAGTATGGTTTGAGGAGTAGGAATGTTCCTTTAATCTCCAATGAGAAAAAAACAAAACTCTCAGACCGATACTCATCAAAAAGAAGTTTCTGCTCCAAATCAAAGAAAGAAAAGGGACTTGTTGTTCCTACTTCTAAAAAAGATAATGAAGCCTCCAATAACGGTCAAAGGAAAGATAAAGAAGTCTGAAAAGGAGGACATAAGAAAGAGCCTTCACACAAAGATCAACCTGAAGAAAGATGCACCAATGAAAGAGGTAGAAAAACATTTAGCTCTTTTTTCTCTTAAAAATGATATTTCCAAGTTTAAGGTCTCCATTCCTCTAACTAAAATAGTTAAGAATGATCAGTACAAATTTCAAGTTGCTAAGTTTCTTAGAGTTGATCAAATTTCTGATATTGTTAATGTTAGTGATGATCACCCTAAGCTTCTTTTTGGTCTATTGTTGATGGCAATTTAGAAGATAGTGAAGTCCCTCCATTTTACCTAAGCCTCAAAATCCATGAGTTAATTATTCATAATGTTGATTTTGGAGCCTCTCACAACCTCATGCCCAAGCCCATTATGGAATTATTACGACTGGACATCACAATACCTTATCATGACCTTTACTCATTTGATTGAGGGAGGATGAAATTTCTTGGCCTCATCAAGGACCTAGTGGTGTCATTAGAGAAAATCTCAGCCAAGAATGTCCTTATGGAAATTTTTGTCACTAATATCCCACCTAGATATGGAATGATAATTTCTCGGTCATGGGGAGTGAATCTTAGAGGTACCTTATAGCTTGATTTTCCTTATGCTACCATTCCCGTCCTTGGAAAACTTAGAAAAATTTATCAGGAAAGTAAGATGAAGTACATGGTCAACAACCTAGAAAAGCCAAATAACCATCATATACATTTTGTACATACAAATTTAGAGTCCTTTATCTTGTTTAATGATGAACGTTCATCGTCTTCTGAAGTTTTGATTGAAGAAAATGAAAAAAATTCTGAATTTCCAAATTCTGTTTTAGAATTGGAAAATGCAGAAATTTGTATAAAAGTTCCAAATGGTTTGGAGCTGAGTGTATCACCTCAAAAAAGTAATGAAAAAGTGAAAGAATTAGTATTTTTTGGTACATTAGGGGTCTCTAAAACAGCAAGAAACATTCAACCATCTGATTTTCAATTTCCAGATTAAGAAAGTAGTTTGTGGACTACAAAATTCGATGGAGCTTTAGGAAAAGAAGGGGCTGGTATTGGAGTTTGGATTAAAAACCCTGTAAATCAGTCATTAAACATTCCTCCCAATGTTTGAATGTCATCCTACAAGCTGGCTTTCGAATGTTCAAACAATGAAGCTGCATATGAGGCTTTGATAGCCAGTTTGAAAATTATAAAGAAGTTGGGTGCAAAAAATAATTTTTTATATGGCGACTCTGAGTTAGTAATAAAGCAAGTCAAAGGGGAATACCAAGACACACATCCAAGGATGCAAGCTTATCGAAACACAGTGCTAGACATCCTTAAGAAAATTTCTGAGTACTCTTTATCATTGATTCCAAGAGACAACAATGTTATTGCTGATTCACTTGCCACTTCCGCCAGCATTTTCAAAATTCCACTATATCCTAATAAGAAGTATGAGATAAATTTCAAACACCACCTTGCTATCCCAGACAATGTTCAATATTGGTACGTTTTTCAATATGATAAATAGATCGGCAACTTCTTGCAGACAAAAGAGGAGTTTGTCAATTCTTAAATGGACAACCAATGTTATGAAGATGCCCAAGAGATCCATGCAGCAAAGATGCAAGTGCTTCAACTAAAATATAACTCTATTCCAAGATTTTTGGTACCTTTGTAAGAGATTTTTGATCAAGATTATGTTGCATGCAAACCAACCATGTTACCGACAGAAATGGGAGTGGAAGATCTCAATCTTGGAACTCCATAAAAGCCAAAGATGGTAAAAATTTCAAAATATTTGAGTGCATAAATGAAAGGTGAATATGAAACTCCTATGTCTCAATTTGCTGATGTATTTTCTTGGGAATATTCTGATATTGAAGTATATGATAAGAGCATAATTCAACATACCATTCACTTGAAGCTGGATCAGAAACCTTTCAGTCAAAATCTAAGAAGAATGAATCCCAACTTGTTGCCCTCTATCCAGAAGTAGGTAAATAGATTATTCACTGTTGATATCACTGTGCCTCTTCACTTTTCAAATTGGATTTCTAATCTACTGCTAGTAAGGAAGAATATAAGAGAGATTCCCTTGTGCATTGATTTCAGAAATATTAAAAAAGTGTCATTGAAGGACAATTATCCACTTCCAAAGATGGACCACATTCTGCAAAGGGTAGTTGCATATTCTAGACTTTCATTTCTATATGGATACTTCGATTATAATCAGATTATTTTTCATCTAGACGATCAAGAAAAGACAACCTTCACAACACCTTGGGGTACTTTCATGTATGCCAAAATTCCTTTCGGATTAAAGAATGCAGGGGCTAATTTTCAGCGAGAAATGGATATTTCTTTCTCCAATGGGAAAGATCTATTTTTGGTCATCTATCTTAATGATATCATAGTTTTTTCCAAGACAGATGAGTAACACTTGTAGCACTTAAAAATATTTTTTCAGAGATGTAGAAAGTTTGGCATATCACTGAATCCAAAGAAGAGTCTTTTCACTATGGAGGAAGGTAAATTGTTGGTCCATATCATATAAAAAGATGAAATTAGGATAGATCCTTCAAGAATTGAAGCAATTCGTACCTTGGACTATCCCAGGAGAAAAAAGGAAATTCAGTCATTCATTGGAAAAATTAATTTTTTGAGAAGGTTTGTTCCCAATCTTGCTAAACATTTAAGGCAAATTACTGACATACTAAAGAAATATAGTGAATTTAAATGGTCTGAAGAGGCAAAGAAATCATTCAATCAAGTTAAGTTGGATTTATCTCATGCTGCTATCCTTATTATTACAGATTATACACTTAATTTTATCATTTTTTCATTCACTTCAGAGCATCCTCTTGCTGTTGTCCTCGTGAAAAAGAAAAATCAGAATACAGAGCAGCCCATCACCTTCTTCAGTACAACCATAGGAGGCGTATCCATGAAGTACAACATCATTGAGAAATAGGCCTTGTAATTATTCAAAGAAATGAAGGATCTCCAGGTCTACATTCTACATTCTTGTGTTATTGCATATGTTCCAAATGTTGCTGCCAAATATGTGCTTACACAGAATGATCTTGAAGGTCATAGAGGTAAATGAATTGCTGCCATGTTAGAATATGACTTGGAGATTAATCCCACAAATATGATCAAAGGACAAGGCCTGACGAAGCTCATGGTAGATTATAATCTTCATTCCTTGGACATCAATTTCATTTATGCATTACTTGAAGAACAAGATGCTGAAACATTACCTAAGGTAGCTGAAATTTTCTCTCTATCGCCTTGGTATGCTGATATAGTACATGTTTTGCAACACTTGAATCCTCCTCTCAGCTTGCCAAGTAGTAAGGCTAGATATTTGAAGTTAAAACCTCTTAAGTACTGCATTATTAATGGTGTCTTATATTGGAAAGATTTGGGTGGAGTATTGCTGAATTGTTTGGTTGAAGAAGAAGTTGAAAAAGTCATGACAGATTTTCATAAAGGTGACTGTGGCAGTCATCTTTATTGGAGGAACACAACTAATAATTTCTTGAGGGTGGGCTTCTATTAGCCAAGCTTATTTTCTGATGTTTACAAAACAGTCATGAGCTATCATGAATTTTAAATATTTTAGGGAAAGAGAAATCTCTTTCCTTTACCTATAAAACCAATTGAAGTGCAAGCGTCATTCCAATAGTGGGGACTTGACTTAATTGGCAAGATTCATCCTCCATCATCAGCTCAACACAAATGGATACTCATTTCCATATATTATTTCACTAAATGTATTGAAGCTATCCCCACAAGGCAAGCTACTGATACTATTATCATTTAGTTTCTTGAGAAAAATATTATGTCTCGTTTTGGTTGTCCACACAAGAGCATCACTGACAATGCAATTGCCTTCAAACATAATAAGGTTATTTACTTTTGTGATAAGTATCACATTAGGTTTGGTCATTAAACAACATATTATCCTCAAGGAAACGGGCTTCCTAAATCATCAAATAAATCTTTAGTGAACATGATAAAGAAGATGTTGAAATAAAACAAGAGAAATTGGAAAAAAAATACCACCAATGCTCTCTGGGATGATATAATTAGCATGAAGGGATCAATCATCATGTCACCTTTCTAGCTCATGTATGCTGTTGACACAATGTTACCTTCTTCTCTACCTTTACCGCTAATGAAAATTTTGCAAGAGATCGACAGTGAGCCTAATCAAATTCAACGAAGAATTAGCCAAATGATCCATCTATAATAGTCAAGAGACAAATTTTTTAGAAATACTTCAAAGATTCATGAGAAAATTAAAAATAATTTTGATAGGAAGACCAAAACGAATGATTTCAAGATTGGGGATGTTGTTCTTTGTTGGGATGCCTGAAATGAAGACAAGAGTAAGCATGGGAACTTCGAAAATATATGGAAAGGACCTTACAAGATCACTGCATCAAAGAAAACAAAGCATTTCTACTAGAGGATCTTGAAGGGAAAGAAGTGTTGGGAGGACCAATTAATAGTATGTTCGTCAAACATTCTAACTTGAACATTGAAGAAGAAATTCACTGTCATTGTACATATCATTTTAAATTTGATGTCCCAAAAAATAAAGAAGTTGTTGTAGAAGTTTGAAGCCCGAGGATAAGGCCATGAGAATTCTACAAACAATTCATTTTTTCTTTCAAAAAGTTAAAAGTTTTCAGTCAATTTTCAAGTCAGAGTCAAGTCAGTCTTTTCTAGTCATAGTCATTTCCAGTATTAGTTCATCATTTCCAGTTTGTCAATTTTTTTCAAAGTCTAGTTTGACTCCATCGCCCAATGGTAAGGCTATCTGATCTAGGGTTTTCTGTTGAGATTGCAACAAGATGATGAGCTTAGTGGAAAGGAGTCGCCTTCACTAAGTGGGCCCGCAGGGTATTTTTGGCGCAAAGTCTATTTTTAGACTATGTCTATTTTTAGACATATGGATCATGTTCTATGAGTTGCAGGATGCTATTTGTGGATGGTTGGTCGAGTCGGGAAAAATAGATGGACTTCTATTTTTAGACATACTGGGCGGAATCTATTTTTAGATTGCCAGTCTAAAAATAGATATGTCGAATATTATTAGCTCTTAATAATATTTGGACTCTAAACATTATCTTATCCTCTTGGAGAACTTCAGTTTGATGCCTGGATGTGGCACATGCAGCTGACAGAAGGAATTACGCTATTCCTAGGGTTTAGTGGAGCTATTGCATGGTTGACTTCAGTTAGAACTCATGTGACAGAGTTTGGTGGAGTTGATGAGACAGTTAATGGAGTTGTGTTCAGTTTAACTTAGTTGAGCTAGTTGTATCTAGTCTAAATGATTGATACAATTAGTGAGAGTGGTGTGAATTAATTATTAATTAATTCACTAATTATTAACTCATAAATCAACTAAAGAATACATCAGTTAACTGCAGTGCATGGACAGTTTCAGTGGAGACCAGTGAAGAGGTAGGTGAAAGAGCAAGTGTGACTATCAGTTGTGACTACACTGGTGCATGAGATTTTCACACACATTGATGGAGAAGCCAATGAGGATTGTGCAGTACATACCAGTGGGATTTGAACCTGGATCTGGTAATTATCCATATTGAATTGTGCAGTAGAGGTTGGCTAACAGGTGGAGCAGATTGGAGCATGTGTTTTGTATGATCTGAGCTTGTGTAATGTGTAACAATTGGAGATTGTACTGAGAGCTTGTGAGGAGTTTGTACAATGATTGTTACATGATCTCTATCATTATAATATACAGATATTTGGGGGTTTTCAGCTTTAATCTTTCCCATAAATATTGTGTTTATATGTGTGATTGTTTATGGTTTTAATGTGCGCATGCGATTGTTTATATTTCCGCAAATTGATGATCAATAGTGGAAGAGGTTATGTATTATGCATGAAGCTCAAACATTGTGTGATAATGATAATCTCGGTGAATAATTTAATATTTATTCAAATTTATACATGGTATCGAAGCAGTATTGATCATTGGAGAAATTGCAAAACATTGAAGCGGTTGAGTTTTGTGCTGGTGGAATTCGAATTTGCAGCAGTGTTTTCTTGGTGTCGAAGTTTAGATGTCTTTCAACGGATTGCGATTGGAGTATGCCCTTGAGGGCAGCTCGAATTATATTGCGTGGAAGGAAAGGATGGAGGTGGTGCTGGATGACAATGGGTTGAAGGAGTTCATAGATGCTGAAGTCCCAAAGCCTACTTCTAGTGATGCTGCCGTAATTGAGGCTTGGAAAAAGAAGACAGCAAAGTGTCGAAGGATTCTGTTGGAGGGTGTGAAGGATCACATAGTGTCCAGCCTTCATGATAAGGCTTCTCCATTCTTGATGTGGAAAGCCTTGACAGATTTATTCCAAAGCAAGAGCGACCAGAGGAAGTTGGCGCTCAAGGAAAAACTCAGAAACATAAAGATGGAGAAAGGCGACAGTATGCCCAAGTACCTCACGAAGTTCATCCAATGTAGGGATGAGCTGGGAAGTGTGGGGGTGATTGTAGATGATGAGGACTTGGTGAGCTTGGCTCTCCTTGGGCTTCCGAAGATTTGGCATTCCTATCAGGACTCTGTCAATGGTCGGGAGAAATTGCCAGGATGGGAGCGACTTTGGTCGGATCTTGTGCAAGAGGAGATAAGGCAGAGTACCAGGGAAAAATCGTCATCAAAGAACTCTGATAAAGAGAATTTTTCTTTGGATACCAAAGTAAAGAAGGGGAAGAGCAAGAAAGCTTCTCATTCCGGTGCGAAAGGAAAGAAGTAGGACATGTCCAAGGTGAAGTGCTTTCACTGTCACCAACACAGAAATTATGTCACAAATTGTCTGCAGAAGAAGAAAAATAAGCAGGCTGTTGGATCTGGAGCTGGAGAGGCCTTAGGCCTCGCAGTTTGAGCTGGATTTTTCGCTGATCGCATGCTTGGTCTCAAGTGTGATGGGATCAGTATGGTTCTTGGACAGTGGTGCGTCTTTTCACATGACAGGAGATTGAGATTTCTTTACTGATCTGGATGAGAAAGATCTTGGAGTGCACATCGAGATGGGCGATGATGGTAGATACAGTGAGACCGATATCAGTACCATTTCCTTTGAGAGGGAGTCTGGTAAACCATTCGTATTGAAGGATGTTAGGTCCCTATATCACTAGTATAGCCCCTTATTATTGTTAGTGTAAACCCCTTATTGTTATTATTGTACCCTTGTAACCCCCATTTTGTTATTATTGTGCCCTTAAATTATTATTGTTAGGTCGGCTAGGATTACATTGTGGCCCACTAGGATTACATTATGGCCCCATGGACTCCTATATATAGAAAGGAGGTTTTGTGAATTGTATCATCCAAGAATTGTTCATTTATGTAATGTATTGGAGGTTGCCCCCTCGAAGTGGCTCATTTATAAGGCGTTTACATCTCTTTTCTTCTATTTTTGGAGTAGTTACTCACCATTTGGTATCGAGCTTTGGATTCTAGGGTTTCGCTGCTCCAAACAGGTCATCGTGGCATTTTCGCTATAACGTTTTTTCTACGAAGTTTCAGAAGCTGAAATTTTTAGGGTGCGAAGAAAAAATCCTGAGGAAGCTTGTATAAAAATTTCAGAGTTTGATTCGCAATCATTTCGGAGATATGATCTGTGGAAGTCAGGTATTTGTTCAGGCTCCTAAATAGGTCATCGTGGAATTTGAGCTATAAATTTTTTTCTACGAAGGTGCAGAATCTGAAATTCATATGGTGCGAAGCTGAAATCCTGAGGAAATTCATCAAAAAATTTCAGAGCTTGGTTCGAAATATTTTTGGAGATATGATCTGTGGAAGGTAGTGCTTTTTCAGGCTCCTGAATTTCATCTCAAAGAGGTGATCGTGGGAAAAGTTCAATAACTCTCTCTCTGAAGATTGGATTGGAGTGCCGTCAAAATTGGTCGCAAGTACACGGCCTGTAGTTTCTTCGCTATCAATTTCAGAGACAAAGGACAAAACAGTGACACGTGGCAAGTCGTACAAGTTCGCTCTACTGAACCAGTCCAGAATTAGGTCATTGTGGGAGATTGGACACAAATTTGTCTTGGAGAATCAAAATCAGGTCAGACCTGTGGCATTTGAAAGAAGCTTCAGAGAGCTACTACAGGGCTGAATTTCAGATATCGAAGATTTTCAATTACAGAGATAATTCAATTTCAATATCGATCTCCTAAAAGCTAGTAAAAGGTGTGTATTTTTTTTCCGAATTGCATAAGTCTTGTTTGAAGAATTAAGTTGAATTGATTCCAAGGGAATCTTGTAGAGAAGATATCAATATTGGATTCTAAAATGGCCCCTAAAAATAATTCAACACCCATTAAGCCTTCAGAAGGTTCTACTATGACTCATGAAGATGAAGAATTGCAACATGATCTATCAAAATTACAAGAGCAAATGCAACAGTTTTCACTCTCGCAAAGAGCAACAAAAAATGAAATGGAAGTTTTGAAGAAAGGCATGGAAGCTAAGATGGATGACATGAAAGAAAACATGGAAAACATGAAGAGTGATCTAAAAGCATACATGGAAGGCTTGATGACAAGCTTAAAACCAGAAATGATTCCTAATGGCGGAAATATAGGAGAAGAACCTCCTGATGAGAACAAAATAAATGTTAATCATGATTTCATAAACTCGAATGTTGGCGGGAAGAACCACCATATTCCAAAAATGGATATGAGGAAGTTTGATAGAAAGGATCCTGTAACATGGATACTACAGATGGAGCAATATTTTGATCTCCATAACGTGCAAAACATGCAAAAGGTACGCATTGCAACTTTACATTTAGAACAAAATACATTTGTATGGTATCAATGGCTTTGCTCCCGTAAAAAAATTGTCACTTGGTCAATTTTTACGGAGGAAATGATAGCACATTATGAGGATACAAAGAGCAACACCTTCTTTACCCAATTGAGAAATCTCAAACAAAAGGGTTTAGTGGGGCAGCACATTGAGGACTTCCAAAAATTGAATATAAGGGTAACTGATCTTACAGAGGAACACAGGATTGATCTCTTCCTAAGCACTTTAAAGGATAACATCCAACATGAAGTTCGCGTTTTGGAACCCGATTCATTGGAGAAGGCATTCAGGTTGGCAAGAAAAGTTGAATGTAAAATTATGGCGACAAGGAAGCCTACCACTCAATTCTATAAAGAAGGAAGTGTTGCTACGCCTAGATTTCCACAACCTACAAGGTTTACACCACAACAATTGGAAGAAAAAAGAGCAAAAGGGCTTTGCTACAGTTGTGATAGCAAATACACTAAAGGTCATAAGTGTGCTGATAAGAAATTATTTTACATAGATTGTGAAGAGGAAGAAGAAAATGAACAAGAAGAGGATATACACCAGGAACCAACCCTAGAAGAGGAAGAAATGAATCCGACCATATCGTGTAATGCACTCGCAGGAATTACCACTCCTCAAACTCTCAAGATAGAAGGACAAATCAAGAAGAAAAAGGTAATAGTGTTGATTGATTCAGGTAGCACCCATAATTTTATTCATTGTAAGGTAGCCAAGGAATTAAATTGTTTCCTATACCCAGCACCAGAACGTCAAGTGATGGTTGCAAATGGAGGAACTATAAATTGCTCTGGAAAATGCCATAATATCAAGCTAACCATGGGGGAATATGTATTGACTAGTCCAATGCTCGCCATTCCTATGGGAGGTGCTGATGTTGTACTAGGAGTACAATGGTTACAATCTTTGGGGACGGTAGCTTTTAATTTTCAAGAACTTTTCTTGAAATTTTTTTCAGAAGGAAAGGAAGTCGAATTACGGGGTATTGCTGGGAAGCCAGGAAGGATAATAAGCTCTAATGTCATGACAAAGCTTCTAAAGAAAGAACAGCGAGGCGTAATTGCACAATTATGCTCACTAGAAGTTCCAACATCAAAATCATCTATTTCTGCAGATCTCCAACAAGTCTTGGACAATCATTCCAAGGTGTTTGAAACCCCCAAAGGACTCCCACCTATTCGTGATCATGATCATGCTATTCATTTGATTCCAGGAAGTGTTCCTCCAAACATCAGGCCTTATAGATATCCTTACTTCTAAAAGAGCGAAATTGAACGTATGATTGCAGAAATGTTAGAGGCAGGTATAATTCAACCTAGTCAAAGTTCTTTCTCTGCTCCTGTAGTATTGGTACACAAGAAGGATGGATCATGGCGAATGTGTCCGGATTATAGGGAGCTCAACAAGCTCACCATTAAAGACAAATTTCCCATTCCCGTGATTGATGAATTATTGGATGAATTACACGGAGCAATTTATTTTACCAAGTTGGATCTTCGTTCAGGATATCATCAAATTAGAATGAAGACTGAAGATATTCCAAAAACAACATTTGAAACTCATGAGGGTCATTATGAATTTTTGGTCATGCCTTTTGGCCTTACCAATGCACCTTCTACATTTCAAGGGTTGATGAATTCCATTTTCAAACCCTTCCTTAGAAAATCTGTGCTAGTATTTTTTGATGATATACTAATCTACAGCAGGTCTTGGAAGGATCATGTTGAACATGTTGACAGGGTGCTCAAACTATTGCAGGAGAAACAATTATATGCAAAAAAATCTAAATGTTTCTTTGGAGTACAAGAGGTGGAATATCTGGGTCACATTGTATCTCACGAGGGTGTTAAAGTAGACCCTAACAAAATTAAAGCCATTAAGGAATGGAAAGTTCCTACAACCATAAAGCAGTTGCGAGGATTTCTCGGGTTAACAGGGTATTATCGCAAGTTTGTTAAGAATTATGGGAGAATAGCAGCACCTCTAACAACATTATTGAAGAAAGATGCATTTTCATGGACTCCTGAAGCAACTAAGGCCTTTGAACGCCTTAAAGAGGCAATGTGCCTAGCACCGGTCTTAGCTACACCAGACTTCACAAAAACCTTTATTGTGGAATGTGATGCCTCAGGAAATGGAATTGGTGCAGTTTTAATGCAGGAAGGAAGACCCATTGCTTTTCAAAGTCGTCCAATCAAAGGAAAGTATTTACAGAAACCTATTTATGAGAAGGAAATGTTAGCAATACTACATGCACTAAAGAAATGGCGAACTTACCTAATGGGAAGACACTTCAAGGTAAAAACTGATCATGATAGTTTTAAACACTTTTTGGAACAAAGACTATCGTCAGAAGAACAGCAAAAATGGGTCACAAATATGTTGGGTTATGACTTTGAAATAATCTACAAAAAAGGAAAGTTGAATGTTGTTCGGATGCACTCTCAAGAAAGAATGAAGACGTGGAAGCATTGCTTTGTGCCATTTCTATTATCCAACCAGATTGGATAACTGAAGCAAGAGATGAATGGAAGAAGGACAAAGATGTATGGATACTCATTCAAAAGTTGCAGCAAGATCCTAGTACATCTGATACATTTAGTTGGAAAAATGATTCCTTATGGTACACAGATCGCTTATATCTTTGTAAGAATTCCCAACTGAAACAAAATATTCTTCTGGAATTGCACACTTCTCCTTTAGGAGGACACTCAGGATTTTTAAAAACTTACCACAGGGTGAAGAAAGAATTTTTTTGGGATGGCCTTAAATCTGATATTCAAAAGTTTGTGGCGGAATGTTTGGTTTGCCGGCAGAATAAAGTGGAAACAATTAAGACCCCGGGACTTCTACAACCTTTATCCATTCCAAGTCAACGTTGGGAGGAGATTTCAATGGATTTTATCACGGGTTTACCTAAGTCCGAAGGAAAGAGTGTCATCATGGTGGTAGTTGATAGACTTACCAAGTATGCACACTTTTGTGCATTATCTCATCCATTTAAAGCAAGTACAGTTGCTACTACATTTATGGAGAGAATTCAAAAGCTACATGGAAGCCCAAGGGTTATTGTGAGCGACAGAGATCCCATTTTTACTGGAAATTTTTGGACGGAGTTATCTTCTTGTTTGGGTACTCAATTAGCTCATAGCTCATCTTATCATCCTCAATCTGATGGTCAAACTGAGATAGTAAATAAATGTTTGGAAGGATATCTTCGTTGTTTTGTATCTGATAAACAAACACAATGGGTCAAGTGGTTACCTCTTGCTGAATGGAGGTATAACACTTCCTTCCATACTGCAGCAAAAATGACCCCATTTATGGCACTTTATGGATATCATCCACCATCCATCACATCATATTTAAGAGAAAATTCGAAGGTTCAAGCAGTGGAAGATCACATCGAGCATCGGCAAGAAGTTCTCCAACTCTTAAAGGATAACCTGAATTTGGCACAAAATCGAATGAAACAACAGGCAGATCAACATCGCAGCGAGAGAAGTTTTGATGTAGGAGATTGGGTATTTTTACGGCTACAACCATACAAACAAATTTCCCTCAAGCAAGCAAAGAAGGATAATAAATTATTGCCAAAGTACTATGGTCCTTACAGGGTGTTGCAAAATATTGGTACTATGGCATACAAATTGGAGCTTCCTGCTTCTTCGCGAGTACATCCAGTTTTCCATGTTTCATGCTTAAAGAAGGTTATAGGTAAAAATATTCCAGTTCAAACAGTATTGCCAGAACTTGATGGGGAAGGAAAAATCATATTGGAACCTGAAGCAGTCATGGAAAAAAGAACTCGACAACTACGGAATCGATCAATTTCAGAGTATCTCATCAAGTGGAAGAACTTACCCACTGAAGATTCTACATGGGAGGATGAGAATTTTATACAGAAGCACCTAGAGCTACTCAAGCGTTGAGGACAACACTTTTTGAAGGAGAGGGGCATGTTAGGTCCCTATATTACTAGTATAGTCCCTTATTGTTGTTAGTGTAACCCCCTTATTGTTATTATTGTACCCTTGTAACCCCCATGTTATTATTATTGTGCCCTTAAATTATTATTGTTAGGTCGGCTAGGATTACATTGTGGCCCACTAGGATTACATTATGGCCCCATGGACTCCTATATATAGAAAGGAGGTTTTGTGAATTGTATCATCCAAGAATTGTTCATTTATGTAATGTATTGGAGGTTGCCCCCTCGAAGTGGCTCATTTATAAGGCGTTTACATCTCTTTTCTTCTATTTTTGGAGCTGGTTACTCAGCAAAGGAAGTGATGCATGTTCCAGGATTGAAGAAGAATCTGATCTCTGTGGCAATGTTAGAAGACAAGGGATATGATGTTGTCTTTAGCGAGGGAAAGGCTTTCCTATGCAGTAAGGCAACTGGTGAGACCCGGAAGATAGGGGTTCGAGTTAAGAACCTTTATCAATTGCAGGTAGATGGTTGTGCAGCAATGGCAGGCAAGGCAGAAGGAGTGGTGAGTCGGGATGATGGCGAGTTGTGGCACCGGAGATTGGGCCACCTTCACCATGGAGCTTTGAAGATACTGCAGAAAATTTCTACTCGGCTTCCTAAAGGCACTCTTGTGCAGTCAGATCAGTGCAAGGGGTGTACCTTGGGAAAATTTGTGAAAGCCACCTTTCACGAGAAGGATAGTCGCACCACGACGACCCTTGAGAGAATTCACACAGACATGTGTGGACCTTTCTCAACAACTTCAACAGCAAATCACAGGCATTATGTGATATTTGTTGATGATTTTTCTCGTAAGTGCTAGATCTTCTTCATGCAGAAGAAGAGCGAGATATAATCAAAGTTCTGTGAGTTCAAGGCACTGGTTGAGAAAGAATCGGGGAAGCAGGTGAAGGCTCTTAGGAGCAACAATGGTGGTGAATTCATCTCTGGTGAATTCAAGGACTTTTGCAGTGTAGAAGGAATTCGATGAGAGCTCATAGCACCTCATAACCCACAACAGAACGGGGTTGTTGAGCGGAAGAACAGAACGATCGTGGGTGTTGCACGGGCAATGTTGCATGATCAGGGCCTACCCATTCACCTGTGGGCAGAGGCATGCAATACTGCAGTATATGTGCAGAACCGTTGTCCTCACAGGATACTTGGCATGAGTACACCCGAGGAGGTGTTTTCTGGTAAGAGGCCTGATATTTCCCATTTGAGGATTTTTGGTTCACCTATTTACATTCATGTGACGAAGGATGCCAAGAAGAAGCTGGAGCTGACCACAGAGGTTGGGATATTTTCGGGGTACACTGATACGCCCCACAACTATTGTGTGTATTTTCCAAACAGTCGCAAGACTGTTGTGCGACAGGATATCAAATTTTAGGAGGAGAAAGCCATGAAGTGTTCACTTGAGAGGGAGCCACACTTGCATGCAGATGAGGAGCTATTAGTTCCTAAGGATGAGTCTCAGGATGTGGATCAGCCACAAGATGAGGTTCATGGAGTGGAAGAAACCACTCATGCAACGCCAACCATCAGAGGGCGGAAGTGCACTACAGAAGTTGAGTGATTGGCTCAAGATGCAGAGAAGGTTGTAGGAGCACCTACATCACAGCACAGACAGAGACAGTCACCTGACCGGTATACTGGATAAATGGCTCTTATGAGCAAGTGTATCGTGACAGAGCCATCCTCTTTCAAGGAAGCTATGGAGGATCCCGCATGGGTAGATGCCATGGTGGAAGAGTATGATTTGATTTTCAGAAACAGTGCATGGGATATTATCCCGAGGCCGGAGGGGAAATTAGTGGTGGGTTTGAGATGGATCTACAAAGTGAAGCAGGCAGCTGACGGGAGTGTGGAGAAGTACAAGGCAAGATTTGTTGCTCGAGGCTTTTCACAGATAGAGGGGATCGATTATGAGGAGACCTTTTCACCTTTTGCAAGGTATTCTTCCATACAGACGATTCTTGCTCTCTCAGCGCAGATGGGGTGGCACATTCATCAGATGGATATGAAGACTACGTTCCTCAATGGAGTCATTGAGGAGGAGGTGTACATAGAGCAGCCCGAAGGTTTCGAGATCTTCAGCAGCGAGTCGCATGTGTGCAGGCTCAAGAGAGCATTGTTGGGTTGAAACAAGCACCTCGTGCTTGGTACACACGAATAGACAATTATTTCACCGGACTTGGATTCTCCAAGAGTGAGGCGGATCCGAACCTATACGAGATTGTGGTGGAGGGTAAGTTGCTGATCATTATACTTTATGTAGATGATTTGATTTTGACAGGTGATGAGCTGTTGATACTCTCATGCAAGGAGGATCTTGAAAATGAGTTTGAGATGAAGGACTTGGGCCTCCTTCATTATTTCCTGGGATTGGAAATTTGGCAGCGCAGTGGTGGACTGTTTGTTTCTCAGGGTAAGTATGCCCGGGAGATACTGGAGAAGTTCAACATGCATGGCTGCAAGTCTGTTGATACTCCTCTTCCTGGTGGTTGGAGGAAGGAGGATGCTACTTCTATGGACGTAGTGGATGCCACTGTTTATCGACAATTGGTGGGGTCACTTATGTATCTGGTCAATACACGACCCGATATATTCTATGCAGTTAACCAGCTTTCACAAGCTATGGTTAAGCCTACCAAGCTCTTTTGGAAGGCGGGGAAGCATGTATTGTGTTATCTCAGAGGCACATCAGGATATGGATTATGGTACAGACAGTCGGATGAGGTGAAGCTATGTGGCTTCACGGATGCAGATTGGGTAGGGAGCCCAACGGACAGAAAGAGCATATCTGGAGGGATTTTTAGTATCGGGTCGACAACAGTTTCTTGGTACAGCAGGAAGCAGAGATCCGTGGCACTCAGTTCAGCAAAGGCCGAGTATATGGCAGCGAGTTTGGCTGCATGCGAGGCTATATGGATGAGGAAGATCCTGGTTGGGTTCTTCGGTTCACACTTAGAGCCTACTGTGATTTATTTTGATAATCAGAGTTGCATAAAACTCTCAGTTCATCCAGTATTTAATGATAGATCTAAACACATTGACATCTGGTATCATCATATCAGAGATTGTGTGCAGCGGAGAAACATGTTACTTTCATACATTCCTACGGAGGATCAGGATGTTGATATCTTGACGAAGGCGCTCACCAGGAGAAAATTCAAATACCACAGGGGCAGGATAGGGGTTGCAGATAATCCATATCTTTTTGAGAGGGAGTGTTGAGATTGCAACAAGATTATGAGCTTAGTGGAAAGGAGTCGCCTTCACTAAGTGGGCCCGCAGGGTATTTTTGGTGCAAAGTCTATTTTTAAACATATGGATCATGTTCTATGAGTTGCAGGATGCTATTTGTGGATGGTTGGTCAAGTCGGGAAAAATAGATGGACTTCTATCTTTAGACATACTGGGCGGAATCTATTTTTAGATTGCCAGTCTAAAAATAGATATGTCGAATATTATTAGCTCTTAATAATATTTGGACTCTAAACATTATCTTATCCTCTTGGAGCACTTCAGTTTGATGCCTGGATGTGGCACATGCAGCTGACAGAAGGAATTACACTATTCCTAGGGTTTAGTGGAGATATTGCATGGTTGACTTCAGTTAGAACTCATGTGACAGAGTTTGGTGGAGTTGATGAGACAGTTAATGGAGTTGTGTTCAGTTTAAATTAGTTGAGCTAGTTGTATCTAGTCTAACTGATTGATACAATTAGTGAGAGTGGTGTGAATTAATTATTAATTAATTCACTAATTATTAACTCATAAATCAACTAAATAATACATCAGTTAACTGCAGTGCACGGATAGTTTCAGTGGAGACCAGTGAAGAGGTAGGTGAAAGAGCAAGTGTGACTATCAGTTGTGACTATACTAGTGCATGAGATTTGCACACACATTTATGGAGAAGCCAATGAGGATTGCGCAGTACATACCAGTGGTATTTGAACCTGGATCTGGTAAATATCCATAGTGGATTGTGCAGTAGAGGCTGGCTAACAGGTGGAGTAGATTGGAGTATGTGTTTTGTATGATCTGAGCTTGTGTAGTGTGTAACAATTGGAGATTGTACTGAGAGCTTGTAAGAAGTTTGTAAAATGATTGTTACATGATATCTATCATTATAATATACAAATAGTTGGGGGTTTTCAGCTTTAAGCTTTCCCATAAATACTGTGTTTATATGTGTGATTTTTTATGGTTTTAATGTGCGCATGCGATTGTTTCTATTTCCGCAAATTGATGATCAATAGTAGAAGAGGTTATGTATTATGCATGAAGCTCAAATACTGTGTGATCAGGATAATCTCGGTGAATAATTTAACAATTATTAAAATTTCTACATGTTCTTGACACCTCCTGAAGGAGCTGCCACCCTCAACTGAAGCCAATGTTAGCCCAGGTATGTCAATGATCAAATGACTCTATCAGTAGTTTTTCATTAAGTCATAGGTCAAAATTTTTACTTTTTCGAACTAGTTCTTAGAAATAGTTTTTGTCACTGAAGAGGTCTAAATCATGTATGCTACTCCTTCATTTCATTCATCGCCACCATTTTCAAGGTCATCACCATCATTAGTTTCAAGGTCACCATCTCCATCATCATCATTCAAGAGGTCTAGGGTTAGGTCACTCCATCTCATATAGGTCAAAGTATAGGTTCATTTCTTCCTTTGATAAACCATCAAATTTTCACTAAAAATAAGGCAGTGGCCCTCTACTTCATCCATAAAACCCTAGTGAAGTAGAAGGAATGTTTATGAAGTTCAAATAAAGCCATCTCTCTTGCTTCATATGGCTCAAGTTTCAAAAAGGTTTAAACTATCTGATCTCCGTGTCATTGTTTCATGAAATATAGAAATTTTGTCTCACTGTTTCATTTAAGGTCAAAAAATTAATCTTGACTATCATAGATTTTAAAGAGGTTAACCTGACCTATTGTTCAACCCAAATGCAAAACAATTCATCCTCAGGTTTTCAGACACACCACATATTTTTTAAAATTCATGTCCAATGTGAAAGTTCAGAAGTGTTCAAAATCAATCTCATTGTTTCATGAAAGGAGAAGTTATGTCTCATAAAAAGGGCAAGTTGTGTCCTCTTTTTTCATTCAAAAAGCCCATCAAGTCACTTCAAATGTCATAAAAACACCTTAAGTGACAGAGCTTTAAAGGAGGCCAATCTGCATTCTCATCTCATTTAAAAGGGTAACATGTTGTCAAAGTGAAAAAAGGCTAAAAATTCATGGTAAATGCCATGTGAAATGGTAAGAGTCATTAATGTTTATAAAGGGTGAATGAACTTCATGTTTATTCATTTTTACCCTTTCCACATATTAAAGAGTAACCCTTCACTCTTTTAAACTCAAAATCAAAGCATTAAAAATTCCTTTGTTACCCTTATGAGACTTGTTTTCTCATTAATCGAGTTCATTGTTACGCTTATGTGGGAGTGAAAGCCTTTTGTTACGCTCCTGTGGGTGAGAAAAATCTCATTTTTATGCTTCTGAGTGATGTGAGAAACCCTTTGTTACACACCTATGAGTGTTGCAATAAACACATTGGTAGTTGTTACATTTATGTGTGGTTATAAATGCATTGTTACGCACCTTCTTCTGAGTGAAAAATACCTTGTTACGCTATTGTGATAGTTACAAAATGCAGTGTTATGTTTCTGTGTGAGAAAAAAAAATAGTTGTTACGCTTATGAGATTTTTCAAAGCACAGTGTTATGCTCCTCTAGCTAGCCTTTGGTGTTGTTGAAGCCCGAAACCCGAAAAACTTCAAAGGATTCTAACCTCCATTCACTTCTCTAGCTACTTCACAAGGTAAGAAACCATCCTTTGTTTGTTTTGGTAATATTTTCATGGTTTTTATACATCAGTTGTGTCTCCTCCATATCCTCACTGTCCACATATTCGTTTTTTTATTTTTATTTTGAAAACCATAATCTACCATTGAAATAAACCCTTACCTATCAAAAAAAACCCAAAACCTACATCCTCCATTCCCATCTATATATACCTATTCCCACACATCATCCATGACATCAAATCAAACTATTAAAACCCTAAAATTATAAACTATTTTAACACAGTCACAATCAAAATTGTCAAAATTAAGGTGACTCTATTTTAGGGTTTGGAATGACCTAAACTCCTTCATTTTATCTCATTCAACCTTAATTAGAGAGTTAAGGTATCAACCTGCCCACTAAAATTTTATCAAAAATTATGTTGGGCTCCATGACCACAAAATTTCAAAAACACTCCTTCATTAGTTTTTTCCCTAGTCAAAATTGGGAAATGATTGTGTTTTGGAGTTTTCATCATCCTAAACTCCTCCATTTTACTTCAATCCAACTTCATTTTTAAGACAAGACACCATCCTATTCACTGAATTTTTTTCAGATTTTTTTATCAACACCATCATTCCTATTTCACGTCACAAATCTACCCCACTATTCATAGGCTATTCTCACAGCCAAATTTGGGAATTTCCCATGTTTTAGAATTTTTTATACCTTTCACAAATCCATTTTCTCTCATTCCACCTACACCTTGAAGATAACACAAACCACTACCTAATTAATTTTTTTCATAATTTTTCTCAGTTTCAAGACCCTCCATTTCATCCACCAAACTCACACCTTCCTACCCCCTATATTTCCAAATTTCCATTCTCATTCACTCATTTAGGTTGACACCCCAGGGTTTTCATCATTCCAGTGACCAACACCATGGAAAGTGACAAGAACAGTTTCAAAGGAGGGTGCCACCTCAAGCTTGAGCCATTCTCCATGCTCGAGATCAATGCTTTGCCATTGGCCAGAATATGTTTTCAAAGAACTCATTGTTTGACATTTTGTGAAAGGCTTATGGGAGTGGGGTATCATATTCAGTTGTCTAGCCTTTTTGCAACCAAATACAATATGGGAAAGGTCACTCTTTCATGTATGGAGATCAGCTTTCCATCTAACCTAATTTCTTCAGCTACAGGTATCCCTTCTCATGGAGAGTAGTGGTTCAAGGGAATGAACCTAAACATTGAAAATTACAAGCAGTTCCTCAAGCCTCATGTTAGAGAAGATCCATAATTTATTTTTATTTTTAGAAATATCCGAAAAAAGTATGCTCCTCTCATGATTTTCATAATTAAGTACTTCACATGTGAAGGGAGATTCTCCAGGCTAGATATATATATATATATATATATATATATATATATATATATATATCACATCAGCCTTTTGATGCATTTCACCTCAGTCGAAACACTTGATTTCCTAATTATTTATATAGGAGTTTGATCAAAATCGTTGAGAAATTTCAAAGAAGAAGGGAAGATCACCATTCTATCCTCTTTCATCATGGCTTAATAAATCTTATTTTATTGCATCACTTGTCCTCCATAAACATGACCTGGGAAGACTTCTTGGAAAGATTGTTAGTAGCTCTTTCTGTCTTGCCTATTACATCATCACCACAACCAATGGAGATTGGATTTTCTAGCATGCCTATTCATATTTCATATGTCCCTAGGGTTGTGGGATTTTCTCATACATATGAGAGAGGGAGGAGGCAATTTTTTGTGCCTAAGTCTACCAGGAGATTTCTTACACTTGGCACCCATGATGAGAAATGTCAGATAGAGGAGCAACCTCTTTTGCATCAGCATGATGAGTCAGTTCAATTGGAGCTTCATGTATCAGAGCATGAGGAAGTCAGATCATTAGAATACATCATCAAAGATAAATATGAAGATATTTCAGAATTGAAAGAGGCCTTCTCCATTGCCAAATCCCAAATTATTTTCCTTGAGTAATAATTTTTTCAGCTGAAAGTGAATCAGCTCCTACAAAGCAAGTGTAAATCATACATGGAGGAAAACATAGTAAAATGAAAGAGGATTGTTGTTTTTGTTTAAATAAAGGATATGGAGGCTAAAACACACAACAAAATACTAAGAACAAGAGGCCTGAAAAGGCACTGGGGCAAGAAAGACAACCAATTCATCAATATGTAGAGTTGACATTTGATGAGCTCATTTCCATGCAGATAAATGAGGATAGAGAGAATTGGCTATCAAGATTTAATGAACATCTAGAGAAGCTATTTAATAAGGCTAAAAGGAATAACAAGCTTCAAAGGAACATGAAAAGTCATTATCGCACCAGGGATACCATTTCTCAAATAAGGTTGAAACAAGTGAAAGAGAGGCTTAAAGAGGCACAAATGAAGCTCAAGGAGAAGAATAGCTTGGATTTATTGACTGAAACTTAATTATATATGTAGTTATCTCTTTCAAGTGTCAAAGAACCAATTTTGAAATATTTGGAGCATTTTGGTATTTTACATGATTTTTAGCAGAATTCTGGAAATCTATTTGCAGAAGGGTAGCAAACACTTATGGATTTTTATTTTGGAGGCATTCAAATGGTGATTTATTTACATGGATGGATGTATTTTGATTATTAAATCATAGATCAGCAACCCTCCTGGCATGAAAAGTTGTAATTTTGGAGGAAAAGCTAAAAAACCACCTATTTTTCATGTTTCTACTTCCTTTCTGGACCCTTTGTTACACTTTTGAGTGACCCTGGAAGAATGGATTTTTTAAGGCCTTCTAGTCATCCATTTTGAAAATCTAGAAACTAGAAACATAGGGCTATTTTACCATTCTTTCATAAGTGGATTTGGACTTCTCAAATTGCCTCAAAAGTTCCTCCAAAATTCTGTTATGCTTCTATAATTTGTTTTTAAATTCCTCAGTCATAATTGTCACAGGTTGGCATTGGATTCCCTTAGGACACTTTTCAAGCTCATAAATGATCATAAATTCGAGGAAAATTTGTCCTATGAGTTTTCATTTGAGTTATTAGGTTGGTTTTGGCTTCCTATCATGAAGGAATTTGTAATCAATGTAAGGGACAAACACTCCTAGTTTATAGCTAAAATTCAGGGAAACGTTTCTAACCTCCCTAGAAACTAGGAAATGACTCATATTTTGCATTTATGATCCATTTTGGATAGGATTTTGACCTGACGAGGTGTAATAGTCTATATTTTCTATAATTAGGCTCTCTTTTGTATTTTTTAGGTTTGGATAGTCTCATATTGTGTAACCAGTTTGTGGAATGAAATCAGAGAGAGATTTGCAGGAAATATTGTGAGATACTTGTGGTATGCTTTGGAACATCTTTGTTTCCCATGTTTGATTATTATCTTATGCTTGATTTCATGTATTCTTCTTCATATATGTCTATCTTGTAAGTTTAGGAGCAGAATTCATGTTCATGCATGCTCTATTTTAGACAAGATTTACCATATTATGTTTATTTGCTTCTTAATTGAATGAACTCACTTTCAGTGCTCATTCAAACTCTATTCCATATTCATCCTATACTCGATGACTGATTAATATGTTTCAAAATTACCTATCTAGCCTAACACACTCCCTATAGTTTCATCTTGAACTTCAGACCTAAAAACCTCATTTACATTCCATTCACTGACTTTCCTATCCATCATTCAAAATATAAAACAAATTTTACTTATTTCAGCTTACATATCGAGCCTAAAATCTTGTGATACTCAGCCATTCATTTGAATGTTTAAAGTGACAAAGACAGAGCCCTCTCTAGTATGGGTAGGGCTAGCTACCTGACCTAAAGTTTGCTTTGTGGTTACCTTTCTCCAATCCTACTGTCAGCCTTAGGAATTTGGGGAGAGTGATAAGAGGAAGAGTAATAAACATTGACGCAAGAGAAATGGTAGTTAGGGGCTTGATATTTGGTTGCCACACTTCGAATCCATCTGAGCAATGAGTCATGCACGATTAAAACTCTATTGGGAATAATGATAAGCATGTTAATCTAAGTTCTAAGTCAGTTATTCAGGATTAAGAATTTCATTTAATAATTTCCTTATCCATTGTGTGAGGTACTCCTTCATTAGTGGGATAGTTATATCTTTATTAACTCTTGGTGCAAATATTTCTTCTTTTAATTATTTGGAGTAGGACTACATTTTTTAAGAAATTGATAGATCCTATTCATTTTCATTAACAAATGTAACCAAACACTTCTTTATATCATCCACTAAAAATTCAATCAAGTTGTCAAATGTGTTCCATGATGTTTTGATAACATTTAGATATTTGCACAATATATCCTTTGGAATAAAAATAGAATAGTTAATCATTATTTGTCCTTGTAGCTAATCAAAAACTTGTATAGCTTTGAAAATTTATTATTTATATTGTCATCAATTTCATCTTGTAGCATCTTTATGCTTCCATACCAATCAAACGCAATCTTCTTTCTTGTCAGAATCCCTCAGTGGTTATTGGAAATCACTAAGAGTAGAAACCTTATTGATAAATGTCATCAAATCATTATCAATAAGAAATTTATCATGCTCTAAATCCTTTTTCAAATATTCTAAAAATGAATCAATTCTTTAATATAAATTTCTTAAATAGAAAAAAAACATACATTTAATCTAGAATGCATGGTCTTTTATTGATATTTACTACAAAATAGGCCCCAGTACCATCTATTAAAATTATTTATTTATTAAATTTATGATGTGTGTCCATTGTAGCTATTGATGTAGCTTTTGGGGCATAAATAGAGGTCTGGGGCTAAGATTTTCTTCAATCTCACTAATATTTCTCTTTAGTCCCATGTTTTCAATGTCTTGCATAGTAATAGAGTGAGCAAGTGCATCCTCTATAGTCATGTGAAATTTTACAAGTCCATTAGGTCCTACTCCTTAGATATCAACCTCTAACTCCCACTTCTTGGGAACCCTCTTATTCTTAATGTGCACCTTTTCAATCTATAGTTTATTACTAGCCCTGTCATAATGGGTATTATGCAATGCTAACGATTATTCCTAAAATAGGTTGGATATTCAGTAGCTAATTCTTTTACTATAATTTTGTTCTCAAGTAAGCATAATGTAACCCAATCTAAAATTGAAGCATTACCCACATCCATATCAATGGGTCCTTAAACATGTTGTTACCCCCTTTTACTTAAAATTTTATATTTTGATAATGTAACAATATGTGATTTTTACAAGTTAGAATGAGGGTGTGTTTCTTCTCCATAATTTCCTGTTGATGACTGTTCATCCCTATCTCTATGATTTATATTTGTTTATTGTATTTTCTAAGGTAAGGAGGAACTCCGACAAGAATTTGGAACTAAAGAGGGTCCTACATTTGTAGGGTTTCCCCCTCTTTGCTTGGTTTTTCCTTCTAAATTGGTGCTCACTTCAATAACAAAATCATCACTATGTGCCATTGCTTCTTTTTCCATTGATGTTATTGTTGAATTTTCTCCACTTCCTTCTGTAATTTTAATGAAAAAATTACCTTATTGTATTGATGCCAAAATTTGAAAATATGCCCTCAAGGTCAAATCCTTGGGAAGACTCATCCTCACTCAAGTTAAAAGGCGTTAATGTTTCAGAAAATGATGTCATATGTACATAAACCTCTCGAATAGTAGATGGTGATGAAATGATTTAATTATTTTTTTCTCGAATTAATGAACCTTTGACATATCATGTGTGTTCAACATACTATATGATACCCTTAATTGACTGTATATTGCAAAAAATCTCTAAAAATCACACTATTTAACCTTGTACCAATGTGAACCCAATACACCTTCCCAATTTAGAAAACCCCTAATTTCACTAGATATTGTAGGTATCCAATTTTTCATTAACATTTTTTATACTCCTTTATATTTTTTTATTAACTCTGAGCTCCATTTTTTATACTTGCCAATATAAAAACCTTTTACCCCCTTTTATATGCTTAAAATATTATGTCATTTTTTCCTCAATATAAATCCCTCAATATGAACCCATGTGGTATGGTGCTAATCCCATAGTTAAGCCCCCGTGAATTTGAATAGGAAAAATATTGTATGCATTCCTCTGCAACAATACATTTATCAAAAACAAATGTTGGAATTAACAAAAATCTATCTTCGTAACAATAATCCCTAATATATGTGTGATTTTCCTTTTATACATGTGCTTGTTTCCCTTTCAATAACTCATGTTTAAACCTGTACATAAATCACCTGAAAACAAATTCCTAAAACATAAAAAATATACAATGGAAGGAACATACAATATACACAGATATTTTCTCCTAGAACCTAAACCAGGAAAACCAGATTGATTTTTCCATTATATTTCTTTCAATGGTACAATACATATATATACATGCCAAATAATTCATAAAACCAAATAAATTAACCTTGGATTAGAACACTCCGGATGCGGATGATTAGGTGCGCGCAGAGGCCAACAGGCCCGGTTATGATCCCAAAGCATTCCACTTGGGGTGGCCACATGGCCCCCCATGGCAACTTAAATGCTATGTTTATTGCCCATCTGCGATGTGCATTCATAACTGTTCACCGCCATCTCCTATGCATTGGTCAGTGCACTCGCTCTCAAATGGCGCATAATCGGTCGAATTCTCCAGATTGCTTCGTCGATGGCCACCGTCCTCTGTCGCCTTTGAGCTCGCTCTGCCCGGGAGGCTCTGCTACAGGTGGAGAGAGAACAACTACAGGTCGACGGTGCGCGTTGAATTGCTGTTTGGAAACCGTTCCAGGCTTCCATTACACTCACAGTAACTTTTGTCCGATTCATTTCAATTCTCAAGTTCTTCCTGTTTCTGTTGGAAATTCTTCTGTTATAACTGCTGCTCCCTCCAGAGGTTGGGCAGACTCTTCTGGGGTTTTCATCATGCCCAGACTTAGGCAATGAATGGCTTGCAGGAGGGGAGCTTCTCGGGGCAGATCCATGGGCGAGCGCCCTCCCCTCAGCCCCAATGTCGACCGCCCTTTGGAGCCTTCTGCAAGGCGTCCTGCTCAATTCTTTTCTGACCCTCCTGGTCCTCGCCTTGACTTCCATGATATGGCGCCTCCTCGTCCTACCCCTCCGTCCCTTGTTCCTCCTTTGCTCTCGCCCCAGCCTCACGTTGCCGCCTCCTCTCCTTCTTCGAGCAGCAGGTTCCTCAGACAATCCACGCAACATACTGAGTTGCGCTTCAACCTTGCATTTGACCACCCTTTCTCTGTTTTCTTAACTGTTACGTTGAGCGAAGAGCTCCCCTTCCCTCCTGCCTCGCACCCTAGCCACTTGCAGACTCCTACAGCTCCTGCCTTTCTTCCTCCTCTTGGCCCTGAACCTGCTCCTTTCATCCCTACCTCCGGCGCTCCTACTGTTCCCATCCCTTCCTCCTCGGGAATTTTCAATTTGCAGATGGACGCAGGCTTGATAGAAGAAGAAGAGAACAAGACTGATGAAGGGGACCTGGACAACCAGTATGGCTGCAGAATTGTGGAGGAGCACACTTCTTCAGATTAACTGCTCACTCACTTCCATGACAAGTTTCCTGTATGAACTCTGTTTTAAAAAATTTTCTAGTCCTAGTGTTTCAATGACTGCTCATAGCAGATATAGCTGCATGTATTTTTTGTATCTTTCTAGCTTTCACATGCTCAGAACAGTTAACTCTTCGCCGGTTTCCCAGTTACTGGGCGGTGTAATTACTTACAATCGAACTGGTTCCCGTTTATGGGCAGTTCCATATCTAGACTGATAGTAGCAATCAAGCCCGGTCTCAGGCTTCTTCAGCTGAGCCGTGGCAGTTTTGTAATTTTATGTTCATAATAGAAATAGCGCAATTTAGCAAAAAAAAACCTTGGATTAGAACATAATCGTAGTTCACTTAACGAAATCTACAAAATACCATGCGAAAAAAACCATCATGCCCAAAATCATTGGCGAAAAGAATGTGCAAAACCATGGCTAGGTCCAACCACCATATTTGGGTCTTCCCCCCATCCTTGGGTCTTCCCAACTATTATTTGGCCAGCATAAAAATAATTAAATTTTTTTTTTTTAAATCCCAAGGAATTTCCATGAATTTTGTGTAGGGGACTATCGCCCCCCCTACGACCCCCCTATTACGCCTGACACAATGTAACATCACTTGTAACTAGTCGTGGAAAGAATATAACACCCAATATTCTCCCACCTGTTATTATGTTTCCACACACGGGGTCATATGAGTGCATAGTCATTGGTCTAGGGCTATAAGACCCATTGTTTCTATACACTAAGAAAACTTCTTAGTTCTCACAGACTTCGCCAATGCATCTGCAACATTCTTAAAAGTGTCCACCTTTACCAGAAACACATTTTTGTCTTCATCCCTCACAAAGTGATATTGAACACCAATGTGATTTATCTTTGAATGATATGTAGGGTTATTTTCAAATAACATTACACGTTGGTTATCACAGTCTATCCTTATAGCTTTTTGTACCAACCCCATTCTTGAACACAACCTTTGCAACCAAAATGTTTCCCTGCTTGCATGAGTGTCTTTCTTGTATTCAACATTTGTAGTTGAAATTTCCACTACAAACTATCTCTTTCTCATCCAATTGATTTCTCCTCCAAATAGGTTAAACACATACCCACTTGTAGATATTCTCCAATCCAGATCTCCAACCCAGTCTGCATCAAGAAAACCTTGTATGTCCAAAACTATGTCCAAGTTTGGTATTCCTTGGTAGCATAGACCATAATCACTAGTGCTAAGAAAATACCTAAAAATCTGCTTCATTTTGGTCCAATGCTCATTTGCTAGTTTTGACAAATACTTGCAATATGTTGCAAACCATTACATACACTTGCATATGGAACATGGGATATCTCTTGTTCCTCTTACTGTGTCTTAGGACACTATTCAAGAGATAATTGTACACCTACAAGAGTAGGAACATTCATCGATTTATTATCCTTCATATTAAACCTCTGCAATACTTTCTTGACATACTTCCTCTAGTTTAACAATAGGTTCCTCTGGTCTAAGTAGAGCTTCCTCTAGTTTAACCATATATTCCTTCTTTCATGATCTCATTTAATTTTCATGCCTAAAATATAGTTTTCAGCACCAAGATCCTTCATATTTAATTTGGAGGACATTTGGGTCCTCAAATCCTAAATAATTATTTTACATTTCCAATCAACAACATACCATCAACATACAATACCAAATAAATAACATGATCACCAATTAATTTAAAATACAAACAATGATTCAATTTTCTCCTAGGGAAGCCAAGTCCCTGTATATATGTATCAAAATTTTGATACGACATACTTGATGATTGCTTTAACCCAAAAAAGACTTTTTTTAACCTGCATACGAGTTCTTTCTTACCCTTCACTGCAAAGCCTTTTGGTTGCTTCATTTATATATCTTCTCCCAGATCCTCATGAAATTTTTTTGTCTTCACATCCATTTGTTTTATATCTAAAACAAAATTTGTAACAACGAATAAAAGTAATCTAATAGAAGACAGCTTGAAAACAGGAGAAAAATATCACCAAAATCAACTCATGGCACCTGGGAATAACCGTTTGCTACCAACCGAGCTTTGTATTTCTCCACCTTTCCTTCTACATTCATATTCTTCTTAAACACTCATTTTTTTCCAATGGGTTTCCTTCCAATCAGAAACTCCACCAGATCCCAAGCCTCATTTTATTCCAAAGATTTCATTTATTCCACAATGGCCTCCTTCTAGAGTTTTCCATCCTCTGAATTTGTTGCCTCGCTAATAGTTATGGGATCATCATTAGTAATATATAAAGAAAAAAATGTAAAAAAAGAGTAGATGGACTATACCTCTCTAGCTCCCTTCTCTCTCAAACTTTTCCCCTCAAAACTAGAGTGTGTGGCTCTTCCTCTTCTGATTCTTGTTTTGTTGTAGATTCTGATTCTTCCTCCTTGAGCTCAAAATATATCTTCCTAGGTTCCTTTGGTATGACTTCATATTTAATAACATATCTCACCTCTCTAAACACCACATCTCAATTGTACACAACCTTCCTGATTTATGGGTTCGAAAGCTTATAAACTTTTAAACCATCCACATAGAAAATAAATATGCACCTTTTAGATTTAATATCCAACTTGGTTATTTTATCCTTTGGAACATGTATGTATGAATCGAAACTAAATTATGTGAGAGAAAGGGTTTCTTACTAGTCCATACCTCATGTGAGTTTTATCCTCCAATGTTGATGAAGGTGATATGTTAAATAGGTAACATGCAGTATCTATTGCCTCTACCCATAATTCTTGTCCTAACTCGGTACCACTGAGCATGCTTCTCTCCTTTTCCATCAATGTCCTATTCATTATTTTTGCAACTCCATTTTTCTAAGGTGTGTATGGAGTATTATTTTATCATCCTATACCACACTTCTTACATAACTCTTCAAATTCTTTCTTGCAAAACTCTCCACCATTATATGTCCTCATGTAATATTCCCAAATAGGGAATGCAACAATACAAGACAGATACGCAGGAAAATAACACAGATCATCTAAGATACAACAGGAGGCCAATAAAGAGACCTTTCAAATGTATTTATAGTAGAAAAATAGATGTAAATTGAGGCTCATAAGATGCATAACTAGAAATACAAGTCACCAATAGAAGAAAATCCTCAAAATGAGGTGTTGCAACCATGTATTAAGACTGGAAATAGCTTGACAACGTTATTTTATTAGGCTGCCACAACTATTGATTAATATTTAGATATAGAGCATATAAGTGCATGAAAGGTCAGATCTATAATAGAACCATACACTATAGAGGCTCTTCTATCAATCCCCCTTGGGGTTTTGAGAAAAACACCATGTACATGAATTAGATCTAAGATCTAAGTTGTAGATCTGTAGAAATATTTAGTGATTCAGAAATATCCAGAAGTATGCATATTAGATCTAATATGAAAATGAAATAGATCTCCTCCAATCTCCTCCAATGGATCTCCAAAGTGAAGGGAAGATCCCCAACACATGAAAATCATCTCTCCAAATGGTGTGCCAAAACACTCTGCAACAACACCTATAAGAATAACACAGATCTGGAAGTAAAACTCCATTGTATGGTTTAAAACATGGTTGGCCACATGTCAAGATCAGAAAATGATGCCCAATCACTCCAATACTCTCCTCCTAATGGATTAGAAGTCTCCTCCACTAAAAAAGGGCACTGAAATGACCTAGATCTGAGTAGATCTAGCCTCCACTTACTGCATCTTGCAAAGACAACCAAACCCTCAACAACATTTGCATTGTAGTTGAAAGAAGAAGCTTGGCCTTCAGCCAGATATTGGACAATACAATGCAAACTCTTCCAAGAGGCCTCTCAAGGAAAGAGGTGGGCTTCTCGATCAGGAACACCCAGTGATAAACATCACTATTCTCAGCTAAAAGGCAAGAGAATGATATATGTCTAAACATAAAATATATTCAGAAATACAATATCATCAACAACCTTCTCATGCTTCCATCCTCTTCCTTTTATAAGTTAAGAGCTTGCAAACCCTAAACCACCTTCAATGAAAACACTCCTTTCACACCAGGCAACTCCATCTAAAACTACGTTGTGCCTCATTGATGGCCACTCCTCTAAGACACCGTTGTAGATTTGGTCAAGGTTGACCCAGTCAAAATATCTAGCCCATTTCACATGTAAGGGTGCATGTTTAAACAGCCAAGATTTATCCTTTTTCACATTTGGCATTGATTTATTCTTTATTAAGGATTATTATGAACCTCCTTTACACTTTTATTCTTTAAACAAAGAAAGAAAACAAAAATGAATATTCCAATTAGCTTAGGAATAATTGGGAATATTACAGTCCTCCCCTCCCAAATGTTGCTTGTCCGCAAGCAACTGACAAGGTGAGTGTTGCAACTCTTCTCCTCCTCCATTAGTGACACCAACATGTGATGAGCTTCCTCCATAAGCTAAGTGTTTACCAATCCATCCCTCGATGAATTTTTCCTCCAAAGTTCTCATGAGATGTAAATAGTCCATCCCATAAGGAGACAAAATTTCAAATGAAATAAACATGGTTTGCCCAATGTTCTCCCTGAAACATGTATTATAAGGTACATGGAGAGTTTCCATCCCATATGGCACATACATACCTTCCCTCCTTCTTCCATACATCCCCATAAAAAGTACAAGTATATCATCAATGTAGGGGATCAAAACAACATATATACAAATAGAAATTTGTGCATATGGAGGTGGGTCATAGTCCCACATGTGGAACCAGCTCAGTGCATCTCCTTCCTGCATCAAATCAAGATGTGGTAAGTGGTTTTCCCACCACTTAATTGCTACCCATGTCATCTCATTATGGTTGAAAGTGTTGGATATGTTTGGTGCCTTAGGAATGCACCCATCATGAAATAAAATCTCCCTTTTTCCACTAAGGGAGTGGCCAAGTTCAGAAATTTTTGTGGCCCAAGGTTGGCCATGAAGTTTATAAGATAAAATACTCCTCCTTGGAGTCATGGCTTGCATATACATGGTAAAAGAATACATACAATCAGAAAATAAAACATAATTTACATGAGTATGTCCTTTACCAACAATCCTCCTTGTACAAATGGAGTGGTGAATAGATCTATCTCCTCTCTCAAAAGAAGGAAGAGATGGCTGAAATAACTCTTTCATAGAGTCATGTTGTTGTCCCAACTCCACATGGTTCATGCATTCTTGAAAATGCTGATGTAGTTCTCCTTCAAATCCTTCCCAATCAAAGCTCCTCATGATGATGTTGTAGATCTTCATGGAATATATGTGGCTAAACATAACTCTTCATAGGCTCTCTATAGAAACTTCTCCTTAAGCTTGGAGGATCTAGACAAGAAAATCCTACCATGATGACAGATGACTCCCTCTTGGACTAAATAGAACTATTCATGCAGCTGGTCATCAAGTATCATACAAGTGTGAAGATCCTTGGAATAATCCACCAACAGTTGGGATTTCCAATATGGATCAAAACTCCCCAACAATGACAGTGCTAATGATGTATCAACTAAAATGTTTGTCATGTGGCTTCTCTCCTCCTTGACATCTCTCATGCCAAATTTATATATTGGAAGGCCATTCCTTCCCTTCTTCTCCTCCCACAACACAGTATCAGAAATGAGAGTGGGTGATGATGATAAGGGGAGAAGCTCTCCCTCCTCCTTGAGCCTACCCAAGACTCCCAGTGTTGTATCATTATCTTCCAATGCTCTCATACCTCCTGGATCTAAATTTGGAGCATCATGTTGTGAGACATCTCCCACAAAAACTGAATCAAGTGGCCTCCCAGGGGGTTTTCCACTAGATAAAAGTGTCCCATGCAGCAATCACATGAGCATGATAGATGGGATTGTAAGGTCCTTGCTTCCACTGTGAAAATCCATCTTTGTTCTTTGTGTGGAAGTGGTATGTGAGGGATATGCATGCATGCCTTTGATCATTTGATTTTCACCACTCTTCTTTTCCACCTGTTGGCTTGAGGGGTCCTGACCCAGGTTCGAAGGTTAAGGTTTTCCAACAAACCCCTATACTACTGGCCCTTTCGGTAGTGACCTGCTTGCGGAGGACAAAGTCTCACCCAAAGCAGTATGGGTGGGTGTTGGAACCAGGTTTTCGAACCCTGAGAGAGAGAGCAGGTAAGTTGAATTGTTCGGCAACTATCAGATCCACGTAGTCAGAGGTCGTTCACAGGACTTTCAATGATTAACCAGAGTACATTTTTACCAGATTTATATAATAGGCTCGCATCCACGTGTGGTCAACCAAGTAGCAGCATAAAGCAATATATTCACAACAAACTTGATCAGATTGTAGATACGGTTATCATAACACAGATAACTCACAACTCATAAGCACATATCATTCACAGTTCATAACAGAATCACATATAATTCGAGTCCACAATAACCATGACTAGATAGATAAAAAAGAATCAGATATCCACAATACTTCACATATATTGCTTATCAAAAAGTTTCTTACATACCCCAAAACCCACCTGCGCACATAGCCAGTAGGGTCCGCACATAACAGGACTGAGGATCTCCGTACACATAGCCAATAGGATTCCTTTCAACTACTTATATTATTTTAGCCTACGCATCCAATGGTCCGCAAACATTAGTCTACCCTTGACCGATTTACAATGCATTAGCAGCTTTGACCCACCTCAAAACACCTGAGTTAGACTAAATATAATAAAAAATATACAAAATGGACCAGTTTCATAGCTCTTGTAGGAGACCTTGTTCCAACAGTCCCCCAACGCAATCATGTGACTCGTCCCGAGTCACTATGGTGGTGGGGTCTCCACCTGCATGCGCAGTGCATTGACAGCTGCAACCAAAAAGGGAAACACTTATTGACTCTGAGCAGCAGTGCTCTGCACAATATATACAAGCTTCTGTGAGGTTGGTCCCTATGTCACATCCGTGACACTCTCCAATATCTGGTTTAGTCGCTTCAAAGCACCATCAACATCCTGTGAGAGCTGGAAGGCCACAACAGTCCAAGGCTTTAAGCGTTCTTCGATAACATGCTTCTTCTGGAGGAGTCCCTCAATATTATCTTGGAGGGTGTTGCTAGTCCGCAATCATGCCAAATGTTGTGCGGGGAACAAGGTAGGTAATGTATCCTCGATTTTCTTGAAAGCTTCCTCCTTCTGTTGCAAGTCCTGATTGATTTTCTGGAGAACCAGATCGCGCTGGATCTTGGTCCAAAACTGCATGGCATCCTCGAGTAACTAGGCACCCTGAGAAATATGTCCTGTAAAGGTTTTGGTAGCCTCGGTCACTAGCACAGCACGCTGGGCTCCTACCTCCGAGGGTGTTTCGTGCTACAGTTTCTCTTGTAAGTTAGATATTTGCTACTCCAACTGAGTCTTAATGACCTACATTTTTGTCCTTGACACCTTCAATGCTATGACCAATCCTTCCACTTTAGCCCGGGGAGTGGCTACGACCAGGATTTCTTATGTAACTTCTATGCAAATCTGGTGGATCATAGTTTCGAGCTCTGCCTGCTGTGCAAAAGCAAAGATTACCTCTGCATTATGCTATGTGATGGTCTTTTCGACCACAATAAGCTGGTGGTGTACTTGTTGGTCCCGATGGTGAATCTCCTGAAAGACTGTAGTGTGGAGACCCTGTAATGTTACGTAGGGTAGCTTGGAAAGATTCAGCTGCACCCTTACACCTTCTTGAAGCTGGATCTCTTGGTTCGGCGTACTGACCACAAGGGCGGCACTAGGTAAGGGACAGAGGCAGCTTTCTTCCGTGGCTAGCGTTGTATTGCTAGATGCCAAGGGAATTCGTCCTTGAACCATGCTGGTCTAAATGGTGTCTATATTTAGCTACAAAGTTCGCAACTCTTCCTGGAGAGCGCTGAGTGAGGCCTTCTGGTGCTCCTCTAACGTGACCCATTTTTCTTCTATGGCTAGTGTAACAGCATCTGTGATTTGTTCAAGATATCCATCTGTCAACGTAACCATCTCATCTTGTTTCTTCCACTGGGCGCGCTGCTTCTTTCAGGGTCCCTCGATAGGCTTGCCTATGTGTTTCATACCTCCAACGTTCACTTCCTCCATGCCTAGCTGTGACTCAACCTGGGTCTCAGCTCTGATGTTCTTCGTGGTGGCCTGTGGTGGCTATGTGTCCTTTTTCGCGGCTGCGCCAGAATCTTTCCCTGTGCTTCTGGTCTCCTTGGTGGTAACAGGTGGGGGTACCTGCGTCGTGATAGTACCAGCGGTGCCCCTCGCACTGGTTTTGAAGCCTATCTTCCAGGTAGGAGGCCATAGCATAATCACATTGTCGATTTCCTCATCTGCTACCATATAAGGGAGTGATGTCTAGGTTTTATCCTTGTGGCTGCGGATTTGAATGTTGTTCGTGGTAACCTGGAATGCTACGATGCTTTTGTAATTTTCATATACAGTGGGGGATAGCCGAGGTCAAGAATTTATGGCTACGACCATGCTACTCTAGAAGAGGACCCAGAAGACTTGGTTATCTTCTATGCATTGTGCATCCCTATCAGGGAAAATTTTAAGAACCCCCCTAAATTTATATATATAATAAATAGGCGAATCCCCATGATACATAGGAAAAATGGAAGGCGATTTTATTAATAATATAATATGTATATATAATTTTTTGGTGAATCTCTCACGATATTATATTATCCTATAAAATCATGGCGAATCACCAGTACAAATGGCGAATCACTACTACAAAATGGTGAATCGTTGTCTAGTGGAGTTCGGGGTGTTGGTTCCAATGAAGATATGGTAATTGAACCAGCAGTAGAAGGAAGAGAACCATCGAGACCGAGCATGGCACATGGTGACTCGTGAGGGAAGTAGTTCTCGTGTAGTTTGGAAAACGCGTTCTTCTAGTTCTGTTAAGCGTAGTGTTGTTTCTCATGCTACTACTAACACTGATATTGAGGTTGGAGAGGAGTTTGAGGAAGCATGGAAGGTAGCAGTGGTGGAGAATTACAAAGAGTACCCCATGATGGGCTCCATCTTTCCCTTTGGTATTTGTGCCTGCAAGACCTTCTGTCCATTGAACCAACAATTAGCCGTTCAACCAACAATCAACTTGACTGAGTTGATTAGGTACGAGTCAAATTAGACTAATATTCAAAACTATGCTTTGCACTATCCCATATTTATCACAATAATGCTACACAACATTGTGCATTTGCACCTAACTCTCAATAATTCTTTTCCAAGAAAAATCTATAATAAGAAAAATATTTTACTATATTCTAAAAGGTGTAGATGTCGAAATCATGCCACAAAGTGAAAGGAAATAAAATACCTTTCCTCAAACCACCAAATATATAAAGAAAACAATAACAATTATAATAATAGAACTAGATCTATCGATCTATCGATCTATGCATGATATGAGAACCATAAGCATTCAAGAGACTAATTTCAAACTCAACAAATCCTCTAAACAAGCAACAAACAAACCACTAAAATTTTCAAAGATATCAAGGCTAGACATTAACACAATTTCATGTACTTGAATAAGTCCATTGTTGCTTAGTGTTAGACTTCTTAAATTAGTTCTTTATCATTTAATACTAGGACACATAAAAATCCTGTTACAAAAAACATAAACTCTCATAGACCAATCGTCCCATTGCCTATAGATCTTTGCTAGGGAAGAAATGATGCAAATACTAGTATAGATTCTCTGTAACTCTAGATCTATTAAGCAACAAAAGGGATAAATATCAAATAACTTCTCAGGCTTAAAAAAATATAGGGTCAAGTGGATCTATGCTAGTTTATATATATTTATAACATTAAACATCGAATATGAAATAATTTCCATGTTATTTTATCAGTGTCCATGTCTATTACAATGATGTCTCTGCCACCCAAGCTTTAATGCACCTCACTTTCTGTCGATGCAACTAGAGATCTAAAATGTAGTTAGTTCTATTATTGTTTAATACTTTTAGGATAAAATTAGATCCAACATTAAATATGTGATAAATTTATCCTCCCTACAAACCCTAAGACTTTGATGAATATATCTAGAACGTAGAAATTTTACAACATATGTTTCCACGAAATAAATTAATTACTCTATTGAAAAAAATTTAATTTTGAAAATCATAATTTCGTTCTATTTTATGAGAAATATATTTCAATATTTATGGTTTGCCAGAATGCACAGCTCTGTTCAATGCAGTGCACATCCTTTCCCAAAAGCTTGTCCACAGCTTATCCCTTTGACAACCGCTGGCAGTAAGTTGCAACTTATTTCTTCTTTTGTAATATGCTCCAAAACTACCGCGGAAGAATGATCCCAATCACTGCAACAATTTTTAAAATTGCCTGATATTGCAATTAAACGTCTTTCCAAAAAGAAATCTCAGAAAAGGAAAAAAAAAACATTCAATGAAGTGAAATACTGTAGCTTGTTTTGTTAAATTTTGGAAAAAAAATGGTTTTTACTCGGTTTGGTGTTGTTTTTAGTGTGACTTTTTGAAGTTTCAGGTGCTGGAATCTGATGAAAAATTTTGAGGTAAAATCTTGGTTTTTGTTATTCAAACTGGTTTTTTGACTCTATATATGGATTCAGCACCCTCAAAAACCTCTAGAGCACTTCGATTGTGCAAAGTTAGCAATCAAACTTCTGTTTTCAATAAATTCCTGCCGGTGTCTAACCCTCCGATTTCAAAAGATTTTTAATCAATCCAGCTGTCAGAAAACATAAAACCGCATTCAATGAAGTAAAATTTCAAACTCTTGTTTTTTCAGATTCTGGAAAATGTAATAGTTTATGACATCAAAGTAAAAATTTCAAACATAACATTGACAATACTGGAAAAGCTTAATGAATTGAAAAAAATCATAATTTCTGAGCCTTCAATGTCTCAAGATTTTTCATCGATCCAGTTGTAAAAAAACATAAAACCCATACAATGAAGTAAAATCTGGAACCTCTGTTTTGTGAAATTCTGGAAAAGGTCGACGAAGTGAAAAAAGTCATAAATTTTTTTTAAGTAAAATTTCAAACCTCTGTTTTGTCAAAATCTGGAAAAGGTTATATTTTGTATGTTATGCTTTATGACATCGTACACATTCAATGAGTCAAACTTGAAACCTCTGTTACGTCAAATTCTGGAAATGGTTAATGAAGCGAAATAATTTAGTTGGTTGTTTACAAATTTTGGTAAAAATCACAATGTCTGAGCTTTCAATTTCTGAAGATTTTTCCTCGATTTAAAAAAAAAAAACATAATACCCATTCAGTAAAATTCCAAACCTCTGTTTTGTCAAATTCAGAGCAAAGGTTATAGTTTATGATAAAAACACACTCCATAAAGTAAAATTTCACAAATCTCATTTGTCAACTTCTGGAAAAGGTATCATTCATGAGCCTTCAGGGTTTATAGAACCTCACAAATATTTTCTTAGTTCATCCATGAATTTTGCAACTACAGGAAACATCTCAAGAATGACGTAAAAAGAATAAAAAATCAGCAAATCAGCCAAAGCTCTTTCAAAATACACAGTTATTCACAATCCAAACACCACAATCAAACAATTTTTGACATCCCTGCTCTGTATTACTGTATGTTCCACATTCGCAAGATAGAAACTGATATGCATAACCACAAATAAATCTCCTAAAACCACTTAAAAAAAAGGATACGCTGTGTTAGTTTTCCCACGCAACGAACCTGCTATTAATAGAAATTTTCAAACTTAGAGACCAATTAAGGCAACTGCACTGCTTAATATGTTCAATGCGTATCACACAAACATTTAAAAGAGAGATTTCTAAGCTATCACTTGAAATTGGACGCCTTTCTATCTAGAACAAAAAAAGAGATTGAACAAGGATCTTGTTGGATTGTGGGTAACACTAAGATCTCCCAATAGCTTAAGGACAAGAGTCATAAGTCGGCTCCTTATCACACTGTTCTGTATGCTTTCAAAACATATATATATATATATATATATATATATATATATACGATTGTAACAGCGATAAGGACTTGGCCTCTTCTTTGATACACAAAATAGGGTTACTTTATTTTACTTATATGGATGACATAGGATGCCTACTGATAGTCTTTTATAGGATACATTTCATGTCTTGCATACAAGATCTCGATTTCCTTAAATTATGGAGGGCTTTCGAACTATCGTTTAAAAATTCTCGTCTTCCTTACAAACATGTGGAATGAGAAGTCCACCACCTTTCTTCTTTTATAGCCTGAAGATCAAGAAATCACAGACCAGGTGACCTATACTAGTCGGTCAAATTGACAGAGTGTGATAGTATATAGTTGTGCGTTATGTGTAAAATATCAAAGTGTAATATGGTGATGATTCACTGCTTCTCGGTTGACAACTTTTAGTTACCATAATTGTCATACTTTTAGTTTTGATCAAACATTCAGATTACCAGAAAATCAATCATATTGCATATCTTGTTGTAGTTCATGGAATTCCTGCTGAAAAATTACAATGTCAATTAGCCTTTCAAACTGGGTCAAGATCTGATCAAATATTTCCTTATTGTTTTTTAGTATATTAGATTTGTGATTGAATCTCTAAACTGAGTCTAGCACTGAACATCAATGGTCACTTAGAACAATCCTTAAACTAACCTCAAATAAAACCACTCAATAAGCTTGATTACAAATGATTTCACTTTGAAGAACAACACAGTGAAACTCTCTCCAAACAGGTCATAGAACTTAACATTGTAGTTTAGTCCACTGTTCTTTATATGCCTTAAATTACTATAGGCCTTTGCAAAAGAATCCCTATATTAATCAACAAAATTTGCACCAACATTTCTTACCACAGTACAAACTGAAAAAGACCTCATAATGTGTCAATAAACTCATGTCCTAGAGGGTTGATATCTTATCAAAAGGAGTTGCACTAGTCTTCTCAATTGTTTGCAACCTTGACGCATGCTAAAAGAAATAGAATAGTGTGAATACTCTCGCTAGATTACTTCTCTACCATAGGGCCAATAATCCCTACATCTAGCACAGCCCTAAGCCCAACAGAAAAGAAAAATTGTGCCACAACTGACCTTTGTTGAGGAGGTCGATAGGCCTCAAACAATCTGCTCCACTAGCAAGTGACCTAAACAAAACAAAAAATCCATATTAGATTCATTGCTCCATAAGGTCCAATACCTTAGAAGTTAGTTCCCAAAATAATGCCTCAGATCAACACACTAGAGCTTGCAACAAGATACTTCAAGTCCATTGCTTCATCTCTTGTGATTACATTCCTCCTCTTGCTTGGGATTGAGCTCACCAAGCTCTTAATATTTCTTATCAGCAAAAGCAAGCACTGACAAAGAAAGATGCATTGACAAACTATGCAAGAGTAGTGATACAAGTCTTTAGCTATGAAAGAAATCTGGGAAGAGATTTCCTGCAACTGGGAAAAAGAACATCGCAATACAAAGCTCCTAATTTGAACATTGTCTTTATAAGAACTATATAAAGAGAGATAACGGGCATATCAGTAATCTGTATTTATAACTGTAATTTAAAAATAAAATTCCATTAAGCAAAAATAGAGATAAGTGACACATCCTCAGTGATCTGTATTAATAACTGTAATTTAAAAAGAAAATGCCATTAACCAAAAACTTGTGAAATATTCTTTAGACTATGCTAATTATGTTTATCAACTAGGTTTATGCTTTAGACTATGCTAATTATGTTTATCAACTAAGCTTATCCTTGTGAGGAGGAAAGTCATCTCATGTCTTCTGGAATGTTCATCAAATTGTTTACCTTGATAAATAGCGAAATGTTGGGAATTGTTTGTCCAAATTTTGCAGAAGGAAAAAAAATCTAATGTTCTGATAGTCCAAGTGTCCAAATAGGCTTCCATGATTCTACTGCCAAGTAACCTCAACTGAAAAACAAACATCCTACTACAGTGGATACATTCTCTATGACTTGAGCTCCATAACCTGCTCTGGATTCTAACCTGTGTCATGAGTCCAACATGACCAGTTTTGAGCTTCAACATGATTTGCATGTGGGATTAGAGAATTACAACAGCTGCCACTGTGAAAAATGGAATAATTGGCAGGTCTGAGATGTCTTTCGCACTTAGTGTTAAAGCTAAATATTGTTTTTTCCACTCTAAAAAATGAAAAAAATGGCAAGTGTGAGAAGAATTTTATGTTAAGTGTTAATGCTAAATTTTATTTCAAGCATTCATTGTTTAAAATGTTATTACATTGTGATGGTTGCATTTCCAAATGGCTCCACTGTTTAGTGATCATGGTAGAAAAATTGTAAATGTCTTTTCACAGTCTTTTGCTCATTTGTTCTCTCTCGAAAGCCCTTGCACTACCTGCTCTGAACTACATCACCAAGATGACCAGCTCTAAGCTGCAATTCTATCTGCAAAAGGTCATGGAGCCCTGCTTCAGCTGCAACAGTGAAAAAAAGTGAAAACAATAAGTGCTGATGGCTTCACCATCTACTGCAAGGGAGGCCTTAATGACACATAGGCTAAACCCAGGTAGTTTAGGTTGCATAAGACCTTCTGAACCACCATATAAAGGTTTAGGTTCTTTCAATATATTCGTACATCTAAAAGCATTGTAAAGTTCTAGGAATTAGATTTTTGTATTAACATCACTGAGAGAACTATCGTATCATCTGCAATTGTCAGTTTTCTTCTTTTTCACCTGATCTCATTTACCTATCTTTTTCATGTTTCGTTAGATGTTAGCATCTAAGTCACCATGCACAATTTTGAGTTTGCTTATGATAAGCAAAGATTCCTGAAGAAATTAATGATTGTCAAAAAAGTTGAAAAGAATTGTCATAATACTACACAAGCATGTACAATAAAGTCTATCTTCATAGTATCGTACCCACATTCGTTAGTAAGAGAGGAAGTTAATTTGAGGTTCAAAAAATGGGTAGAGGATAAAGAACATAGAACGAAGAAGGTACTATCTACAATATGTCAGAAGTTTCTGAAGATTTTCCAGCATTCACTCTAATTTGACATCAGTTTCCCGTTTAAGAAAAAAAAGGAATTTTAGAAATTTGTTTGCAGCTATTTTAAAGTTTTTTATTGCCAAGAGACTTGGAAAATATGAGTCTATATTTAAAAAAAAAAAAAAAATTGGTTTTAGGAACATTCAACAAAGCCATAACTTACAACTTTGGATATACTTGAGCCAAAATTTATTTTCAGATCACATAATGAATTTGATCTTAAACCATGCAGGATACATCCATGTATTGAAATGATTGAGCTTCTCACCAAAATTTTATGTAATGTATTTGCAGATGGTGATGGAACTTTCACTTTTGAAGATGATCTTGGAACATCTTCTGCTGAAGTAGATAAGTTCCTCACTGTTCCTCAGACAGAGATGGAGAAGTTGATAGGGATGTTTTGCCTGCAATGTTGGATCCTTTGGATGATAGTTCAGATTCTGTGAAGGCAGAGGTGGTAGGTCAAAAAGCCAAAGACGTCGGCAATCCAGATACTGGATCCTTGCAAGGTTCTTTGGGCTGCAAGATTAAAAAACATAATAGTGGGGAAAGAGTAGGAGAAGATGAAGCCGATGATTTAATGTTGGTTGGAAAACAAGCAGATTTACCAGAGAGAAGGAACATTTTCACCTTTGAAAATGATCTTGGCACATCTTCTGCTGAAGTTGATGAAGTTCCTCGTTGTTCCTCAGACAGGGATGGAGAAGTTGATAGGGACGTTTTGCCTGCAATGTTGGATCATTTGGATGATAGTTCAGTTTCTGTGAAGGCTGAGGTGGTAGGTCAGAAAGCCATAAATGTTGGAAATTCAAATATTAGATCCTTGCAAGATCCTTTGGGCTGCAAAATTGAGGAACATAATAGCTGGGAAAGAGTAGGAGAAGATGACGCTGATGATTTAATGTTGGTTGGCAAACAAACAGATTTACAAGAGATAAACAACATTTGTGAAAACTTAGTCCTCAATACCTCATCTGTGTTAGAGGTAAAGAAAATTCAGAAAGAAACAACAGATGAGCAATCTAAGAAAGAGAGTGATGTTTATGAATATAGGCAGAAAATCTTTCTCAGTCCTATTTTTCCGGCGAGTGCCACTTCCTATTCACATGCATTAACTGAAGATTTGGAACCAAGTGAAATTATGGCCACATCTGGTAAGATTTTCAAAGGATTTGAAATTAAACCAGTTTTTCATGAATGCAATTTTGCTTCTGCTTTGTGTGATGATTAAATAAAATGTTGGAATTGATTAAGAAATATGTCTAACATGTACAAATTGTCTTTTAAGAACATTGCCATAGGAAAGGTTTTTTTTTCCTTCTCAGCTGCTAATTCTTCTTTGAAATAAATGTTATGCAAGAACTGGCTCAGCTTGTACATTAACAGACTGCAAATTGATTTTGAGGAATTGATGCTAATTCTTTTCAAAATGTTAGTTCCGGTCAGCGAAATTCAAAGGCAAGAAGTGCCCCTTTTCTTGTCAAACGAAAACAGTTTTTCTAAAGGAATGTTAGCTGTGTCACTGGGGAGGAAACCATGCTATGGATGGCTGTCATCAGATGAGGAACTTTCTCCACGTGAACCGACTATCTCAACACTTGCTAATGAAGTGTTTTGTGACCATTCTGAGATGGAAGTCAGAGGAAATAATTTCTCAGAAAGATATGGTTCAGGAAGAAATATTGAGCATGACACAAATATTAAGTCTTCAATTCAAGTGAGACTACAAGAAAAAACCTCAACAGAGTATGATTGTAAGCAAACAGAAAATTAGAAAGACATAAGAAGACCAGCTGGCAGATTGATTCAACAATATGAGAACCTTTCAGAGGAAACAGTTTGTCGACATGAAATATATAGATCAGATCGGGAAAGATATAGAAAAGACCGGGAACAATCTGACAAAGAAAGTCATAGATCAGACCGTGAAAGATCATACCAACAAAGGCGTAGATCAGGCCAGGAAAGATCAGACCAAGAAAGTCACAGATTAGACCGGGAAAGATCATACCAAGGAAGGCATAGATCAGACCGGGAAAGATCAGACAAAGAAAGACGTAGATCAGACAGGGAAAGATCAGATCGGAAAAGGCGTAGATCAGACAGGGAAAGATCAGATTAGGAAAGGTGTAGATCAGACCGGGAAAGATATAGATCAGACCAAGACAGATACAGATCAGGTCATGGAAGATATAGATCAGATCATCAAAGATATAGATCAGACCGTGAAAGATATAGATCAGGCCACAGGAATGACAGAGAGGATAGAAAACACTCACAGCAGCCTATGGACAAGCATTCTGCCTGCCATGAAAAGACATCAGCTGACATTTTAAAGGATAAATATCAGAAAAGGGAACACATAATAAAAAGTAGGGTCAAGAAAGCCCAAAACCCTGTTGAACAGACCACTGATTCTTACAGAAAAGAAAGATTTTCTGAATACCAACAGAGGCAAGGTTATGAGAGAAAATCAGAGAATAATGAAGGTAGATCACATGAAAATAGGTGCACATATAACCAAAGGAGTGAGACTAAGAAAGAGAGGGGTTTGATGGAGGCTGATAACAAACATCCATTGCTTCATGTGAATAACTTTTCCCAAGAAGCAAAGCTTGGACTTGATCGAAAGTGTCATCGCTCATGAGGAAAGCCAACAGAATCTGTTTTTCAATGAAATTTCTTTGTGTGTTCAATAGTTTTTGAATAAGAGGCTGACCAAAGCTCTTCATTTGCTCCAAAATGCCATTGCTCATAAGGAAAGCCAGGAAAACAATATTCTGTGCCATGTTTAGTAATTTTTTAGGAACTAAAGATTCTATCTAATCATAGAGTGCATTGTCCGAAACGCGGATGACTTCCACAACCCCTGGTAACGACCTTCTGTTGCTTCCAAATTGAAGAAAAATCTGCTCACCTGATACTACTGGGTGTTTCCTTGTAGATCCATCTTTTATGTTAGGCAAAATATTTGCCTTATGGTTTGTATTGTCACCTTTACCTATGGGCCTCAATATAATCTCTTCTTCATACAAAATCATGTGGCCAGACTTCTCAGATTTTTCAATGATAAACTCTGATTCCGTCCCAGTAGAGGGTTGAAATTTAATCTCCGCCCCAGTGAAAACCAGTTTCTGCTTCCCCGAGTTGCCACTCAAAATAGTAGCCTACTGATGTTCCAATTGCTGAAACCTATTTATTTGAATAGGAATCTCATCATCTCCAATATGCTCCCTGTCTCCAGATGCATATGTTGAGTTAGGGATATATCGAATGAATTTGTAGTACTCAGGAAGAACTTGGAGAAAATTCTGCAAGATTTGCTCCTCTAATTCATTAAGCTTTGATTGGATGTTGCACTTCCGACTTTCCCTGCGGCGACTTTGGATAGAATTCTCTAAGTCTGTATAACCCTGGAACTCTGGCAATGCAGAATGCTTTAAAAGATAAATAAATTCTTCATTTTTGAGCCGAGTGAAATCAAGATCATATTCCTTCGACAGCTGCTCCAACTCAGACAGAAGGGAACTGACGTTAACCTTTTTGAATTGAGTACTAAAATACTTTCTGGACTGTTTATAATTAGCAGTGAGAAAAGCACATCTGTGATATCCTTCAGCAAAGAACAAAGTATGTTTTGGTATTGCCAGAGCTTCAGGAGGGGTCGTATTGATATACCTTCCTATGCTTAGGTTGAACCCAGGCGAAACCCTGACATCATTTTCAGAATTCTGGACATGACTTATCTTCAGCCTCTGAGTTCGTTTCAGTCTACAAGAAGTAGTGGTGACAGAAGCAGACAGAGCTCCCAGAATGTTATGCTCTTCAACGCACACAAAAACATCATCGCACAAATCCACTACATACCGTATGAAATTGCAAGAAACTTGTTTCCTTGATGCATCTTTAAGATGAATACCTTAATGCCAATAGAAAACAATTATGTAATGCTTCAAAAGACCAACATACAAACCTGGTTCAAATTTTTCTTCCTCCATTTGCGCATGAACGGAATGATCTATAACACCCATCTCCTTCAATATTCTACACATCGTTCGCTTGTCCCCATAGAAGCCAATTGTCGGCAAAGATTGTTGATTCAAGGAGTTGAAACTGATTCTGATATCAGGGTATTGATTTTCTGCAGAATTAGGTACAATTCCATTACAGAGACGAAGAATATTCTCTTCTGGAAGATGAACCTTCTCTACAAAGCTCAAATCCTGCTTGTCAGATACGATTTTCATAACTTGAAAGAGAGAGACCTCCAAATCCTTGCTTGAGGCTTGACCAGTAGCAGTCTGGTTTGGTAACTCAAGTTGAGGGCCTTCAGAATTCATAAATGCGCTTGGTGATTCGCTACTAGGGGTAACTGTGTGTGCTAGTGAACCCAGAGTCTCATTTGGAATCAATTCTGCAGGGCTTTCAAATACTGAATTTATCAATGCACTTGGGTTTTGGTTATTGATGATAACTGCAAGAGGTGGTGAATCCAGTGTCTCATTTGGAATGGCTTTTGGATATTTTTCCATTGCAGATTCTATCACGTTACAATAATCATGCTGTAAGGACGTCGAGTCGGCCAGCATCTCTTCTTTCCCCACCCATATAGTATCATCAAAAGTAAAAATTCCAGTCGCAGAGAACATTTCTTCTTTATTTGTAGGTGAAACAGGGCTTTTCTCTGCTTCCTCTGTGATTCCGGTTCCTAAGACGTCAAGTGAACTGAGCATTGTTTCCTCCTCCAATTCATTTGGAAAGAGATACCCACCACCCATTGTAAGTAAAGATAATCTGCAGAGAACAATATCAAAATTGCTCAAAAGAATTTCTGATCTAACAAACACACACAAAAGAAAATTATATATTGTATAGAACAACGCAGAAATGATTCCATTCAAATATGGCGAATATATTGAAGCATATCGATTAGAATTAGAAAACAAATACAAAACTAACGGACCAGAGAGAGTCAGCCAGGCCCTAACAGACCATGATGGGATTGCTATGACTGTATTTTTCCAACTCGATCTGCTCAGCCAGCAAGAACTTAGAAGATCAGTGTGCACAAAGCCTAGCCACCTCTCCGAACCACTGAAAAAATGGGGCGAATGCCATGGAAATCTGGAAAATCCGTTGAAAAAATGGGGCGAATGCCATGGAAATCTGGAAAATTAGGGCGAATTTCATGTTTCCAGTTTTGTGCGCCCTTTTTTTGGTGGGCTAATATTAAATAATTAATTATTTTTAAAATATTTTTTGGGCTAACTTTATTAAACTATAAAAATTGGGTTTTATATAAAAAATTCGCCCTAATAAAATTTAAAATCCCTTAAAATTCGCCTTTGGGCTAAAATTCGCCCCTAAAATTATCCTTGATCCCTATAATCCCACATATGGGCATACCAGGCCCCTTCGCACATATCTGGAGGGAGCTCAGGGAGGACTGACTCCACAGGGTTTTCCCAAGCAACCAGGGCTATAAGAAATAGTAGCCAGGAATAGAAAAAGGCTTTACCCTACTCCTAGGATTCACAGACATTGGCTAAGAACTCGTCACATAAGTATTGGGCCCAATTGAGGTAGACCCCCTTCGCACATTGACCGGGGAGTTGAATAACATAGGCAGGGATGGTTGCGACCTAGCACTTTCGCATTATCTTACAGGCTAGTAATATCGTACCCATCTTCATAGCCGAGTCACTGATGGATCTTATGACAAAGCCCCGCGTATTCCTCTCCAGATGGTAGGTCTTACGCACATACTCAGTGGTGTCCCATTCATATTTCTTTCCTACACGCTCCAGAGGGTGTGGCCCGTTCATGGGAAGGCCTGTGATTCTATGAACCAAGGCAACATCTATGGGGACCCTATCCTGAATCCACAGGCAACCATTGTGTACTAGGGCGAGCATCTGTTGGGCTAGTCGATTCGTGATGTTGTAATGGCCAAAGTGAGGCATACGCAGTAGGTTCAAGAGCCTGGATCTGGCCAATCCACTTACCCAGCGCTGAGGAATGATTTTGACCCCATTTTCCATGTAAATTGTGTCAAAGTATAGCACGGGGGTCAGCTCAGGGAAGGCTTCGTAATTTTCCAAGTCGTGATCATTGAATTTAACTTCATGGAGCTTCCCGCAGGGGTTGCTCAGGACAAGGACTTCTCCCAGGGTTAGCGGCATCTATAGGTAGGTAACCAGGCCATCAAGGTTCTTTGGTGTGTGTGTCAAGGGCCTGCACGGGCAGATGAAGGGAGGTAACCAGTTGATCGAATTGGTAGGCAGAGCTTCCTCCTGCGCAGCCTGAGCCTGAGGTGTTGCTCGCAGGGATTTGGCATGGCTCGAGGAGGTCCTAGGCTTCCCTGAAGCCCACTTCGTAGCTTTGGAGGGCTTCCCTGAGCCCTGTGCCTGTTCTTTTTTCCTCCTCGTGACCAGCGTTGAGGACACTTCTTCATCCTATGACCCGATCTTTATTACTTCCTCAACTTCTGGGGTAGTAGGGGCCAAGGGCTTAGCTGGGTTGGTGGCTGTCATACTGGCATGGAAAATGAATCCTGACTCTGGGTGGCTACTATTAGTAGGGGGAGGTTGATCCGACATGAGAGGGACAATTCAGACTTGAAAAATCTTACAGCTTAGGCTCGCGTGAGATAAAGAGGACAGGTGCAAGTTATGGAAGTGAGACAAAACCCTTGTTTGAGCTATCCAGCCATTTTTATAGTGCCTGCGGGCATCCAACAGTAGGTTAAGCTTGACTTGGAACTTACCAGTAGGTAAACAATAAACAATCTGCACAATCTACCCCATTAAATACCAGCAGCCCGCTCCTTTTAACAGTAACTTTTTCTTTTTACCATATGTTACTGTGCCAATGGCTAGTTTTCACACCTCCTGTGCTCTTGCTATTCCTGCTACACCTGGTTCAAACACCTGTGCCTCCTATGCATCTTCCCCCAGCATAGGCTTAAGCCCTGAGTACTTCAAACCCAAAGATATGTTTACTTGGTTTGTGTCATCGCAGTAGAACTGGGTCGCCTTCATAAGAAATTCTTTCAGAGGTGCTATGATTACTGCGTATTTTCAAACAAAAGTTCTGTAATAACTTATGTGTCTGAGAAGTGAGTGCAGCCGCCCTCTTTTTTGTGGGAGCTGGTGGAGATATAATATTTGTATCCCCGATTTTTTCCAACATGGGGTGCGTCTCAATGCTATCCGTTCACAGTCCAAGTGGTCTGGGACCCATTGTACCCTATTCAATTCTGAGCTAGGACCCTCTCGTGGATCATTCTTACCTTCTTTTGGGGCTAGGTTGCAATATTTGATCATGATTAGTGTTTGTGGCTCCCAATTTGGTATTTCAGGTGCGACACATAGGTGCGATTCACCCCATGCTACAGTGTCAATGTCCTGCAGAGCTACGTCAAGCGCTTCGGTCCTGCCTATTATCCCAAATGTTCCAAAAAATTCATCCCTCAAAGCCTCCCAGTGGCAGGTGCACTTATGGAGCTTCGGATCTAAGTACCATGCGATGGGAAGTGGTCCCAGGGCATGAATATTTAGATGAATCCACTCATGGATAGTTCTATCGCACCATTGTTTTACCCATGCGAACAGATACTCTCGTGGGTCTTCGGATCCAAGGAACGTTCTGATTCATACATCGGTTGGGGCCTCAAATCATAGGATCATCATATTCCAACACTATTCCCAATCCTGGAATGCCTCCTCATGCGTTACCCACCATTGCGCAGGTGATCCATGCATGGCCAACTTATAGGCCCATTGTCGTCGTCCTTGGGGAACCTTAGCTTTGAATGCTGGCAAAAAGTCCCTAACATTACCAGAACCATCGAAATAAGGTAGATATCTTACCTCTGAGGAGATGCAACGGAATTTCTTTGTGATCTAAATACATCGCAGCGCAGAGAAATCATGTAACCGGTTTTGCCAATTCTCCATCTCCCCATCAGAGTCAGAGCAACAGTCACTGTCATTTTCCCAGCAGAGTACCCCCTCCACTGTGGGTTGATCCAATCTTCATCTCACGCGGTCAACTTATAGATGTGATCCACATCCTCTTCGTCATGCGCTGTTTTTGTGTATCATTCGCCTTCCGTCGTATCTAATGGTACTATTACCCTTGTACCGTTATTCTAAAATACCATGCTTCTCTTCTTTAGGTTAATGATTCCTCCCATATCAATGGCCCAATCCAAGCCTAGGAGTGCCGGGTAGGGTTCTGTATCTTCGACAATTTGAATTACTTCAAATTCATCCCAGACCTTAACCCCTGCGATGTCCACCACAATCTTCAATAGTCTTCCCAATGGAATGATCTTTTGTTGATTGGCCATACGTAGCTGGATAGTGGACCATTCCAACATAGATTCCCCCATGCGTTTCCAAGTTTGTTTAGGTAATACATTCGCATTTGACCCTAGGTCCAAAATAACCTAATCCATCTTGTAATCACCGATCTGCATAGTCAACTGCATCTCCCTGCTGGTGCGTTTCTTATACCTATAGAGTTTATGTATGTCCTTGACTTCCAGAGGAAGGATCCGTTGTGTTGCACAACTATATATCAATGCCTGAATATTTTCCACAGCCCTTGGTTTGTGCAGCAGCTTCATACATGCTTGTAAAAAGGGTTTGACCTCCTCATCTGCCTTGAGGTTCTCAGGTGGCTGCGAAGTTGATTCCTCTGCCTCGGTAAAGTCTAACCCTTCATGTTTGCTAACTATTGGCTAGAGCAGAGGCTCGGTTGTAGTCTTTTCCTCAGGCCCCCTAGTGGCCATCCCACTATTTGTTACGACATTCACGCTTGGATCTTTGTCTCGTAGTTCCGCCTTAACCCTCTGCACATTTTACGTAGGTGTCAGCTGCTTTTCTTGCATCTTCGCTATCAAGACTGGGTAATATTAAATCACATGGTCCAGCTACCTACAATACCGGCAGGTATGTCTTGTGGGGTTTGGACAGTCCCTGGAAAAATTCCCTACCTCTCCATAATTATAACAGATGAGTTTCTCTCGTCCCCGGCCTGCGCTTCCACCTCTTCTACCTCCCATGCCCCTTGCTGGGGAGTCCCCTATGCTCGAGAGCGATCTGGGTGAGGATGGGTCCGACTGAACCCTATATATATTCCCCCGATCGATCATCAAATCATATGTCTGGTAGTTTTGTTCATCATGTCCTACCGACCTACAGAACCTACACCATTGTTGTTTTACTTCGGGATGTATGCAGCAAGGCGGGGACAGTGATTCGTGTCGTGCAGCCTTGCAACGTGGCAATAATCGCACCATAGTGTTGACCCACTTGGTCCTGTTACTTCCTTAGGGTGTAACAGACTAGATCCCCCAGCCTACATGTAGTCTGTTAATAGCGAACAGTTATCCTTGGTGTGACCATTCTTCCTACAACGTATGCACCATATTTCCGAGATAGCCTCTATGCCTCGCTCGTTTCGTAGGTTCTAGATATCCATGTGCATCTCCTCCAGTTGTCCTTGGATCTGTTGGATACCTAGCTGGGCATCATCTATATGTGCAACTTCTAACTTCATAGTGACCTCCAGGGATTTTTCCAGTGATTCGAAAGTTTGGTGACCCATAGATACGTGTAGGTGAGGCAGCAACATAGAAATTAACCACTCAGTGTGTTGTATGTCATCATACTGAAATCCTCCTTTCCTGATCACCTTCTTCAGCCATTCATCAGCCTCCCATACAGTTTCAGAAGGCTCTTTCTTGAAATCCTTTAGATCGACCACTATTTGAGAATAGGACTTAGGCTTCTTGAACTATTGTTTTAAGGAATTATTGACCTCTTCGATGGTTGAGTTTGCATGTTGTCTTATGTATCCCATGAACCAATCCAAAGCTCTTCCTTCGAAGGCAAGGGACAGTTGTGCCCTTTTCACCACGTCACTAGCTACATTCTACCTAGTCCATACTGATTCTATGACAAACTAGAATTGCTCCATGTCCTCATCTCCCACACCCTTAAAGGTAGGCAATTTCATGTGTGCAGCTATGTCGTCTTCTAGTGGTGGAGGTGTAGGTTTAGGGCTACGCTGGTTTGAAAGTGGTGTGGCTGGAGAACTCTGTGCAGCTTCTTCTCTTATCGGGTTGTAGACAGATCTACCTCCTTCTATGTTGGTTCGATAGTATTTTCCACTTTGCATCGTACTTCCATTCAGATCAGCGGTCATTCACTCGGTGTGGCTACATAGAATAATTTTTTTGCACAGTAACATCTTACTCAACAACGGTAAATTCTTTATAAACTTACCCCTAAATCCTTTGAAGAATCTCCGCTCTACTTCGGAGTAGGAGATGAATTGATCGATGGAAAATTCCGTCACGAATCCTCCTAGCATGTTGTCCACCCAGTGATCTATGGTGCGAGTGATGGTGTTATCAGCCTTCTCTAATTGCTGGATTAATTCTGGGGTCCACTGTGTGACCTGCTTGTCCTTCCAACACTTCTGAAATTTGACCAACCTTGCGAGCCACTCCTGGAGCTCAATCGCAATAGTTACAAAGAAGATCTTGTAGTTCTCTGTGAAAATATACCTATTTTTCCACTCTTCGGTGGTCAAACTCTTACTGCGGTTTTCTTTCACTGCGAATTCCTGAAATTTCTGTTCGAACCATTCATCAATTTATTTTATTTCAGGTTTCCAGTATGGCCATTCAATTACTCGATCCCTCTCTCAAAATTCTCCCAGTCCCGGCAACGGAACCATTTGTTGCCCTGAGGGGTCCTGACCCAGGTTCGCAGGTTAAGGTTTGCTAAAAAACCCCTATACTACCAGCCCTTTCGGCAGTGACCTACTTGCGCAGGCCAAAGTCTCACCTAAAGTTGTATGGGTGGGTGCTGGAACCAGGTTTTCGCACCTTGAGAGAGAGAGAGAGCAGGTAAGTCGAACCATTCGGCAACTATCAGATCCACACAGTCAGAGGTCGTTCGCAGGACTTTCAATGATTAACCAGAGTACAGTTTTACCAGATTTATATAACAGGCTCACATCCACGTGTGGACAGCCAAGTAGTAGCATAAAACAATATATTCGCAGCAGACTTAATCAGATTATAGATACAATTATCATAACACAGATAATTCGCAGCTCATAAACACATATCATTCGCAGTTCATAACAGAATCACATATAATTCGAGTCCACGATAACCATAACCAGATAGATCAAACAACATTAGATATCCACAATACTTCACATATATTACTTATCAAAAATTCTCTTACATACCCCAAAACCCACCTGTGCACACAGCCAGCAGGGTCCGCACACAGTAGGACTGAGGATCTCTGCGCACACAGCAAGTAGGAGTCCTTTCCCCAAAAACCCAAACAAATCTATTAATTCACAATTCGCATAAATCTTAATCCATGTTTGTGCTTACAACTCAAAAAGGTTCAACTACTTATGCTATTTTAGCCTACGCATCCAATGTTCCACAAACCGTGGTTTTCGAACTCTTGGTCTACCCTTGACCCATTTACAATGCATTAGGGGCTTTGACTCACTGCAAAACCCCTGTGTTAAACTAAATACAATAAAAATATACAAAATGGACCAGTTTCGCAGCTCTTGTAGGAGATCCTATTCCAACACCACCCATTCCTTTTGAAAAATCCTCCCAATCAGTGGTGACTTTTCCCAATGCAATTAGCCACTGAACACCCAAAATCACATTGGTGTCAGGTATGTCAACCACAAATAAGTGATCAACCAATGTATAAGTCCCCATAGTGACTGAAAGTGATGGGACATAATGCATGCATTTCATTGTTCTATCTTCTGGGACCAAAACAGAGAATCCCTCAAAAGCATCAGTGGATATTTCCCTCCTTTGCACTAGTTGGGAACCAATGAAATTGTGGGTAGCCCCACTATCAATCATAATAGAAACCCTCTGATTCAAGATGGAACCTTAAATTCTTAAGTTCAAGTACGTAGGTACTCCTCTCAAAGATACAAGAGCCCCTCCAATAGGAGAAAAATCTCCATTCCCATCTCCTGATGGTGTTGGTTCTCCTCCTGCAGTGTCAGTGTTGTGACCTCTTCTTGGTTCATCTTCTTCTTCCTCCTCATCATCTAAGAAGACCTCTATGTAGTGTGATTTTCTAGTAGCACATCTATGTCCAAGTGCCTATGATTCTTGGCAAGTGAAGTAAATCTTGCTTCTTCTTAGATCTCTCCAGAATTCATCATCAAGAGGCTTCTTGTACGAGCTCTCCTTGAAAGGACTGGATTTTTCTTCCTTTCCCTTTGAAGGAAAAGAGGGCTTATGCTGAAATCTTGCCTTTTCTTTTGGCAAGGCATCTTGAAGGTCTCTAGCCCTTTCAATAGCATCATGAAGGGTAGTGGTCTTGGTAGATTTAACCAACCCATGAAGAGGTTCATCTAAACCATCAATGAACATGTACACCCTTCTTGCTGTAGAAAAATCAGGAACCATAATAGATAATCTTAAAAATTCAGAAATGAAAGATTCTGTAATACCTGATTGTTTCAACTTTGCAAGGCTCATGAATGGTGCCTCTGAATCTCTTCTATCAAATCTTTCCACCATCCTTCTAGTGAAATTTGAATAAGTAGTCAAATTGGAATGATGCAATGTAGAAAAGCCATGGAACCACCAATCATGTGCTTCACCTTCAAAATGTAGCGCTGCAATCTTGATAGCCTCCATCCTTGGAACCTTGTCCAACTGAAAGTAGATGTCAATTTTTTCTACCCAATATTTAGCAAAACACTTGGATGACCCATCAAATTTGGGTAAAAATAATCTTCCCATAGAGTGACATCGATCATGATTCTGAATGAATCCACCACCCCTATGATGATGCCCTGGTCTTCTTTTGTCCTTTATGTGAAAAAACTCCTGAAAACTAAATTTATCTTTGAATCTCTGATTTTTAGACTCATATTCTTCAAAATAGTCTTCAAGGGATTCATGCTCTTGAAACCCTTCATTTCCCATAACCAAAAAGGTAGGCGTGGTAGAGCATTGGGAAACTTGTGGCTGATGTACTGGTTGATCATTCTAGTGATGAGACATGCCAGAGCTCTCTCCAAGATGGACTCCTTTAGGGGATTCTTTGATTCTACCCAATCTCATCTCTTTGATCTCTCTAGCAATATCTTGCATGGCTCTAAGAAGGATCTTAGAAAATCATTTTCTTCTTCTTCACTTCCAGATATAGGGGCTTTACCCTTGTCTTCATTGTCATTGGTGTAATCAAATTTATTCTTATGTATTCTATTTAGGTACCTCTTCTCTCTGTCATTAAGAGCTTCTTCATCTTCATAATACATATTTTCTTCTCAGAAAGCACAGGCTGTGCCAACATGATGCTCTGATACCACTGTAATATTCCCAAATAGGGAATGCAGCAATAAAAGACAGATATGCAGGAAAATAACGCTAATCATATAAGATAAAACAGGAGGCCAATAAAGATACCTTACAACAGCAAAATAGATGTACAATGAGGCCCATAAGATGCATAACTGGAAATACAAGTCACCAATAGAAGAAAATCCTCAAAATGAGGTGCTGCAACCATGTATTAAGACTGGAAATATCTTGATAGCATTATTTTATTAGGCTGCAATATATTTTGATTACACTTCATATCTAGAGCATATAAGTACATGAAAGGTCAGATATATAACATATCCATACACTATAGAGGCTCTTCTATCAATCCCCTTTGGGGTTTTGAGCAAAACACCATGTACATGAAGTAGATCTAAGATCTAAGTTTGCAGATCTGCAGAAATATTTAGTGATTCAGAAATATTTAGAAGTATGTAGATCAGATCTAATATGAAAATGAAATATATCTCCTCCAATGGATCTCCAAAGTGAAGGGAAGATCCCCAACACTTGAAAACCAGCTCTCCAAATTATGTGCCAAAACACCCTGCAATAGCACCTATAGGAATAACGCATATCTAGAAGTAAAACTACACTGTAGGGTTTAAAACATGGTTGGCCACATGCCAAGATCAGAAAATGATGCCCAAGCACTCCAATACTCTCCTCCCAATGGAGTAGAAGTCTCCTCCACTGAAAAAGGGCAATAAAATGACCTAGATCTGAGTAGATCTAGCCTCCATTTGCTGCAGCTTGCAAAGACAACCAAACCCTCAGCAAGATCTACATTGTAGCTAAAAGAAGAAGCTTGGCCTTCATCCAGATAGTGGAAAATACAATGAAAACTCTTCCAAGAGGCCTCTCAAGGAAAGAGGTGGGATTCCTGATCAGGAACACCCAGTGCTAAACACCACATTCTCAGCTAAACAATAAGAGAATGATTATGTATAAATAGACAATATATTCAGAAATACAATATCATCAACAACCTTCTCATGCTTCCATCCTCTTCCTTTTATATGTTAAGAGCTTGCAAACCCTAAACCACCTTCAATGAAAACACTCCTTTCACGCTAAGCAACTCCATCTAAAACTGCGTTGTGCCTCATTGATGGCCACTCCTCCAAGGTAACACTGTAGATTTGGTCAAGGTTGACCTAGTCAAAATATCCGACCCCTTTCACACCTAAGGGTGCTTGTTTAAACAACCAAGATTTAGCCTTTTTCACATTTGGCATTGATTTATTCTTTATTAAGGAGTATTATGAACCTCCTTTACACTTTTATTCTTTAAACAAAGAAATAAAACAAAAATGAATATTCCAATTAGCTTAGGAATAATTGGGAATATTACACCTCAATACCTTAATCTTATTATTTATATGGTTTTCCACCAAATCCCTAAATTATTTAAACCTTTCAAATACTTAGATTTTTCATGAGGAAATATATCCATGTATTCCTTGAGAATTCATCTATAAATGAGACATAGTACACAAAATTACCCTGTAAAATTCACTGGTCTATTTTCTATGTAAATAAAATAAGACCAAGGTCATGGGACACATATTCCAAGCTGAATGTTGGGAAAAATACTTTTGTGGGCATCACCTGTGATTAATAATGCCTATGGAAATTGGAAAAGGAATTGACAAAGGAAAATAGGTATTAATTGGCATTTATTTATGAAAATAATGGAAAATAGGAGAAACCATAGATGAAGAGACACATATTTGCATTAGAAGTAAATTTAAGAAAAAAATAGAGGAAAATGAAGAAAATAGAGGCATCAATGATAAAAAGGCTTCAGAGAAATAGTTGTTTTCTTTTGACAAGATTTTGTTTGAGATATTGTTCATTATCTCTCTCTCATACTCTTTCACCTTAGAGCATTCTTGGAGCATGCTTGGATCATGCTTGGAGCACTCTAGTATTCACTTGGATTAGAGAAAGAAGGCAAAAGAAAGAAAGGAATCACAAGGAGAAAGTGAAATCAACAACTATAGTTGGATTGCTTTGTAGGTAGTAGGTTGCATGTATGACCTCCTTATTTATTTTTGGATGCATGGTATATGCATGTAATTATTTATTTATGTGTTTTAATTGGCACTGAGGATTATGTTTGAAAATGGTTTGAGCCTTGCCTTGCCATTACTTGGATAGCCATGGTCTTGTGGGTTTTTCCAGTTTCTTGTTTTATGATTAGCTCTCAGTTCTTCCTATGGTTGTGGGTTGGAATAAATGCTTTGGAGCCCTAAAAATATTGGGTTGAGTTATTAGTCCTAGATCCTAGGTTGGGACAAACTCTCTAGAGCCCTTGGTGGGTTGAGTTATTAGTCCCTTGAGTCACATTGGAAAAATTCTCTAGAGCCCTGCAATAAGTGTAGGTTGAGTTATTAGTTCATGGATCCCTAGACATCTTGGGTAGATACTGATCTAGTTATGGTTAGTGATTTCTGGACCATAGAGGTGGAATCACTATGGCTTAGGGTTGAGGTGGTTTGGCCTCTGGATGTACTAGTTGGTTTTTTCTTGGTTTATTCCATAAAATACCACATTCATGCTTGGAATATTGCATGGGGATGATTGGTTGAAGTAAATATTTGGTTCAACCCAATCTATGGTCAGGTGGTATGTGGAATTCCCTGACTTTGTTGGGATTTTAATATTTTAATATGAGGTATTTTTCTATTGTTATCTATGAGCATATGTGTTGATTATGATGGTTATCTTATGGTTTCCTTGCCATGGTTTCTATTTTGTCTAAAATTTTGGTATGATGTATTCTATCTATGGCTAGTTACATGTTTTGATAAGTTAACGAATGGTTGATGAATATATGGACTAATGAGTTTTATTAGAGCTACATGGAGAGGGCATATATCACCCTCTAAAATGGATATTTTGGGCTATAGCTACATGGATGCAATGGTGTGCATGCGGTTGGAGCCCTATAACTCCAACCTTTCCTTGTTGTGCATGCGGTTAGGGGTTAAGTTATGAAAAAAATGGCCCCAAATCAGGTTTTGGTTGCCTGAGATGGCCCTTTAGCCCCTAAGTTCCTTGTAGCCTTGAGGGATGTCTGTGAGTTTTTAGTTTCAGCCCCACTTCCACGACTAGAGCTTGGAGGTTGGGTCATGTACTAGTAACTCTTCGTCTCATTTTTACCCTAGCAGGCCAGTTAAGTTGGGAAAATGTGGAAGGGGGTGTTACAAATTGGTATCAGAGTGTGTTACATTCTCTTTTGGTCATAATTGATACCACAGATTGGTATCAGAGTGAGGTTGCAGCACTGGACATTAGGGTAAAATTGATTGTCATGCATGCATGTCAGTTGTGTATGTGTTTGTTATGCATGCATTTTAGTGGCTATGGTTAAGATGTATATATTCAGTGTTACTTTCATGTGTTTTCATGTATGATTATTGATGTTTAGATGTAATTATGTATATATAAACATGTATCACATCAATATGGATTGATTTATGCAGATTTTATAACCTCCCTTGAACTTCACTCAGGTATTATTTGATTATTTTTCTATTAGTTAATATGTCATAGCAGATACATTGAGAATTTTGAAAGAAGAAATAATAAGTTACAAAGCAAACATAGAAGTTCGATTGAGGCACAGGAAAGACTTGCTAGGGCACAAGAGAAGCAAGTGGAAGCTAATTCAGTGATACTTCAAAGTTAATCATATTTGTAGATACGAGGACCATTGAGGAGCATTCATGGAATAGAGTAAAGGACTAATGGGGAATATGGAAGTAGGTCTTGATCAGGACACGATTTGGACAAAGAGGATACAGTTTGAGGTGGAAAATTTTTGGATACACATGATAGGAGGGGCATTGATCACGGGTTCTATTTTAGTTCTGGTTCAGAGAGACAACATCATCATCACTACAATCATCCTTATAGGAGGAGTAAGAAGTAGTATTTTCCAGAGGATTTCAAGAAAGAAAATCCTAATACATTTGATGGATAAATGAAGAAGTCACAAGATGCATAATCTTGGTTTCTTGGGATAAATTATTTTTTCAGATTGCATGATTATTTAGAGAATATGAAATCCAAAATAGCTACATTCATTCTTAAAGGAAAAGCATACATCTGGCGAGGATATGTGAAGAATTCCATAGGCATTCAAGAAGAGGAGTTGACTTGGAGGGAGTTCGAGAGACTTGTTGGGAAAAATACTCAGAGGGGGGGGGGGGGGGGTGTGGAGAATCACTATTTTAAAACTCACTTAAAATTTTATTTTCTCATTCTAAATTTTGTATGTGACTATACTGAAGTAAACATGCATATGTACGCGTATTTTATGAAAACAACTAGTGTATATTCAATGAACTTATATTTCAGTTAAATCTTCATTTGTTTATCTTAAACTAGTGTATCATTGATTCATCATACATTTGATAAGAATTAAACATGTGCAGTAAGAAAAGAATAAAGCATCACACATAATCAACACACATGAACACCATAATTTTAAGTGGATACCCAATGTGGGAGAAAACCACCGATGTTTGCATATATGTCTTCAATTTTATTATAATGAAAACTTCTTACAATATAATTGTATTGGAGAAAAATCATACTAGCACACAAGCACCCACCTGTAGAAGGCTACAAACTTCACTCATTCTCCAACTGCTACTAGAAGGGAACTCCAACCCACTTATCTCGTTTACCAGCACCCATTGGAAGGGAGCTCCAACCCCATGATTTGATCACCAGCTACTAATGGTAGGAAGCTTCAACTTCCTCATTGAAGGCTCCAACCCTCAACACCATCGTCAATCACATTTAATAAATTTTCATATTGGATCCAACTACTTCAACACATCACAACTTGTAGGCCAATTTTCACCAGATTTTAAGACTGGACCCACTACCATCATTTAAGACTAATACCATATATCAAAACTGAAACAGATCATTGTACCAAATCATTCAACCAATCACTGAAACAAACAACCACTAAACCTTTCTGAACTAATCTTGGAACCACCACTGATCTTCAATCACATACATCTAGCATCATCATTCTTCAACAAATAAATATTCAATCAATTCCACTTTATACATCACTATTAAACCCTTATCAACATGAAGACTTCATTGATAGACAACAAAAACACAACAAAACTGATGAAACTGATCATACATATTATTCATCATAAACCCTAGCTTTCATACGTGCTTATTTTTAGTGCCTAAATGTTCAATGATAAAATACACTCTTTAAGGTTTACTTGACATGAGTCCTTGATCAAAATTTCATGTTTTCAAATAAATTCTAAAATAATTTTTGTTCACTAAATTTTGTCTAGGTCAGATGTCTCTCCCTCCACCCACTCATGGTCATCATAATTTCAAGGTCATATCATCATTTGAGTGTCTAGGGTCATAGATCAGTCAACATACCCTCATCTAGGTCATGGTCTAGGGCTTCTTTGTTTTTTTCATCATAATATCATGTCATGGAAGAAAGGAAAAAAAAGGTCATTGTCATTAGTAAAGTCACCTTCATTGGGAGTTAAAAAATATAGGAAAATAAAGCAAAGGCAACTTTTCCTTTCTCAAGAAGTATGCTACATGGTCAAAAAAATTTCAAAAATAAATTCTTCTCAAAGTGCTTGTGATTTCACTTAAGACAAAAGCAAAATTTGTGAGTTATAAAGGGAAATGAAGCTTTTTGAGTTCATTTCATCCTTTGATTTTCAAAAGAGATCCTATCTCATGCTCACAACTCTCCACAAACATCCAAAGATCAAAGAAAACCACCAAAAACTGATACATACTTTTATTCGCTATGTTTCTGCTCCTTGCTATGCTTATGGGGCAGCCATGCTACGCTTCTGGCAGTTTTCTACGTTTTTTCCTTTCAAGCTCCAAAAATCCATCAAAAGGGTAAATTCAACATTTATTAAGGTTCAAATGCTTCCAAGTCAGTAAGTGAACATTCCTTAACTTTCATTCAGTTCAATTTTTTTCAGTAAAGGGTGGATTCCCTCTTCTAGGGTTTTCAACAATGTTTTTGGTTTCATTGATGTTTAGCTTGATTCAACAAGAAAAACCCTAGTTTCATAATCTAGTAACCTTAAAACATAACTCATACACCTTATAAAGTCATTACATATCACTCATATCTCTCATAACTCCCATTTTCACTCAAACCCTATTTCTCACTACACTTTTGTAGAGATAACTAGGTTGACTCTATGTTTTGACCCTTTTGTCATTTTTCCCATACCCATTTCCAAAATTTTCACTTGCATTATGTTGTTAACTCACCATCCTATCTCCCCAAACTTTTATGGATTTTTCCCTAACTCCATTCCATCTCATCTTTGTCCCTAAATTCATTGCATCATTATCCTCTGTTTTCCTAATTTTTACCTTCCCTTTCCTTCAATCAAGCTAGGGTTTTCTTTTGCTAACAAACATCATGGAAGGTGAGAAGAGAAATTAAAATAAGGGAGGTCATCATTACAAGTTTGAGCCATCCAATTTGCAAGATATAAATTCTTCTCCCTATGTCAAGAAATCCTTTGAAGACACTGGTTTTTTAAGGTTTTGTGAAAGAATCCAAGAAGTAGGATGTCATGCTCAATTTACAAGCCTTTTTTCCAACACCTTTAGGAGAGATAATGCTAATATAATAGGAATTTAATTCAATTTCTCAGTAGATACCATATCCTCAGTAATAGGTATCCTGAACCATGGAGAAATCTAGTTCAAAGGGATGGATTTGGACAATGAGAACTATAAAATTTTCTTAAAACCACATTACAAATATGCTCCTGAACACATCTCTCCCTTCAGGAATTTACTTGAAAAGTATGCACCTTTAATGAAGTTGACCATGAAGTATTTTACATGTGAAGGGAGGTTCTCAAGATTGTACCAATAACACATAAGTTTATTAATGCATATCACTTCTACCAAACCACTCAATTTGCCTCATTATTTGTTCAGAAGTTTAGTCAAAATGACTGAAAAAAGTACAAATTAAAGGAAAGGATCACCAAGCTAGTTTGTTTCACCATGGTTTGGTCAAGGTTATATTCTTACATCAGCTCTCATAGATGAATATGTCTTGGGAAACATTCATGAAGTCAATTACTTCTATGCCCACTACCAGTCCACCCATCATTCAAAGCATACCATCAACATCATCAAAGCCACAGGAGGTTGGCTCTTCAAACATACAAGTAGAGGTTAAATACACCAGGGGCTGAAGTCACTAAAACTTATGAGAAGGGTAAAAGGATTGTGTTTTCTCCTATGGTCACAAAAAATGTACTTTCACCTGAACCTACAGCTGAGAAAGTATTAGGATAAATCATGGAGAAACCACCTATGCATGAGAGTGAGTCACCCTTGCAGAAACATGAGGAGAAAGAACCCTTGGAGGTTGAAATGGAAGATAAAGTGGAAAAAAAATCATCTCAAGAGATAATAAGGGAAAAATAATAAGAGATATCAGAGCTCAAGGAAAGCCTCTAAAGGGAAAATTTCATGATAACATTCCTACAACAAGAAAACATGTAATTGAAGGTGAAATAGTTGCTCCTAAGAAAACCAAAGGCGGATCTTGGAGCAAAGAAATGTAAGGGAAAAGAAGTGATAGAGGTTGATCAATTTTAATACAAGGAGGTTGAGATAAAGCCAAGGAGGCCAAGAATAAGAGGCTTAACCAGGAAAAAAGAACAAGAAGCAAAATTATCTCCTGCCTTAGGTCAGCAAAGTTTTGATGATTTGATTGTTGTTGGAATTGAGCAAGACAAAGAGTTTTGGCTTGATAGGGTGAATGAGAATCTAGATCATCTCTTCAAGAATGCATAAATAAACAATAATATTCAGTGACACATGACGAGACACTACTTCACCAGGAACCAAATTGCCAAATTCAAGGTTAAGAATTTGAAGAAAAGCTTAGAGAAACACTAATTAAGCTAAAGAAGAAGGAAAAATTGGATTTGTTGGATGAGGCATCCCTAGTTGTCTAGATCATCATTCAAGGATGTTATGGACCGAAATTTAGCAATTATTTACCATTTTTGGTATTTTTGAGATTTTTGGCAAATTCTGGAAATTTCACTCTTACAGAAGCGTAGCTTGGCCACGCTACGCTTTTCCTCAGAGGGTCAAATGGAGGTCTTATTTATATTTTTGGATTACTTTTGAAGTGTACATTCAAATATGGTATTGGTTTTTCATGGCACCTTCTAATTTTGAAGAAAAAATAAAAAAAAAACACCCTAATTTTCATTCTTTTTCCATTTTTTTTCACTACATGCTATGCTTATGGAGTAAGCTTGGAAAAATGAATTTTTGAAGGCCATGCAGGTGGTATTTTTTCATTTTTAAGGTTTTATTGGATATAGGAAATCCATGTATACCTTACCTAATATTCATATTAGTAAGAACATGCCTAAAAGTTACCTAATAATTCCCTCCAAGTGCACGCTACACTTCTTCCACACACATGACGCTTCTGTGTTGGATGCTTTCTGGATAGGTTTCAGTCACTAATGGTCAAATATTCGAGATTAAAACTGTCCCATGAGATTGTTTATGGATAATTAAGTCTATTTATGCCCTCATTGTTGAGGAATCTAGTAATTACTCAAGGAGACAAAGACTCGTAGTTGTTAGCTAAATTAGGGGGGACTGTCTCTAACTTCCCTAAAATATAGGTAATGACTCATAGGGTGAATTTATGAAGTGTTTTGGATCAGGTTTCAACCCATTGATGTGGCATATTCTCTATTTTATATATGTACTCCAACTGAAGTCATTTTATAGGTTTGATAGTTGATATTGTAGTGTGGATATTATGTACAATATTTTGCAGTGAAATCAAATACATGTTGTAGCTATAACTTTGGGACTCCACTGGTACGCTTATTAGCATTGTTTTTCTCATTAACACTATCAAAATTAATTTTTATGCTTTTTTTATCACTAAATTGATACTGATGGGTTGCTTCAATAGTCAACCTAGAGTAACTATTTCAAACCTACTTGTTGGGTGACATTGTCATCTTTTATTTCCCACATAAATTGTCAACCAGGAAGTTCGTAAACTGTGAGGTGCACCTGCACTAGGGATTAGTAAAATAAATCTAATATAATGATTAAAATACTTTTCGTAAATGGAAACACACTTTGCATAATTGAAATCTAATCTAAGCACACTTTGAGTAATCGAAATCTAATCTAAATGCATGTTACGTAATTAAATTCTAATCTAAACACTCTTTGTGTAATTGAATTCTAATCTGAGCACACTTTACGTAATTGAAATCTTAATCTATGTTTTCATAATTTAAATATCACTTGCAATGACAACTAACTAATCTACACTTGAAAAATAAAATAAATTTTTCAATGGAAAGCTAAACTATTTGCATTAATCAAAGTAAAACAAACTAATTCAACTTACAAATTTACAAAGAGATGCACATGGTTGATGGGGGCACTTCCATTGTCCAATAGCATTCCAACTCACAAAACTCAAATTCTAAAACACAATGATAGAAAAAACCTTCTTTATTTATAAGATCGCAAATTTACATAATGGAAATCTACACTCCTCATCTCATTACATCAATAGCTCTTCACTTTATCTCCCCTTCCATCTCAGGCCTTGGTTAAAAAACATTCTATGATTCCTTCTTTCATTTTTTCCTCCTTTTTTTGATAGGAGAAAGTAATCCTATTTATATAATATTTGAGAAACAAACTCAATAATGGAGATCCACTATTTTCTCCATATATCTACAAGTGTCTCAACCAATAAGAAACATCACCTTATCTTGCATGATCTTGTCCATGTGGCATATCTTCAAATATTCATGAGGGAATTCGAATTTGATAATGGGAGGCCACATAAGGGCACCTTAGAAGCTCCAAACGATCCTACACATGTCACAAAACTCTTTCCACTTTTAAGGTATAAGCATATGCATATTATTTCCTAACTTTTTATCAAAAATTCACTTAAAAACACTAGAAATTAATAATGTTTGGAAAACACAAGGGTAACCCAAATGATGATGAAACTGAGATAAATGTAGTGACATGGTGGTGAAATGGAGGTTAAATGTAGGTGATATAATGGACGTTATGGTGAAATTGGATGTCATTTTAAGGATAATTCTGAGACCTAACATACCCCCCTAACTAAAGTTATTTCATGTCCTTGTGCAACCTATTACATTGATTCATTTGATCCCCTTGAATTTTCTTGCTTTCGAATCAGCTTTGGCTTGTAATAATTCTCCTTTAACTCTGCATTATCATAGCGTTTGATAACTTCATTATTTTTGAAAAGTTTTCTTTGAAATACATTGGATTGCAACATTCATGGTTGGTTCTTGTGTGACAACCAAAATTGATTTTTTTATGGTTGGTTCTTGTGTGACAACAAAAATTGATGAGTATTGGTTCTTGTGTAACAATAATTTGTTTATTCTTTGTTGCATCCAAATATCTTGAAAACATTGAGAGTTTATATTTGTAATTATCCATCTAATAAGCTCATCAATTTGATGATTTACAAATCATATAATATTTTTGAATCTTAATGAAATAGTAGTTGTATGTTGGTTATATGAAAGCGATGTCACATGTGACATAAGATGCAAATATATAAATTGATATCCCTTCCCCCCAATTGATGGTATTTGTAATTTTATGAAGTGAGAAAAAAAATATTGTGGAGTGTTTTTCCAAAAATTATAACTTTAGCATTTTAAGGAACTGCATGATAAAAAGTTAGAAAAGAGCATACCTTCACTTACCTATGAAATTGATAAGTTTTGCATATGTAGCTACTGTAAAAATATGATCTAATGCTTCTTCAATTGGTTGTGCAAATAGTGGATGAAGTTGTGAAATTGAGCCTTTATTGTTGCAATTAAATTTATTGAATCTGCTACATCTGATACAAATGTTGAATAATTGATGATCTGATAGCCTTCATGTCATTATCACACATTGGCACAATTCTTATATATGTCAATGAATTTGATGATGTTGAACATAGTAAGAAATTGTTGAATTAGTGGCCATTAATGTATTCCACAAATCAACACGAGACCTCTCACCATTGATGAAAATGAGAGTCAAGATGCCTAAAAGCACATCTTGCTAGGTACGAATAAATTTTTTGATATCGAGTCACCTAGAAGATCCAGAAAACAAGGGACATTAATGCATTCCCATTGTTTGTGTTATCACTCAGAAAAAATGAAACATCATTTGACAAAATCTTAGAGGTTCATGTGTCAAAGGTAGGGTCATGTTATTCATTTTTCATTACTTGGTTAAGGAAAATTTTAAAATTTTCTTATTATCTTATCCTAAAGTCCAAAACTCACCCCATTCAGATCTTTTCATGTCACATCAGTCATTATTTTCTGAAATTTTTCATTTCCAAAGCTTATAACTCCGAAAAGTTCATTTTAGCCAAGAATTCCTACTTTCGTAGCGAAATACACAGAGAAAACACACTTTTCGCTACGAAATTGCTAATACTTTCGTAGCGAAACTGCCCAGAAATACACTAGGTATGCTACAAAGGGAAGGATTTCTGTCTATCTTGTCAAAACATCTGCTAGGTGTCAGTAAATGGTTGAAAGGGATAGGGTAGATGCCATTAAAGCCAGTTAGGGTTAAGATCAAGGTACAATGGTCATGGCTGAAGTCATTATTACCATTTTAATCATGTATGAGTCATCATATGTGATGAGTTGTCATTGAACTTCAAAATATTTCCTAATTGAGTCATTTGTCATTCTCCAGTCCCTCTTTGCGTGTTATTGAGCTCTAGAGAGCTTTTTCACAAAGCCCAAGCTGTGGCTAGTATTTTAAAAAGTTTGTAGGTATCACTAATCAAGCAGGGAAGAGAGGACATAAAGGTACCATGGCTGCAAAGAGGAAGACCAACAAATATGGCCACTATCTCAGATATGAGCCATTAGACATGAACCTGATAAATGAAGACCCAACAACTTCAGAAGTTTTCAGAAGAACAAGGTGTTTATAGTTTTTCCAAAGATTGCAAGGATGCCATGTACAGGTTTCTAAAGATTTTGCCCTAAATTTCAATGGGAAAACTGCAAAAGTGGGAATGTTGAACCTCACTATAACTCCGGAGACCATTGTAGCAACAACAAGAATTCCAAGAGGAGAAGAACAATGGTTCAATGGTTTCAAATTCAACAAGCAGGAATGTAAAGAATTTATCAAGCCAGAATATAGTGTGGTTGACCTTACAAATTCTATTCCAAGGAGCTACATGAAAGATAATTTCTCCAAGCTACTGCTAATAATTTAGAAATACTTCACTTGTGAAGGGAGATATCATAAGGTCTATTCTTACCACTTCAATATTCTGCTATATTTTGTTGGTAAGAAATATCTTGATATACCTTTTTATTTATACAGAAGTTTAGAAAAAATGGCAGATAAAGTTCAAGCTAACTCTGAATGAAGTGATACCTCACTTTTTCTTCATGGTTTAATAAAGTTGCTAGTTTTAGATGAGTTAAAAATACTAGGAAAATAATGGTCTTCTTTTCTATTTTTTAGTGGTTTTGAAGTGGATACCATCACCGCTAAAATAACTCCTAAACATAGAGGCATAACATCACCTTCAGTGGCAGAACAAAGTGAACCAGTAGTGGAAAAACAAAGTGAACCAGTAATTATGGAAACAGAGCAATTGCAAAAACTTGATACACCTGTTGTTTCACCTATAAAAGAAAATTCAACTATGAGCAAACTTGCAAAACAAGAGCCAACTATGAGTAAACATGGTAGAAAAAGGATTACAAGGAGCCAAAAATTGGCTAAAGGAAATGTAGAAGACATTATACATGCTATTGATATTGAAGAGAGTCCCATAGTCCAATCTGAGGATATATATGAGGGATAAAAGAAGCTCAAGAAAGCCAAATTAGCAAAGAAGATAGAGTTTGAAGGTGAGAATGCAAGTTTTATGATTCAAGCTAGGAAACCCATGACAATACATGCTAGAAAACTCTTGGAAAGTAGTAAATAAGTTCAGAGGGTCACTGACATTGTCCAGCCACTACCAAATATCATTGAACTATCATCACCTGCAAAAGAAGATCAAGTCATCAAGCAAAAGAAAGGAAAGGAGAAAATTATTGAAAAAACAGAGTTTGAGGTCCTTGAGGAATAGTTATAGTTAGAAAATCATGAAATATCAGTCATGAAGAAAGGGGCAAGGAAACATAATGTCCAAAAGGTGCAGTTTGACAAAATGAAAGAAATCTGGGAAGAGCAAGTTGATAGTGTATCAAAGACCTTAGATGATATACAACAATTAATCAAATGGACTATGCCATTGAGAAAAGAGGTGAATCATGTTAGAAGAATGAACCTTCACTTGAAATCCAGCAATAGAAAACTAAAGGACCAAGTCAAAGGCCTCCAAGAGCAGTTAGAATTGATCCATGAGGAGCTAGAGAAGAAGGGTTTAAAGATGACTGTAGTTGAGGAACCCATAGCTCAACTCATCATTAATGAAGAAGAAACACCTCAAGTCTCTTAAGTTGAGTTTGTTTATGTTTTGAGAGGTTAATGGCATGTTGAAAACCAAATTTATACAACTGGAAGGTACATTTTTTAAACAAAGTCAAAATTTGGAAATTACACAATTTTCCATAGTTTTGTAGCGTTTCCTAGGCTTGAAGCCTGGAAAACACTACGAAAATTTCTGTAGCTGTATTTTTTCCTTTAAAACCAATTTTTGTAGCTTTCAAGTGGGGAGAAAGGTTATGATGAAGTTTCATGTCATGATGGACACCATGCAAGAGCAAAGAAGTAGAAATTTTGAGTGAAGAAGTCACTTTTTGGACGTTACGAAAGCACACTACGAAACTGCCATGTTTTCATAGCGAATTGTCTTTGAAGGTTTCTAAGTAGTTTAAGAGTAGTTTTGGATAGATGGACACATCAAAAAAGTCAAGGGACCTTGCCAGCAATCATCCATGACTTGAATACCATGAAATAGAAACAACTCATCAGCTGAAGCATTCGTTGAAGATAAGGTCATGTTTTCTTGAAAAATAAGGTTTTTTTCCATATGTTGAGGAGGATATTTAAGATGTCAAGTAGTGACAATCTATGACATATCCCATTCGAACATTTGAAGCATTATTTTTTAGAAATGTAACTTTTTTAAGAGATAAGGTAGTTTTATGTAATAAATAGGAGTTTGAGTCCTATTAGGAAAATGCCTGTTTTAGAGTGTAGCTGTCATTTTCTCATTAAAGCACATGTTTTCCTATTATGCAAGGTGTCATAGGAATATTTCGATGAATCTAGCCAAGAGGCAGATCATCTTTGATGTAAGAAGGTCTATTAAAGGGCATATTATCGAAATTGTGAAGGGTTGGAGATTTTTTTCACTCCTGTAGCTTTATGTAATTCTGATATCAATAATACAGAGGATTTTTTCTTGACAGATCTAAGATTCTCATGGAATTTTTAATGCTTTTCTGATCTATATTTTTATGTGTACTACTTGCATTATATTTCATATTTATTACTCAGAATTCATATGTGTATGCTCTGACTTCCTTTGTTGATGAAATTGTTGTGTTGCTCTATGTTCTATATTTGATTTACCTTTGTTAAAAACTATTACTTTTCTCAGCTTCCATGTCAAGAGACCTTACCACTGAACCCACTGATTTTTTGACTCCATAAGCCCAATGGTTGCAGACCTGTACTCTTTTCAACCTACATACATCACAATCAAGTTATTTTTCAAATAGAGTTAGCCATATACTTTTATCATTATCTAATATCATAAACCCTTTTGAGAGAGCCCTCTCAGACTGAAGAGGCCAAGATTTAGTCACAAGCTAGTTTGAAAGAGTTAAACTGAGTTGTCTGATCAACAGCCAATCAAGTAAAATTTTGGTGATAACAATTTGTTGGCAAGAGAACTTTCCATTAAGGCATGCAAGTCTCAGGGTACTTTTTGAAAAGGTTTTTAAGACTCAAAAATGACTATATATATACAATTTTCTTTCAAGTAGGATTTATTTAGGAAAGGAAAATGAACATGAAAAGGAAAAAGATAATGGAGTTAATAAATATGTAAATGAGTTGATTGTTTTTATTGCTGGGTTTTAGGTTAGTGAAAGAAATGCAGAAAAATATAATGAATTTGAAGAAAAATGAGCAATGAAGGAAAATGAGAAGAGGATTTTATTGACTGATCAAGTAGAAATGCAATGGAAAATGTAAAGGGAAATGATGTGAATGTTTTATTGATTGAAGAAGCATGGGAGAAAATGGAATTTGAAAGGCTTGCAAGTGTTGGATCTAATCTGCATTAGCATGTGGTCATGCATAGATGTTTCATCTTTGTTGTTGTTCTGATCATTTTCTTGTGAAATAAATGTGGTCTCTGAGAGAAACACTGTTTCCTTATGGTTATTTTTCCTTCCTCCTGGAACCTGAAAAAAAAATTAGTACTTTTTCTGCAATGGAATGTAAGACTATCAAAAGAGAGAGGTGATCAATCTCTTTGGTGATTACATTTTAAAAAAAAATAGAGAATTGGTACTAATAAAACAAGTTCACGAAGGAAAACCAAAATAATTTATACCTGTGTCGAAACTAGTGCCTCAAGCTACCTATTGGGTCTTTTCAACAATTTCTACATTCTTTACTATTTCAAACTCTGATAATAGCTTTTGCATTGTGTAGATCACGTCGAGATATTTCCAACGATGCTTGAATCGTCGAAATTCGATGTCATTGAGAAAGTTACGCTGATTTGACATTTGGGTGAAACAATGAGGTTTCTCAGCTACAAGATTGTTGTTCAATTGTAGAATTGCATAGTTTATATAGCTAAAAATCTTGTCAATATTCTTTGGCTGAGAAATGGCATAATATTTTTCAATTTGTGATTCCATCGACTTCTGTACCGTGTGATGTATGTTTCAAGGAAAACATGGTCCAGGAAAATAAAACAAATTCCTTAACAACAGTTATCCAAGCCGTGAAGAAGTTTGTCTTGATGAAGGGCTAACCCTTGTCATAATTAAGAATTTCAATTCTTCAACTACAACCTCCCCTTAGAGACATCAAGAGGGCCAAAAACATATGAACTGTCGAATAGATGATACTTGGATTTATTCAGAGTGATATTCTTTATAGATGATCCCTATAATACTACAACCCAGAATTTTATGGATTTATCTTTAAGAGAATGAAATTTGAGGTCAGATCCTTTTAAGCAGTAATATGACACTTCCATTTATTGAATTTTTGCAACAATTTCACCGAGATATGCCAAAGAGCAAGTATCATAGTGAGTAACTTGCCAGAAAGCTATTTACACTGGAGAGCAAGTGCCATAATGCTGAGCATCAAAATCACATGGTAAAATACATCATATTGATGAGCCTGAGACTACATCAATCACTGAGCCATGGATGTCAAGAATATATGCACGGTATTAAGATCAAACATTATAACAATATCATTGTTCATCGATCTACATTGTACTTAGATGCCTGAATGAAACATCTGAAGTCCACTGGCCAATAAGTGAACAACCAAGTGAGAATGTGAAGAATTACGAACGAACCAAGATACCATTCATTTTCCAGCGACATTCCTATCATTATGGCAGATCTACCTCCTATAAATTAGGGAGATCAGATCCTTCCACCTTTCAGCGTGCCGCAATTGAAATAGTACACTGTGCATTAATTGAAAATCGCTTTTCTCACACAACCTAGCGAGTGATGCTCCAAAGAACCTAGAAATTATCTCAAATGGTTACGAAATTGAAGAAATTGCTCATGGGTTAATTAATTCACCCCATTCTGAAGAACACCCATGTTTTATTTTTCTCAAATTCCCCACAGTTGATCACAAAAAGCATTTTAAAAATGACATTTTTTAAATCTCTTACGCCTCTGGAAAATTATGTAACAAAATCAATTGATGATTGTTCTTCACCGCTTTACTGCTATAACCATTCCAATTTAATTCACAAAAATTCAATTCATAATAAATGTTAATCAAAATGAATCTACCTAAAATTCGAATGAACCAAGTGTTATGTCAATGACGTGTTTGGTCATTTATCCTTACATCAAAAAGTTTTATACAATTGCAACTCTTCCACCGCCATAAAAAAAAAAAAGGATCTATCCATCGTTTTAATCATAGTACGAATTCCTCACAAAACATTTTATTTGCAGGTTGTATTCAAGGTTGAAGCTCGAAGGAGTAGAGAAAGAAACACCAGATTTCAACTTAAATCTTTCGTTGTTTTCAAAGCCTCATCGCTCTGACATATCTGTCAAACATTTTTACACCAAGAAAACCAGATATGTCGAAAAATTCAATGACCCAATTATCATTATAATTAAGCCAAAACTTAGATGGTTTCACAGTTAATTTTTATTTGCAGATTGATGTGGATTCAACGTTGGAGCCAGAGCAAAAAGAAGCTGGATTGAAAGCTAAATTTCTTCCCTGCAATCAAAACTAAATAATCATTATGTTGATGCGTGGAATGGTGGCCCTTGGCACGGTTGTTGGCTGCCTGGATCTGCTGAAGCTGCATTGTGGTTGATCCCTGGAGCGTTGTTTTGTGAGGCCCAGCAGCGTTAGTTGGGTCTTTGGTTGCCCTTGGACTTCGGTGTGGTCGCTTATGAAAAGGGTGTATGTTATTTTGTTTTTAAGTATTGTTTTATTTTGATTTTTAGTTTCCTCTTGTTTGGTTTTATTTTGATTTTTTGTGTTTTTGTTATTTTTTTAGATTTTGTTTTTATTATTTTATTTTATTTTTTTTTAATTGTATTTTTAAATGTTTTTGTTTTTGGTTTTTTTTTTTTTTAATTAAAATTTTAAAATATTTTGTCTGGTTTTGAATTTTTTTTTTATTCATTTGTATTATTTTTTTTTAATGAAAAAAAACTAATTATCCATAATTTCTAAGAGAGTGAAAAACTAATCTAATAATTAAAAAAAAACTAAAATTGTATGAAAATAATGAAATTGCGTAAAAACGAAATTACATAAAAAAACTAAAACCAAAATTGCAAGTGATATGTAATAAATACTGAAATTGCAATGGAATTGAAACTAAGTGCCAAAATGTTGGGTGAAATAGTCATCTTTTATTTCCCACATAAATTTTCAACCAAGAAGTTCGTAAAGTGTGAAGTGCACCTGCACTTGGAATTAGTAAAATATATATAATCTAATGATTAAACTACTTTTTGTAAAGGGAAACACACTTTACATAATTGAAATCTAATCTAAGAAAACTTTGCGTAATTGAATTCTAATCTAAACACTCTTTGTGTAATTGAATTCTAATATGAACACGCTTTGCGTAATTGAAATATTAATCTATGTTTTCATAATTGAAATATCACTTGTAATGAAAACTAACTAATCTACAGTTGAAAAATAAAATAACATTTGCAATGGAAATCTAAACTATTTGCATTAATCAAAGTAAAATAAACTAATTCAACTTACAAATTTACAAAGGGATGCAAATGGTTGATGGGGGCCCTTCCATCGTCCAATACCATTCCAACTCACAAAACTCACATTCTAAAACACAATGATAGAAAAGAACCTTCTTTATTTATAAGCTCACAACTTTACATAATGGATATATACACTCCTCATCTCATTACATTCTTCACTTTACATCCCCTTCCATCCCAAGCCTTGTTTACAAAACATTCTATGATTCCTTCTTTCCTTTTTTCCTCCTTTTGTTGATAAGAGAAATTAATCCTATTTATAAAAGCTTTGAGAAACAAACTCAATAATGGAAGTCCATTATTTTCTACATAGATCTACAAGTGTCTCAACCAATAATACATATCACCTTATCTTGCATGATCTTCTCCATGTGGCATATCTTCAAATATTCATGAGGGAATTCGAATTTAATCATGGGAGGCCACATAAGGGTGTCTTAGAAGCTTCCAATGAACCTACACATGTCACAAAACTCATCCCACTTTTAAGGTATAATAATATGCATATAATTTCCTAACTTTTGATCACAAATTCACTTAAAAACACTAGAAATTAATAATGTTTGGAAAACACAAGGGTAACCCAAATGATGATGAAGGTGAGATGAATGAAGTGACATGGTGGTGAAATGGAGGTGATATAATGGACATTATGGTGAAAGTGGATGTCCTTTTAAGGACAATTTTGAGACCCAATACTACTTTTAGCTGAAAATTAGCCTTTCTGGCCTGTGTGGGCTCTCTCAAGGTTATAGATGATATTGTGTAAATGAAGCTCATGGCTAAATCTAAAATTTTGTTTGAAATGTGTTTTTGTGCAGTTGAAAGATGTAGACAAATTACTACCATTGGGTGTATGGAGTCAGTATAAACAACTCAATGACATGTGAAACTCCTCCAATGGAAGCGGAGGCATATATATATTCTAATGAAAACATAACATTTACAACAGACTACAAAGAGATAAAACAAACATCTGCTATTTTTAGGACATAGAAACCTAATAGGAATTTAAAACTCTTTATTACATTAATTTTTTTTAAAAGATGCATATTTACATCAAAAAGGTCATGTGCATGAGGTGGCACTGACCATGACTAGACCATAAATACTCCCACCAAGTCAGGAGACATGTCTTCCGAAATTTAAGGAGTTGGTGTCATAATTTTTGATTTGGCTTCCATGATGAGCTGACAACTTGAAAATATTTGTTGAGGAGTATGTCTTCATCCAAACATTCAACTAATGACTTCTAACCTTTCCAGGTGGCTGAATTTTCCCAAAAAGACAATCAAAACTTGAAAAAGCTCCAAAATCCTCTTCGCTGCAGAAATAGTGGAATTTTAGGCAAGTCTGTAGTGAGAGTTCGTAGCTCCTTTAACTTTGACCATCTTTGCAAACTATTTTCTCTCTTTGCTGATTTTAGGATGTCTAGTGAGTCAAAATAATCAAACACATCCCTTTACCTACCTTCTTCATGACAAAACTTGTGATATATAACCAAAAATAATCTACAGTGAGTTCGTAGAGTTTTTTGGGCTTTAAGCCTGAGACAGGCTACAAACATGCCTAATTGACAACAAACTTGAAAAATATGGTTTTATTCTTCAAAATTTTCCCATGGCTCTCTAAGTGATGAACTAAAATGATGCAAAAAATATTTAAAAGGTATTTTACCCCCTTTTCAAATAATAGAAGCTTCACCCTTGGTAGCAGTGGCTTCAGTCTCCACATGTTCATCTATGAGTATTATCTTTAAGCCCTTTTTCTTGAGTTTTGATTGTATCATTTCCATATATGCCTCCAACTCTTTCAGTTGACATTTAAGCTTCTTTCTCTTTGCCTGCAACCAAATGTTTCTTTTCCTTGTATGTTTCATCACTCTCCATAGAGGAAGGGTTCTCTTCAGCAATTTCTTAGCATTGTTTAAGACTTCATCATAATGATTAATTTTCTCATTCACTTTTTATTTGAACTCCAACACCATTCTTCTTTCTGTTCATTAGCCACCAATAAAATTTGTCATATCAAAGGGTGGCTAAAACATTTTTGGAGCCTTCAAGGTACGAGTTTTATTGCAAAAAAGTATTATCTCTTGAAGACTCATGAAGACATCTTGCCCTTGGTTCAATCTTCACTGTTGTTTCCTTTTCCAACTCAGAAATTCTGTTGTTATTCCATGAAGATAAGACTACTGCAAAACACCATTTTTCCCTTCCCTCCACCTCGAAATTAACCTTTATTTTACCTCCTCTTTTCCTCATAAACTTCCTCTATTTTCCCTTTTTTTCCTTGTCCCCCTTCATAAAATCCATATTGCAGAGTTTAAAACTCCTTTTTAAACCCTATCGAAACCCCCAAATCCACCAAAAAACTTTGAAAATTTCATAAAAAGCACACCTTTTGTATTACAGGTTTAATCCCCCTTGGGATAAAATCCTAAACCACTTCCCCACATATACCCATGCCCTAGAACCAGGCGCTAATCCCTTTCAGCGCTTATCGCATCAGAGAAAACAGAGCGCGCAAGTTTATTTTTCATGGTTAAGCCTTCCAATGCGATTAAGCCCTTTATACATAACCCCCGATCATATTATCGCTCCATATAACCCTTGTGCCCGCAATTGGGTGCTAAAACATTGTAATAATCCATGCCCGATTGATATTTTTCGTTGTAAAGTCCATAAACCTACTTTTTCCTAAGTTTGGTCTGAACCCGCCCAAACAATGTTTTTAAATGTAAAATGGGTAGATTGAAAAGCCCGCATCAAGAGTTCTAATGCGATTTAAGCCCCATTGTATAAACCCCGCTCTCCGCTTCACTCCATATGACTTATGCCCGGGACCAAGAGTTTAAGTCCTGAAGCGTTGATCGCATCGCAAAAATCCAAATGGGTAGATTGAAAGACCAAGCCCGACCTCCGATTGTGATTGGCCCTCATACATAAGCCCTGGGCCTTTTACCTTCCATATAATTAAAGGCCCCGCAATCGGGTGCCAGACCATATCATATGTATATCTCGCGCCCAAAGCCAAAAATTTGTATTATATTAAATTTTGTGGTTTTTCGTATGTTTTAAAAGGTTTTCGCCAGTTCTATACTTACGATAATCTCCGCCGTTGATCTTGAGCTAATCAAACAGCCCGCGCTACATCACATTGCAAGTTTTTATCGGACGCATTCTATTCCTCTCCCCGATTAGCATTCCTTGATGAATCTTCCACAATTGGATCTATCCCCCACATCCCAGATCTAACGGCCCATATTTGCTCCTATTATTAGTCTTTCCCCCACCTTTTAAACCCTCTGATTTATTTCCCACCGTCGATCTGATCTGCAGATCGACGGTCAGCGCTAAATCGCATCGGCACTGTGCAAGTTCTTCACCCCACCGATCGCCAAGTCTCGATTGCATCTGGGCCGTCCACGTGTCCAGATCGGGCAGTCCAAATCGCATCTCCCAACTTTGGTTAAAAATATGCAGCCCTGCTTATAATGTCTTTCGACCAATCCTAGCCGTTGATCTCTGCAGATCATCGGTCCTACTTCAACCTTTCTCCGCCTGTATATTTTTCATTTTGAAACCCAGATTTAATCTCCACCATCGATCCCCTGATTGGATGGACCATAATAAATCTACCCTCCCCACTATCTACCCACACATCTATTCCATATTGCGCTCGTTATCCACCGTCAGAACTGAGGCCCCAGATCTAACGGCCCACATTTCATATCGCGTAGCTTTTAGCATGAAGGTTATTTTCCCAAGGTCTGTGCGATATTGGTGGTTTTGAAAAGCCACGTGTCAAGCAGGAATGCATATCGCATTCAAAAAGGAAAAACCGCCTCCCTGCCTTTTTCTCACGCGAAAATAGTGGTTTTACATCCCGAAACCACCTTCTCTATTTCTATTGTGTTTTATCGCATGCGCCTTCCACCGTTGATCTCTATAGATCAACGGCCCAGATTTAATCTAACCTCACACTATCGCCCTCCACCTCTTCCAAAGGGTTTTTAACGTAGATCTCCACCATTGATCTTGTTGGGAGGATCTAATCCAACGAACCATGATCATCCCGAAGCCCCAACTCTATTTTTACCATATTTCCTCCCAAACAAAGGTTTTAACCCATTTCTTCACATTTCTTCTATTTTCCAAACAATGTGGCTACTTCACACTATTAAATCACAACCAATCTCGACTGTCGATCTCTGCGCGATCAACGATTCTGACTTATTTCTTCCTCTGCTCTTCCTATAACCTCCGCAAACAGATCTACACCGTTGGATGATGCCATCCAATGGCCACGCTCCTCCCCTCAGCCTCCAAAGTAGTTAAACCCAATAACGCAGGATTTCTTAATTTGTTTTGTATTTTGCAGGTGTTTAATGGTTTTTCCATTATATTAAAGAAAAGCTAAAGGCCGGGGATGAAGATTCCCGTGCCTTTGATTCATAAAAGGAAACCATTCGCCAGGTTCAAACTCCATGTCTTGTCAATGCTTCATGGGCATTGATGTCCTATGAGCCCTGTGCAGCACTGCACATCAACAAGACACAAAGAATTGAATAAAGCAAAAGAGTATCAGTGTTAAAGAACAAAACACAGCAGAACAGAGGATTGAAGACAGTTTGGGGATTACGGCTAAGATTGATTATCAAAAGCCTAATCATCCAAATTAAAACACAATTAAATAAAATCAAAATATCTTCAGACAGAAAGGCCTCCACCACCACAACAGAGGCCAATTGATTCCTCTTAGCTACCAAAAAGCCACCTATTGCCTCAAGGCATTCAAACAGAGACCGAAGTTATTGATCAGAAAGAAGATATTTTCCTCAACGCAGTCGAATAGTTAATTCTGCCAAAGGAACTTAATGCAAAAAATATTAGCAGAGTTATTGCATCTTGAAATAGAGCCTTCAAGTCAACAAAAGCTCCCACCGAGCTTAAAATCTTAAATGTAAAAAAATTAATACAGACACATATCTGTAAACTTCTCTATCAAGCCCCTCAAAAACCGAGAAGTCTTAAAGACTGTATTAATTGACCCAAGAGATATTTTATCAGATCACACCTCCTCATTCCTTCTATAAATACTTCTGTAGAAGATGAGAAAAGGTTGGTTGCAAAAATTTGAAATATACTTGAGCTCGAAACTTCTGATTGTAAATAGTGTTCAAAGGCTCTTGAAGCTCTGCTTGTGATAGAATAGTTAGGCTGAGAAGTGAAGATGATTTCTAACCTGAAACACTAGACTTATAGTTGTAACTAGTTTGAAGCATCAATACAAGCTGATTTATGGGATCTTGGTCTATGTCGACGGTGATGTTTTTCTTCTTGTAAATCGTTATTTTATTTATGTTTTCACTTTGTTCATCTTCTCTGATAAAGAACAAAAATCATAGAGTTAGGATTTACTGTATATCAGTACCCTTCTCTGACTGATAAGCTTTATCTGAATGTTTTCTTCCAATTTGTGTTATTTAGGAATGATTTAATTCAGTTTGAGCAGTTAGGAATGATGGCGTTCCCTCATCCTACTGTCTTAGCTAATTGTTATTATTGAAAGTTATTTTCATTTTATGTTAAGTAGAGATGAACTACGGAAGATATGGTGAGCCCTGGTCCTAGTTTTATCCCCAAAGACTATCTGAAATTTTCCCTAAGAGTGTGTTGAAAGTTGGCTAGTTTCAAAGTACTTACCAGATATTAGACCATTCTTTGTTATCATTTGTGTTCCCCTTGTGTTTTAAATGTTTTTCTATTGAAAGTGTATCAAAGGCTGGCTAGTTTTGAAGTACTTACCAGATCCTAGGTTGATTTTATGTTTTTCTTAAGTGTATGTCAAAAGTTGGCTAGTTTCAAAGTACTTACTAGATCTTGGGCTGCTCTTTGTTCTTCATTTGTTTAATTCCCCTTCTTGTTGTATCATTTCATTCCATAAAATCAAATTTAAAGAGATCCTTAGACATAGATGACTTGCCCCATGGACCACTCCTGAACCTGGTTGTTTCAATTAAATCCTATTATGACTCCATAACCCAATGGACTAAAACCAGCATTGCATCCATCATTTTAGCCAAAGCTCGTTCTATTTGCTTGCAACTTCTCACCTTTGAAACTCTTTCCATTTAGAACTTTCCACTCAAGCCATAATCATGCTCAACCATCCAAAACAAGCAAAAACCTCCGGAATTCATAACTAGCCTAACATCATTACCCAAAATCTCAAAGATAAATCCATCTTTACACTTATTGGAGAGATCCCTCTACGGATTCAGGAGGGCTAGATCCTAGAATCCCAAAGTGGTTGAAACGGTGTTGTCCCTACTGCCAAACTTTGCCAATCTTGCTAATTACAGGGAGCTAACACTATCTTAGCCTCTTCCAACTCCAACTCTATTTCAACAACTTCCTCCATAGCTTCCCTCAGTTGCTCCTTTAAAAGCTGCACTTCAGATTTTTCAATGACCCTCTCCTTGCCTTTCCTCTACTTAATTATTTATTCCTTTGTTGGGGATAGGTCAATGATGTCTTCTGCCATAGGTTGTTTACATTTTTATATCACTTCATTATTTTTTTCAGCCTTGATACCTTGGAAAGTTGCAATGTAGTGAGAGGTTTTCTTGGTTTGAAAACAAAACCTGCATCTTCACCTGAGAAGTAAATTTTTTTGGCAGTGACACCCTTATTTTTCTTCTTATCTCCTTTGACATCCACGGCTTTGACCATGGGAGTTTCTTCTATATCTATCGCTTGTAGAATGTCCTCAAGATTACAATTTCCCACTGTTTGGCTCCTAATTATTCTTCTATGACTCGTTTTGATGGGTTTTGGCTTGCTACTTATAGGTGTGGGCTGAGGTATGTCCATTTCCTGTTCATGTTCTATTTAAATCTCCATGGGCTCTACAATGGGCTACATTTCCTCTTCTTGTCCACCCTTTGCTTCAGCTATAGGTTCACCATTCTTACTTGAAGGGCTAGCATTTGATTTAGGTGTTTTATTGGGAGTTAATGCATCCACCTCATAACCACTAAAAATAAATAAATGTGGCCTAGTCTCTATTTAAATTTTTCAACTCTTCCAAAACTAGTATCTTGATTAATCCATGATGAAAGATTTAAGTTTCACCACCCTCAGGCGTAGCTTGGACTTTATCTGACATTTTTCCTAGGCTTTTGAATAAGAAAATTGGAAGGTCCAAAGTTTGTTTACCAGTGAAACATAACAAGAGTCTGAAGTGATACTGATAAATCATATGAAACCTCCCTTCACATATGAAATACTTTTGAATTACCAGCAGGAGTTTGGAGTAATTTTCTTTAAGGAAGCTTCCTGGGATCCCTGATGTCATGTCCACTCCAATGTGTTCAGAATTAAGGAATTCATCACAGTTCTGCAATTTGAATTTGGTGGCTTTAAACCACTCTTCCCTCGTCCTTCAAATCTATGTAGCTTGGGAAATAGTTTCAGGAGAAACCATGAAACTTATCACACCCACCTTTGATGCAGTGCCAACAAAATTCACTGCAAAGTCCTTATAAAATTGGGCATGATAACCTTGCAAATTGTGGCAAAACCTCATGAAACCAACATTGATGAAGGCTACTACAAAACTTGGATCTTCATTAACCAATTTTAAATCCATTGGCTCATACTTGACAACTGAACCCCCTGTTTTTGTCTTTTTATGCATGGCCATCCCTCTTAACACATCATTGGCCTCCTTGGTAGTATGACACCTGCAAAGAATAATTTCACATAGCAAGGAGCTTGCAGACAAGTTTGGACCTTTCTAAAGATGATAACAATAGCTATACTCAGAGGAAAAAGGTAAAGGTGATAGACAATAGCTCACAAGGATAAATTTAAAAAAGGTAAGTTTCGAATGTGAGAGGGATGAAGACAAATATGGGAGGTTAAAAATAATGATGGGGTGACAAATGATAATCACGCATGTTCCATGACTCCAAATAACTAATCACGTGACCTCAGACTAACCTCTAACCACTTGACACTTGACACCTCACCCATTTCCTTACCGGCGCAAAAAAACATGAGTTCGTAGCATTTTCCTGTTATAAGTTTGGCAATTTCGCTATAGACTGGCCAGGTGATTTTGTAGCGAAAACAACCTATTTTCCATAGATTTTTCTACGGAATTAGGAAAAAGAAGACAGGTGGCTAAAACCAGATTTTGAACCAATGCATGTAGATTTTTGATGGATTTTTATTGATATGACCATTATGACATGACATGTGGGACTCTAAAAACTTAGGATTATGACCAAATCACAAAATTTTATCTATTTCAAAAATTAATTTACCAACACAATAAAACCTATACCAAATGACATTCCTAACCAAAATGAAATTTTATTAGTGATAACAGTGCTCCACTGGGGATGGTGTGCCCCTGTGGTACAACAAATAACCTGTAGTTCCAATGCCTTTCTTGAAAAACTGAAATTGATGAAATTGATGAAGACTTCACCAAGCTCTAATGGCCTTCTCCTCAAGCTCAAGCTTGATGATGAACTCATTTTTATTTGCAAAACATCATAACATAAAATGAAATATGTACAATGGAATGTGATTCAACAAAACAAATTAGGAGGAGTAGTGTTTTAGAAACTTGCCATTAATAGGTCCTCCTCCACACAGCTATCCATCTATCTCCTGAAGTAGAAATTTGTTGTTTCCATAGTATGCAACTATCACAAATGGCCCCTTCCAGATGTTCTCAAACTTTCCATGCTTCCCATTTTCTTCAGTTTTGGCTTCCAATTTCAGAACTACATCTTGAATCTTGAAATTTGTTTCTTTATTATTTATGCCAAAAGTCTTCCTTACTCTGTTTTGTGATTGTTGATGATTATCATACACTTCTTCTCTTTTCTCCTACAGAGCTATGAGTTGGTTTATCATCCTTTGGATGGTATTCGGTTCTTCTTCAAGCCCTTGTAGAAATTTCATTACAAGAACCCCCAAAGAAGTTGAGAAAATTGCTTCAAATCCATGTACTAGTTAATAAGTGGATGTTCCTATGGATCTCTTAGTACAAACTCTATCAACCGACAAAGAAAAAATTAACTTCAAATTCCGTGATATTTTATTTTCTAGTAGAAATTTCTTGATGATCCTGTCTATGCTTTTATTTGATGATTCAGTCAAGCCATTACCTTGAGGGTAATAGGTTGTGGAATGACCAAGAGTGATATGATATTGATGACAAAAACTAATAAAAGTTTTGGAATTGAAATATTTTTCATTATCAGCAATAATATTCAGAGGATAGCCAAACCTGGACAAAATTTTGTTCTCTAGAAATTGAATGATGATTGAGTCAGTAGTCTGGCTTGTAGGGACTGCTTCAATCCACTTGGTGAAATAATCAATGACTGTCAAAATCCATCGATGTTGTCCTAAGGATGCAGGGTGTATGTCACCAAATAAATCTAATCCCCATTTCCAGAAAGGATCTTCAACATATATTGGTTTCAGTGGTAAGGGATTCAACTTCTTCTTTCCATCAAAAATTTTCCATTCATGGAATGCAGCAATCTTCTTGTAGATTATCTAAACATGGAAGGCCAATAATATCCCACTTTGAGTGTTTTATTTGATGTGAACTTTCAATAATTGTGTCCCCCACAATCTCCCTTATTAAACTCTTCAATGACCTTTTCAACGTATTCTTCCAAGAAGCAATTCAAAATAATACCAACGGTGTCCCTCCAATACAAGTTTTTGTTCAAAATGCTATATCTCAAAGATTTCGGCTTCGCAAACCTTGAATTGGATTTAGTCAATTGAGGAGGGGCTTTATGATGATGTAGAACAAAAATCACATATCTTTACCATTCAAACAAAGTGAATTTTTTTTCAAAAGGAACCAATTCTTCTTTCTCAACCACTTCTGAAATTTCTGCAATGATATTCATGTCTAGGCACTCAAAACTTGACCGTGCCATCAGTTTTTCTAGCTCTTTACCCTTCACCAACTTGGTAGGATTAATTTCTATATCATATTCCAATAAATTGGTGATCCACTTACCTCATTTTACATTAGTATTAGCATGGGTTGGAATGTATTTCACCACAATATTAGGCACAAATGCTATAATAAGAGAATGCAAAATGTAAATTCTGAAATATTTAAGAGCTTTACTAAAGCATATGTATGTTTCTCCATGATATTATACTTCAATTTAGAGTTTGCAAGAGTCCTATTGAAAAAATAAATAGGATTCTCACCACCTTGCTACCTTTTCTACAATAACACTACAATTGTGTGTTCAGAGGCGAAGGTAAAAACTAGAAAATCGCTTGAAAAGTCAGGAATTATGAGAATTGGGGCTTGAATGAGGGAATTATTTGTGTATTCAAATGATTGATTTTACTCTAATGTCCATTTAACATCAGACTCCTTCCTTAACATCTTAGTAATGTGTTTGAAAATCTCAACAAAATTAGGAAAAATCGTCTAACAAAATTTACCTTTCCAAGAAAGGATTGAATCTCTTTCCTATTCTTTGGCAGGTATATTTTCTGAATGGAACTGACCCTATTTGGATAAATTCTTATTCCTTCCTTTGATATAAAGTGTCATAAAAATTTCCCAGTAGTCAAAGCAAAGACACTTTTAGTAGGATTGAGATATATACCAAATTTTCTGCATTTCTGTAGAATTTTCTCCAAGTGTCTAAGGTGTTCTTCCTCCTTCTTTGAAAATACAATGATTTCATCCAAGTAAACCACCACTTATTTACCCTTCTCTTATAAAATTCAATATCCATCACCCTTTGGAAAGTCTCCCCTACATTCATGAGACCAAAATGCATTTTAGCATACAAAAATGTCCCCCATGGCATAGTAAAAGCAATTTTCTCTTGGTCCTCTGAATGTACTAATATTTGGTTGTAACCTAAGAAACCATCAAGCATGGACATTCTTTGGGATCCAACAATATTTTTCAGAATTTGATCCATCTCGAGAAGAGTGTAATTTTATTTGAGAGATGATTTATGTAAATTTCTGAAATCAATACAAATTCTGATCTCACCATTCTTCTTCCTTACAGTTACCAAATTAGCAAGCCACCTTGAAAACATCAAAGGAATAATATTTTTTGCATCAAATAATTTCTTAATCTCTTTCTAAATCAGTGGAATGAGCAAAGGATTAATTCTTCTCAACTTCTACTTGAAAGAATTTTCATTTTCTTTGATGGGGATAGTATGTTGAATAATACTGGGATCATACCTTTTCAGGTCAGCATATCTCCATGAAAAAACATCAATATACTTCTTCATCATATCCACATACATTTGCCTCATTTCTAAAGAAATAAATTGAGACAAATTAACCATGTTAGGAATTTCTGTAGTACCAAGGTTGCAAGTTTCCACCTCTTCATCATGAGCCTTCATCTTGGGAGACTTGAAAACATCATTATGATCAAAAAATTTCTCAAGGCCCGAATAAGGCCTTTGGGAATACAATTATTTTTTCAGCTATAGGACTTCCGGATTGACTTTAGTTTCAGCAAACATATTCTTCTGATCTACTTGAATGTTCTCAAACTCTTCTTTCAGGTCAAGGAAATTTTAGACCTGCTGATCACTATCAAACACTTGCCAATGAATGATGTTATCAGGAATATCTGGTCTATGCCTGACCTCAACCTCATATCTCTCACTGGAATGAGTAGGAATGACAAAAAAACTAGTAGAGACAACCAAATAATCAACAATTTAATTTTGGTCTCTAGTTTTGACAATGAAACTATATTCTTTAAAATTTTCAAGCATTTCAAGGATAAAATTTCTATAAGCCCTCATCCTGACATCTTTGGTTTGATAAGACCTTTCTACTTTCTTGATCACTAATTCAGAATCACCACAAACTGATATTTTCTTAGCACCTAAAATCTTCAAAGCTTCTAGACCCAAAAATAATGAATCATATTCTTCCATGTTGTTTGTACAATCAAAGTTTAGTTTGTAAGATAAAAATTTACTTTCATCATTAGGAGTGATAATCCATATCCCTGCTCCAGCTCCCTCTCTTCCAGTAGTTCCATAAAAATGTAAATGCCACTAACCTTATGCATTTCCTCCATACTTTTCTAATTTATTGCTTGCTGATTTTCTGTCTTTTTCTTATTTTCCACCTCATCAGTGAGTTCATTAAACAAAATTAAAGATCCCAGTTCAGTTTATAGTGCATAAATAGGAAAAAAAAATTGTTTTTCTTTACTACTTACCATGTAAGCTATCCTACTTTCTCTGTACAACCTCCTTTTCTCACCAAATACTAGAATTGTGACATAACTCATATCCATATTCATAATTCCTTTAATTTTGGCTACCCATGATCTAGATAAAAGCATACCAAAATTCGGAGGAATGTCAGCTAATACTATGTCCATCACCATTGTCATAGCAGACACTTGAGTTGTGCCAACAACCACATATTTAATGAGACCAATGCACTGAAATCTCTTGGACTCAAATAAAATAAATCTTTATAAGGTCTAGTAATGTCTAAACCCATTCTTTCCTTGATCACCTTAGGCATAAAATTGTGAGAAGCTCTTAAGTCTAACATGGCATTATGTAAAGTCATGTCATGAATGTTCAGACTTGCATAAAAATTTGTAACTTCCTCATTATGTTCATCTTCTACCCTTGATCCTAGGAAAATGGTAGGATGGTCTTCTTGCAGATTTAGGATGCTTGAAGGTCTGGCTGAGTGTTTAGCATCTTGAAAATTTGAATTCTATACTCAGTGACCTTAATGATTTCACCAAAGGGAACTAGAATTTTTATTTTGGAAATTTCATTCTCTAAATTGAAAGTAGATGATTTTTTTTCAATTTCTTTTCCATGAGGTGGTGGTGGTGTGTCTTTCTTTGGTTCAGCTGGTTTAGGAGCATCTTTCTTTGGCTAAGATTTATTGGTTGTAATGGGAACATTTCTATTCCTCAAATTATATTGTTTCTTCATTTCAAAGATAGCATGTTGGTAACCCTTTAAGTAATCATATTGTCCCTCATTTCTCCCCATATCATGAATAGAATCATCATGTTCTTATTTAGTTAGAAACATTCCTGACACATATTCATCTAAAAAATGAATAATATCTTCTTGGAATTGATGTTGTGTTTCCTCTTCATCTAATATATTTTGCTGAAAAGGAGGTCTTACTTATGGATCAGGCTGGTTTCTATTGTCTCTCAATCTTTGATGATTTTGAGGCCTCCTAAATTGAGGATTTCTAATATGTGTCTCTTGTTGTGCAGGAGGTAAAGGAGTGGCACCAAGAGCAAGCCTATCCATAAGCTTCTCCATGGTCTTCATCATGGTGTCAAACTTCACCTCTGAGGATGAAGAAGGCTTCTCTTCTTCTATTAATTTAGTTTTACCCATCTTAGACCTCTTGGATACAACCATGTTCAGCTCAACCTTTATTGCATCATTTTTCATGTCAGCTAAAGAAGAATATTCTTTTTCCCTTAGCGAGATGGAAAACTCATAGTCAAAAGCTTCAGCATAGTGTAATTGAGCAACTCCTGGGGGAGGTTTGATATGAGTAAGTATGGAATTGTAAACCTTGTTAAACCTTTTAAAAAATTCTTGGATTGATTCATCTATGGCTCTTTTCAAATTGTTATCCTCGGTTAAAGCTTGAACAAGGTTCACTTTACTCCTCCACTTTGTCAAAAAACTATCTTCCAACTCGTCCAAATTCTGTAAACTAGCTGGGGATAAAGCTTTAAACTATTTTATTATCTCACTTGTGAAACTTTGAGAAAGCAACCTCATTTTCACATCCTCATCATCTACCTCCTCTCGGTCAATGAAGTCAAAAATTGGTCAACATGTTGCTCAACTGATATTTATTCTTCACTCCCAAAGGTTTTAATCCTAGTATAATATCCATCTGGAAGGTCATGAAGAACAGCAGGAAGGACAAGAGGAGCATATCTTGTAGGTCCTGTAGGAGGAGGAACTCCATCCATAATGACAGAGATTGTGGTACTTGGAAAAGCAATGGATGAACACAAATTCTAACTTTGGGGAAAAAAAGTGAATGAGGGGGAAAAGTTATGAGATTGTTAGGTCCCTATATTACTAGTGTAGTCCCTTATTGTTGTTATTTTAGCCCCCTTATTGTTATTGTTATACCCCTGTAACCCCCATATTGTTATTATTTTTTCCTTACATTATTATTGTTAGGTCGGCTATGATTATATTGTGACCCCATGGACTCCTATATATAGAAAGAATGTTTTTTCATTTGTATTGTCCAAGAATTGTTCATTTATGTAATGTAAAGGAGGTTGACCCCTCGAAGTGGCTTATTTCTAAGGCATTGATCTCTCTTTTCTTCTATTTTTGGAGTTGGTTTCATAACGTTTGGTATCAGAGATTTGGATTCTAGCGTTTTTCTACTCCAAATAGGTCATTGTGGAATTTTTGATATAACTTTTCTTCTATGAAGGTTTAGAAGCTGAAATATTTACCATGAGAAGCCCAAATCCTGAGGAACGTTATGTAACAATTTCAGATCTTGGTTCACAACATTTTAGGATATATGATATGTGGAAGTTATGGTTTTTTCAGGCTCCCAAATTTTATCTAAAAGAGTTGACCTTTGGAAAATCGTCATAACTATCTATTTCAACATCGAATGGGAATTCTATAAAATGTGGCCGAAATTGCACAAAATTTGGTTTCCTTTGTATCAATTTTAGAGTTGAAGGAGGAACCAGTGACACGTGGCACACCCTAAAAGTTAGATCTACTGAATAAGTCGATAATTAGGTCATTGTGGGAGGTTGGGCATAACTTTTCCTTGAAGCATCCAAATTAGGTTAGACCTGTGGCATTCAAAAGAAGATTTAGAGGGATGCTACAAGAACGGATTTCAGATATTGAATATCCAAAATAACATAGATAATTTAGTTTCAATATCGAGCTCCTCAAAACAAGAAAAAGGTGTGTATTTTGTTTTCAAATTGCATAAGTCTTGTTTGAAAAATCAGTTTGAAGTGATTCCAAGAGAATATTGAAGCATATATATCAATATTGAGTTCTAAAATTCCCCCTAAAAAGAATTAAACTCCCATTAAGCCCTCATAATACTCTACTTGACTCATGAAGATGAATAAGTGAAACATGATATATCAAAATTACAAGAACAAGTGCACCAAATTTTTCTCTAAGAAAGAGCAACAAAAAATGAAATGGAAGTTTTGAAGAAAGGCATGGAAGCTAAGATGGATGGTTTGAAGAAGGGCATGGAAGAAAATATGGATGTTTTGAAGAAAGGCATGGAAGCTAAGATGGATGGTTTGAAGAATGGAATGGAACAAATGGAAGCTAAGATCGATGGAATAGAAGAAAAAATGAAAGACAACATGGAAGACATGATGAATGATCTAAAAGCATACATGGAATTTTTTACAAAGTTTATGCAAGAAATGATTCCTAATGGTGAAAAGATAGTAAAGGAAACTCATGATGAGAACAAAACAAATGATAATTGTGATTTCATAAACTCTAATGTTGGATTGAAGACCCACCATATTCCAAATATAGATATGAAGAAGTTTGATGGCAAGGATCCCGTAACATGGATACTACAGATGGAGCAATATTTTTATCTCAATAATGTTAAAAACACACAAAAGGTACGCATTGAAACTTTATATTTAGAAGACAATACATTTGTATGATATCGATGGCTTTGCTCCTATAAAAAAATTGTGACTTGGTCAATTTTTACGGAGGAAATGACAGCACATTATGAGGATACAAAGAGAAACATCTTATTATCCAATTGATAAATCTAAAACAAAAGGGTTCAGTGGTGGAGCACATTGAGGACTTCCAAAAATTGAATATAAGGGTAAATGATATTCCAGAGGAACACAGGATTGATGTCTTCATAGGGACTTTAAAGGATAACATCCAACATGAGGTTCACCTTTTGGAACCTGATTCATTGGAGAAGGCATTCATGTTGGCAAGAAAAATTGAATGTAAAATTATGCTGACAAGGAATCTGACCACTCACATATATAAAGATGGAAGTGTTACTACTCCTAGACTTCCACAACCTACAAGGTTGAAACCACAACAATTGGAAGAAAAAAAAGCAAAAGGGATTTTCTAAATTTGTGAAAGAAAATGCACTAAAGGTCATAAGTGTGTTGAGAAGAAATTTGTGAAGAGGAGGAAGAAAATGAAGAAACTTCAAAAGAAGAGGATATACACCAGGAATCAACCCTAGAGAAATAAGAAACAATTCCAACCATATCGTGTAATTCATTGGTAGGAATTACCACTCCTCAAACTCTCAAGATAGAAGGAAATATCAAGAAGAAAAAGGTAATAGTGTTGATTGATCCGGGTAGTACCCATAATTTTATTCATTGTATGGTAGCCAAGGAATTAAATTGATTCCTAAACCCAACACTAGAATTTCAAGTGATGGTTTCAAATGGAGGAACTTTAAATTCCTTCGGAAAATGCCATAATATCAAGTTAACCATGGGGGAATATGTATTGAATATTCCAATGATTTCCATTCCAATGGGAGGTGTTGATGTTGTACTAGGAGTACAATGGTTACAATCTTTGGGGACGGTAGATTTTAATTTTCAAGAAATTTTCTTGAAATTTTTTTCATAAGGAAAGGAAGTTGAATTACGGGGTATCGCAGGGAAGCCAAGAAATATAATAAGCTCTAACGCCATGATAAAGCTTCTGGAGAAAGAACAACGGGGCGTAATTGCACAATTATGCTCACTAGAAGTTCCAACATCAAAATCATCTATTTTTCAAAATCTCCAAAAAGTCTTGGACAATCATTCCAATGTGTTTTAAACTCCCAAAGGACTCCCACCTGTTCATGATCATGACCATGACATTCATTTGATTCTGGGAAGTATTCCTCCAAACATCAAGCCTTACAGATATCCTTATGTGCAAAAGAGAAAAGTTGAATGTATGATTGCAAAAATGTTAAAAGCTAGTATAATTCAACATAGTCAAAGTTATTTCTCTGCTCCAGTGGTGTTGTTGCACAAGAAGGATAGATCATGGCACATGTGTTTGGATTATAGGGAGCTCAATACGATCACTGTTAAATATAAATTTCCCATTCCTATGATTTATGAATTATTGGATGAATTACATGGAGAAATTTATTTTACAAAGTTGGACCTTTGTTCAGTATATCATCAAATTAGAATGAAGGCCAAAGATATTATGAAAACAACATTTCGAACTCATGAGGGTCATCATGAATTTTTGGTCATGCATTTTGGCCTTACCAATGCACCTTCTCCATTTCAAGGGTTGATGAATTCCATTTTCAAACCCTTCCTTAGAAAATTTGTGTTAGTATTTTTTGATGATATAATAATCTACAACAGGTCTTGGAAAGATCATGTTCAACATGTTGACAAGGTGCTCAAACTATTGGAAGAGAAACAATTATATGCAAAAACCTCCAAATGTTTCTTTGGATTACAAGAGGTGGAATATTTGGGTCATATTGTATCTCACGAGGGTGCTAAGGTAGACCCTAAAAAAATTAAGTCCATTAAGGAATGGAAAGTCCCCACAACCATAAAGAAGTTGCGAGGATTTCTTGGGTTAACAGGGTTTTATCAGAAGTTGTTAAGAATTATGGGAGAATGGCAGCACCTTTAACAACATTATTGAAGAAATTTGCATTTTAATGGACTCCTGAAGAAACTAATGCCTTTGAGCATATTAAAGAGTAAATGTGCCTAGCACCAGTCTTACCTATGCCAGACTCCACGAAAACATTTATTGTGGAATGTGATGCCTGAGGAAATGGAATTGGTGTGGTTTTAATGCAAGAAGGAAGACCCATTTCTTTTGAAAGTCATCCAATCGAAGGAAAGCATTTATAGAAATATATTTATGAGAAAGAAATTTTGGCAATACTACATACACTAAAGAAATGGCGACCTTACCTAATGGGAAGACACTTCAAGGTAAAAATTGATCATGACAGTCTTAAATACTTTTTGGAACAAAGACTATATTTAGAAGAGCAACAAAAATGGGTCACAAATATGTTGGGTTATGACTTTGAAATAATCTACAAAAAAGGGAAGCTAAACGTTGATGTAGATGCAATCTCAAGTAAGGATGAAGAGGTGGACGCATTGCTATGTGCCATTTCTATTATCCAACCAGATTGGATAACCGAAGCAAGGGATGAATGGAAGAAGGACGAAGAAGTGTGGACACTCATTCAAAAGTTATAGCAAGATCCTAGTACATCTAATACATTAAGTTGGAAAAATAATTACTTATGGTACAAATATCACTTATATATTTGTAAGAATTCCAAACTAAAACAAAAGATTCTTTTGGAATTGCACACATCTCCCTTAGGAGGACACATGATTTTTAAAAACTTACCACAGGGTGAAGAAATAATTTTTTGGGGATGGCCTTAAATATGATATTCAAAAGTTTGTGGCAGAATGTTTGGTTTTCCAGCAAAATAAAGTTGAGACAATTAAGACCCCCAGTCTTCTAAAACCTTTATCCATTTGAAGTTAACGTTGGGAGGAGATTTCAATAGATTTTATCACATGTTTACCTAAGTCCAAAGGAAAGAGTTTCATCATGGTGGTAGTTGATATACTTACCAAGTATGCACACTTTTGTGCAGTATCTCATCCATTTAAAGCAAGTACAGTTGCTGCTGCATTATGGAAACAATTCAAAAGCTACATGGAAACCCAAAGATTATTGTAAGTGACAGAGATCCCATTTTTACTGGAAATGTTTGGATAGAATTATTTTCTTTTTTGGGTACTCAACTAGCTCACAACTCATCTTATCATCCTCAATCCGATGGGAAAACGTTCATAGTGAACAAATGTTTGGAAGGATATCTTCATTGTTTTGTATCTGATAAACACACACAATGGGTCAAGTGGTTACCTCTAGCCGAATGGTGGTGTAACACTTCCTTCCATACTGCAGCAAAAATGACCCCATTTATGGCACTTTATTGATATCATCCACCATCCATCACATCATATTTAAGAGAAAATTCTAAGGTTCAAGCAATGGAAGATCACATCGAGCATCAACAAGTTCTCCAAATCTTAAAGGATAACCTAAATTTGGAACAAAGTCAAATGAAACAACAAGCATATCAAAATTGCAGCGAGAGAGTTTTTGATTTAGGAGAGTGGGCATTTTTACAGATACAACCATACAAAAAAATTTCCCTCAAGCAACCTAAGAAGGATAATAAATTATCGCCAAAGTACTATGGTCCTTAAAAGGTGTTTCAAAATATTGGTACTATGGAATATAAATTGGAGCTTCCTGATTCTTCTTGAGTGCATCCATTTTTCCATGTTTCATGCTTAAATAAGGTTATTGGCGACAAACTTCCACTTCAAAAAATATTTCCAAAACTTGATGATGAAGGAAAAATCATATTTGAACCTGAAGCAGTAACAGAAAAAAAGAACTCGAAAACTACGAAATCGATCAATTTCAGAGTATCTCATAAGGTGGAAGAACTTACCCACTAAAGATTCAACATGGGAGGATGAGAATTTTATACAGAAGCATCCAGCGCTACTCAAGCATTGTGGACAACACTTTTTTTAAGGGGAGGGTCATGTTAGGTCCCCATATTACTAGTGTAGTCCCTTATTGTTGTTAGTGTAGTCCCTTAATGTTGTTAGTGTAGCCCCCTTATTGTTATTGTTGTACCCCTGTAACCCCCATATTGTTATTATTGAGCCCTTAGATTATTATTGTTAGGTTAGCTAGGATTATATTGTGACCCCATGGACTCATATATATAAAAAGAAGGTTTTTTCATTTGTATCATCCAAGAATTGTTCATTTATGTAATGTAAAGGATTTCCCCCCCTCGAAGTGGCTTATTTATAAGGCGCTGATCTCTCTTTTCTTCTATTTTGGAGCTGGTTTCATAACAGAGATTTGTAAAGGGAATTTGGATTCTAGAGACAAAGGAACTCCATTTAGGAAATGGTATACGAGACTTTCTCTTTAACAAAAAATCAAAAGGGCCTAACTCTTTTAATCTTTAAAAAGACTCTTTTTCCAATAACAACTCTAATGTGACATATTTCCAAAAATATTTTTTTCTTCTTTTGAAACTAAGGAATATTTGTCAATTCCTAGTATTTGTAGGTACAATATTATATTAGTCAATTCATTTTTAGTCTTGGACCTAAACAACACCTCTTATAGATTTTCATTAAACTGTTTATCTTCAAGACTTCAAATAACCTCACAGGAGAAAGATAAAACTCTTGAATGTGATGGAATACCTTATTTTGAAGATCTGCTTCCAATGCCTATGAGAATACTTTCTGGATTATCCACAATTGTAGGTGGGTTAGGATCTAGATTGATCCTTGTATGTATCTTTTTTGAAGCCACCTTTAAACATGAAAATATTAGCAGAGTCACCAGGGTAGAGTGAAGCCCTGAATGCTTCTAAGATCCTTTTACCTCCAATAGTTTAGTATTTCTGTTTGAACAAAAAAATTCAGAAAACATGTCTTCAGACTCCTGGTAGATGCACCAAAATGTAATCACTAAATTAATACTAATGGGATGCTTCAACGGTCAACCAAGAGTAACTATTTCAAACCTACTTTTAGTTGAAAATTAGCCTTTCAATCCTGAGAGGGCTCTCTCAAGGATATAGATGATATCATGTAAATTAAGCTCAACATATGGCTAACACTGAAATTGGGTTTTAAATGTGTTTTTGTGTAGGTGAAAGATGTATAAAAATTACTACCATTGGGTATATGGAGTCAGTATAAACAAATCAATGTCATGTGAAACTCCTCTCATGGAAGTTGAGATTATGTATATTCTAATGAAAACATAACATTTACAATAGCCTAAGTGTCTGAAGGAAGTTCAAGCATGTAAGCCATGAATTCTAAGTAATCAAACACTAGGATGCTGAAGGTAAAATTGCATAACATGAAATAAAAATAGTCATAAGAATATCAATGAATCTCAGGTAAAGAGAAGTAAGTTGCCACTGTATATTATAGATAAAAGGTTTACAGTAGTATTTTGTAGTAAAAAAATCAATCAACCCTCTCTCCATCAATTATCTTCCTATCTATGACTTTAGGCATATTTACATTGAGTCTACCATCAAGGCTAGACCTTCGAATACTTCTGATGACACCTAAACTAACCAAAAGTAGATTACAAGGAGATAAAACAAACATTTGCTATTTTTAGGACTTAGAAACCTAATAGGACTCTAAAGCTATTTATTACATTAAGAAACTTTAAAAGTTGCATATCTACATCGAAAAGGTCATGTGTTTGAGGTGGAGCTGACCATGACTGGACCATAAATACTCCCACCAAGTCAGGAGACCTGTCTTTCGAAATTTAAGGAGTTGGTGTCATAATTGTTAATGTGGCTTTCATGATGAGTTGGAAACTTGAACATCTTGGTTGAGGAGTGTGTATTCATCCAAACCTTCAATTGATGACTTCTAACCTTTATAGGTGGCTGACTTGTCCCAAAAATACAATAAAAACTTGAAAAATCTCCAAAATCCTCTTCGCTACAGAAATAGGTGACTTTTAGGCAAGTCCATAGCAAGAGTTCGTAGTACCTTTAACTTTGACCATCTCTGCAAACTATTTTCTCTCTTCACTGATTTGAGGTTGTCTAGTGAGTCAAAATAATCAAATACATGCCTTTACGTGCCTTCTTCATGACACAACCCATGATATATATGCAAAAAGAATCTACAACAAGTTCATAGTGTTTTTTGGGCTTCAAGCATGAGACATGCTACAAACTTTCCTAATTGACAGCAGACTTGAAAATTCTAGATTTATTCTTCAAAATTTTACCATGCCTCTATAAGAGATGAAATAAAATTATGCAAAAAATATTTATAAGTTATTTTACCCCCTTTTCAAATAGCAGAAGCTTCACCTTGGAAGCAGTGGGTTCAGTCTGCACAGGTTCATCTATGACTGTTATCTCTAATCCCTTTTTCTTGAGTTCTGATTGTATCATTTCCATATGCATCTCCAATTCTTTCACTGGAACTTTAAGCTTATTTCTCTCTTCATGCAACCAAATGTTTCTTTTCCTTGTTGTTTCATTACTCTGCATAGAGGAAGGGTTCTCTTAAGCAATTTCTTAGCATTGGTTAAGGCTTCATCATAATGATTAATTTTCTCATTCACGTTTTATTTGAAATCCTCCACCATTTTTCTTTCTAGCTTAGCCTCTTCTAACTTCATCTTTTTTTCAATAACTTCCTCCCTAACTTCCCTCAACTTCTCCTTTAAAATCTGCACTTCAAATATTTTAGTCGCCTTCTCCTTGCCTTTCCTCTATTTAATGATTTTTTCCTTTGTTGGGGATAAGTTAGTGATATATTCTGCCATAGGTTGTTTACCTTTTTATGTCACTTCAGTCTTTTTGTTAGCCTTGATACCTTTGGCAAGCTGAAATCTAGTGAGAAGTTTTCTTGGTTTGAAAACAAAACATGCATCTTCACCTGAGAAGTCAAATTTTTTTGGCAGTGAGGCCCTTATTTTCCTTCTTACCTCCTTTGACATCCACAGATTTGAACACATGATTTTATTATATATCTATGGCTTGTAGAATGTCCTCAAGATTAACTTTTCCCACTGTTTGGCTCCTAGTTATTCTTCCATGACTCTTTTTCCTGGTTTTTGGCTTGCTACTTATAGGTGTGGGATGAGGTATATTTGTTTCATATGCATGTTCTATTTTATTCTCCATGGGATCTAAAATGGGCTACATTTCCTCTTCCTATCCACCCTCTTATTTAGCTATAGTTTCATCATTCTTACTTGAAGGAATGGCCTTTGATTTAGGTGTTTTCTTGGGAGTTAATGCATCCACTTCATAAAAACTAAGAAACAGAAATGTGGCCCAGTCTCTATTTAACTTTTTAAGCTCTTCCAAAACTAGTAGCTTGATTAATCTATGATTAAATATTGAATTTTCACCACCCTCAGGCCTAGCTTGGACTTTATCTGACATTTTTCCTAGGCTTTTGAATAAGAAAAATGGAAGGTCCAAAGGCTTCTTACCAGTGAAATGTAGCAAGAGTCTGAAGTGATACTGGTAAATCATATGAAACCTCCCTTCACATGTGAAATACTTTTTAATTACCAGCGGGAGTTTGGAGTAATTTTATTTAAGGCAACTTCTTGGGATCCCTAATGTGATGTCCACTCCAATGTGTTCAGACTAAAGGAATTAATCATAGTTAAGCAATTTTAATTTGGTGGATTTAAACCACTCTTCCCCTGTCCTTGGACTCTTTATAGCTTGGGAAATAGTTTCAAGAGAAACCATGAAACTTAACACACCCAACTTTGATGAAGTGCCAAAAAATTTCACTGCAAAGTCCTTACAAACTTGGGCATGATAACCTTGCAATTTTTGGCAAAACCTCATGCAACCAGCACTGGTGAAGGCTGCTACAAAACTTGGATCTTCATTAACCAATTTTAAATCCATTAGCTCATACCTGACCACTGAGCCCCCTTTGTTGGACTTTTTATGCATGGTCATCCATCTTAACACATCGCTGGCCTCCTTGGTAGTAGACACCTACAAAGAAGAATTTCGCACAACAAGGAGCTTGCAGACAAGGCCAGACCTTTCTAAATATGATAAAAATAACTATACTCAGAGGAAAAAGGAAAAGGTGACAGAAAAAAACTCACAAGGATAAATTTATAAAAGGTAAGTTTCTAATGTGAGAGGGATGAAGACAAATAAGGGAGGATAAATGAAATGATGGGATGGAAAATGATGATCGCGCATGTTCCATGACTCCAAATAATTAATCACGTGACATCAGACAGACCTCTAACCACTTGAAAATTTACACCTCACCCATTTCCTTACTGGTGTAGAGAAACATGATTTCGTAGCATTTTCCATTATAAGTTTGGCAGATTTGCTACGGACTGGTCAGGTGTGTCCGTAGCGAAAAAAAATTGTTTTCCATAGATTTTTTTGCGAACTGAGAAAAAAGTAGACAGGTGGATAAAATCGGATTTTGAACCAATGCATGCAGATTTTGATGGATTTTTATGGATATGACCATGATGACATGACATGTGGGACTCTAAAAACTTAGGATTATGACCAATTCCCAAAATTTTATCAATTTCATGAATTAATTTACCAACATAATAAAACCTATACCAAATGACCTTCCTAACCAAAATGAAATTTTAATGTTGATAACAGCTTCCATGAAATCACATGTATTCTTCTATGTGATAATCTTATGAGTCTGTAATCAGAATTCCTAATTTTTGTGATTTGTTTTATAAAATTTTCATAAATTTTCTATACTTCCTATGATGAATTAACTTGTGTAATATGCTCATTCTGACTTTCTCTCTTTTCAAACCCTATACCAGAATGACAATCTAAGTGTGTTTATAAGTATACCTACCTAGCCTCATCTTCATCTCTACAAATATTAATTTGAAATTAAATTTTAAAACCTAGACCTAGTTCCTAGATTGACACTTCCTATTCAGCAAATTCAAAACAAAACCCTAATCACAATCACTGAGCTTATATCTAGCCTAAGATATTTTCCTTTCCAATCACCTCATTGATTGTGAAATTGACATTGAGAGAGCCCTCTTTGGTTTGTTAGGGTTAGCTACCAAATCTAAAGATTGGTTTGAGGTTACCTCTTTCAGGCTCCTTTCTCAGCCTTAGGAAACGAAGGAAGCGATAACATTTTTGGCGTCGTTGTCGAGGAGCGAATGTAAAAAATTCCATGGGGTTACTTTTTTTAGTTCACTGAAGGTTAAACTTTTTGGTGACAAGTTCTGACATTCAAAGAAGGCTGAGTTAGTAAATTTGAGCCAAAGTGCAGGTTCACAAGAAAACTGGCTCCCAAAAGACACATGATGTCAAATCCACACCCTAATCCCTCACTAATTATTAATGATCCTGAGAGTATTTTGAGAAAGCATAAAAAAAGTATCAAAAAGTTATAAAGGGTTTACCTCCACTTGTGAAATATACATCCTTGCCTACGAGGTTAATTGCTCCAAAACATTTGTCCTTCAATTTAAAATTTGAGACATATTTGTTCAGGTCTAAGTAAAAATACTTCCTTTCATAAACATTCTTTGACCCTATTGATTTTGAGACATACTTGCCATTTTCTGAGTCTTCTTATTTCGAGCTTGATAGTAAGGTTTGGTTTGACTTTCATAAACTTTAGGGTTTGGTCAATAAGTTTCAAGTAACCTTTGAAAAATATTATTTCCAATACCAAAAGAAATTCTTATTTTCTTCTGCATCTACTGTCACACCTTCTCACACAGCTACACCATCATCCCTCACTTTCACTCCATCATTTCCTTTGCAGTCATACACTTGATCAAAACCTCCACAACCTCTTCCATTAGTCATGGCCAGATTTTGTTCGTTGATTCTACCACCACAAATCACTGCATTACCTCAGAATTATGGTCAAATATTGCCTTTTTTTGTTGATACATTAGGGGTTACTGCTCAGCAACACATTTTTTTTTTTTTTTTTACAATAACAGTTGGTTTTTATTTAAAATTCAGCAAAACAGTTGTCAAGGACTTTAACAGGACTAGTTTGTATTTATTTGTTACAGCTATTGATTTCGATTTGATAGGAGGCAAGAAGAATGCATTTAGCTTCTGAGAGTTGCACTAATGGAAGTACCGTGTGTTTGTAGATAAAGAGGGTAACCATCGAGGAAACATCTACTTCATCAGAGGGAAAACTAGATACCTTGATCAAAACAATGGACAAGATGATGGACAAGATGACCATCATGGATAGAAAAGGTGAACCCTCTATCAGAAATCCCAATTTCAGGGGTCAACAATATCATCCTCATTACAGGATTAAAAAAAAGGAGTATAGGGGTCAAGATCAACAAGGTCAGCAAAAAATTTGCAGTCATTTCAGAAAAATTATACAGAAGGCCCTGATGAAGAAGAAGAATATATTTCAGGTGAAAACCATATTTTTGAGGAAAGTCATTAGCCTATGTTCTTGACTGAAGAAGATCAGTTTTCTAAAGAATTTTATGTATCAGATGATCATCAATATGTTTTTTCTAACAATGATATGTTATCAGTTCAGACATGATATTACCAAAGAGGATATCAGAATTATCTTACCCAGGTGCAAAGGTAGTATGGTTTGAGAAATATGAATGTGCCTATAGCTTCAAGTCAGAAAAAATATAATTCTCAAACATATGCTCACCATAAAGAGATGAATACTTCAAATCAGAGCAAGGATGATGGACCCGTTGTTCCTAATCATGGAAATAAAATGAAGCTTCTACCAAAATTCAGAAGAAAGATAAATAAGTTCAAGACGGAGGACAAAGAAATGAGATTCCACACAAAGTTCAAACTGAAAAGAAAGACATACCATTTAAAGAGGTAGAAAAACATTCTACCTTACTTAGCCTCAAAAATGAATTTTCAAAACTTAAAGTTTCCATTCCAATGACTGAAATAGTAAAAAATGACCAATATAAGTTTCAGGTAGCCAAATTGCTTAGGGTAGATCAGATGTTTGATATGGTAAACGTGAGTGATGACCACCCTAAGATGTTGTTTGGCCCTGCTGTAGATGGTGACTTAGAATATAGTAAGGTCCCTCCCTTTTACCTCGGCCTCAAAATTCATGATTTTATCCTCCATAATGCCATGCTAAATTCTGGAGCGTCCCATAATCTCATTCCTAAACCCATCATGGAAAAACTAGGAATGGATATTACCAGACCCTACCATGACCTTTACTCTTTTGATTAAGGAAGGGTTAAATGTCTTGGCCTCATTAAATATTTAGTGGTATCTTTAGAGAAAATCCCAGATAACAATGTCCTCATGGATGTTGTTGTAGCTAATATCACTCCCAGATATGGAATTATTCTCTCCTGTTCATGGGGAGCCAAACTTAGAGGTGCCATGCAGCTCGACTTTCCCTACGCTACTATACCGGTTTTTGGGAAACTCAGAAAATTATACTTGAAAAATAAGATGAAGTACATGATTAGTACCAAATAAAAGCATAATAATCACCCAATACATGTTGTTCATATAGATTTAGAGTCTTTTATCTTAGTCAATGATGATTTTTCAGCATTTTCAGAATTTTTGATGGAAGAAAAAGCAAAAAAATCAGAGTTTTCAAATTATGTTAAAAAAAATCCAAGTGCAGCAAACAAAAAAAAAAAAAAAAAAAATGCCAAGAAGCTTGCAGCCAAGTGCATCATCCAAAAATATAGATGAAACAGTGAAATAAATAGAACCTATTGGTACAACAGACCTTTCTCAAATAGTTAGTCAATATCAATCATCCAAATTGGAGCTTCCTAATGAAGAAAGTGGTTTGTGGACCATGGATTTCGATGGAGCCTTAAGGAACATGCTGGAATTGGAGTGTGGATTCACAAACATATGAATTGGTTATCTAACCTTCCTCCTAACGTTCAAATTTCTTCTTACAAATTGGCATTTTATTTTTCAAACAACGAGGCGTAATATGAAGCTTTGATAGTCAGTTTCAAAACTCTTAAGAAATTAGGTGCCAAGAAATTTTTTGTGTATGGCGACTCCAAATTGGTAATAAAGCAAGCCAAAGGGGAATACCAGGCCAAGCATCCTATAATGTGAGCTTACTGCAATGAATTGTTATACATCCTTAAGAATTTCACTAAATATACTTTGTCACTGATTTCAAACAACAACAATGTCATTGCCGATTCTCTTGCCACTTTAGCCAGCATGTTCCAAATTCCAGTGTATCCCAACAAGAAGAATGAAATCAACGTCAAACATTGCCCTGTTGTTCTAGATAATGTTTGGTATTGGAAATTATTTCAAGATGACAAACAAATCAAAAACTTCTTGCAGATGGAAGAGGAGCTTGTGTGTTCAATAATGGATGAATAGTTTTATGAAGTTGACCAAGAAATGGATGCAATAGAAATGAAGGTATTGTGGTTGAAAGAAAAATCCATTCCAAGAGGTTTTGTACCTTTGGAGGATATTTTTTATCAGGATGATGTTGCATAGAAACCAACAATGCTGCAAACTAAAGTAGGAGTGGAAGACCTCAATATGTTGACTCCTGAGAAGCCCAATGTGGTCAAGATATCAAAATTCTTGGCCCAGAAATGAAAGGTAAATATGAAGAAGTCATGTCTAAGTTTGCTGATGTTTTTGCATGGGAATATTATGATCTGAAAGTGTATGATAAGATTATAATTCAATACACCATTAATTTAAATCCTGATCAGAAGCCTTTTTTCCAGAAACTAAGGAGAATGAATCCAAAGTTGCTACCCTCCATTCAAAAATAAGTGAACAGGTTGTATACTTCTAGTATTATAGTTTCTCTTTGTTTTTCAAATTGGATGTCAAAATTAGTGCCAGTAAGAAAGAATACATGTGAGATTCGCTTGTGTATATATTTATGTAATCTAAATAAATTATCGTTGAAAGACAACTACCCACTTCCAAATATGAAACATATCCTACAAAGGGTGGTTGATTCTTCCAAACTTTCATTGTTGGATGGATATTCTAGGTATAATCAGATTTTAGTTCATCCAGATGATCAAGAGAAGACAACCTTTCCAATAGCTTGGGGTAATTTATGTATGCTAAGATGCCATTTGGGTTGAAGAATGCAGGAAAAACTTTTCAATGAGTGATGGCTATCATGTTTTCCAATGAAAATGATGTATTTCTAGTCATTTATCTTGATGAATTCACAGTTTTTTCCAAGACGGATGAAGAGCACTTACAACCTTTGAAGACGGCTTTTTAGAGGTCTAGAAATTTTTTCAAATCGCTGAATCCAAGGAAGATTTTGTTTGATATGGAATAAGGGAAATTTCTTGGTCACATCATATCTAAAGACAACATCTGGATATATCCTTCAAGGATTGAGGCAATTCAGAATTTGGACTATCCTAGAAGCAAGATGGAAATCCAATCATTCAATGGTAAACATTTGGGGAATTTTGAAGTCTAAAATGGACCTCCTAATAAAAATGTACAACCAAAATAAAATTTATAAGGACCAATAGGATTCAAGATGATGATGTCAACCATGGCGGATGATTCACAATTTTTGGAGTAAACAAGTAAAAATATTAAAAAATAATAAAATAATAAAACTACTTTTTCAAATTGTATTTTCAACTTATCTCCCTAAGGTTTTACTCAAATTTGGAGCAGGAGTACTCATTGGATGAAAAATTAAATTCCTCATCAAAGGAGTACCCATATCGCATACTTTCGATGGACCTTCCTACACGAAAAAAATGAAAAATACATGAAAAAACGTGATTGTAATCATGTTTTTCAAGTATTTTTCATTTTTCATGTAGTAGGGTCCATCGAAGTTATGTAACATGGGTACTCCTTGGATGAGGAATTAAATTATTCATCCAAAAATATTTTTCCGCTTGAAATTTGAGTAATTCCATAGGGAGATAAGTTGAAAATACGAGTTGAAAAAGTAGTTTTTTTTCTTTTTTCCCTCTAAAATTTGATTGTGTAATCTAATATTATTTTATTATTTCCACTATTATTTTATAATTTCCTTAGGAGGCCCATTTTAGACCTTAAAGTTCCCCTACTAATCAATTTCTTGAGAAGGTTTATTCCTAACATTGTTGAACATTTAAGAGAAATTATTGATATGTTGAAGAAAGACAGTGAGGTGAAATGGTCCGATGAGGCAGAGTAATCATTCAATCAAGTTAAGTTTTTGTTGTCTCATGCTCCTATTCTTATCATCTCAGATTATACACTTGATTTCATTATTTTATCCTTTTATTCTGGACATAGTCTATTTGTTGTCCTTATGCAAAAGAAAGATCAGAAAACAAAACAACCCATTTCCTTCTTCAGTAGAAATATACGAGACGCAGCCTTGAAGTAGAATATCATTGAAAAACAAGCCTTGGTGCTAGTAAAATAATTGAAGGACTTCTGAGTCTATATTCTTCATTCTCATGTTCTTTCATATGTCCCAAATGTTGTTGTCAAATATGTGCTAACACAGAATTATCCTGAAGGTCGACGTGGAAAGTGGATAGTTGTTATGCTCGAATATGACTTGGAAATCAAACCTACAAAACTGATCAAAGGACAAGGCTTGGCTGAGCTCATGGCAGACTCAAATTTACATGTCTTGGACACAAATTTCATTAGTGCATTATCTGATGAGGAAGAGGTTGATTCTTTACCATAGGTATTTGAAATTTTTACTGCATCACCATGGTATGCTAATATTGTTCATGTGCTACAACATTTGAATCCTCCTCCCAGTTTTCCCTGTTTTACAGAGTTTTATTGAACTGTTTGGTAGAAAGTGAAGTTGAAAAAGTGATGAATGACTTTCATAAAGGTGATTGTGGTGGCCATGTTTTCTGGAAGACTACATCAAACAAGATATTTAGGGTTGGATTTTATTGGCCAATTTTATTTTCTGATGTCTACAAAACTATCATGAGTTGTCATGAGTGTCAAAATTTTCAGGGAAAGAGAAAGCTCTTGCCACTTCCATTGAAACCAATTGTAGTTCAAGCACCCTTCCAACAGTGGGGGTTTGATTTCATTATCAAGATCCACCCTCCATCATCAGCTCAACATAATTGGATACTCATTGCCACTGATTATTTCACAATGTGTATTGAAGACATCCCCACGAGGCAAGCTACAAACAACGCCATTATTCATTTTTTGGAGAGAAATGTTCTGTCTAATTTTGGTTGCCCACAAAAAATTATCAGTGACAATAATTTTCCTTTAAGACCAAAAATATGATATAATTTTGTGATAAATATCACATAAGACTTGGGAATTCTACAACATATTATCCTCAAGGCAACATGTTGATTGAATTTTCAAACAAATCATTGATGAACATAATCAAGAAATTGTTGCAAGAGATCAAGAGAAATTGGCACAATAAATAAATAAATTTTCTATGGGCGGACAAAGTTAGCACAAAGAGATCTATCAGCATGTCACATTTTCAACGATTTTATGGTGTAGACACAATGTTTACTACTTCCTTAGTAGTGTCGATGATGAAAATTCTGCAAGATCGACAGTGAGCCATATGATATCCAACGAAGAATCATTCAAATGGTCCATCTACAATAGTCAAGGGGAGAATTTTTCAATCAAAATTCAAAGCTTCAAGAAAATATCAAGAAGATATATGACAAGAAAACCAAAGTTGATGATTTAAAATTAGGATATGTTGTTCTTTGATGGGATGCCTGAAATGAAGACAAAGGAAAGCATGGTAAGTTTGATAGCCTATGGAAATGTCCTTACAATATTACAACATTAAGGGGAAATAAGGCATTTTTTTTAGAAGACCTTGATGGGTAGGAAATTCTAGGAGGATCGGTGAATGGTAGGTTCCTCAAACATTATCTCACCTAATCTTGAAGAAAAAGTTTCACTTTCATTGTAAATAAAATTTTATTTTTTGTCAAAGAATAAGGAATTTTTCGTAGAAGTTTGAAGCTTGAGGAGAAGGCTATGAGGCTTCTATGATCAGCTGATGTTTTCCTTTCTAAAATTTCAAAAATTCAAGTCAGTTTTTGAGTCAAAGTCAATTTTTGTTTTAGTTTTTTTATTTCAGTTTGTCAAAGTTTTTTCAATTTCTAGTTATTTTTAACTCCATTTCCAAATGGATGATGCTACTTGGTCTACGGTGTTCTTGACACCTCCAAAAGGAGTTGCCATCACCATCTGGAGACAATGTTAGTGTCTAAATGTTCAGTGGTCAATACACTCTTCCAGGTTTACTTGGTAGAAGTCCTTGATCAAAATTTCATGTTTTAAAATAAATTCTCAAAAAAAATTTGTTCACTAAATGTTGTCTAGGTTAGATGCTTCTCCCTCCACCCACTCATGACCATCATCAATTTCAAGGCCATATAATCATTTTAGTGTCTAGGGTCATAGATCAGTGAACATACCCTCATCTAGGTCATGGTCTAGGGATTCATTGTTTTTGTCATCATAATATCATGTCATGAAAGAAAGGAAAATAAAGGTCATTGTCATTAGTAAAGTCACCTTCATTGGGAGTTAGCAAAGATAGGAAAATAAAGAAAAGGAAACTTGTCCTTTCTCAAGAAGTATGCTACATGGTCAAAGTTTTTCAAAAATAAATTATTCTCAAAGTGCTTATGATTTCACTTAAGACACAAGAAAAATTGTGAGTTATTAAGGGAAATGAAGTTTTTTGAGTTCATTTCATCCTTTAGTTTTCAAAAGAGATCCTTTCTCATGCTCACAACTCTCCACAACCATCCAAAGATTTAAGACAACCACAAAAAATTGATCCAGACTGCTCTTTTCTACATTTATTCTCCTCTCTATGCTTTTGGAGTAGCCACGCTACGCTTCTGAAAGTTTGATATGTTTTTGCCTTTCAAGCTCCAAAAATCCATCAGAAGGATCAATTTATCATTTCTCAAGGTTCAAAGGCTTCCAAGTCAATAATTTAACATTCCTCACCTTTTATTCATTTCAATTTCTTTAGTAAAGAATTGTTGGCTTGAGGGGTCCTGACCCAGGTTCAGAGTTAATGGATAAACCAACAAAGCCTCCAACTACTAGCCCTTTCAATAGTGATCTACTTGCGCAGACCAAAGTCTCACCCAAAGTAGTATTGGGGGGTGCTAGAACCAATTTTCTGCACCCTGAGGGAGAAATGGATGAGTGGTTCTTGGTAAAAACCCATAAAAATCTATACATATGTATGCATGGAGACTGTGCAACCCTTAACAAAATACCATATAATTTCTATCTCCCTGGTGTAGGAAACAAAAGAGAAGATGATCCAAATCACAACATATTAAATACTTAAATAGATCTGTTATGTATCACCATATACTCGTAAGATATCTGAATATCTTGCACAATAGCTTATAAGACATAGATAATATCACAGGAATAGGGTTTTCTTCAATGCAGACAACATATCATAACTAGATCTCACTCTTACTTAACAAAAGTAAATATTCATACATAAACATATTAATTAGCTTCATACATTAATCAATAAGAAAAAAAAGTGTGATCTCATCAAAGCATAACAGTAAATAACATAGATGCATAACACAAAAAGTTTTCCAAAACAGTTCCTTATATTATCTCTAGATATATCATTTAGTACATCAATATTCCTTACACAATATCCCTTACTAAACCCTTACAAAAACCATTTCGTGCACACAGCCAACAGAGTCTGCACACAGCCAGGACTAGGTCTCTGCGCACACAACTAGCAGGAGCCTTTTACCCAACCCAAGAACCCAAAACCCTTACAGACGCATATATTATCTAAATATCAATATATCATAGCTTAACCAAACTGCCTAGTTTAGACAAAATGCTACCTATTTATAATATGCCTAGCTCTCATATACTATGGTCTCAAACCATGGTTTGAGACCCATAGTTTACATTTAAGATTAAATATATCCAAAAATTGGGGAAAAATCCCTTTAACTCCCCCTGCGCAATGCACACATATAAACATACAAAAAAGAGCATTGAAGCTTGTGCCTCAGGGGACCCTGCTCCAAAAAGTTCCCAACACAAACATGTGACTCGTCCCGAGTCACTGAGGTGTTGCGGCTATATCATTGGTTTTGTGATGGAGCATCTTGAAATTTTTTTGGAGAGGGAGCACTAACTCTAGGCTCTGTGTTGCTGCACCCTGGGTCTATTGAACCATTTTGTCTATCATGGGCCCTTTAGTGACCATATCCACATTGCGATGGGTCTGTTGGATGATCTTGAGTTTGTTTTCCAGCATCTGTGGAAGTTGTAGTGCTTCCTCAACCCATGGTTACATTCTTTCTATGAGCACTTGTTCTTTTCATTACAAATATGCAATTTCACCCTAAATTCTGCGACCTTCTTGAAAATGAGAAAGTCTTTGTTGAACCACTAGTGTGGGCGGGACTATGCATATCTCTTAAAAATTCTACTCTTTGGTGCTAAGTGTGTCACACAACTGCTGCATGACCGGATCATTTTCGATAGATGCCCAAATATCCATGGCCTTGGCTAGAGATTGGTCACACTAGGTGAATGCGACAACAATGCTTTCTTGGGCCTGTTTCACTTCTGCGACTCTCTTCACGTGGACCTATGGCAGTATCTTTGGCTAAAGCTTAGCCTGAAGGTCTGTGATTTTCTGCTCATCCTCAGCTCGAAGTGTGTGAGCTTCTGCACACACATCCTTGATGGCAGAATCTATTCCGTCTAACTTCTCTGAAGGTGCAGCGGTGGTCGTGACTGCTGGAATATCCTGGCATACTTGATTAATATTGTCTTCCAGCACAATATACTGAGCTTCTGCTACTTGATATGCCACCTCTTCCTGATGCTGTTGTTCATGTGATTTTGAAGCCTGTTTTTGTGTGTCTTGGGTCTGCGTCTACGCAGTTTCTTCGTAGTACTGCAACTCATTAGTGATGATTGAATGGAGAAGATGAAGCTTTCCTATAGGAAACACAACAAGATTAATATGCACATCACCTGTACCAGTAAATTGAGTGCGTTGGATCACATTCATTTGAAATGCTGGTAGGTGGATATGGAAAAATCACCCCTCCCCGGATGATGGCAGTGCTACGTCTAAAGGTTGTGCACTGCTAACAAGCACACTGGTCCAGGTCGCTTGAATCACACTTAACTAGATCTGGCTCGCTTATCGTTTTAGTTCTTGAAGGCCAACTTGGACAACTTCCAATGTAGGTTTATACTGGACCTCCATGTCCATCTAGTGATCCTCCTACGCAATAGTGATTGTATTCGCAATCTCATTGAGATCGTCATATGTCAGTGTCAGGACCTCCTCTCCTGTTTTTTTCGAGCAGTTTCTCCCATTGTCATTGGGGTAGGCTCCGTATCGTGAGGCTTGTCGGTCACAGTAGGCGGTACTGTTTCAATGGGATTCTTAGTGGAATTATCCGTTGATATACAGGTGGGGGTGCGTGACTGGGTTGGTGGAGTCAACCACACTGGGGGCCAATATGCTATGACTCGGATCAAATATTCTTTGGTCACCAAGTAAGGCAACTCGTACCAGAATCCTTCCATAGCATCCTTCGAGAAGATATGGATATTGTGGAATCTAGCCTTGAAATAAGCTACCATGTTGTATTGCTCATAAATGGTGGGAGACAATCGCGGCTTTGACTACACTACCTCATATAAACTTCCATCATACAACACCCAAAATATTTTATTCTCCTTTGCTCGCACTGGGTTCGAGGAATTCCATAGGGTGGCGTAGCGCGCTGCTTCACACACGGGTTCTGCAAGTTCTGAAAATAGGGTATATTTAGGGGTATTCCACCCAATCAGTGGGATTAAAAATAAGAGCCAAGCATATTGAAAATGCTTTTCCTCCTCTAGGACTTTGCGCACTTTTTCCAAAAATTCTTTACGTCGGTATGTGCACTAGTTTTATATGACTCCTTTTTCGCATCTCCTTGCGAGTGCAATCACATGCATGTGCACTTCCTTTTTCCTACACTTTCACATCATTTTGCAAGCCAAAAGTATCGTGCCAAAATAGACTATTGGGTCATTTATTTCTTCTACCACAAATCCTTTGGATTTGCATGTAACATCATATTTCTTCTTAATTTTATGTCCCTGCTCTTTGTCCTGTGCTTTCCCTCCAAAATCGGCCATAGGCTCGTCCCCCCTATTTGGAAACTTGATAATTCAGTGAATTAGGTTCACATCAATTATGATGCAATCTCCCAACCAAAGTGCATCATCATGCACTAATTTCAATAGCTTCCTAATGTAGATATCATTAATGGGGCTGCACCCAAAATGAGGGATCTGCAAAAGACTGAGGAGGAATTATTTGTGCAAACCCAACATTTTTTTCTTTGGCTCAAGGCGCACAAACCCTCCTACGTATGGAACTCGATCAAGATACAACTCTGGCATTAGCTTTGGAAATTTCTCTACGTCTCCAATATCCCAGTAATCGAATCACAGCTAAGGGGTTTTGGTTAGCATGTCCCCCCTCCATTGGGACGTTCTCGGGGATCAACGACACCTAGATACCTGCACGCACCTTATCCAAGTCTTTTGGCACTTTCACTGTAGTTTTTTGCAGTGCAATGTAGCCAGGCAGTCGCACGAATGGTGCTACTTCTACGACATTTTCATCCCCTTTCTCGATAGTTTCCAAGAGTTCAGGCATGGGTTTTTTTCATCTTCTCTCTGGTACAATGGCGAGGTCTGGGGGTATTTTCTCTCGGGGAATTGTGCATCCCAGAGGTGTGTCCCTTCTTGGTTTTAGATGTCGTAGGGGTCTCAACCACAGGCACCTCCTATGCAGAAAGGTCCTCTCCCGGTCTGGTGGCAGTCATTTTTCTTTGAATCATGTATACTAAACCCACTTGGTGCAAATATTCCTTAAACACAAGATCAAATCCGGACATAGATGCAGCAAACACAAAGAAAAATAAACAACTCAGAGCATAAAAATCACCGATAACATAAAGGGAACTATTATGACCCCCTACTCATATTTATACTTGTGGCACCCCTACAACGGTTCCTTAGGCATCAATGAGGTTTCATTACTTACAAAAAGATCCTAAATATGGAAAAATTGTCTCATTAAATGCATCTTGAACACTCCTAAAAATGGTAATGATTCTGTATTTTCCAGTTTTGTTGTTCCAATGGCTAGTTTTTGACACCTCTGTGCACCAATCACTCCCTTGGCACAGATACCGCGTGCGCGACACACATAATTGTGCATGTAATCCATAGCTACATATAACCATTGACAAACCGTCCCCCCCAACATAGACTTGTTGATCGGTACTTAAAAGCATATCATGTGGTCTCCGTCATATCCCTCAGTAACTACAAAATTCTCTAACATTCATCATCCCGATGAAATGTTACACTTATATGGAGAAATATGGTCATGGGCTCAGTTATCAATATGTACTGGGGAATTCACTTTCTGTATTATCCCACAAGACTCATAATGGAGCGCATTTGTCTGAATTTTGAGGGGATGCAGGGTCCTACGAGCACGCACAGATACCGAGCTTCTACGAGTGCCAAGTGTCGACAAGACACAATTTCCATGATCGGTGCCTTAATGATCAAAGCTTCACCAACGATATCGATCCCACTTTCGAAGCTAAATGTAAGAAGGAAACTATCTATCAGCGGAGACCAAATTCTAGTGCCTCTACACAGCTCAGTTTCCAAGTATCATTCAGTTGGCACCTTTCCCAGGGTATGAATAAACATGTGGACCCATTCCAACCTTGGTTCGACACCCCACACTAGCATATTTGGCCCAAATTACGACAACCAAAGTGTCTCTATTGTGACACATAGGCATCCCAAGAGCGACACTTTGAGGTTGGTAAAAACATTGTTTCCTATACCATCACATATGCGACACTTCTAATAACTTTCGATAGAGTGACACTAGACACGACACGTGTCTTCATTAATTCAATATTTGAATCGCGTTGTTTATTATCGATATTCTTAAATCATGTGGAGACGTAGGTATTACAAAATCATTTCCTTCCCAGAATGTGTCGCAATACCGATGACATGTCATTGCACATCCGAGTCTATTAGTTTTCCAGTGACGGAAACAAGCGTTGGAAGTGTCATGACAGTCGTCGCTATTCCAACAACTAGCATAAAATTGTTGCGAGAGTTGGGCCATACCAGTGACGAAAACAACCATCGGAAGTGCCACCACATCTGTCATTTTTTTGACACTGGGCATAACATTTGCGACAGTTGGGCCATACCAGCGACGGAAAAAACCGTTGGTAGTTCCACCTTATCTGTCACAATTCTGAATGAAACAACCATCAGAATTGCAACGCAACTCCTATAAATTTTTTTTGGGGGGGAAGATAACCCTGAGATGATCATCCACTTTAAGAAGGAACTCACATTTTGCCTATGGCATGATACTAGTAGTTGATAAAGGAGAAAGGAAGATGTACGACCTCCCAAGCGAGCTAGGATGCAAGACAATTGTCTCAGTTGTCTTGCATCCTTGCCTAGCTCGCTTGGGAGGTCATCGATCTTCTTTTATCATTTATCAACTATTGGCATCATGCCAAAATTGAAAGTTGAGTTCCTTCCTAAAGTGGTTTATCATCTCATGCTTACTTCTACCCCTACGGAGGTATCTCCGATAAGAATTTGGTACCTTTTTTATAAGATAGAGGGCATGTTCATTTAACACAACTACATTTTAATAGCCCTTTGTGTGAATTATTTTTAGTTTAAATATTTCACATCACCTTGAAGAATTTAGGGGTAGAATTGCTTTAGACTACAACTTTTACATGAAGAAAACACTAAACATATGTATAAATTTAAAAATAGTTCATTGAGTTTGCTGAAAACCACATCCAAGGGGATGCAATAATAAGTACAATTTGGTTTTTGTGTTAACAATATCATCTAAGTCAATATGGCAGAAATCACATTCTTCAGTAAATATGTTTATTTTACCTTAAAAGAATAAATCAGTATAGGAGGGTGTTCTTCAACTTGTTCATGAGAAAGAGGATTTGATTTTCGTTGTTTACTTTGAACATCCCAATTAACTTCTCATACATCTCCTTAGATGTTCCCAAATCATAAATATAGGAAACAAAATGCTTTTGAATGGAATCAATGATAATACTTTTAGCTTTGACCTCACCTTTCTTGTACTTTGTCTTTCCAGTAGTAGGTGCATTTGAAGGAGGCTCCACAACTTTTTCGTGCACATTTAACTTGCCTGAATCAAAATACATTAGAAAAATATATCTATAATCAATGCAACTCCCACCCATAAGGCAGGCATCAGTATTCCCTCTGTAGTAATTAGGGATTCATCACTCTCCATTTTTAGTATAAGGGAGATGGACATTTTATCTTTATATATAGGCACTGGTTTCTAGATTTTAGGGAATTCTTCTTGAATAGATGGAACCTTGAAATTGATCCAGATGAGGAGGTGCCCAATATTGTCCCAGTTTTTGTCCGTTTTACCCATCTCCCATGGAATATCTAAGATTAAAAAAGCCTTGGAAGCCATCAATAACAATAAAAAAACTAGGAAAATTCACAGATAAGTCTTACCCAAAACTGGAATGCTTTATTGTGCACCTATATGTGTGCATGTAGATATTGAAGCTGGCATCCAAATCAAAAAGAGCTCAGGATCCACAATTGCAATCGTGCAAACACTATATTGTGATCATACTCATTTCAAATGTAATGTCAGTAATGAAGATGGCCATTCACCAAAATTTCCCTGAAGACGGGTGCTTCCCTGCAAAGGATCTGAAAAAATAGAGAGACAATATTTTCCAAGAAGTCTTTAGTCAAGGGAAAAAAGTAGATCCCCTCCCCTGCATGCAACAGTGAAACTAGAGAATCCCTTTGAAACAAGGATACACTTTCAAAATTCTTCTAAGGATCAAAGATTAGGAAAACAATTATCATATGAACTAATACTCACACACCAAAGGAGTCAAAATAAAATACCAAGAGCTAAAGATAAAGGAACAGGAGTTGAATCAGCTTCAATGGTAAAGATAGGTTCAAAGGAAAAACCCTATTCTGAAATTTGAATTTGTCCATTAGCTGGAAAATTAGAGGAGGAATATACAGCAAAAGGCTAGCCCTACCCCATCCAAAATATGGAATTTGGAATTGGGGAAGTAAATATACATCAGGAAGAACTTTTAGAAGCTAGAATATCCAAAGGAAAGTGGAATCAAGATAGGAAAATTGATATCTATCTTGGTAACAAAAATTTCTATAGTTTCTTCTGCTTTTCTACCTGTGATTTGGAATTATATGCCTACAGTTGACACTTCTCTTGAATCTATTTTTGAACAGCTAACCCTTCTTTGGACCTTGAAATATTGTGATCACTTTGTGATAATAAATTTGTGCTGTATACATTTACTTCATACTTATATGGACATATGGAGTTTCCAACTTTCCAATACTCATGTAGTTTCATATTTTATTTTGTAGCCTTTCATTGTTCTCTTGGTTGCACCATTTTTGACACTTTTCATACTAATTTGACACAGTAAGGGCCAAAATTGTGAAGTTCTTTCAAAAACATTTTGAATATAATATGGCATGTTTATAGTTTTAAATCTGCATTGATTAAAATAAATTCAAATTTGGTTTATGCTTGGAAAAGTGTGCTTGAAGGGATGAAATTTGGTGGCATATTCTTGGTATCTTTTCTCTGGGATTACCTAGCATATTGGGGTTGTTGAGAAGTGAATCATTGCTTCTTGTTTTTGTTTTTGAGAAGTGAATTTTTTTCCCAAGCTCTAAGAGCTAAGTGCCTAGTTCTCCTCCTAGGTATGTAACTCCTCTAATCTAGCAAGTAACTACCCCATTGTCCACACCCAATGGGTTAGTTAAAAATTTTACAAGGGCATCAACCCCATAGGTAAGAAGACTAAGGCAACACTCTAATGTTAAGCATCCAACCCATTTGAGCCATCCATATGCCCATAAAGCATCATCAAGGAGCTCCGAGATATAGTTCTCTCCTAACAAGGGCAAAAACACATATGCAGTAACCCCAAAATTTAACACCAACTTGATGTTCAGAAATGGAATGCTTGAATTCATTGTCATCGCCCCCACCCCGCCCATTGTTTAGCAATGTCAAAAACAACAACAAAATCTCAATATCTTCTAGAATCAAAGTACATAAACTTTAATACAAACCTACAAATCTCCCAGGTCATAATAAACTAGGCTCTGATACCATGTTCGAAAGGAGGAAAAACTGATATGTGCATTGAAACTATTCCACAACACTTCTACTTTCCAAGAAGAGCTTATAATGTGTTGTGCACTACAATAAAAACACCCCAACCTTAATTATTATTATTATCATTGATACCAATGTATTTTAAGGTCACACAACCTATCAACAAAGTGGAGATGTCCTTGTGATTCTTTTCAGGTACAAAACAAGTTTCTCTTATAGAAACCACAGACATATTAGCACTTATCTCACTTCCTTCTCATTTTTTTTATTAATTTTTAACACTTACACATTTTCTTACGCTTCCTTACTTTCTCAAATATATTTATATATATAATAAGTACAATGATCAAGTTTCATTGTGTCAAAGAATAATTGCCTCAATGGTTAATAAATTATAAAGATTACACTATCAAGGATAATGTTTCTAGCACATAAAGACTCATCTTATCATCTTTTAATTGACCAAAAACCTTGTGCATACAAGTCATAACATCAACAAATAATTACAAGGTATCAACATTTTCCAAACTCCCAAGATGATAATGTGGCTATGTCCCCTCAATTGCATACCTAGAATACATGCATAATACAAAAAAAACCCCACCCCAACAATTTCATGAATCCTCACAAGCTCAAAAATTCCACACAATTTTCTTATTTCCATTTCTAACACTCCCCAACTATAAGGAGAGTGGTTAAGATCAAAAAATCTTAAGTGGTTGTTTGATCTTAGAGTGAGTCACAAATCGACCAAGCTTGCGAGACAAGTTCAACACAAAATTCATCAAGTATTGGCATGAAAATTCAATCACTGTATCAAAGGTGCAAAATAACAAAGAATCATAAAATTCTCATCCTTAAGGATCTAATCATTACTTTAATGTTAAATAATTTATGGGGCAATGGTGTAAGATAAATGAGTAATAACGGTCAGGCTCCAAGGTTAACACTGATTGTAGACAATAACTATGTGTATTTATCATGTGTAGGAACCTATTACATACCAAAATTTCTGCTACACAATTTTTTTTTGCTATATGCATAGTTATCATATAAAAGCAATAAAAAGAGGCCAGTTTTCAGAAGCCAAATTTCTGGAACCATTGTTCTAGATGCATGGTTGTCATAAAGAAGAAAAAAGATGAGGACACTTTTAGAAGCCATTTTTCTTGAAGTATAATCTTGCTATAATAAATATACAGATTCTACCTTACCCTTTCTAGTCCACCATGAGTAGTTAGTTCCCTATCTAAAAAATGCAGATATAGATCCTTCTCTCCTATCTTTGGGATTATGCACATTGAAAAGGAAAAATAGGTGTAAATTTTTTTGCATAAATAATTTTAACCTTAAATGTTTCACACATCCTTTTTTAATTATTCTAGATATTTAATAGATCCAACGTTAATCTATTAAATTCAGCCTCAGAAAACAGAAAAATATTAGTGTGTCTCATAATACAATTGAATATTTCTTTACTACCAACATTAGAAAAGGGCTTTACAATTACAATGATTTGTGCATTCCCATATTATTAAAAATCCTTTTGACAATTCTGAATTTGCATATATATGTAGTTTCTAAATTATATATATATATATATATATATATATATATATATATATATATATATATATATATATATATATATATATATATATATATATATATATAAATAATGAATATGCAGAAGTGGAAGAAGACATGTCACGTGATGGTGAAAACTCTAGTGCAGAAAACTTCAGTTATCCAGTTAGGTATCCCTTTAGAGTCCCAATGTTCCCTCCAAGACTCAAGGGTGATTATGGCACACCCTTAAATCCAAACCTCTCTCACTTAGGATCAGACTCGTAACATAGGGAGGAAGAGGGCCAAGTGGGTATAGAAAAACTAACAGATGCTCAGGAGTACGTGGTTACTCATATATATTCAATAAAATATAGTAGGGAACCAAAACGATATTATGGCTATATGGTGTTGATGAATGAGCTAAATGAAGCTAAGTATTTCAGCTTTAAGGAAATCCAAGCATCAGGTGTGGATTGATTCCATGGTGGAATATTACTCTTCCATCATGAAGGATGATGTCTGGGAGGTTGTACTTTGGCTAGAGAGAAAATATATGGTTGCTCTATATAGGTTTACAAGATTAAGCACATTGTTGATTGTAGTGTGGATAAGTTCAAAGCTGGATTTGTGGCTATGGGGTTTTCTTAGAAGGAGAGCATTGACTATGATGAGACCTTCACCCTAGTAGCTAGATACTCATCCATCAAGGTAGTGATTTCTATTGCAGCGCATATGGGTTGGAGGATTTACTCTACCCACTCACATGAAGCAAGTGTTCATCATATAAAAAGTTACAAACATATCTCAAGGAATCTATTAAGAGTTAAGCCCCAACAATTAATAAGAAGCATGTATGCAGGTAGCTACTTCCTCACATTATTGTAGGTGACAAAACTACCTAAAAATAGTAAAATGGACTCCTATGTGAATTTCCAAGTGGTATTCTTGTTTCTTAGAAATTGTATAAACAATGCATAAGAAAAGAAATTAACTAAGCAAATATTGTCATGAATTTAAACTTTGTTTTGAATGTAAATAATTAAAAACTCAAATTAATTATAATTCTTCCAATTGAAGATAGCCTTCAGAAAAATTTCATTAATAGTAGCTAAGAATCAAGAATAGCTGATTATGCTTTAAGCCAACAACACTTTAACCAAAAGAATCTGTGTGTGTCAGGGGTAATTCCAATACATCAATTAGTAAAGAAGATGTTATGGGTAATTATCCAAATAAACAAAAACATGGGAATTTAAGCTACCATGCTTCCCATACATTAAATTTAGGATATGAGGCAACCTATTCAAAGGAATATGGGAATTCACAGAGTTCCACAAACACCCTAGCTAGTGACCCAATCAAATAATGGAAGCCAAAAAATGGTTTTTTCATGTTGTAGCTTCAAAATTATATGAAGAGGCATTTAATTGGTTGGTGCAATGGGGTTGTGGTGAAACTCCTGAAGGAATACAGGAATTTCACTTGTTGCAAATATAATGTCAAGATAGAATATTGCAACCAACACTGCTACAACATAATCATAATGATGATATATGTATTAGTAATTACATAACATAGAAAAACCCATCATAACAACTACAAGGATATTAATTGGAACAAAGACAGATATCTTCACCCTAGAAACTCAAATGGGAAAACCAACATTTGATGGGGACTAGATTCTGCTCAATAAAGTGTTGCAAAGGTGAGCTATGAATTTTCAACTAAGATTCTGATCCATTCTTACTTAGCAACAAAGTCCCTAGCCAATGACCAAATCAAATAAAGGAAGACAAAAAATGGTTTTTTTGTGTTGTAAATTCACAATTATATAACCAGACATTCAATTGATTTAAGCAACGGAGTTGTGGTGAAAGATCCTGAGTAATAAATCAATTTCAATTTTTGTAGCTACAATTCATACAATATTACAACCAACAATCCTGCAACTTATTCATAATCATGTTATATGTGATTATTATTTATGCATCATAGAAAAACCCATCATAACAACTACAATGAAATTAATTTCACCAAAGGCGGATGTTTTTACCTAAGAAACTCAAATGGAAAAACCAATAATTTTATGGGGACTTGATTATGCTCAATAAATTGTTACACAGGGTAAGCTATGCAGTTTCAACTGAGATTATGATCCATTCTTACTAGCTAGCAATATCAGCAGATTAATTTTACCCATAGACGATCTTTTGAAGTTATAAGGCAGCATGTCCAAAGGAATATGGGAATGCATAGAGTTCCAAAAAAACCCTAGCTAGTGACCCAATAAAAAAATGCAAGCCAGAAAATGGTTATTGCTTGTGTTTTGGGTTGACAATTATATAGCCAAGAAATCAGTTGATTGAAGTAATGGGGTCGTGGTGAAACTCTAAAAGAAATAAAGCAAGTTAACTTGTTGTAGCTATGATTCCAACATACAATATTACAACCATAACTCATGCAACTGAATCAAAATGATGTCATATGTGATCATTATTTACATAAGACTACAAATAAATTAATTTCACCAAAGATGGATATTTTGCCCTTGAAATTCAAATGGGAAAACTAACATTTGATGGGGACATGATTCTAGCATCATTCTTCCTGCACATAGTTGAAATAGGAAGAATGCATGCTGCCAAGTCAAAATATGATGTAAACCACCAAGATGGTGCCAAAACCTTACACGCTCTAACATATTAAACTATGATTGTAACAATATGTTATTTATTCACATGAAACTTCAATTCACAAATTGTGGTATATTTCAATAGATTAATAGTATAAAAACAAAAAAGGTTCCAATGTTTAAAAGCATGTTCAAAGTTACAATCAAAGAGAGGAAAAAACACAAACAAAAAATCAGATCATAATCATGAACAAGCTTCATCTTGAATTATGAAGTGTAAAGGAAATTACAAAATGTGACACTACAAACCTGGTCAAGGGTACAAGAAAAAATATCCAGGACATGACTCTGCTTGACAAGTTGTTTTTCAAGGCTGTCATAAAATTTGATAGCTTTGTGATCATGTGGAGCTTCATCCTTGTCTAGGTATTTGTGGGAACACACGGGCTTAGATAGATCTTTGGACACAATCTGCAACCAATTGAATGTCTCAAATATCTTGCCATAAAAGAGAAAAAATTAGGCCACAAAAACACAATCATTCTTTGACATTCAGGATATAGATATTATTTCTACTTGTCTACATCACTAGAAACAAAAAAATTTGATAACAATACAGATTTTAAAAATGGAACTTTCAAATTTTTAGAAATAGTGAAAAGGAGCATGCACACCGTAAAATGACAGTGACACACATGCGCACACACAATGTCAAATGAAGACCCAAAGTATTACATATGTTGTTTCTGGAAACTCCTTTAAGGTGGACAGTTTATCTATCCCATTATTCCTTCTCATAATAAAGTCTAAGGGTGAAATATCCACCTAAATCCATTGTAACACATTCAGGAACCCTGATATGCAACTAGCTGTTATTGCTCATGACACAAGATGATTTGTACCTACGCTGCCAAGTCATTCGACATCCATAATTATCTATACAATAAATAAAAGTAATATTTGTAGTATTTTTTACTCTAAGATGCATTCTTATGATAATGTTAGAACATATTTTGACAATGTCAAAACATACTTGAATAAGCTCCTCTTCGTTTCAAGAACAATTTATTGGAGTCACCTAAACCTGGAACAAGCCTCCCACGATCTGAAAGAGTAGAAACTAAGTCAATAATGAATTTTTTTCTACTACGTTGGATCGAGGGAGGGTTTCTCTAAGATTAAATCACTCCAATAAATTATTCTTTACTAAACAGGGCCAACCACGTGAAGGTGGAAGCTCTTATGCCCCCCCCCCTTACATCACTCTCAATTCCCCAATACCCAATATATATTTAATTTTTTATGAACATGAGCAAAAAAAAAAACCTGTTCAATAACTAATTAAAAATAAATGCAACAAAAAGTACGCAAGAAAACATTGAAAGTGTATGGCATAAAAATAGTGTTATAAATGAGTTTTTATATAATGCAAAAAAAGTTTCCAAGTATCGTACGCCATTCATCATCTGTATTATAAAAATACAATATTTTACATTATAAAATTTTATTTTTCTTCTTCCAATTTCTAAAGCCCCTAACTACATCATTAGCATCGTTGTTCTCTACTTGTGTTTGGTGTATTTCCCACATAGCTGACCTAGTCAGGTACTCATGATGTCTGGTCTCATGTAGTGATGGGGCATCGCCTACAAAAAAAATAATTAAATTTAAATTACTAGTTTTTAAATATCATTGAATTAGTTTAGTAATATTAATAAAAAAAATTGCAATGCCATTATTTACCTATTGCACCAGTTGTCACCGTTGGAACCGTTGTCCCATGTTCCTCTCTGGTGGTAGGATGCTCAAGTACAACATTATCTGTAATTTAAACAAAAAATAGTATAAGGACACAATCCTCAATGTATAATTAGAAAAAATTATAAGTAGAAATTAATTACCGTCGTGGGCCTCACTGATAGCAACACTGTCGACCTGATCTCCACTGGAATGATCAAGTTGCATGTAAGAACCATGTTCTTGCAATATTTCACTCTTAACGCACTGCTCTACAAATTGGTTATTTGGCTCGTTTAAAGTGTTTCTCCCCTAATTTGAACAATGTTTTCAGACATTAAATTTATGGACAAAAACAAACATATTGAAAGGTTAACGTTTTACCTTATCAAGCATACTGGATCTTAGGACCTGTCCCAAGCTTTTACGACATTCAACTATAGCTTGATAGCCGAAATGGAAAGAAATATCTTTGTCTTCCTTTGTGGTTTATGTTCTAAATTCATTACCCTACATTGCATAAGACTGTATATTTTTAATGTTATTTGATGGGATTACAAAAATGTTGGAAGGGGATACAATTGATAAGATGTTTAGCTACTTACAATTCTTGTGACTAATTTCAAGTATTTTCCCTGGCCTATCTTATTCTGGCCTTGTTTGTCAATCCCAGCTTTGGTTGCCTTCAAGGTGTCAGGAAACCTATCATCAAAATCTTGAAGTTAGTTATGTAGCACACTTTTATTTTAGACATAGATAAAATTGAACTTATTGAATTAAAGTTGTAATTTACCTTGCGGGTCCAGTTGGCATTTTTCCTTATTTCTTGGCCCTTTTCTCTTTTCCATCCTCAATGAGTGCTCTCCACTCCCTCTTTGGAATTATGAGAGGAAACTTATATCTAGAGTTATTTTGTAAGTAATTCCTATAGATGTCTCGCGTATATTTCAGATATTGGCCAACTGCCTGGGTGACCGTTGTTCTATTAAATGTGCCCACCTCAAAAAGGCCTTCTAGATAATCTAGAAGTTCTTTTTTCAGGTTCAAATTTTTGGAATTCCACCTTGTGCATATGGTTGGGCCAAAAATTATCAATGCCTTTCCCTCCAAGGCCTTATAGAAATCATTGTTTCCTACATAGAAAAATATATTATCATTAATTTAAAAATAATATTCATGATAAAATATGTTTTAGATAGAGTATATGAAACAATTAAAATATTAAAAATTACCCGAGAGTTGTACTTTCTTTATAGGAATACCTTCATTTTTCACTAAAAGCTTGCCTAGAATGGTCACAGTGGAGGTGACACATGTAGCTCCAGGAAATGAAATCGTAAAGCTAGCCATATCACCCTCATCACTGCCACCAAGTTCAGCGGTTGACTATGTGTCTTCTTGGAGGTGAATTCCTTGGGAATATCTTTCCTTTGTGTCCATTAACACCAACATCGGGGACAAAATGTTGCACAAAATGCTACATACGAAAGATTTTTTTGTTAGTTTAGCTAATGTAAAAGTTATAGATCAAATTATCACAATTGATATTATGCATAACAATAAAAATATCCTTTTGATTTTTGGTTACTACCTCATATGTCTGAAGCTGGGTCATAACTTCTAATATCATTTGTTTAATTTCAGGTGTTTGAGGCACAATGGCTATCAAATGCTCAAGTTCCTTGTTTTTGTTTTGATTTTTTTTTCGCAGTAAAACAAATGGGCTCGGGGATGAAAAAAAATCTTCCTCGTTGAGGGAATCATGACACACACCATGGCCAGACATCTGCATATTTGAACAAAATTAACATTATTTCAATTATGTAAACAATTAGAATACTTAAATATAGAGAAAGGTTGGCACTTTACATGTTCTTTGGCTGGCCCCTTTTCGCGATCATCCTGCCACATTATAAAATAATAAGAACCATGAAATATATATATATATATATATATATATATATATATATATATATATTGTTAAATATAAAGAAACTAATCTGGAAGCAAAATTGCTATTTTTTTACCTGTCCTGAGGTTGTTCCTGTGCCACGATCAATCTTCCACATTGCAATAAAATTATAAATGTGAAATGGCATTTTTAACATTTTTAAATATTAAAAATAATAATTCAATAAGTAACGGTTGTTTAAAATATAGGTGTTGCATAACTATCCGCACACTACTACTGGGGGTATCTACTCTATTCACATGGTAATCCACTAATAACTCTTCCTTGGGAGCTATCCTTTTTATTGCACGCACGACTACCCGGTTTCCTTCACGTCCCTCAAATATGCAATTTGGTTGCTTGTTTGTTGCCTCAAATATGATATTAAAGAAGAAGATGATGTAGGATGGTTATTCCCTACAATTTGTGGTTGACATGTCAGTGGGATGTGGTTCATCCTCTCCCTACGTGTAGGATCCTTGTCACTATTTTTAGCTTGCATGCATGTAGGACGTGGTTTATCCTTTCCCTACTCTCAGTGTTTTGCATGCATGTAAGATGTGGTTCATTCTTTCCCTACATATGGTTATGATTACATTTTATAGGATGTGGTAAACTTATAACATATCACATTAATAAGTTTTCCAGATTGGAAAATAGATGTCTATTTACTTCACAAACACAAATGTGTAATAAAGTGTGTTTATCTTTATTATCTTCATTTGATGCTAATAATATTGGCACACACACAAATAGTAACAAGTACTACAATAGAAATTCGAACATATCACATTAATAATTTTTCCAGACTGGAAGACGGATGTATATTTACTTCACAAACACAAAAGTGTAATCAAGTGTGCTTATCTTTATTCTCTTCATTTGATGCTAATTATATTGGCACACACACAAACATTAACAATTTAACAAGTACTACAATAGAAATTCGAACATATAATTGTTGTGATAGCCAAGGATCTGCCAATTTTATCAATTTAATCTAGTCCAGGTGAATCAAATTACTCCCTAATACAACTAGGATGTGATATCTAAGCATAATATCAAGCATGCTATTTAGGGGCAAATAATTATGATGCCTTGCTATAAAAAATTAATAACATACTAACACTTTCACACAGTAAATAATTTCCACACATCCCACAGTCCACTTATAACATATCACATTAATAAGTTCGCCACACTAGAAGATATATGTCTATTTATTTCACAAAAACATAGACGTGTAATCAAGTGTGCTTATTCTTATTATCTGCAATTTGGGGCTAATTGGATTGGAACACAAAAAAAATATAGAAAATGCTATAATAGAACTTCGACGATATAATTCAAAATTGTTGTGATAGCCAAGGATCTGCTAATTTTGTCAAATTGATCTAGTCCAGATAGTTGGGAGGAGTTTTATCCTCCCCACCTAGGTTGAATTCCCCCAAGTGACCTTAGCAACTATATTGTTTAACATATTTGATCAGTGTTGTTTACCTTGCCTTTATCTCTTTGTGTTTGTTCCTGTAGAACCTACCTCTCACATAGCTTGGAACTTCACATAAAACACTTGAGAAATTTGGAACTTCACATACAACACTTGAGTAGCTTGGGACTCTATGTTGGACAAACTAGCCTAGATCCATCTTAATTCTAGATCTACCAAGCAGCATGAGAGATCAAATGTCTTGAGATGCAAATTTCCTTTAGAGTGAAAAGATATTTGATCCCTCCGAGCCCTTGGTAGATACATAATTAAGATGGATCTAGAATGGTTTAATTTTTCCTTTTAAATAGGATTCCACATGAATACCATGTGTCAATATACTCAATACCATGGGTTCCCATAAACTTAGAGCTCAAAAACCAAGTTTGGAATTCCACCAGCTAGAACCCAAAGGGGTATGATCAAACTTGCAGTCAACTCCAAATTTATAGGTTCTTGTCATCATATAGTCAGTACAATCCTTTTCTCTAGGCTGCTAAGGATAAATGGGAAAATCACTTGAACTGTCCAACCTAGGGCACTCGGCCAATGCATTCACCGATGAAAGAGCTTCATTTCACCCAAATGTGTTATGAGTTCCCATAAGTGTTTTTGAAACTATAAGGAATAGAGAGAATATAGAATATTGTTCCATGGTACCCTGTTTAACCAAATGGCATTCTAGCCTAAATGCTTTGATAAAAAAAAGCACATTCATGGTTCCAATCACATTGTTATGTTGAGTATAGTTGCTCTTCATCTACCTATCATGGAATAAGGCATGGTAAAAATTGTTGTCTTATAGACCTAAAATTGTTTATAACATTGATGGATATATACATATGAATCCATGCATGATGGATATCAAAACACAACACATGTATAGTCAATGGAGGTTGCAAGCTCCTTAAAAACTAAAAGATTCTAAACTTCATCTCCATATTCAGTCAATGGGGCATTGAGATCTGATGCCCTAGACTCCCCCCATTTGCTTCAATATACTAGTAGAAATGTTGAAGCCAAGAATAGAGGAAATTAAATTTTTAGATCATAAAAGTTGAGAAGGATAAAAACGTCAAGCTATTATAGGGTCAAATGGAGTGCAAAATGAGAGAAAATCACTCTGCTGGGAAATTCCCAAATTGTATTTACTGCTAATTTCACTAAATTTGAATTTTCTAGGACAACACTTTCCCCATATATTATAAAATATGGATATGATTTTTGGAGGCCGACGTAAAATTTGGTTCAAGAATAATAAAAAAGGTAAATGTTGGTCTGGGGTAAGTGTTGAGCAAGGAACAATAATTTTAAAACCCTATATAGAAATGGTGAAGAGTAGTTTCAACAGTCCAACATTTTCAAGAAACTAAAACGTTGGATGAGAATAGTGGCTTTGTTAGGTCTTACAACATATTATTTACAATATAAATCAACCTCCAGCAAAATTTATCCATTCATTTCTCATACATGATGAAGGATACCTATGGAAAGGGTTGTTTCATAGCCAAAGTATAAATATTTAGATTGTTTTAATGGTTGCTGCAGTTTTTTGTGATGAAAAGTATGACCTCTATCCTCTTTGAGGATAGGTTGATAATTTATTTTTATGGATGGATTTGGAATCTTGGAATTTTTTAATAAAGGAAATTTCAATTTATTTGGAGATTAGTGCTTATTTCATAGAAAAATTCTTTTCACGTGTGCAATATGCCATATGTAACATTTATTCTAGAATAAAACTTTGATGCTCCTATGATACGTTTGACCTCAAATTTAGTTACCATGGGAAAAATATTAGTCCTCAAATAATTATCTGATTAGGATTTTTATGTCACTTCTCCCAGGAGAATATCCTAGTAGGCCTTATAAATTTTTTATCAACTAGTTTTTTTCGTCCATTCCTAGTCGACTAAATTTTACTTTTATATGCACTGATTTTGATCTCAGGAGCTGTAGTTCTAAATTTTCTAAGTACTGTGTTGTAAATTATATAATGTTAACTAATGATATGGGATCTAGAGAGACAAAATATATGTTATGAAGAGATAGATCTCAGTTTCATTCATAATAATGTATGTTGTGTTGAGGTTGAACTATGTCTTCCAAGTTGTCTAAATTGATGCACTGAAGATGGTTCCTAAGGGGATGGTGCTTGAGACTAGAAAGAAGGTATATTTAGTTCATAGAGGTTTATAGAGTTCATTATTTTCCTTACATTGGAAATATAATAAGATATATTCTTCTAATTTGGATATATTCTTATAAATGTTTTTTTTGAGATATTGAATAAAGTTTCAATAAGAAAACATTTCCATCCATGTTTGTATAATAAATATGGTAATCAATGGTAGAGGTTGGTAGAAGTTGTCCTTGTGAAATAATACAAGGTGCATAAAATTCTATATGAATTTCTCAAAATGCTTTATGAATTCCCTAGAGTGCGAACATTACCAAAGCTTCTAGTGGAGAATATTATATAGCATCTATAGAAAAAAATATGTGATGAGAATTTCACATAAAATTCCATGCAACGCTTGTCTATGTTCATTTTAGATCATATAATAAATATGGCCATCAATGACAGATGTTATCCTTGTGAATTAATACATGATGCACAAATTGTAAATGCATTTCTCAAATAGCTCGATGAATTCCCTATGATGTGAATATTACCCAAGTTGTGTGTGAATAATATTGCATAGAAACTATAGACAAATTTTTATAATTGAAGAGGATTTGTTTTTATAATGAATGGCTTAATTGAGGGTCCAATCTAGAGGGACTAGAGGTGGAAGCTTGATCAACCTATTTTTGTGTTTGACACTTATAAATTGCATGAAGCCCTTCACTCTATAGCCATGTTTTTGTCAATCTTAAAAAAATGGAAGGGAGTTAATGATACTAAAATAAATTTGATATTAGGCTTAAAAACTTGTGGTTAGACTCCTCAATTAAGGAGTTTTGTTTGTTTGGCAATATACCAATGTCCTCCAAATAAATAAATACTTGAAAATTGTAGTTTTTCGTAGCCCTTTTGTCCTCCCAGTCAAAAGAAAGAATTGGATATTACACCTCTTGTGTTCATATGTGGAACTTAAAATTATTTGGAGATGGTTACTTGTGAGGTTCCAAATCATATTCCTTAGCTAGATCCATTGGAAAGTTTCACTCTAGAGTGACCATGCTTGTGTAATCAAGATTTACATAATAGGAATAAGGGATCACATCAGGATGCTAACACTTTGTTTCAATTGAAAACCAAGTGTTGAGTTTTTAATGGGTCCCCAATCTGTTTAAACTTCAATAACTTGTGAAAAGATAGTCCTATTAGAATAAACTCTCTTAGTTAGGGTTGATCTTCAAATTTTTAGGAAAAATGCAAGAGACACATATTTTTCATTGCAATTGGATATCATCTCTTTTCTGTGGCCTAAGTAAGAGATCGTAGAAATCCCATTACAAAAATATCACTTATAAAAACCCCACCATTAGAAGGACTAGTTGGAAATTGAACAATGTAGATCATTTGGAGGGACCATAAAGCGCTCACACACTCCATAATTTCTTCGTGTTCATACTGATATTTCGATTTCATGCAAGGATCCCTCATGTATAAGGAAGAGACAACTGTTGGTTTCTCTTTTTGTAACTTCACTTGCAGTGATCATTAGTGTTGTTAAGAGGCAACATAGAGTAGTACAAGGGAAACATGGGATTCCTTGGCTATGGAAAATGTACAGGAAAAATCAATAATGTTGATGCCATTGAGGGGCCCATTCATGTTACGGATCTTTTATAGCGATGGCGAGTGTGGGAAGACTCAATCTACCCGTACATGAATAACCCAACCAAGAAATGACTGTGTCAATAAAACCCTCCCTACTGATTTTAAATAAAATGTAACCAATAAATACTCCATAACAGTGGAGTTGGGATTGAATATTTGGATGCAGATGCTTCCTAAATGGTCAAATGAAAAAACCCTAAACCAGTTGTCATCACCACAAAGGATTATGCACAAAATCTATCGAAAAAATGTGCCAAACAAAACATTGTTCTTAAATGCCAATTTTGCAAACATCAAGAAAATTGTCCAATAGTAATATACTTCAATAGGTTCCAACTTCAAGAAAATTACCCCATTGAAACCCATGAATTTTTTCAATGAAAAATCAATAAAAGAACCCTATTGCTGCTTAAATCAAAGAATTTTGAGATGGAATATATAGTAAAACCCTCAAAAAGTTTTGAGAAGAACCCTATTGCTGCTTAAATCAAATAATTTTGAGATGGAAGATATAGTAAAACCCTCAAAACGTTTTGAGAGGGTAATCCTGAGCTAAGCCATCTTACAAAAGAAAAAAATGATTGCAATAGCATATTAGACATATAAACCGTAAGGAAAATGCAAAGCTTACTTGCAGCATGCCCTTCATGTCATTCGTAGAGGTTGGTAATTCTTGGGAAATTCAGGGTCGGTCATTCTATCGTTATGAGGTTCTCCCTATAATTCTCCTATGCAAACCCTTGACAATGAAAATTCCCAACCTGTGCACATACCACCATAACAATCTGACAATGAAAACTCTGTGTACATGACAAATAAGTTTAAAGCAAAATTAAATATTAAGGAGGTGATATTTTTAATACTAGTTACATTAATAAGTTATATATATATATATATATATATATATATATATATATATATATATATATATTAAGGAGGATAAATGTTTAATACTAGTAATATTAGTGTGGTTAATATAGTCGTTTCATTTGTATTTATCATTGATAAATATATAAGAAAAAAATTATTGTAGCAAAAATACTATCTCCAAACAGTATTTATATAGAGATATTTCGATGAAACGCATCGACAAAATCTTTTCATATGTGATTATGACGGAAATATATCTCTATATAAATTATGGATCAGAAGCAAAATTTAAAAAAAATAGTATTATTAACTTTTATTTTTAAGTATGAGGGGTTTCTATCATGGTCATGATAAAGAACATAAATTTTATTTTATTTAACTCTTAAGAATCTATGTCATGACAAAAAACATAAGTGTTAAAGAGTTTATATCATTTGCAATTAAGATATAAGGTATTTTCTTAAAATTAGGTATGCTTTGAAAATCGGGTGAGGAGCCACTTGGCATTAATATAATTTTTTGAATTTATTATAAGTCAATGAAATCTAATTGTTGATAAACATTTATACGAAGCATATGTTGAGCATATTCTCTTAATAATCAATCTAGGCCATCAATTAAAAAAATAAAAATAAAAAGTCAACAAATCCTCATCCACCTTAAGTTGAAATAGAAAGCCTTAGGAAATGAGTAGGTGTAAAAGGAATTAAATCTTTCAGACAAAACTTGGAACAAACCCCCCACTACGTTATTAACTCATGCCACATCCAAAATTTAAATATTGAGAGAAAATCCACTGACGATTTTGGGTGTGTACCATATAATAATATAGTGATTTTTACAATAATATAGTTAGTTTCTCTATATGTTTTTAGTTTTAAATATTGCATATGATATATTGGGAAAATTATATAAATTTGGGTCACAACATTGTTCGATCACAAATGAAAACTAAAAAGTTTCAAAAGGCAATAAATTTCATATATTTCACAAATATTTATGCTTATTACTTCATCTCATAATTGAAATCTCACAAGAAAACTTGACACATATGTATCTAACTTGGGGCAAGAAGAAATAAAGAAATTTCTTTAGCCAAGACTAAAAAAATGGCACAATATATTACCAATAAATGTTATTTTATTGAACAATATGGTACCAATACCAACATCATTCCACAACCTAGTAATTAGGTATTTTGGTTGAAGTCTGAAAGAAGGCACTAGAAATTGGTAATTGGGTATTTTGGCTGAAGTACGAAAGAAGGAACTAGTAAAGTACGTTGGTCAATTGGAGGAGCACCAAGGACCACACTTTTTGATAATGGCACCAAAACTGCCATTGAAAGTACATCCAACAGAAACCAAGATACCATGGGGAAATAAAAGATCAATCTTGCATATAATTAATATTTCTAGTAAAGACAAATAGCGTAGCGTGGAAGAAAAATATCCACACAATCAAGCTAATCTATTGAAATAATTTAAGAATCATCCATATATCCATCCAATATATTTTTTCAAACTTGTGAGTAGAAATTTCATTAAAGGAGTTGAGAGTGGTCTCCCTTTGTAAACAAGCATCCATAGGCTTGTTAGAGTCAATACGAATCTTTACTAGAAGTAGAGTAGTCTTCACATCACCAACCACATCCAATAGAAAGGTACAAAACCCTACAATACAAATGATGTATCCAAATAAGGTGTATTCAATACCAATAATATCATCTTCTGAATCTATTACAATATTATTTACAAAGTATGTTGCCATACGTGTGTGAAAGAAACAATCCATTTTTTTATCAAAAGGAAGTCTTTTTGAAGACCTAAATGAACCCCCTTGAAGGAGACAAGAAGGGTTTGAAACCATAGAATACAAGTTGGTATATGAACCCTAGCTCTACATCCCTTAGGAGAAATGCTACTAGTTAATAGTCTAAAAGATTAATTAAATTACACAGGAAATTTTGTTGTCATGTGTCTATGAAAGAAACAATCCATCTAGTTAGCAAAAAGAAATATTTTTGAAGAAATCAATAAACCCCCTTGAAAGATACAAAAAGTTTTTGAAACCATAAAATATAATTTTATCTATGAACCCTAGTTATCCAACCCTTAGGATAAATGATATTAGTCAATAGTATGATAGATCAATTAAATAACCCATAAAATTTCCTTGCCAATTAATCCTCTGTATAAAATATCATAAGAAATCCCCTCCAGATCCAATATTGTAGAAACATTATAAATACTAGCATCAACCCCATTCGAATAATCCGAAGGTTTCGAAAATCATTCCTTCCTAATGGTCACATTATAAAAATAATTAGGACTGATAGATATCTCAGAAGAGGATGATGAATTAATCAATAGGGTCTCTAGATGGATATTAGGGTTAAGGAAGAGAAAATCAATATCAATCCCCACTGAATTGGTAGGAGAAAGGTCTCCAAAAAAAGTCCCAAATTGATTGTGACTAGGGTTATGGCTAACATTCAATGAATCATAAATAGTGGAGGTCATCCCATTTGCATCAAAATATAGAGTGTGAGTAGATTCCAAATTTTCCAAAGAAGGAGAAATTTCTTGTACATATAACAATGAAGAATTTTCAATACAATCAGAATGTGATAACTAAATTTGTGGATAAATGATATATAAAGGAAATAAAGTAGAATTATTAATTGAAACATCACTCGATGCCAAATCATTACGAATATGTTGCTCACATGCCAAATCATTACGAATATGTTGCTCAATACATGTCATAGGTGGTGTGATTTTAAGCTTACCCGAGAGAGAGTGTTGACCAATATCTTGAGCTGTTGGAGAGTGTATAGATGTCAATAGATGACCCCCATTGCAAACAATCTCTGATGTTCCATGTCGTTTATTTCCAAATCTACGCAAGCACTCATTAATAAAATGTCCAACATTATGACCACCTATGCAACAAAAAGGAATTACCCAATAGTAAATTCATTGCCTAGTAGAGAAGCCACCCTAATTGATCTCCACCTCTGCATCAATGCCAACAATGAAGTTCACCTCCACAAAAATCAATGTGATTTGTTTATCTCTCTGTAACAGGATTTCTTCCACGAGGAAAGAAAATTACCAATGGAATTTTCGATCATCATTAGTGATTTATAGGACCAGAATACGAGTGATAAACTAGGAAGTTTAGCTTGAAACCAAATTGTTTCGTGGTGATTATAGGTATGGATAAAATCCCACATTTTAGTGATTTAAAGAGAGGAAACCACAACCATGAACCCAATATGATCCCAAAATCTTCCCAACATTTCCATTATTAATAAAGTGGAAGGATAACCATTGATTGTATAAAATGTTGAAAAGAGGAGAGTACTTAAGAATAGGGTATGGATGTTCTTTAACCCAGGATGCCATCTGAGAGTCTTCCATTCACAGATAAAACCACTTACCCACGAAATCTCGTTGTTGTAATCCTACCCCCTGGTCCACTTAGAGATTTAGGGGTTTAAGGGGTTAAATGGGTTGGGAGTTGGGAATTAGGGTTTAAGGGGTTATAGGTTTAGGGTTTAGGGGGTTAAATGGATTAGGTGTTTAGAGGTTTCCCTGTCATATCCATATTTGTTTAATTTCATGATTAATTAGGAATTTTTAATGTCTCACTACTCGGTTAATTACGGTTAAGTAATGATGCAACTAAAGTATCAACTAAAGATCTATTTATAATATTGGGTTTGTGAGTCATGTTTGAGTCTAGAAACCTAGCTCCTATATCGTCAAGGCATGCAAGGAGTCTGTCCATGTAAAATTTTAGTGCATATAGTAACAATTTGGAAAAAATTCAACTTCGGCCCCATTCGCAAGTCACACTTGGCTTATAACGATAATGGTGCAGGGTAATATCATGTCATAAGTGACCTAATGTTTTCTAACAATTTCGACGTTGCTATAATCTGAGAACAATGATGACATTTACGATGATGAAAATAAAGATGAATGAGCTTCTCTTGGTTTCAAGAATAATTTATTCTCTACTGAACAGGTCCAACCACATGAAGGTGGAAGCCCATATGGCCCCTCCCATCCCCCTCACATCACTCTCATTTTCCCAATACCCAATCTATGAAATAGAATATGAACAAGCCAAAAATTAAATAAGGTCGTAAACAAAATTTTCATGTGTTTGTATAAAAACATAATTTTAGTTCTGCATGTACAGTAGTATGGCCATTATTTGTTGGTTTGACATAATAAAAAACATGTAATAAACCCACATAAGTAAATAATTTAAAGACAATAATTCATACATATTAAAATATAATGTTATAACATACCAACTCATACTTGAACACAACATTTGTATCATTCTTCTTATCTATCTTCTTGATATTCATCCAACTAGTTGACATATATATCAACATCTGATTCAGAAATGATGTTGAAACGATCGACCATTTCATCACCATCATCATCAATTATGTCATTTTCAAGAATATTCTCATTGAGATCATCATCAATAACTGCTGCATTTTCTCCTATGCCTGGTTCATCTTCTCTATCTTCTCTTTCTATCAATGCGTCTTCCTACTCATGAGCCACTGCATCATATTATTCTTGATCAATATCACTATCTTCCTCCACATTATAATCTATTGGCCTTCGTCTTGGATCATATCTAATAGCAAATGACCATTCGTTCTCACTTGCAACCTCTGAGTAAAATACCTATTCACATTGGCTTGGAAAAACATAGTGATATTTTCCTGCTTCAAACTGCAACATTTTAAACATTGGAAATCCATTGTCATGTTGAATAAGAATTATGTCATCATGACGTACATTCATTCGTAGCCTATACCATTTTATGTCGAACAAAAATAATTTGAAGGAATTAAAGTCGCACTCAACTATATCATCTAAAAACCCATAATATCTATTTTCAGATTCTCGAGGATGTCTGTCACTCCTAGAGGAAACATTAGTGACCTAGAACACTATAGTTTTCCCACTATCAGAAGTTTTCTTGTTATCATATAGCTGTTTGATGCAAAATGAACGACTATTTCACCACGTAGCCTTGTGGTGTTTTAACTGCAAGATGAAAAACATGAAAAATATGCATTCTCAATTAATAATTAATCGTATAATTTACACATATTGAAAATTATCTAAAAAATCAAACCTGTTGTCACATTATAAATATAATAAAAAATAGGTATGGAATAAAATAGGTGAATTAATTGCTTACCTTTCTATCTTTCAAACCTTATGCTAAATCAATTTCCCTATCTGTAACATTTTCATCTCCACTATGATAAGCTTCTCTAACCAATTTAGACAATATTTGCCATGATAACCTGCCATCGTTATGTTATTTACATCTTTCAATCCATTCACTCGTCCACTTGAGATTGTTTGCAATGTATAAAAGTAGTGCCTCATAATCCTGAGCAACTGAATAAAAAAACAATAATTCACCAATATCAAATATAACTTATAACCATTGTAAATTATATTAATTAATAAATGATGAAAGAATAAGACTTAAATGAATATTATCATATGCATGATGTAAAAAAATGAAACATTATATGTATTATATAAAATAAATATTTTACCACTCAATTTCTTCATTCTACGTTTTCCCAACAGGTACTCCCCTTCAAAAATTTTGATGGAGTTCAAATCCCAAATGCAATCCACATCATCCATAGGTGGCACATCTAATATAGGAAGATACTGACTAATATACACCATGAATTCATATACCACATATCCCTCCACCATAGAACCCTCAGGACATGCTCTTTGTCTAACCAAAGCCTTCAAGGATTTCAAGTGTCTCTCCACCATCCACATTGACCTTGTGTACTGGTCCACACATTTCAATCTCCTCAAATCGGTGTATCAAATAGTGTTCTTGTGCATTGAAAAATGTTGAAGGTAGATACTTTTTCATTTCACACATTAGCTGAGGAATTTCTCTCTTCCAATACTTTATTTCATCTTGATTGATTTCTTTCAATGAAAAACATCTGCAAATCATTACGCAAGGTTATTTCAATGAAACATAATATATATTACATTACAAATAAATTAACACATCATGTCATTAAGTAAAACAACAAATTGTAATGATATTTTGTGTATAAATCAAAACTACTTACCTCGTGTATTTACCAAGATCATATATAGCTTGTTTGACATTGTTGTCGAAGTCATTTGGGAGAGATATAGGTAGAACATACTATATCAATACAAAATGAATCATTATTGGTTTCCAAATTAAACACACAAAAACAAATTAAATAAATAAATAAAATTAAAATATGTATTCGAGCAATAACATACAAAAATGTATACCAAAAAAATTACCTTACCAAAGGTATGCCGATCATGTGTTTTCACCCCACCAAAGTCACCGTTCTTCGTTAAGATATTATTTATGTTTGAAGAAAAACCTGTTGGAAATTTTAATTCTTATAACAACCTATTTTACATAATTGCTTTGTTGCTCTATTAATAACCACGAATTATTATTATGATTTGACCTCCATTGTTATTTTATCGGTCAATCACGCTTTTCATTGCATGATTCAATTTCTCAATGTCAGCACAAATTTGGTCAATTTTATCTCTATAATGCACACCATCTATGATTCACCATAACGTTTCTGTCACATTCTTATCAATATGAATTGTATCAAACAAATGAGCTATTTGTAGGTCCTTGTAGTAAGGCAACCTCGTGAATTGAGAATGATAACATTTCATTCCAGGTGGAAGTAAAATATTAGTACCTTCACGATGACGACCTTGATATTAAAGAATAAAATAAATCAGAACAATAATTATAAAATACAATAAAATAAATTCAATAATTAAAACAAAAATTCAAAACATTAAAAAAACAATTAATGTATATACATATATAGACAAATTACATACATTGACGATTATTAATTTTTTTATATACCAACTTCCACAACTGAGGTGTCATTCTTCGTGGTTTTAATCTAGTTTCTTCTTTATCCTTGAAAAAATGCTTTTTAGTAGTACAATACTTATGGTTTCTAGAGAGGAAGAGCCTTTACTCATCAAACACCATCTTTCCTAAATCTGGCGAATGATGATACTTCATATTAGGGCCACAAACTGGACATGAAAATCCACCTTTTGTTTGAATACCTGCAATAGATGGATCAATGAAAATTATACAATGAGATAATTTTGAAAACATGCAATATGGTATATCTAATTTAAATAACTATATACTATATTAAGGGGAAATAAATATTACATACCACAAAAATGTGTTAGTCTTGGGGCATCATGAATTTTCCTTACAAGCATTCCATGACATTGAAATATCTTCTGCTTGATTGGTTTAGTGATGTCATACATAGTTGTTGGAGTGGGCTCCCTTAGGACTGATTTTGGGGTAAAAATATCGAATTTTTTGTAAGTTTTTGTAAGTTACGTCATGCACGCTAAACAAAGCACAAGTCAAGGGGCTTTGGGGTAGGTCAAAGACCCTCATGAGTTGTAATGGGAAAAAGGGTAGAACTAGGGGCTGCAAACCACAATTTGCAGACCTTAGATGAGCACAGGATAAAGATATAAATAGGAGTCTAGATTGAATCGAGTAGAAGAGAAGTAAGAAGTCTGAACTATGTCTTGATGTTTAGAGCTGAAAATTGAACTTGTTTGGGTTAGAAGGCTCATTTTGGATTTGTGCGCGGATACCTTAGTCCTACTGTTTGCGGACCCCACTAGTTGTCTGCATGGGTAGAACGAAATTTTTGTAAGGAAGATATGAACTGTGAATGAATAAAGGAACGTTGTGGATGAAATATAAGTATCAAATGCATCTGTCTTTTGCTTTATGATATGTTTCTACATGTTATTTTTGTTTACTTTTTTATCTATGTTTGGATCAGTTGCGCAACTGTATTTTTCCTTATATGAATGATAAATGAATGGATCTATTGTTGTTGAAGTTAAATGATATGTATTGAGGACTAGTGAAAGGATTGTGAAACCTGTATCTCTGCGCACGCAGGATAACCTGCGTAAATTGACCTAAATCTATCTGGTTAGGGTTTCTGGTTAGGGCTTCTATTGCTAAGGTTAGATCATATTTTTTTCATATCTGAGGACACCCACATAATTTAATTCGCTCTCGGGGTGTGGAAACCTGATTCCATCACCCTCCCATACTGCTTCCGGTGAGACTTTGACTTGCACAAGTAGGTCACTGCCGAAAGGGCTAGTAGTAAGAGGGTTTTGTTGGTTAACCTTTAATCTGAACCTAGGTCAGGACCCCTCAAGCCAAAAAATGGTTCTCTTTCCAGGACCAAGATCATTTTGAGAGAGATTGGGTGATGTGGCGACCATCAAAGCCTGAATCACAAGACTGGTTTGAGAAGAGAATTAAAGAATTTTCCCTTAAGGAAAACATAACTAAGAAATTTTATGTTGAAGATTGGAAATAGAAGTATATCTTCACAGAGGTTCACGAGATCTTCTTTGTGACATTTGCGCACAAATTATAGGAGTGGTTGTCAAGATTAGCAGAGTTCCAAACCTACTGGAAGGATGACAAGGTCACTCAATGGACACCTGAATTGATCCAATAGTTAGATCAGACTGATAATTCCATCACTCGGCTTGTAGATCACTAGGTTGACATCATCTTGGGTGGGTTTGTGACAGAATTTGTTGTAGATCATTTTTTTTCATACTCTGAAGCTGAAAGGATGTTCTTCAAGGGACTAAGAGGTAAATTCATACGCTCTCTGCCTTTGTTGATTAATATGTTATTGTGTGAAAAGGGTGTTTTTTGTAGCCACACTAAGTGAATGACCCCAGATAAGTTATAAATAACTACACGCAGTGGAAAGTATTATTGGGTTAATTAGAGAGGGGGAAGATTTGTATACACCCCTCTAAGAAATTCACCTAACAATGATATAGAGAGCAGTGAGGCTACACGTGCCGGAGGTAGCCCTCCTGCTACTCCACAGTCGAAATCATGTAGGAGTAATACATATCCTACCCCGCCACCACCACCACCTAAAGGAGATATGGCCACGCATTGAAGCTACCCACCTTCAAGGGTGTGGGAGATGAGGATATGGAGAGGCTTTGGTTTGTTGCTAATGCAATATGGACTACGCAGAATGTTAACACTGATGTTGTCAAGAGAGTGCAGCTGGATATGGTGTTTGAAGGTCGTGCATTAGATTGGTTTAGTATGGGATATACAAATCAACATGTTGATCCCACTATTGTGCATATTAAGGACACCTTGAAGCAGTAATTTAGGGAGCTGAAGTCCTACTCACAGTACATAACAGATTTAAAAGATATCAAATAAGAGTCGAATGAATCTATATGGGAGGTTGATCAATGGTTGAAGCGTACTGTCAGTGAGGGAGCATTAATTTATGATGATAAGCAACATAAGGAATGGTTTATTTCTATGCTCTTGCCACATCTGCGTGGGCATATGAATCAACAAAAGATCAACTCTCAGGCTGAAGCTCTGGAATTTTCTATGAAACTGGAAGTTGCACCCAGATCAGATGATCAACTCGAAACTCTAAAAATCCAAAATTAGTTGGAGGCAATGCATTTGGAGATTCAAAACCTACATAGAGACTGAGGAAAGGAAGTTGGCACTAATATCTGGTGAATACAGTGTAAGGGTTCTGACCAATCCAAAGACCAGTGTAATTTGTTCTCAGATTACATTCAAGAAGGGGGGGTGAATCCACTATGCCCTAGGGATGTTTTTGGGCCAAGTGGTACTCCCACACTATGGTACAATGGTTGTAGGGTAGTTGGACAACATGATACAAACCATTTCCCTCGATTGGTAAGTTATGTGCCTAAGCTGAAGCAACAATGGTGCAGGTTTTTCTCTTCAGTTGGTCATGATGAGCACCACTGCCACAAATTTGACCTAATGATGGATAGTGCTAACCTCTATAGAGTGCAGGCTAACCCATATTCAATAGCATCTCCCTCTGGATGTGGAGGATCCCCAACAAGAGGAAGGGGAGGGGGGATAGGTGGAGGCGCAAGTCGGGGAAGAGGACGATAAAATTTCTATAACTATGGAGACATTGGACACTATGGGCATGACTTTCTGAACCCTGCACGATAATTCTATAGGTACTGTAGACAATTTCATCATGTAATTGAAGATTGACCTGTTTTAATTTCTAAAATGCAGGAAAAGAAACATCAAACGCCTACGCAAAACATACAAATGGTTAAATTTGAACCGTGTGATGATGAACCAAGTGTAAACAAAATTACATGCAATGAAAGAAGTCCGACAGAAAGCCGTTGATCAGAAAGGCCTCTCACAAGAAGGAAGGAATCAACCTGCAGAAGGAAAAATAGACTTTTATTGAAGCCAAGAAGGATTTTATTGTTGCAGGGGCGTCCACATAAAAGTCTATCATGGAATCAAAGATTGATGACAAAGTCAAACCATTCCTAAAATATTGTATTAAGTTATTGTGAAATCAGAAAGAAGTAGAAAATATTCAAGCCTTGATAGACAGTTGCACAGACAAAGAAGTTCCTCAAACTGAGACTAAGGTTGTGAATAAGATATATAAGAACAAGAAGAGAACTGGTTGGGAGATGTGCGTGACCATGCAAATTGGAGAGTATGAAATGGATCAAGTCATCTTGGACTTAGGGTCTAATACAAATGTTCTACTTAAGAAAACCTGGCAGAAGATGGGAGAACCAAAGCTGGAATGTTCCACCATTCAGCTACGCATGGCCAATCAACAGAAGATCATTCCACTTGGAAGACTTCCACAGGTTCTGGTAGACATTGCTGGAGTAAAGGTACGTACATATTTTGAAGTGATACAAATTATGGATGATGCAGAACCCTACCCTGCACTTCCAGGTTTGGATTTGGCCATCAATATGGGAGGCATCATCAATCTAAACCGTAGAAGCATGATATTTGAGAATGATGGTACGCGGGTAATAGTACCACTGGACTTGGCAGAAGGAGAAAGATATAAAGAGCCAATCCGCAAAGGAGATGGTGTCGAACATATATACAAGCTTATTGCGCGGGACAAGGATTGGATCAATCCTATAACTGATGGAATGTTGAACTAGGAGAAGGATAGTTCATGTTTTTCATATTCAGAAGGGGAGATGGAGAACTGGCAGAATCGGTTGCATGATTTTTTTATGTTGCGCTACCCCAAGATCACTAAAAATTTCCAATGCATCTCCTCATAAGTAGGAGAACTACCCTATTTTGATAGTTTTGGTAGTGTCATAGTATTTCTGGAAGAATTGGAAAAGGTTGTCCTGGAATAATGAAGGTTCTAGGCACTTGATCTGGCTATGCACGCGACCCTAGCGTGTTGGTGGGATATGCAGAAGGGAGTTTTTAAGGACTAGGAGGAATGTAGAAAAATGATGGCATTGTGCTTTTAGCCTCCCACTACCCCACCAAATGAGCTTTTCTATGGACAGGGAGACCCGCGCAAGCACCTAGGCATGTGAATGGAGGTTTGGAATGAAAATACCTAGAAGGAATGGGCTCATATGTTTGTTCATTAATTGGGACCTATACCTATTAGTTGGTATCTGGAAATAGAGCTGAACTGAGGGACTCGCCATTGGATTAAAATGACTGATTATTTCCTATAAACCTGTGCCTTGGTTTTGGGATCAAATGGATTGGATGAAGCTCCATCGTATATAGAAGCTCTTATCTTTGATGACTCTCAGCCTCGAAGAGAATGTGTTGTGCCAGCATGGGATGTGCAGATGCATGATATTGTCAATTATGGGAACCTATCAGTAGAGGATAATGGAGATTATCCAAGAAATATCAACGTCCCTGAGTCTAAAGGGGAGCATGCAGTTGCAGGGCCCTCATTGGGAATGGTAGATGTAACTAAACCTCTGAAGTTAAAGGAAGTCAACATTGGGACAAAAGAACAACCCAAGTTGGAAAAAATAATGGATTACTAGGATGATGAAACGGTAGGGAAGGTTTTGGAATTGTTGACAAAGTATCAGGACCTGTTTCCTACAAATTTCTCTGATCTCAAAGGAATTGTAGGAGACCTAGGTGTTATAAATATCACTTTAAAGCAAGATGCACATCCTGTCAAGCAACGAACATACCGATTAAATACCAAGCATAAGTAGAAATTAAAAGAAGAATTAGAAAATATGTTGGTTTCAGACATCATTGAGCCCGTAGATCACTTCAATTAGGTGAGCCCAATGGTAGTGCAATAAAAGAATACAAAAGGAGAGATAAGGATCTGTGTATATCTGTACAAGTTGAATTATGCGTGTGTGCATGACCCCTTCCCTACTCCTTTTTCAGATGAGATCTTGGATAATGTGGGAGGACAAGAGGCCTATTCTTTTACTGATGGATTTTCATGGTATCATCATATCAGAATTACGCCTAAAGATCGCAGAAAGACCACCTTTACAACATAATGGGGGTATTTCCAATAGACTATCATGCCTTTCGGGTTGAAGAATGCACCTACGATCTTCTCGCACATAGTAGTAGTTGTGTTCAAATAATTCATGCATAAGTTCTTAGAGGTGTATTTTGATGATCGTACAATGTTTGGGTTGGTAAAGAAGCATGTGGCAAACCTGCGCATGATGCTTGACACTTGTAGGAAGCCCTAGATTTCTCCTAACCCAAAAAAATATATATTTTGAGTGCCTTATGGAATTTGTTTGGTTCATATAGTGTGTCAACAAGGATTGATGGTAGATATAACCAAGATATCATTTATCATCAACCTAAAAGTCCCCACTAATGAAAAATAGTTGCGCTCCATCCTAGGACACATCAGATATTACAGGAAGTTCATTCAGGGCTATGTTCTGATCACTGCGCCTATGGAGAATTTATTGAAGAAGGATGTGTCCTTCTTCTAGGATGAGGAATGTCAAAAGAGCTTTGAGCCGATGAAGGAGAAGATGGTTACTGCACCCATTCTAATATTCCCAAACTAGTCCAAGGTTTTCCATGTACATGTAGATGCATCCGATAAAGCACTTGGATTTTTTTTAGAGAAGTGAGGAGAAGGAGACATTGATCACCCTATTTCTTTTGCCAGTAGGAAGATATCCAGTGTAGAGCGCAACTGCTCAACCACATGAAGTGAAGAATTAGCCATGGTCTATGATCTGCAAAAATACAGGCACTATTTGCTAGGAGGACACTTTAAAATTTTCACTGACCATTCTACTTTGAAATACTTGGTCAATAAGCCTGTGTTGGGGGGGGGAAGATTTGCAGATGGTTGCTATTATTTCAGGAATATGAATTTGAAATCATCGTGAAGCCTGGTAGATTAAATTTTAGACCTGATCATTTGTCACACATCGAAAATGGGGAAGAACCAACCAGTCTAGAGGAGGGGTTACCTGATATGAAACTCTTTGCTGTAAAGGTGGTTGATGAGCACTTTGCTGATATTATTCACTTTCTGACCACTGGAAATGTGCCTGTTGAATATTCGGTGTAGAAAATAATGAGTTGGTTGTGCACGCAGTTGATTTAACCTTGACTGCTGGTCAACTGTACAATCTAGGAGCAGATGAAGTATTAAGGAGGTATGTGTTGGAACATGAGAGACATCATATCTTGGTTGAGGCTCAAGGAGAGGTGGCAAGAGGCCTTTATGCAGGGAAGGCTACTGTGCAGAAGGTGTTTCATGCTGGTTTATGGTGACCCACATTGCATAGTGATGCACATGCATATTTTCGAGCCTATGATGCATGCCAAAGAAGAGGGAAACCCTCACGCAGAGATGAAATTCCCCTGTAGCCACAAATGACACTGTAGTCCTTTGATAAATTGGCTATATATTTTTTTGTACCTATCAATCCTCTAGGGAAGAAGAATGGAACGCGCTATATCATCACTATCACATATTATGTAACTAGATGGGAAGAAGCTAAGGTAGTCAAGGATTGTAGTGCAAATATTGTTGCACACTTCATTTTTGAACATATTTTGACTAGGTTTGGATGTCTGAAGATATTTATGAGTGATAGAGGTATGCACTTTGTTAATGAAACTGATAGATGAATTTTAGATCCATCACCAGAAGAGTACCCCTTATCACCCCCAGGAAAATGGTGCAGTAGAAGCTTTCAAAAAAAAATTGAGAATGAGCTCACGAAGTTCTGTAAGTGAATCAGGATGATTTGGACGTGTGCATCCCTTATTTGTTTTGGGCTTATAGGACCACATGCAAGAAGTTGACTAGAAAAAAACCTTTCAGGACGGTCTATGGGCAAGAAGTGATCATCCAATGGAATATATCATCCCAAGCCTACGCATCATAGGATTAACTAATATGGTTGAGCCTGACATCATGAAGGAAAGTCTTGCACAATTGGTTGCCTTGGAAGAAGATCGGTTCATTGCTAACTTCCATTAGCAAGTGCAGAAGGCGCGTGAAAAGACCTGGCATGATAAGCACATTAGACAAAAGGTGTTCAAGGAGGAATACTTGGTCTTTTTATATGACAGTCAGTTTGCATGCCACCTAGGGAAGTTCAGGATACATTGGTTGGGGCCATAAATTGTGAAGGAAATCACTGACGGAGGTGCAGGGCCCTTGGCCACATTTAACAGTGAGAATATTCACGAGTATTTAAATGCAAGCCGACTGAAGCCGTATAGGGACAATCCGGTGCTGACCAAATGACTACATGTCTGGGAATAAGAATCCATTTTTCTACATGTAGCGTAGAGGGAATGTGCATACAGGTGCGATAGGAGCATAGAGGTGATGCGCAGGAGGATAAACTAGTCATTGGAACAATGAAACTGGTTGAAAAAGAGATTTTACAGTTGGATGGAGCAGTGTTTCTACATTTTAATAAGGCGATCTTATGATATTTTTGACTGTTTTTATGGAGGTAAGTCGCAATTAATGGATATGCAGTCGTTTTCACCTTGGATCGCCTATAAAAGGAATGGCTTAGGTCACATTTGGTTCCTTTAATTTATGAGTACATTGCGCCCTGAGCCTATCCATGAATTGCACTGTCATCTTGTTTGTGAGCACTATATGTCTGGCCAAGAGACCCCTACATCTGGCGTGAGTAATCTAGAATTTATCTTTTTCCCAATAATGATGGCCACCAATCTAGAGAGTGCACCATTTGAGGAGCACTCGCGCCACTCATAACATCGACAGATCCAGGGTGAGATGTTGTCCATGAAGTGGTGCCTGAAGTTGAATAAGTCGTGTCTACACCAGCTAAGGGGAAGGGAAAGATGACCAACAGGTCATCCTCCAAGCCGTGGACTTCTCCAAGGAATGTGACATCCCCACGCCAAGTTATGAAGGATAGGTCACCTATGGGTGATCCTATGAAGAGACCGATGAGCGCCACTACGGAGGCTACACTCGTTGAGCCAATCTCATGGTTCCCATCATATGTCAAGCAACATAGACCCTCCGTGCGCATGCAGAAGAATGTAGACATGGTAAGTGATTACCTTCAGATGCCATTGATCCTGCAGGTCATCCCTCGTATTGAATATATTTTCAGTAAGATCCCTCATGTCAAATTTGAAAATTATGATTTATCGAATGAGGATACATTCCCTGAGTTGGCGCCGGAATATTACCTGGAGCGTGTGCTCTATGACGATGTGGTGAAGGTTCAGCCTATGTTGTGGGTGCGCGAGTTGAGCAGTGTTGGGATCCTCCATATGATAAGGATTCCTCACTTTTTGAGGTACCCTATCACCACTATCTGCATGCAGCAACTTATGGCATTAGTGCACAAAGGTTTCCTATGGATTTAAGGACACATCCCAATAGACGCTGTGCTGATCCATCAGATCGTTGGCCTTCCCAAGAAGGGGCCTCATCCTATGGCTAGTTTCGAAAAGAGCAATGAGCTCAAGGTTGCTGCGAAGGTGAAGAAAGATTACCTAATTGGATCAAAATTACGGTACATAATTACTACCATGATATGTATATATAAGTAAATAAATAAATAAAATATATTCTGCAAACAACAAGACAAATGAAAATGTTACATTCAAAAAAATAATGTATCAAATACTTGGAATAATCATAGTCAACATTATGTGCTCCCTCTTTATTGACATCCAAGGAGGAATGTTATTTTTGATAACGAAAATAGGCCACATTGAGTAAGTAGAAATAAGCTCTCTGAATGGATTAACACCATCATCTACTAATGAAAGCTTGACATTACGAGGTTCATTTTTAAAATCTACATATTTTTCCTTGATTTCCCTAAATGCAGAACCATCTGCAGGCATTCGAAAAACACCATCTCCACTTCTATTCTTTGAATGGTAATCCATAAACTGTGCTATTATTTTACACCTGAACATTCACTGCAAACGTGAAATTATGGGAATATGTTGAAGAACCTTTTGAGGCACCCTTTTTGTTAGTTGATCAGTTCGATATATACTGGTACCACATTTCAGACATTCTGTTTTCGACGCATATTCTTCATAATAAATAATATCATCTTTAGGACATGCATCTATAGTTTTATATTACATTCCAAAGGCTTTCATAATAGCACGTAAATCTTGATTTGTGCGAGGTAAAGTATTTTGCAATGGTAACAAAAATGCACCCAACAAACTACAACATAAACAAAAACTAGTTAATGTAAAGATTATTAATCATATATAACTATCGAATTATTATTTTACACATTTATTAAAACTAAAAAAGGGAAAATAATCAAAATTTACATATATGTGATCATATGTACATATTTCATACCTTAGGACCTGTGTCATACATCTGTTTGACAAATTATTCATAACATTTAAGTTCACCAACAAACAATGTAGTAGAGAGAAGAGTTGAAATTGAGTGTTAAAAAAATCGTTCATTTGATGTTTCAATGAGAGGTACATCATAAAAACCATCACTATCTCCACCATCATCATCTGACTCACCATACAAGTCTTGGATCATTTTATTTGTCCCATCATTGTGAACTGTGTCATTATTGTCATCATCTACCTCCATGGGATCATTAACACCATCTTCATCATTCGCTTCATGTTCTTCACCTTGTACAACATCATTTTCAGCACTACTATTTGCTGCAATATTATCTTGTGGTGCAAAATCATCTAATCTACTACTATTTAGCTATGGAAGCTGGTTCTGCAAAAATTTGGGGGGAAACTATGCCTTTATAAAATTTACAAACAATCATTAAACATTAGTGCACATATAAAAAATATTAAAATAATATAAAATTTTACTATATAATCAAAATGAAGATAGATAATGAATATATATATATATATATATATATATATATATATATATATATATATATATAATTACCACGCGATGATAGTCATTCGATCCACCATCAATGTGCCCATATTTTTTACCATGTTTTGTTGATGTTTCTATTAAAACTCTAACATTACGTCGCAAACAAGATTTGTTGAAAGGGCAATAAAATTTACCATCACCCTTTTCACCCTCTTGAATTTCTTTTCCACCTATAATTTTTTCTGCCATTGATGCAAATTATCCTATAAAGAAAAAAAATTTATGCTTTTTTACTAGACAAAATATTATATACCCTTTCTCAACCGTTGATGCTACAGTAAAATTTGTCGCTTCGTTGAAATTACAGCAAAGTTGTCAAAAAACATATTTACAATGCACCCTATATATTTTAAATAAACCGTCACTATTCCGACACTAGTTGACCAAGTCAACTTTAACTTTTTCAAATGGAAAGGAACCATTCCACAACGGTATTTTAATATCTGATGGTATATCGACACACATAACATGGACGTCACTATAGTGATGTTATCTTCTATTACTGTCGCTGTTGTGACACCCTAGCTAGGTGTGTCGCAATAATGACACTTTTTAGTAGTGTTATAAGAGCGGCAATGTTTCCATCAGCGTCTCAAGAGCGATACCGCATGGCAAGATTTAAAAAATTAAGAAAAATTGGGGAACTTTCTGACAACATGTCAAAACCGTCGAAACTTAAGTGTTGAAAAATTGACCATATGTACTAGTGCCATACCTGAATCAATTTTTCTAGATGTCTGCACGGATCCTCCTTGCTAGAGTATAATTATTCTTCTTTAATTATTGGTCATTAAAATATTAGCTATATCATCTACATGCATTCTTCCTAATATCCCAGATTCACCTTATGTGTTTCCCACCATCTTGTTGGAGTAGTGTGCAATCCAATATCTAAAGCACATAACCTTTGTGTTGTCGACAGAGTCCTTTCCAGTTCTCTTAGGAACATGTTTACATCAGTTGAGCCATCATAATGTGGGAACCCATGTACCTCAGATGTTATATAGTGCATATATCTAGTCACCTGATTACAACGCAACGCATACACCTCATGCAATTAGTTCTTCCAATTCTCATTTTCCTCATCAGAGTCTGAAAAACAAGAACTTTCCTTCTTCCATTTAATATTTCCATCTGCTATTGGGTTGATCCAATCCTCTTTGCGCAAGATCAGCTTAAAGATTTGGTAAATTTCGTCCCTAGTGCTCATAGGCTTCGTATATTGGTGTCCTTAAACAGGGTCTAGAGAGATGATAACTCAGACTCCATTATTCTCAGACTCCATCCTTCGTTTCTTGAAGTTTATGATAACATCCATGTCAATAGCCCAATCCAATCCTAGCAGCGCAGGATAGGGATCTGTATCATCCACGATATTTATCACTTCAAATTCGGCTTTCTCACTAACACCCTCAATACTGACTACAACTTGAGGCAACCACCCACAAGGAATGATCCTCTTCTGATTGGCCATGTGTAGTTGGATTGTGGACCATTCCAGCTTGGGTTCGCCCATGCGCTGCCAGGTATGTTATGGTATAACATTAGCATCTGACCCCAGGTCAAGAATTACCTGTTTCATAAGCTCCTATCTTCATAGTCATATGCATCTCTCTACCCATTCTTTTCTTATTTTTGTATATTTTATTGACGATGCATTGTTCTATCATTGGTGGCCCCCATTGTGCACAATTAAGTATCAGAGCTTGTAGGTTTTCTACTTCCTTCTTGTTGCGCAGTAATTTCATACATGCCTATAGGAAGGTTTTAATCTCTTCATCCCCTCTAGCACCTTGCAACGGTCTACTTGATGTTGATGCACCACTCTCAGTGAATTATTTATGTGCCTCAATGAAGGTTTCTCTTGTGCATTGAAGATTGACTCATGTTTTATGTTTAGGTGCCTTACAGATCTAGACATCTATAGCTGATTACTTTCCATTATCTTCATTGGTAGTTATGTCACTCCTTGTTACTACATTCATGCTTGGATCCTCCCCATAGGTTTCAGCGTGCACCATCTGCATATTTTGTATTGGGGTCTACGTCTTTATTTCATGCATCTTAGCAATTAGGATATGGAAATCTTCCATCACATGATCAAGTTGACTACAATACTTGCAAGACTAACGCGTAGGATTCGGGAAATCGCGCGCATAATGGTTAGCATCTCCGCAATTATAAAAAATGACTTGTCCCCTTCCTCAACCATATGATCCACCTCCTCGACCCCTTCCTCTGACCAGAGATCCTCCACACCCAGAAGGGGATGCTGGTGAGAAGGACTCAAACTTCACCCTATATATTTTATATTTATCCATCATCATCTCATAGGAGCAACATTGGTGCTTGGAATTCCCTAATGATGAAGAGAACCTACAAAACAATTGATTTAGGTCAGGCTGATACTTCCCAATCCTTGGATAGGAATCTACATCATGAAATCTAGCAACCTAGCAGATTGTACACTAGATAGGGATCTTCAAGGGGATAGGACCTCCAGCATTCAAATAATTAGTGAAAACAAGATAATGATCCTTATGGTGCTCGAAATATTTGCATTTTATACACCAGATCTATGTGCATGCTTCCTTGCCCTTATCATTACGAAATATTTGAATTTCCAAGTGCATGGCTTCCAGTTGGTTCTATATTTTTTGAGTCCCAAGCACAACGGGTGTTGGTGTAGCTTCCATTTTCATTGCGACCTCTACAACCTCAGCTAATGTGGAAATCTTTTGTTGTCCTAATGGCTGGCGCAAATGGGGGAGAAACATAGAAATGAACCATTATTGACCTTGAGAATTGTAAATGATGAACCCTCCATCCCTGATGACACGCTTCAACCATTGTCCTGATTCCCATACACACTCATTAACCTCCTGATGTGTAATGTTCCTTTTTCAGGATTGCTCATAAAACAAGAATTAAAAACACATTTCCAGCAACATATGCAATAAAATAATGAAATGGACTCTTTTATCCCATAAAATAATCAATATGAAATATAAATCCAAGAATAGAGCTGAAACAAAGCAAGCTAGGTGGGTTAAACAAATCTCCCACAGTTAGGATTGCCAAAAAGGGCCAAAACCCCAAGACTGCAAAATGCCGGAGCAGCTGCTCAAGGGACTACGTAGTATAAGAGAGGGTCTACACATAAAATGATAAGAGAACCATATATCTACTCATTTATTGATAGATAATTTTTAAGAACAAAGATCTAAGCTCCCTTTTACAAAATATAAAAAAAACCGGCAAGGGTTTCTTGTCCAAACACTCTGTATACAAATGTGATATTTAGGAAATCACTGAATTATGACTGAAAAAGTGAAGCACATGAGTGTACAAGGCTGAAATATGTATGATATGAGGTATATCCCTCAAGGGATTCCTCCCATGAAAGGATGAACCTCTCAATCACAAGGAAACTCAACAACGGAGCCACCAAACCATGCAATGAGCACTGCCTCCAAAATAACGCATTCCCTAGAAGAAAAAATGCTAGGAATGTATGGGAAATGAGTGGTCTATTACCAAAAATCTGAAATAAGCTCTAGAGCTCTCCAAACAGATCTCTCAAGTGAAGTAAATCTTCCTCCAATGAGAAACTAACTCAGAAGCCTAGATTCCAATCCCTTCCACTGCTGCACCCAGCAACACTACACAATCTCCGGAAAAGTTGTGCTGATGAAGATGGCTGACTCTTGGCCTGAAAACCTGATGTGTAATGATGAATTCAAACTCTCCCAATGAGCTCCTTAAAGGAAAGAGGTGGGATTCCCGCCTGGGAACACCTAGTGCCAAATAGCACTGCAGCTTGCTAAGCAGCAAAGAAGAAACAATTCTTGGCCCCACTCACTTAGGTTACTTCTAACCGAAGTTACATCTCCCTCCAAAATTGCGTTATCCATCCTAGGATTCCTCCTTCACTAAAAATGCACTGTTGACTTGGTCAGAGCAGCTTCAATTTAACCCTGTTTACACATGGAGGTGTCTTATTGAGCTAGAAAGAGTGTCTCCTTTCATACTTGGAGTGTTTTTATCCTCCATATGAGAATTATGGGATTTTCTACCCATTTATTCACCGGCTAAAGCTGCTGCTAACTCTAATGTTCCATTTAGCTTGGAAGCTAAAAATTTGGGAAAATTACATGATGGATATCTTTCATCTCAATTACCAGTTGTGAGTATGATTTAGGATTTTTGAGCTGATCTTTTAGGGTTGTCTTTATCTATTACAAGGTAGCATCGGGGTTATCTTAAACATACCTCATGTACCAATCCAATGCTCTATCCTAGAAGGCAGTAGTGAGTTGCACTTTCTTGATATGATTATTGTGAACATGTATTTTGTGCCTGCCACACAGCCTCAGTCACAAACCAGAAGTGTTTGGTGTCCTCATTCCCGATACTATTGAAATTAGGTAGCTTCATTTATGTGTCCATTGCTACTTCTAGGAGAGGAGGAGGAGATGGACTATGCCGTGGGGTAGGCAGTCTCTGGTGTGATGAAAAAAGTGGAATGGATGGGGTAGGAAACAGACTTAAGGGTATCTGTCGAAAAAATATTTCTTCATCGGATTCAATTGAGCTAGCAGTTTCTGGTTCAGGATCACTATCAGATCTAATCTTTAGAGGGCTATAAGTGACTTCTTCATACTCTCTACGGTAAAATTTTCCACTACGCATAGCTGAACCCTTTTGATGCATTCAAGCAACGTGTTCGCACAAACAACCCTTTTCACATAATAGCATCTTCAACGAAAATTTCAATGAGCACGGGAACTTACCTCTAGGGCCTTCGAAGAATATTTTCTCTTCTTTGAAGTAAGACACAAACTGATCAGTAGAAAATTTATTCACAAAGCCACTCAATATCCGGTCAATCCAGTGATCTACCACGTGAGTGATCTTATTATCAAATCTTTTTACTTTTTGGATCAATTCAGACTTCCACTCAGTGATTGGGTCGTCTCTTATATAGCGATGGAATTAAGCTAAGTGAGAAAACCACTCATGAAGCTCGTATTCCAAGGAACTAAATAAAACCTCATGCACTTATGTATAAATATATTTTTCGACCCACTATTCAGCAGATAGCTTATTTCTCTTACTCTCTTGGAGCGCAAATTCCAGGATATTTTTATCTAGCCAATCTTGTAATTTATTTTGCGAGGGTTTCCACAAAATCAAATCTCCCTCAAAATGATCATCCTAGTCCTGACTATTGGAAATACTGAGCCGGGGGTGAATCAATATTTCTTTTCAAATGTTAATTTTACTAGTTAGATCACTTATATTTAGAACACAAAATTAACGATGATGGAATAGATACTTTTATTAATTTCTTCTTTACAATAAGTAAAGTAAAATAATTATATAGGGCTCCAACCCTAGATGAAGACTCCAATCTTCAAGTCTCCAACCTGTATTGTGCCAAGCACCGACTTGGTATTTCCAAGGCTCCAACCTTGTCAATTTGAGACACCAACCTCTAGGGCTCCAACCCTATCTCTAGTACAGGCTCCGACCTGGTTTCTTGAGGACTCTAATCCTCTAGGGCTCCAAACCTATCTTCCAAGGCACCGACCTTGTAACTATGAGGCTCCAACCTCTTGGGATCTAACCCTTAGCTTCACTTCATCAAAATATGTTTGGTTATTCTTCATGGCTCCAATGTCTTCTTCAACGAGCTCTGACAATCTTCGTCTATCCCCTCACTTAGTCTCCACGTCACTTCATCAATGACAACCTTGATTTGTTCAAAAGGTGTCACCACTTCTCTTCATATTACCCAAGCTAGATCTCTAAGGTCACTCCATGAGGGCTTCATCACATCACCATGTCTCCAAGGGTGCCTTCAAAATGTCAACTCCAAGGCATGTCTTCACAAAGCTTTCACTATTTCAAATGCTCTTCCAAAATTCCTTCAAGTATGCTTCAAGGTTTTCAATAAGGCACCCCAAGACTTCTTCAAAGTCTCTTCAATAAACTACACCAAGCCTACTCCACAAACTACTTCAAGGATCGCCATGATATTCAAGGCTTCAAAATCGTCCTTTAAGATTTTTCTTCAATACACAATATCTGTCCACTTCAAGTCTAGTATGTTGCTTCAAAATGTTCACACATTGCTCCAAGATCTACTTCAACAAATGCTACAAATTCTACTCTAAATATGTCAGTGGGTTGCTCCAAAAAATGTCATTAGAATGCTCTAAAATACGATTACAGGACTGCTTCAAAATATGTCACAGGGCTGCTCCAAAATGTCTTATTTAACAAGCCTGCAAAATAATAAGCAGCTCCTCTATATTTTTTCGTCTTTACTAAAATTTCTGCTCCAATGTTGTACTCAAAACTGCTCTGACTTTTAGTCTAATCCAAAACACCTTTAATAATTCATCAAAGTCTGTTCCAAAACTATGCTAATAGTTGTCCACGGGAATTTCTTCAAAATCACTTCAAGAGCTGCTCAAGGAGTCTTCTCACAAGCACAATCTGATTTCTCACGTCACACAAGTCTATATTTGTCATTGTTCAAGGTTTACATGTCATAGATCCTCTGCCAGAGGTCCAAGCACTACAGATGGCACAAGTCCAAAAATTTAGGTGCAGGTCCGAAATTTTAGGTGCAGGTCTAAACCATAGGTATGAGATGAGATGATTTCTTTCCGTACCCTAGTTTGATTGCTTCCACATATATGTGATTTTTTCCTTCTTTACTTGATCCACAACCGAAACAAAACACTCTTGTGTTTATCCTCTTCCTCAGACCGGAAATGTTCTTTGTTTTCTTTTCACAGAAATTTTTGGTTTGAAATGAGGTGTTGGACGTCATATTTATATAGGATTTGATTTATGACAAATATACATGTCCTTTTGTAGTGAGGTCGACTTAGTTTAGCTAAGTCTAAGTAAGCTCAGGAGAAATAATTTAATATACTATATTAAAAATTCATTTTCTCCTATAATATGGGGAGTTTGAGGGCATGTGAGGGCTCATTATAAAGGGGAAAGAGTCGTCTATAAGATAGTGAAGGAATTATTGCAATATGATGTCTCCAAGATGTTGAAACCTAATTTTATTTATGACTATTCAGAATTTTATGACAGCCCTTAGGAATTTTAGTATTCTCATCTATAATGATATTGGGATAGAATGAGGGTTAGGGAAATTTAATTATAACTTCAAGAATGATCTCCAACCATCATACATATCATCAAGTCCATCCATCATCAAGTGTGTCATTATTCATGTCATCATCTTATTAAATGTTTAGGACAGAGTTTTAAGGCTTCTTTATCAAGAGTAAGGATATCATAATATTCATATTCCAACAACAAGGTTAGTTCAAGGAATTTCATCACTGGGGTGTTATGAGCATCTAGGGCAACATTGCACATCATAAGAATTTTCCATCACAAGAAATCTCCTATTGACATAAATGACAACCTTGAATAATAGTCTCCCCCTTTTCCATTGATGGAAATATTCTTTCCCTTCCAAAATTTTCTCCCCCTTTGACATCAACGGCAAACAGGGTGCCCAAGTACTCCCCCTATCAATTTTCTTCTATTCATGATATTTTCTTTATCAATAATAGTTCTTCATAAGTATGTTTATCCCCCTGTCATGGTGCTCTTCCTTCTGGAAATGTAATCCATGACAGATGTGTTTTCATTTCTTCATGTGATAAGTCAACTCCCCATGTCGGCATAAACTCCTCTAGCTTAAGAAATATTGCTTGCTTTGTGATCAAGAAGAAGACATCTTCAATAATGTTCCATCAGATGAGTAAGGGAATATTTTCTTCAATGGAGTTGCTCCTAAGAGATGATCTATCAAAAGATGATTGTTCATGTGTGACTCATCAAGAATTTCACAGGGCCCTTTTACGGATAGCTTTTGTGAGAATTATCACAAGCTCCCCCTAACTGTATGCATGGTCTCCTTTTTGGCAGAGTCTTATCATCAAACAATTGGAATATCACATCTGCCAAGGATGTCTCAAATCAACAACATTTATTGTTCGTTGGAGTTTTCAAGAGACTTTCAGATTCAACTAGCTTCCTTATCCATACTTGTGTAACTTTTTCCTTTGGCATGGTTCTAGCTTATGTAGAGGCCCAAGTCAAGTTACAATCACATGCCATATGTCCAATGTTATGGAAATTGAAGCACTCTATCTTGTTCATCAATAATAAATCATGAATTCTTACAAAATTTATTCTAAGATATTGTCAGGGACCATTATAATTGTATTTTTGATATGCCCTACAATATTTTTCCATGTGCCCAAAGTTTGTACAAGAATATCAATAACCAAAAATATACTTAGGTACCTGGAGGATGGAGATTGCCTTGATGTAATTCCAAAATCATTCTGTCTTACGATCCTTTGATAAAATTTCTTACCTCTTGCATTCTTGACTCCATTTTCATATCTTCTTGGAGTAGAATTTATTCTAATGTCATCTTGACTCTTGCCTTTGTTGGCAATGGGATCATCAACATCTCTTTCTAGCTTCCTCACATCCTTATTATTTGAAGCATTACCATTCTTGCTTGAGGGTTCACCTGCATAACCAAGACCTGATTTATCAAGGGGAGACCTTTGATGACTTAGGATGTCATCTAGGGTTTGAGAGCTTTTCAGGTTCTTATTCAGTGAGACAACTTCCTTTTTAAGAGTGACAATTTATCCTTTCAATTTTTCACAACATTCATCTTTCATGACTAGTTTCTTCTTCATTTCTTCCATCATCCTTGTTGCCTCACATGTTTCTACCTTGAGAATATTGATGTTTGATTTTAGTTTCAAGATTTCTTCATCCTTTTCTTCTAGTTGATATTTAAGAGAGGAGGCCTCTTCCTTGTATTGATCAATCTCTTAAGTCTTTGTTCAAGGTGGCTTGAAAAAGTTTCTTCCCTTTTCTTTGCCTTATCCAATTGATTTGTCGTAGATATGAATTATTCATGATGCTTTCTTTTGTTTTGATGAAATTCCTCTTTAATTTTGACGAGCTCCTCATCTCTTTCTTGTAATTGAAGCTTGAAAAAGTCAACTTCCTTCCTTGTCTTGTGTGGTTTACCATCTTGCACTTTCTTCTTAAATTCCTCATTTTCCATTTTCAATCTGTTAATCTCATCCATTGAAGCCATAATTTTATTTAGAAGATCTTCTTCAAAGTCTTCTCTGCTCTCTTCATATTCTAGGTCTTCTTTACCTGGTTGTCGTCTCTCTTATCTCATCTTCCTTGATGGATTCTGGACTTCTTTCTTGTTTTTTCATCATCTTATTGACTAGAGATCATTGTAAATGCTCCTTTTGAGTGAATATCATGAAGCTTGTCCCATATGACTTTTGTTGACAAAATTTTTTCAAAATTGGCCTTCACAAAATTTGGTAACCCATTCAAAATTTCCTTCATTGCTCTTGTATTGTACTCCTTGGATTCTTCATCCATCGTTTCATTCGTAATAACTGATTTACAAAATTCAATTCCTTGAGTCTTCAAGAAATTCCTCATTATTGCCTCCCATATATCAAAATTTCCATTAAACAATGGAGCCTTCGCAAATTGATTGACTTAAATTTCGATGGTTGAGGAAGACACATTTTTAGGAGGATTGGAGAATTTATTCCTTAGATTTTCCATTTATGTTCTAGTGATCAACCTTCAAGATGTTAGGCTTTGAGTGAAGGTACTGGCTCTGATACCAATTGTTGGAAATACTGAGAGGGGGGTGAATCAATATTTCTTTTCAATTGTTAATTTTACCAGTTAGATCACTTATATTTAGAACTAAAAATGAACAATGATGGAATAGATACTTTTATTAATTTTTTATTTACAATAAGTAAAGTACAATAATGATATAGGGCTCCAACCCTAGATGAAGACTCCAATCTTCCAGGCTCCAACCTATATTGTGCCAAGCACCAACTTGGTCTTTCCAAGGCTCCAACCTTGTCAATTTTAGGCACCAATGTCTAGGGCTCCAACCCTATCTTCCAATGCACCGACCTTGTCACCATTAGGCTCCAACTTTTAGCTTAAATTCATTAAAATATGTTTGGTTATTCTTCATAGCTCTCAAATTCTTCTTCAATGAGCTTTGACAATCTTCATCTATCCCCTCACTTACTCTCCACGTCACTTCATCAATGACAACCTTGATCACTTCAAAAGGTGTCACCACTACTCTTCATATTACCCAAAATAGATATTTAAGGTCACTCCATGAGGGCTTCAACACATCATCATGTCTCCAAGGGTGCCTTCAAAATGTTAGCTCCAAGGTATGTATTTACAAAGCTTTAACTATTTTAAATTCTCTTCCAAAATTCCTTCAAGGATTCTTCAAGGTTTTCAATAAGGCACCCCAAGACTTCTTCAAAGTCTCTTTAATAAACTGCACCAAGGCTGCTCCAAAAATTGCTTCAAGTATCTCCATGATATTCGAGGCTTCAAAATCATCCTTTAAGATTTTTCTTCAATACACAAGATCTGTCCACTTCAAGTCTAGTATGTTGCTTCAAAATGTTCACACATTGCTCCAAGATCTACTTCAACAAATGCTACAAAGTGTGCTCTAAAGATGTCAGTGGGCTGCTCCGAAAAATTTCATTAGAATTATCTAAAATATGATTACAGGACTGCTTCAAAATATGTCACAGGGTTGCTCCAAAATGTCTTATTTAACATGCTTGCAAAATAATAAGCAGCACTAGATTTTTTCGTCTTTAATAAAATTTATTCTCCAATGTTGCACTCAAAACTTCTCTAACTTTTAGTCTGATCCAAAGCACCTTTAATAATTCATCAAAGATTGTTCCAAAATTCAGCTAATAGATGTTCCCAAGAATTGCTTCAGAATCACTTCAAGAGCTACTCAAGAAGTCTTCTCACAAGCACAAGCTGATTTCTCACTTCACACAAGTCTAGATTTGTCATTGTTCAAGGTTTACATGTCACAGATCCTTTGCCACGGGTCCAACCACTATAGATGGCACAGGTCTGAAAATTTAGGTGCAGGTCTGAAAATTTAGGTGCAGGTCTAAACCACAGGTATGAGATGAGATGACTACTTTATGTACCCTAGTTTGATTGCTTCCGCAGATATGTGAGTTTTTCCTTCTTTACTTGATCCATAACAGAAATAAAACACTCTTCAAATTGTGTGTATCCTCTTCCTCAGATGGGAAATGTTCTCTTCTTTTTTTTCATCGAAATTTTTGGTTTGAAATGAGGTGTTGGACGTCATATTTATATATGATTTGATTTATGACAAATAGACATGTCCTTTTGCAGTGAGGCCGACTTAGTGTAGCTGAGTATAGGTCGGCTCAGGAGAAATAATTTAATAATATACCTTAAAAATTCATTTTCTCCTAAACTACGGGAATTTTGAGGGCAAGTGAGGACTCATTAGAAAGGGGAAAGAGTCCTCTATAAGCTAGTGAAGGAATTATTGCAATATGATGTCTCCAAGATGTCAAAAACTAATTTTCTTTATGAATGTTTAGAATATTATGACAACCCTTAGGAATTTTAGTATTCCTCGTGTATAAGGATATTGGGACATAATGAGGGTTAGGGAAACTTAATTAGAACTTCAAAAATGGTCTCCAACCATCATTCATATCATCAATTCCATACATCATCAAGTGTGTCATTATTCATGTCATCATCTTATTAAATGTTTAGGACAGAGTTTTAAGGCTTCTTTATCAAGAGCACGGATATCATAATATGAGGTTATGGAATATTAATATTCCAGCAACAAGGTTAGTTCAAGGACTTTCATCACTAGGGTTTTATGAGCATCTAGGGAAACATTACACATCACAAGAATTTTCCATCACAAACAATATCATATTGACATCAATGAAAACCTTGACTAACACTAACAACAAAACCATTGTTTGGCTTGATGGGTCCTGACCCAGGTTCAGAGTTTATGGATAAACCAACAAACCGTCCAACTACGGGCCCTTTCGACAGTGATATGCTTTCGCAGACCAAAGTAACACTTGAAGTAGTATTGGGGGGGGGGGGGGGTGTGTTGGAACCAGGTTTCCACACCCTGAGGGAGAAATGGATGGGTGGTTCTTAGTAAAACCCACAAAAAACTATACATATGCACACATGGAGACTACACAACCCTTAACAAAATACCACATAATTGATATCTCTCTGGCGCAGACAACAGAACAGAAGTCAATATGAATCACAACATATTAAAGACTTAAATAGATCTGTTATGTATCAACATTTACTTGTAAGGTATCCAAATATTTTTCGTAATATCTTAGAACACAGAGATAATATCACAGGAATAAGGTTTTCTTCAGCACAGATTATTTATACTTGGCCCTATGATTTTAAACTGGTTGGTTGTTGAGAAGCTTCATTTTGTTCATATATTTTTGTACAATGCTATTTAATTAATGAAATTTGGGATTTGAAACTATTACCCAATTTGAAAAAATGATTTAAAATTATCTCCTTAAGGATATAATCATTACTTTAATGTTAAATAATTTATGGGGAAATGATGTAAGATAAATGAATAATAACGGTGAGGCTCCAATGTTAACACTGACTGTAGACAATAAGAATGTGGATTGCTCATGTGCAGGAACCTATTACATACCCACCTTTCTGCTACACAAAAAAATTATACTAAATGCATAGTTATCATAAAAAAGAAAGAAAAATGTGCCATTTTTCAGAAGCCAAATTTCTAGAACCATTATTTTAGATGCATGGTTGTCATAAAGAAGTAAAAAGATGACACTTTTTAGAATCCATTTTTTCAGAAGTATAATATTGCTATAATAAATATACAGAGTCTAACTTAACATTTCTAGTCCACCTCGAGTAGGTACTTCCTTGTGTAACAAATGAAGATCCAAATCCTTCCCTCCTATCTTTAGGATTCTACACATTGAAAAGAAAAAATAGATGTAATTTTTTTTTCATAAATAAATTTTAACCTTAAATATTTCACGCAACCTTTTTTAATTCTTCTAGATATTTAATAGATACAATGTTAATATAATAAATTTAGCCTCATAAAATAGAAAAATATTAGTGTGTCTCATAATACAATTGAATATTTCTTCACTACAGACATAAAAAAAGGGCTTTACAATTACGATGATTTGTGAATTACCATATTAGTAACAATCCTTTTGAAAATTTTGAATATGCATATATATCTAGTTTCTAAATTATATATATATATATAGCAGAATACAAAAATGGATATGGAGAAGAGGAAGCAAACATTTCACGTGATGGTGAAAACCCTAGTGTTGAAAACTTCAAATATCCTATTAGGTATCCCTTTAGAGTCCCAATGTTCCCTCCAAGACTCAAGGGTGATTATGGCATACCCTTAAATCCAGGCCCCTCTCACTTAGGCTTAGAATCCTATCATAGGGAGGAAGAGGGCCAAGTGGGTATAGAAAACACTAACAAATGCTCAGGTGTACGTGGGTACTCCTATATATTCAGTAAAATAGATTAGGGAACCACAATGATATTATGGATATATGGTGTTGATGAGTGAGCTAAATGAGGCTAAGCCTTATAGCTTTTAGGAAATCCGAGCATCAGGTGTGGATTGATGCCATGGTGGAAGATTACTCTTCTATCATGAAGAATGGTGTCTGGGAGGTTGTACTTTGTACAAAGAGAAAATATATGGTTTCTCTATATAGGTTTACAAGATTAAGAACATTGTTGATTATAGTGTGGATAAGTTCAAAGTTGGATTTGTGGCTATGGGGTTTTATTATAAGGAGGGCATTGAATATGATGAGACCTTCACCCCAGTAGCTAAATACTCATCCATCAGGGTAGTGATTTATATTGTAGCGCAGATGGGTTGGAGGATTTCTAACTCTACCCATTCACGTGAAGCAAGTGTTCATCATCTACAAAGCTACAAACGTATCTCAAGGGATCTGTTAAGAGTTAAGCCCCAACAATTAATAAGAAGCATGTCAGTAGGTACCTACTTCCTCACATTATTGTAGGTGAAAACACTACCTACAAAGGGTAAAATGGACTCCTATTTAAATTTCCAAGTGGTATTGTTTTTGCTTAGAAATTACATAAATAATGCATAAGAAATGGCATTAACCAAGCACTCCAAGAAAATCTTGTCATGAATTTAAACTTTGTTTTGAATGTACAGAATTCAAAACTCAAATTAATTATAAGTCTTCTAATAAAATATGGCCTTCAGAGAAATTTCATTGAAAGTAGCTAAGAATCAAGAATAGGTGATTATGCTTTAAGCCAACAAAACATTAACCAAAAGAATCAGTGTGGGTTAGGGCTCATTCAAATACATCAATTAGTTAAGAAGATGTTGTGGGTAATTATCCAAATAAAAAAACATGGGCATTCAAGCTACCATGCTTCCCATACATTGAATTTATGATATGAGGCAACCTATTCAAAGGAATATGGGAATGCATAGAGTTCCACAAAGACCCTAGCCAGTGACCAAATCAAATAATGGAAGCCAACAAATGGCTATTTTGTGTTGTAGCTTCACAATTATATGAAGAGGCATTTAATTGGTTGGTGCAATAGGGCTATGGTGAAACTACCAAAGGAATAAATGAATTTCACTTGTTGCAATTACAATGTCAAGATACAATATTATAACCAACAATTCTGCAACATAATCATAATGATGTTATATGTATTAGTAGTTACATGAAATAGAAAAAACCCATCATAACAACTATAGGGATATTAATTGCACCAAAGACATATATCTTCACCCTAGAAACTCAAATGGGAAAGCCAACATTTGATGGGGACTAGATTCTACTCAATAAAGTGTTACAAAGGTAAGCTATGCAATTTCAACTAAGATTCTGATCCATTCTTACTCACTAGAAAATTCCCTAGCCAATGACCCAATCAAATAAAAGAAGCCAACAAATGGTTTTTTTTGTGTTGTAACTTCACAATTATATAACCAGACATTCAATTGATTGAAGCAATGGAGTTGTGGTGAAGCACCGAGAGTAATAAATAAAATTCAATTTTTGTAGCTACAATTCATACAATATTACAACCAGCAATCCTACAGCTTATTCATAATCATGTTATATATGATTATTATTTATGCATCATAGAAAAACCCATCATAACAACTACAGTGAAATTAATTGCACCAAAGGAATATATTTTTACCCAAGAAACTCAAATGGGAAAAGCAATAATTTTATGGGGATTTGATTCTGCTAAATAAATTGTTACACAGTGTAAGCTATGTAGTTTTAACTGAGATTATGATCCATTCTTACTGGCTAGAAATATCAGCATATTACTTTGACTCGTGGAAAATCTTTTGAAGGTATAAGTCAGCATGGCCAAAGGAATATGGGAATTCACAAAGTTCCAAAAAGACCCTATCCGGTGACCAAATCAAGAAATGAAAGCCAGAAAATGGTTATTTCTTGTGTTGGGGGTTGACAGTTATATAGTCATGCAATCAATTGATTGAAGTAATGGGGTCGTGGCGAAACTATAAAAGGAATAAAGAAATTTAACTTGTTGTAGCTACGATTCCAATATAAAATATTACAACCAGCACTCATGCAACTTAATAAAAATGACATCATATGTGATAATTGTTTACATAATAACTACAGAGAAATTAATTTCACCAAAGATATATATTTTACCCTTGAAACTCAAATGGAAACTAATATTTTATGGGGACATGATTCTAGCATCATTCTTCCTGCACATAGTTGAAACAGGAAGAATGCATGTTGCCAAGTCAAAATATGATGTAAACCACCAAGATGGTGCCAAATCCTTACACACTCTAAATTATTAAACTATGATCGTAAAAATATGTTATTTATTCACATGAAACATCAATTCATGAATTGTGGTATATTTCAATATATTAATAGTATAAAAACAAAAAAGGTTTCAATGTTTAAAAGCATGTTCAAACTTACAATCAAATAGAGGAAAAACCACATAAAAAACCAGATCATAATCATGAACAAGCTTCATCTTGAATTATGAAGTGTAAAGGAACTTACAAAATGTGACACTATGAACCTGGTCAAGCGCACAAGAAAAAATATCTAGGACATGACCCTGCTTGACAAGTTGTTTTGCAAGGCCGTCATAAAATTTGATAGCTTTGTGATAATGTGGAGCTACATTCTTGTCTAGGTATTTGTGGGAACATATGGGCTCAGTTAGATCTTTGGACACAATCTACAACCAACTGAATGTCTCAAATATAATTCCATAACATAGAAAACATTAGGCCACAAAAAAACAATCATTCTTTGACATTTAGGATATAGATATTATTTCTACTTGTCTACATCACTAGACACAACAAAATTGATAACAATACAGATTTTGAGAATGGAACTTTCAAATTTCTAGAAATAATGAAAAGGAGCATGCACACCACACAATGACAGTGACACACATGCATACACACAATGTCAATTGAAGACCCAAAGTATTACATATGTTGTTTTTGGAAACTCCTTTGAGGTGGCCAGTTTCTCTATCCCATTATTCCTTCTCATAATCAAGTCTAAGAGTGAAATATCCACCTCTATCCATTGTAATACATTCAAGAACCCCACTATACAGCTAGTTTTTATTGCTCATGATGAAAAAGGATTTGTACCTGCGATTCTAAGTCATTTAACATCCATAATTATCTATAAAATAAATAAAAGTAATATTTGTATTATTTTTTAATTTAAGATTCATTCTTATGATAATGTTAGAACATACGTGAATAGTCTCCTCTCCTTTTCAAGAAAAATTTATTGGAGTTGCCTGAACTTGGAATAAGCCTCTCAGGATCTGAAAGAGTAACAACTAAGTGAACAATGACTTTTTTGCTGCTATGTTGGATTGAGGGAGGTTTAGTCCAAGATAAAATCACTCCAGTAAATTATTCTATACTAAACATGGCCAGCCACATGAAGGTGGAAGCTCTTATGGCCCCTCCCCCCTCACATCACTCTAAATTCCCCAATACCCAATATATATTTCATTTTTTATAAACATGAACACAAAAAAAGGTATTCAATAACTAGTTTAAAAAAATGCAACAAAAAATATGCATGAAAACATTAAAAGTGTATGGAATAAAAATAGTATTATAAATGAGTTTTTATATAATGAAAAAAAGTTTCCAAGTATGGAACGTCATTCATCATTTGTCTTATAATAATACAATATTTTACGTTATCAAATTTTCTTTTGTTTCTTCTTATTTCTAAAGCCCCTAACTACATCATCAACATCATTTTTCTCTACTTGTGTTTGGTGTCTTTCTCGCATAGCTTACCTAGTCGGGTACTCACGATGTCTAGTCTCATGCAGTGATGGGGCATCGCCTACAAAAAAAAATAATATTGAATTTGAATTGCTAGTTTTTAAATATCATTGAAGTAGTTCACTAATATTAATAAAAAAAAATTGCAATGAAATTTTTTACCTAGTGCATCAGTTGTCACTATTGGAACTGTTAACCTGTGTTCCTCTCTAGTGGTAGGATGCTCAAGTACAACATTCTCTGTCATTTAAATAAAAAATTATATAAGGACACAACCCTTAATGTATAAGTAGAAAAAATTATAAGTAGAAATTAAGTACCGTTGTGGGCCTCACTGATAGCATCACTGTTGGCCTGATCCCCACTGGAATGATCAGGTTGCATGTGAGAACCATGTTTTGTCAATATTTATCTCTCAATGCACTGCTCTACAAATGGGTTATTTTTCTCGTTTAAAGTGTTGCTCCCCTGATTTAAACAAAGTTGTTAGACATTAAATTTGTGGATGAAAAAAAACATATCGAAAGGTTAAATTTTTACCTTATCAGACATATTGGATCTTGGGACATGTCCCAAGCTTTTACGGCGTTCAACTACAACTTGATAGTTGAAATGAAAAGAAATATCTCTGTCTTCCTTTGTGGTTTCCGTTCCAAATTCGTCACCATAAATTGCACAATATTGTGTATTTTTGATGTATTTGATGGGATTACACAAATTTTAGAAGGTGATATAATTAATAAGATGTCTAGCTACTTACAATTCTTGTGACTAATTTCAAGTAGTTGCCTTAGCCTAGCTTGTGCTAGCCTTGTTTTTTAGTCCCATATTTGGTTGCCTTCGAGGTGTCAGGCAACCTATCATAAAAATCTTAAACTTAGTTATGTAGCACACTTTTATTTTAGACACAAAGAAAATTAAAGCTATTGAATTAAAGTTGTAATTTACCTTGCGGGTCTAGTTGGCATTTTTCATTATTTCTTGGCCTTTTTCTCTTTTCCATCCTCAATGAGTGCTCTCCACTCCCTCTTTGGAATTATGAGAGGATGCTCATATCTAGTGTTATTTTGCAAGTAATTCCTATAGATGTCCTGCGTATTTTCCAGATATTGGCCAACTGCCCGGGTGATCGTTGTTCTATTAAATGTGCTCGCCTCAAAAATGCCTTCTAGATAATCTAGAAGTTCTTTTTTCAGGTTGGAATTATAGGAATTCCACCTTATGCGTATGGTTGGGCCAAAAATTACCAACGCCTTGCCCTCCAAGGCCCTATATAAATCATTGTTTCCTACACAGAAAAATATATTATCATTAATTTAAAAATAATAATCATGATAAAATATGTTTTAGATAGAGTACATGAAACAATTAAAATATTAAAACTTACCTGGGAGTTGTACTTGATTTATAGGAACACCTTCATTGTTCACGAAAAACATGCCTCGAATGGTCCTTGTAGAGGTGACACATGTATCTATAGGAAATGTAATTGTAAAGTTATCCATATCACCCTCATCACTGCCACCATGTTCAACAGTTGGCTATGTGTCTTCTTGGCGGTGCGTTTCTTGGCTGCTACCTAAAGGCGTACAAGGAGTACAAGGGGGTTCCTCGGAATCTCTTGTCTTTGTGTCCCACTACCACCAACACTAGGGACAATAGGTTGCACAAAACGCTACATACAAAATAACTTTTTTGTTAGTTTAGTTAATGAAAAGGTTATAAATCAATCTATCACAATTGATATTATGCATAACAATAAAAATATCCTTTTGATTTTTGGTTATTACCTCATATGTCTGAAGTTGGGTCATAACTTGTAATATTGTTTGTTATATTTCAGGTGTTCGAGGCACAATGTATATTAAACGCTCAAGTTCCTTGTTTGCGTTTTGAATCATTTTTTGTAGCAAAACAAATAGACTTGGGGACAAATACAAATCTTCCAAGTTGAGGGAATCATGGCACGCACCATGACCATACGTCTGCATATTTGAACAAAATTAACATTATCTCAATTATGTAAACAATTAAAATACCGTAATATAGAGAAAGGTTGGAACTTTACAGGTTCTTCGGCTGGCCCCTTTCTGCGATCATCCTACCACATTATAAAATAATAAGAACCATGAAATATTAAAAAAAAAAAAAACTATTGTTAAAGATAAAGAAACTAATCTCAAAGAAAAATTGTTATTTGTTTACATGTCCTAAAGTTGTTCCTGTTCCATGATCAGTCTGCCACATTACAATAAAATTAGAAATGTGAAATGGAATTTTTAACATAGTTAAAATAAAAAAACAATGAAATAAGTAACAGTTGTTTAAAATATAGGTGTTGCATAACTACCCGCACACAACTACTAGATGTATCTACTCTATTCACATGGTAATCCATTAATAAATATTCCCTGGGATCTATCTTTTTTATTTCACACACGACTACCTGGTTTCCTTCACATCCCTTAAATATGCAATTTGGTTGTTTGTTTGTTGTCTCCGGTTGTGTGATATTTATAAACCCTGCGATACTGCCAAAAGCTTTACGCCTTCCATCAATATAGATAGCATCTCCCTTATTTTTATCATCGCTTAAGAGGAAGAAGATGATGTAGGATTTTTATTCCCTACAATTTGTGGTTAACATGTCAGTGGGATGTGGTTCATGTTGGGTGTGGAGCCTAATTATCTTATTTATTTTGTATCACAACGTTGGACCCCTGTACCTTACTGGGGTGACAACGCCGCCCATAATTGTACACTGCCTAGGGGGTCCGAGGGAGGGGGGGGCTGCAAGTTTATGGATCCCCCCACCCCCCCGGCGGTGGGTTTTGGGGGCAGCGCCCATGAAGCTAAAAACAGATGTAAAATTGCCTTGTAAAAGTATAGTAATTTCTAGTCAATCTGGGTCGTTCATTAGGCAGATGATCTGACGGTAGAATTTATGTTTAGTTTAGGGTTTTTTCCCTAGAAGGAAACCCCTCGCTTGTATGAGGGTATTGTATTGCGGTTGTGTCTCTTCATTTTGTTGGATAATAGAAAGGAAGGATTGGCTATTCAAGGTGGACATTGCCTATACTGGGTGAACCACGTATATCTATATATCTCTGGTTTTATGTGTTTTGTGTGTTTGTATTTTCCGCATATTTTGTGTGTTTCATTTCTCTGTAATATATAATTTTCTAACAAATAGTATCAGAGTCGAAGGTCTATTTGGCTAATAAAATTACAGGAAAGAAGGGTTCCTAGTTCGAGTAGGAGCAATGGTGGAAGATGTTAAATTTAGGGTCGAAAATTTTAACAGCCAAAACTTCCCTCTATGGAAGATGCAGATGGAAGATTATCTGTATTAGAAATATCTGTACCTACCATTGAGTGGAAAAACAAAGAATCCGACGCCTATGGCAGATGCAGAATGGGAGATTCTTGATAGAAAGGCACTCAGAACAATACGGTTGTGCCTCACGGCATCGGTAGCCTTCAATATTTCAAAGGAAACAACAATAGAGGGCTTGATTAAGGAATTGGCGAAACTATATGAAAAAACCTCGGCCTCAAATAAGGTATTTCTTATGAAATTTTTATTTAATATGAATATGTCGAAAGGTGGATCTGTTGCAGACCATTTAAATGATTTTAATACAGTTACGAGTCAGTTAAGCTCTGTAGGGGTAAAATTTGATGATGAAGTTAGGGATCTTTTATTTCTATGCTCATTGCCAGAAATCTGGAATGGTTTAGTTATGGCCATTAGTAACTCTGTCTCTAGATCTAGTACTTTAAAGTTTTATGATGTTGTCGATGCTATCCTTAGTGAGGAAATGCGATGGAAACGATCCGGTGAGACATCGGGTAATGCTTTGAGTGTAGAGTCTAGGGGAAGAAAAATGGAAAGAGGAAAGAGCTCAAGATATCGCAGTAAATAAAGTAAAGGTAAATCCAAGTCCAAATCGGGGATAGTGTGTTGGAAATGTGGAAAGAAAGGAAACCTGAGGAAAGACCGTAGATCTCGAAAGGGAAAAGAAGGAGACACATAGCAAGAAAACAATCATGAAGCAAATGTGACAGGTGATGTGTTACAAGATGCTTTGATTCTTTCTTTCGAAAATGTTACTAGTTCCTGGGTGGTAGATTCAGGGGCCTCATTCCATGCCACACAGGATAAGAAATATTTTCATGACTATGTTCAAGGATATTTTGGACAAGTTCGCTTGGGTAATGATAAACCCTATAAAATTTTTGGAATGGGTAAAGTTCTTATAAAACAACAGAATGGAAACCAATGGCTATTAAAGGAGGTAAGGCATGTTCCAGATCTGAAGAAAAATCTAATTTCAATAGGGCACTTAGGTGGTGAAGGTTGCGTGACAACTTTCACAGATAAAACTTGGAAGGTCACCAAAGGAGCCCTTGTAATAGCAAAAGGAGAAAAGGTTGGTACATTGTATTTATGCAATGGTATTTCTAACTATGTTAATTCTTTAACTTCCAAATGAGAAGATGCAGCATTATGGCATCATAGGCTTGGTCACATGAGTGAGAAGGGGACGAAGATTCTTCACTCAAGAAATTTGTTTCCGGGTTTGAATAATGTTGATTTGGATTTCTGTGAGAATCGTATTTATGGAAAATAGAAGAGAGTTAGATTTCTCAAAGTTGGGAAAGAAAAGAAGAGTGAAAAATTAGATCTTGTGCATACAGATGTATGGGGACCTACTCAGGTATTATCTCTCGGTGGCTCTCATTACTTTTATTAATGATGCAACTAGAAAACTTGGATTTATTGTATTTAGAATAAATCTGATGTATTTGATACTTTCAAGAAATGGAAAGCTTTGGTTGAGATTGAGAAAGGAAAGAAGTTGAAGTGTCTCAGATCAGACAATGGAGGTGAATATTGTAGCAAAGAGTCTGATAGGTATTGCTTAGAGCATGGAATTCACAGAGAGAAGACAGTTCCAAGAACACCACAAGAATATGGTGTGTCAGAAAGGATGAACAGAACAATCATGGAGTGTGTAAGGTGCATGAGATTGCATGCAGGATTGCCTCTACAATTTTAGGCAGATGCTGTAGATACTTCTGTTTATATAATAAACAAAGGGCCTTCAAGTTCCTTAGATGGTGGCATTCTAGAGGAAGCATGGACAGGTAAAAAGGTAAACTACTATTTTTTAAATCCTTTTGGTTGTGAGGCCTTTGTCCATATTAATAAATAAAACAGAACAAAGCTTGAGGAAAAATCAAATAAATGTAACTTTATTGGATATGGTGTTAATGATTTTGGTTATCGCTTATGTGATTATTAAAATCACAAAATCATTAGGAGCAGAGATGTAATATTCAATGAAAAGGTCTTGTATAAGAATCAGTTGCAGGAAAATAAATAAGAAAAAGAAAAAAAAGAATACACAGTTCTTGATGAGATCAGAGAAAAAGTAAACTTGTATAATAATCAACAACCACAACAACAGCAACCGACACCTCAAACACCTGAAAGTGGTGCCAGAAGATCTACCAAGATAAGTATACCCCCTGAACTATACTCTCCTTCATTATATTATTTATTGTTAACTGATTCTGGTGTACCCGAATGTTATGAAGAAGCAATACAAGTTGAAACCAGGAAGAAGTGGGAGCTAACCATGGAATAAGAGATGGACTCCTTAATACATAACCAAACTTGGGACTTAGTCAGGTTTCCTGCAGGTAAAACAACATTGCAAAATAAATGGGTTTATAGGTTGAAGGAAGAAGATGGAGGAAAACATAGGTACAAAGCTAGACTTGTGGTGAAGGGGTTTGCATAGAAGAAAAATATTGATTTTGATGAAATATTTTCTCTTTTTCTTAATATGACTTCAATCATAACTATTTTAAGTCTTGTAGCAATGGAAGATTTGCATATTGAACAATTATATGTAAAGATAGCATTTCTCCATAGAGATTTGGAGGAAGAGATATATATGCAGCAACTAGAAGGATATGAGGTCAAAGGGAAGGGAAAATTAGTGTCCAGGTTAAAGAAGAGCTTTCATGGCTTAAAACAGGCTCCAAGGTAGTGGTATCTAAAATTTGACAGTTTTATGTCTGAACAAGGTTATACTAGATGTCACTCTGATCATTTTGTTTATCTGAAAAAGCAAAATGATGGAAGCTATATTATATTGTTATTGTATGTAGATGACATGCTTGTTGCAGGGTCTAACATGTAGGAAATAAATGTGCTCAAAAGAAAATTGGCAAATTCCTTTGCAATGAAGGATTTGGGAGCTGAAAGAGAAATCCTTGGTATGAGAATAACAAGAGATAGGAAAAATCACAAATTAACATTGTCTCAGAATGAGTACATACAAAAGGTGTTGAAAAGATTTAATATGTAGACTACAAAACCAGTTAGTACACATTTTGCTAGCCATTTCAAACTTAGTAAGGAGATGTGCCCCAAGACCCAAGATGAAATGGACTATATGTCTAAAGTTCCATATGCATCAGCAGTTGGAAGCTTAATGTATTCAATGGTTTGCACAAGGCCTGATATTGCACATGCAGTGGGAGTTGTAATCAGGTACATGAACAATCTAAGAAAATAACATTGGATGGCAGTGAAATGGATTCTTAGATATTTGAGAGGTACCACAAATCAAGAATTATGCTTTGGTGGTTCAAACATTGCTCTACAGGGATATGTTGGTGCAGATATGGCAGGTGACAGAGATAACATGAGGAGCAATACAAGATATGTATTTATTGTAGTTGGAATAGTTGTCAGTTGGGTTTGAAAAATTCAAAGTGTTGTTGCACTTTCAACAACAGAAGCAGAGTATGTTGCTGCTACAGAGTCTAGTAAAGAAATGATTTGGTTACAAAGGTTTATGGATGAATTGGGTAAGAAGCATGATTTGGGCACATTATACAGTGATAGCCAAAGTTCCATTCATCTTGCAAAAAACTCAACATTTCATTCCAGGACTAAACACATATAGCTCAAGTACCATTTCATACGGTCAGTATTGGAAGATGGACAGTTGAAGCTGGAAAAGATACACACTAGCTAGAATCCTACATATAAGCTAACAAAAGTTGTAACCAGGGAGAAACTAAGAATATGCTCAGTTTCAATTAGTCTTCAAGTATGATGATGAAGATGAGAAACAACCAGGTCCAAAGTGGAGTTATTTTCCAGCAAATGAAGCAGCGGTGGAGTTGCTACAATCAGTCTCCAAGTGGGAGATTGTTGGGTGTGGAGCCTGATTATCTTGTTTATTTTGTATCACAATGTTGGACCCCTGTAACTTACTGGGGCAGAAACGCCGCCCATAATTGTATGCTACCTTGGGGGTCTAGGGGGGGCAGCTGCGAGTTTATGGAGCCCCCCTCTGGTAGGGGGTTTTGACGGCAGCGCCCCCGAAGCTAAAAATAGATGTGAAATTGCCTTGTAAAAGTATAGTAATTTCTAGTCAATCTGGGCCATTCATTAGGCGGATGATCTGATAGTAGAAGTTATGTTTAGTTTAGGGTTTTTTTCCCTAGAATGTAACCCCTTGCTTGTATGAGGGTATTGTATTATGGTTGTGTATTGTATGTATATTCTCAGAGCTAGAAACAGATAGGGAGACTGTGAGAGAGAACAAAGGATATTACAACGGATCTGATGTAGGTTGTGTCTCTTCATTTTTCTGGATAATAGAAAGGAAGGACTGGCTATTTAGGGTGGATGTAGCCCAAACTGGGTGAACCACGTATATTTGTGTCTCTTTAGTTTTATGTGTTTTGTGTGCTTGTATTTGCCGCATATCTTATGTTTTACATTTCTTTGTAATATATAATTTTCTAACAGTTCATCCTCTCCCCACATGTAGGATCCTTCCTACTATTGTTGGTTTGCATGCGTGTAGGATGTGGTTCAGCCTTTCCCTACTCTTAGTGGTTTGCATGTGTCTAGGAGGTGGTTTATCCTTTCCCTACATATGGTTATGATTCGAGTTTATAGGATGTGTTCCACTAATAACATATCACATTAATAAGTTTTCCAGACTGGAAAATAGATGTCTATTTAATTCACAGACACAGATGTGTAATAAAGTGTGCTTATCTATATTATCTGCATTTGATGCTAATTATATTGGCACACACACAAACAGTAACAAGTACTACAATAGAACTTCGAACATATCACATTAATAAGTTTTCTATACTGGAAGACATATGTATATTTAACTCAAAAACAAAAATGTCTAATCAATTGTGCTTATCTTTATTATTTGCATTTGGTACTAATTTGATTGGCACACACACAAACAGTAACAACTTAACAAGTACTACAATAGAATTTCGAACATATAATTGTTTTTATAGCCAAGGATCTACCGATTTTTTCAATTTAATCTAGTCCAAGTGAAACAAATTACTCCCTAATAAAACTAGGATGTTCTATCTAAGCATAAGATCAGACACGCTATATAGGGGCAAATAATTCTGATGCCTTGATATAAAAAATTAATAACATACTAACACTTGCACACAATAAATAATTTCCACAAAACCCACGGTCCACTTATAACATATCACATTAATAAGTTCACCACACTAGAAGATAGATGTCTATTTATTTTACGAAAAAATATACATGTAATCAAGTGTGATTATTCTTATTATCTGCAATTTGGGGCTAATTAGATTGGAACACACACACAAAATAACAAATGCTACAATAGAACTTCGACCATATAATTCAAAATTGTTGTGATAGCCAAGGATCTACTAATTTTGTCAAAATGATCTTTTCCAGATAGTTGGGAAGATTTTTATCCTCCCCACCTAGGTTGAATTCCCCAAAGTGACCTTAGCAAGTATATTGTTCAACATATTTGATCTGTGTTGTTTACCTTGCCTTTTTCTCTTTGTGTTTGTTCCTGTAGAACCTACCTCTCACATACCTTAGAACTTCACATACAAAACTTGAGTAATCAAACTTGAGTAGCTTGGAAATCAATGTTGGACAAACCAACCTAGATCCATCTTAACTCTGGATCTACCAAGCGACATGAGAGATCAAATGTCTTGAGATGAAAATTTCCTTTAGAGTGAAAATATATTTGATCCCCATATGCGCTTGGTAGATTTAGAGTTAAGATGGATCTAGGTTGGTTTATTTTTTCCTATTAAATAGGATTCCACATGAATACCATGTGTCAATAGACTCAATACCATGGGTTCCCATAAACCTAGAGCTCAAAAACCCAGTAACTTGACCACATCAAGTTTTCCCAACAAAAATTAATAATAATAATAATAATGTAGAGCAGACGTTGTTTGGAGATGATTCACCATCCTAATATGGTAAGTCATTCATTTATCTCATTGAAAATTACATGGGAAAAGAGTAGAAAAAATAGATTTCTTTTGGTTGAGAATAGAAGAACACAGCTCATTCATACAATCAAAAATATAAATTGGGGAATAAATAAGAATAGACATACAATCACACAATCAATCATGAGACAATTGTCTCCATTTAAAAGTGTAATGTATTTGTGTTTCTGAATTATAGATAAATCCACCCTTTCTTTTGTTTCTAAATAAACAGATATTGAAGACAAGATATGAAAGACAGATCATAAAACTGCACAAAAGCCATAACAATGGGGAATATGTGAATGGTCAACAAAATACATATGATTGAAGATATTAGACAATTTTCAATTTTTTTCAATCACAAAATTAGGTATTTTATTAAATAAGGTACATAATATCAAGGGAGAATTATATACTACAATCAATAGTAACTTGTATATTACTATATGCTAAAAATTTATAACATAAGAGAAAACAAGCTACTGTAAGTACTAAATTACAACTCAATACAATTAAATAGGAATACAGAGTTGATAGTCACCTATTTATAGTTTGCAATTCCACCAGCTAGAACCCAAAGGGGTATGATCAAACTTGCAGTCAGCTCCAAATTTACAGGTTCTTGTCATCATATAATGAGTACAAACCTTTTCTCTAGGTCACTGAAGATAAATGGGAAAATCACTTGAACTGTCCAACCTAGGGCACCTGGGCAATGCATTCACCAATGAAAGAGCTTTATTTCACCCAACTGTGTTATGAGTTCCCATAAGAGTTTGTGAAAGTATAAGGAGTAGAGAGAATATATCACATTGTTCCACAGTACCATGTTTAACCAAATGGAATTCTATGCTAATTGCTTTGATAGCAAAAAGCACATTCGTGGTTCCAATCACATTATTATGTTAAGTATAGTTTCTCTTCATCTGCCTATCATGGAATAAGGCATGGTAAAAATTGTAGTCATATAGATCTGAAATTGTTTATAACAATGATAGATCTATACATATGAATCCATGCATGATGGATATCAAAGCATAACACGTGTATAGTCAATGGAGGTTGCAAGCTCCTTAAAAACTAAGAGATTTTGAACTTCATCTCCATATTCAATCAATGGGGCATTGAGATCTTATGCCCTAGATTCCCTTCATTTGCTTCAATATACCAGTAGCAATGTTGAAGCTAAGACTAGAGGAACTTAAATTTGTAGATCATAAAAATTGAGAAGGATAGACACGTTAAGCTATTCTAGGGTCAAATGGAGTGAAAAATGAGAGAAAATCACTCTGGTGGAAAATTTAAAGATTGCGTTTAGTGCTAGTTTCGCTCAATTTGAATTTTCTAGGACAAAAATTTCCCTATTTATTATAAAATATGCATATGGTTTTTGGAGGCCAATGTAAAGGTTTTGTTGAACCCTTAGTTAAACTGAGAGGGGGGGAGGGTGAATCAGTTTAACACATTCATATACTTTTAAAACTTTCCTTTAAACTTATTTACAACTTCATTTCATGATCAAATTAATATGTGAGCAATCTTAATTTGTGAGCAGCAAGTATTAAGCAGATTAGATAATGTAACAGTGGTCTCAATATGTGAGCAACAAGTATTAAGCAGATTAGATATACCATATCAACACATAGACATCATGCACATAGACAGTAGATATAAGTGGAAACCCATAAGGGAGAAAACCACATCTTATTATTGTTGTGATGCAAAGGCAAGCTCCAACTCCCTCTCACCACTGATTTTCTATAGGCTCCAACCTACAGGAGGCTACAACCTCGATTTAACAAGCTACAACTTGCAAGGAAGCTCCAACTCCCATCTATTTTCTGCAGGTTCCAACCTACAGGAGGCTCCTACCTCAGCCAGCTACAACTGACATCTATCAAGCTACAACTTGATATGAAAGCACCAAATTCCATCTATTTTCTGTAGGCTACAACCTATAGGAGGCTCCTACCTTAGCCAACTACAACTGACATCTATCAAGCTACAACTTGACATGGAAGCACCAACTTCCTCACATTACAATAAAATCATATGCTGATTTACCTGGATATCAGCTCTGTTCTGTACCTTCTTCACTGCTGTCCACTAGCCTTCATATATGCCTTAAATCATCTCTGAATATTCACAGCATCTCTATCTACTCCTCCTTCTTCTTACCCTCTTTTCCTCAATTCTCTATTCTCTAACCTCTCTATGCATATCTATGTGATATCATTATAGAGTTCACCTCATGATTGTTTGTATTCCATAGGGAATTTGAAGTGAACAACCATGACTCTTTGACTTCCACCTTCTCATTTATTTGCTAGCATATTCAGAAAAAAATATAACAATAGATATACATTTCAACATTACAGTGGGATATTTCTTTGCCTCCGAAGGCTTGCCTTTGCATCACAAACAATATAAAATCAATTAAAACATTTACATTTACATTTTCATCTGATATATCTCATTCAACCTTTTCAGTTCTTGGCTCACTGTGTGCTTGTCTTTTGTGCTGCTGTCACTGGCTTTTTCAGTTTCTGCTTACTCCCCTGCTTTCTGTGTATGTACCCCTGTCAGACCCACATTCTCCAAGTTCACTGCGTATATAAAAATGCATTTCTAATTTATGTTATAAGTCTGGTAGCTGTATCAATGCTGAAGCTTTCTTTTTCCATCACTATGGTAAAATCTTGTATCAATAGTTCATTTTATGCAAGTTCCCAATCACTATTTTCTTTGGCTTAATCATCAACGTAAATCTTCGGCCAACATAGAAACCCTGCAATACACCCTAGATTTCTTATCTTTATGCGGTAGCTCTACTTCTCTGCTTCAAACCTAAGGTTAAACCATGGTCTAAAATTCATTTAAATAAATATTCCCCAATCTTTGTTTACTTCGCTTCATGCTTCATAGAAATCACTCATACAAAGGCTTGGTTTATATTAAACCCCAAATGAGATGGCCCACAGGGTTAATAAACTCAACTTTCCATTCTATTTAAACATTCAGAATTAATTCAAGCTCAACCTTTGATAAAATATCATTTTATTGAATGTCAGTTTCATACCTTTAAACGTTAGCAACTTTGAAAATATGCGAAAGCTTGTATTCATTTATGTTCTCCATAGCTTTATTAATCCATCGAAGGAACACCTTTATATGATTTTCCTTTGGTAATGGTTATAAACATACATTCGTTTGGCCCCAAGGCTTACCAACTCACATGCGATTATATCTATAACCATTTATTTATTTGCGGACCATAATCCATTGATGCAGAAGCTGCTTTACATACCTCTAAGGTTATAACCCATTTTATAACTAATTGGACCAAAGTCTGAACTTTGGGTCAACTCTTCTTATGACTGTTTAATTTAGCATTTGAATAATATAACTATTCCAAGTTATAACCTTCACCTTGTCTCATGGACTTTCAAACAAATATCCGCTTATTATATGAGATCGTTATATAGTGGGCCAAGCCTTAACACAGTATCCTTTCGATTAAACCCTGACATACCCACGCTATACTTAATTCATATTAACTCTGACCTTGGTTAAACCCAAGGACCCATGTATATTAGAGTTCTAGGTCCCACAACAAACTGTAAACAAATCATCACACAAAATTAATAACATACCTTGTGTTAACCTTCGTGCACCTTCATGATGCGAATGCCATCAATCTCCGATGGCACTTGATCGAATGAATATCACAATTTTTTTTGCCTGAACTTTAACCCTTCTAAAAATAGCGAAATAGGTGGTTTCCAAAAATCACTCTAAGACGCGTGTTGGACGCTGGAGTGTATCACATTTTTTTTCACAAACCAACTTACCGTGTATAAATTTTTCGAATACCATCCGTGGTTTCTCCAGGCCGCTTCATGGTTCTGCTTCCTTCCTCACAGTTCCTCCTCCACTTCTTAACTACGGGTTCTTTCGATTCAGGCTTCTTGCAAGTTAAAACACGCCATCGCATCAATTTAAGGTTTCGTTATGAAATCGCACCATCGCTTCCATAACTATGAACATATGTTAAACAACCCCTTTTCATTTACCTTGGTGCTTCCAGTTCAAACACAATGTCAACATTTTAACTTCGATTCTTCCATCAAGTGCAGAGCCTCATCTCAGAGCTCTATTACAGAGTTTCTTCCCTTGTGCAATAGATATCCTCTATCTATTATGAAATTATACACACAGGGTTCAATTTCACAACACTCAACCATAGTTTACCATTTATCTATCAAAGGCGTGAAGAAACACAATTGTCCCAAATTCAATATATTACCACACTGTTTCCTACACAGTTGCTTGCAAAGCCATTCATACAGAAATCATGAGGATTCAAACATTCTCACAAATAATTTAGACCAACCAATAGTCATATAACTCTGAAAAAACTTCTGTCATATATATACAAATGAAGCACTTACAAAACTTATGGTCCTCGGCCAGATCTTCAATCAAATGGCCTCTCTGTCTTATTATGCCTCTTTCCACTTTTTCTGAATTTACTTACAAGACTGCTTGTCCTAGCCAGGTCTTCAAAATCAATGGCCCTTCGACTGCCCATAGGCTTACAGAACTCTAGATTTTGTACCTACTCTAACTCTCCAGATCTATCTAGCTCTATGTAGGTCTCTGCTGCCTCTCTACTACCTCTTTGCATCTTTGCTGCCTCTTTTTGTTGGTTCTTCTTTGTGATAGTTCAAGTGCTGCTCCTTTATTCTCCTTTGCCATCAATGAAAATATTTCCAACAGTCTCCCGCTTTGGCATTGATGGCAATACTCCACCAATACTCCAATAGTTCCTTCAGGACTTCATCCCCCTTTCATTATGAAAGGTGTGTTTTGTATTCCTCTTCCTATCTTCTTTGCTTGCTTTTCCTCCCCCTTTGACATCAATGGCAAAGGGTTGCACATTTCCTAGTGTTCTTTATATCTCTTCATTTCCTTTCTCTGAGTTGTGTTTAGGCCTTCTTCTTCTGACTTTGTACCATGTTGATACCATGCTGCTCCAAACTGGTGTACAAGAGTTGTTGAGAGAACACTTTTGAGAAATATTGAACTTGTATATACACAGTAAGTTGATACCATCCCAAAGCATAGACTCCTTGCACTTTTATAGAGTGTAGGTGATGATAGAACAACCATATATAATCAGACTTATATAATCAAAGATGCATTATTGGACCAAAACTAAAATACTAAGAGTGCTTCAAATATACTTTAGTCTCTAGTATGATCTTCATCAGAAATACATATCTGTTGAGGAAGATTATAGATGGAATATGTCTTCTTCTGCAATACACATCTACAGTACAACATCTAATCAATTATGATGATGCCAATATATCTTTTATAGTTGTGGTTCAACTTTCCTGCCTGTTGGTGGTGATATGAGCTAGGGTGCTGACAAGGATATTACACTTAATAGCTAAAAGGTCCTTGTTACTAATGTGAACAATGAATCAACCCAGAGCTTACAACTTATTGTGAGATTAGATGATATCTTTCAATATAAGAGACCAAATGAATTTACTGCTTGTACAATGTACTTTCAAAACAACCCCTTGAGACTAGATACATTCAATGTATTGGTCAATCTCACTTATCAACCATGCAATTTTCTTTATGAAAAAAGGGGGTATGTATGTCAATGATCAATCTATCTTTAAAGGTGAATTACCAGCAAATCCTTTATGCTGAAGTAGTATTTAGATTAATAAAAGGCTTTTGAGCTTCAAATGGTAATCACAACTAGTCCTTCATGGTTCAGATACTTTACCTGTTCTATCATGATGATCTTCCACAAAAACATATTCAAGATGTTTAATTTAAGTCTCAGCAAACAGAGTTCACACAGTTTTATGAATGATCTTAGAAAGAGGCCTTGAAGATATCTATACTGACTTCAGGAAGTCATGCAATTATATATAGAAAAATATATTTCTTCAGTGCTCAATATACTACTTCAAGTGTAAACAAGATAATGATCCTTTTTCCCTTTCATTGACCCTTTTATGGTTTAAAAATGCAAACAACGCTGGGATACTACCTTGATGTACTCTTGCCATAATCCTTTGATCCTGAGGACCTGTACCTTACCGCTGCTCCACTATTCTCAACAATAATCATCAATGTATTGAATCTGATCTTGGCATCATTAATCTGTTGCTTATTCTGTCATTCTGGTTTAAAATAATGTCACTGCATTTTCCTTTCTAGGACTGCTCCAGACTCATTTCTGCTTTATATACAATTCAACTGTTCTAACATAATGATCTTCGGGAGGACATCTTCAAATTTTATACTAGGAATCTTCATGGGTAGATCACTTAGAGATTTATCACTCACTTAACTGCATTCCTCCAAGGTGGCTTTTCATAGATGAATGATGTAATGACATAATGATGATAGGCACTTTTATTACTCATCCTTCTTAAATATATTCATTGTTAATTCTAGCAGTATGATGCACAATGTGATCATCCTTTTTGGGTCATTCCAGTTCTGTAGCTTGAAACATAATTTTTGTGATTTTAACCATTCATCACTTAATGTGTTGATGTCTTCTTAGATTACATGTTCATGGCTGATGTTCTCTCTACCATCATGGCTTCTTGTTTCCTTCTCTTCTTCCATCAATCTGTCAGCTATTGCATGCTTCAGATAATCTTCTTCCTCTATAATTCTTTGTTAGAGAAATTTTCCTTTCCCTTCCTGATCTTATAGCTGTTCTCATTCCAAGGAGCTCTTCTTAGACTACTTTTGTGGGGACTATTTATGAACTACTCTCCCCCTGGGATGTTGTTTCATATCTATCACTAGTTGGATATTTGTGTTGCTTCCTAGAGAAGCTCCCCCTGAGACTATGATGGATTCATTATGTTGTTAGGGTAACAGGATCCCCCTTTCTCTTTTCCTTCCATAATTTATTGGGGTTCTTCATAATGTCTGCACTTCTTTTTTATTCATATTTTTGTTTGATTTGATTTGATTCCATCATCTGTCTAGAGTTCTTTAATGTATATGGCAGTTTACAGTCCTTTTCTTTGTGACCAAGCTTGAGGCATACATAACATCTTATTTTACCAAGGTACGTTTGAGCTGATGTATAATATTTTGTTCCCCTTTTTTAACATGATTTACATTCAATAGATTTATGTCCAAATTCACTGCATGCATAACAGTAGCCATGGAAATTATTTTTGTACTTGGTGAAAGACTATCTTTTCCAGTTGCTTGCTTGAGGGGTTCTTCTCATTTGCTGCATCTTTTGCTGGTTGGATTGGATTTTCTTTGTCTTACAATATGCTCCAATATGTCCAGATTTATGGCAGGAAAAACAAGTGATACTTCTCATAGGAGGAAAGAACCTTCTTTGACATCTTCCAAATTTATTCAATTCATATTCAAGGGTGTATGACCCTTTTTCAACTGAATTTTTCATCCTCTCATTCTCTGTCCTTTCATGTTTCTACTTGTTTCTATTTTTTTCTTTACAAATCATGTTCTTGATGGCTTCTAATTCTATAGGAATCTTTTGAGCTGCTTCATTATCCTTTACATCATTTACAAAAATGATATTCCTGTGACATTCTACCTTGGAATTACTGGTTTCTCCTTCATAGCCTATCCCAGTCTTTATGAGAGGAGACCTTTGAGCATTTATAATTCGATCCAACTGTCTAGAGCTTTTCATTTGAGGTGTATTCATTAATAATTCTCTTTGGGCTTTTTCTAATTTCTTTCGCAGGCACACTACTTCTTCTTCCAATTTCTCTTGGTTCTAGATTTTATCCTTTATTTGCTTTAGTGGAGTGTCTTCTACTTTACTTTCTTCTTCAAGTTGTGTCTTCAGGCCAAAAATTTCTTTCTTATATTCATATTCTTTCTCATCACATATTTGCACCAATGTCTTCAGGTCTTTGTTTTCATTCTTCAATCTTTCTATTTCAGTCAAGTCTGTGTCAAGTTTGGCTTTTTCCTCAACTGTAATTTCTTCATGGTACTTACTTCCATTCACACTAGCAGGTACCTCATTTGATTAAACATTTTCCTTTTAACATGAATTTTTCTTCTTCTTGATTCTCTTCTCCTTCTGACAATGCAGCCACTAGTGTCTCCTTCATGCATGAAATGAAATCCATCCCAGATTTCCTTTGCAGAGGTTAAATCCATAATTAACTCAAGATACTTCTTATGAAGACTGTTATATATCACACATTTTTCTTTGGCATTCCATTTTTGTTCTTGCACCGAGGGAGAGTCTGTGCAGTAACCATCACATAAAAGTTTCCATACCTCAGGTTCATAAGCCATTAAATCTATTTTAACATTATCTCTCCATTCTAGAAATTTTGTTGTATTTAAGACATATACATTTTGATAGTCCATGACTTAACCAGATCTCCTTCAAGCTATTAGGCTTACACCAAAGGAACCTGCTCTGATACCAATTTTTGGAATCACGATTTCCATTAGACCAAAACCCGTAGGCATTAGTCTCTACTAGAATCGCCAGAGCTAGGATCCGCGAGAGGCGGTTAGTCCATGTCATGAAACACACGGGGAGCATTGAACCCAATGTCCAACAATCTCCCCCCCAACGCGAGACGAGTGAGTTTCGAACTCGAGACCTGTTTCTCTAATACTAATTGTTGAACCCTTAGTTAAAATTAGAGCGAGGGTGAATCAGTTTAACACATTCATATACTTTTAAAAATTTCCTTTAAACTTATTTACAACTTCATTTCATGATCAAATTAATATGTGAGCAATCTTAATTTGTGAGCAGCAAGTATTAAGTAGATTAGATAATGCAACATCGGTCTTAATATGTGAGCAACAAGTATTAAGCAGATTAGATATACCATATCAACACATAGACATCATGCACATAGACAGCAGATATAAGTGGAAACCCATAAGGGAGAAAACCACATCTTATTATTGTTGTGATGCAAAGGCAAGCTCCAAATCCCTCTCACCACTGGTTTTATGTAGGCTCCAACCTATAGGAGGCTACAACCTCGATTTAGCAAGCTACAACTTGCAAGGAAGCTCCAACTCCCATCTATTTTCTGTAGGCTCCAACCTACAAGAGGCTCCTACCTCAGCCAACTAAAAATGACATCTATCAAGCTACAACTTGATACGAAAGCACCAACTTCCATCTATTTTCTACAGGCTACAACCTACAGGAGGCTCCTACCTCAGCCAGCTACAACTGACATCTATCAAGCTACAACTTTACATGGAAGCACCAACATCCTCACATTACAATAAAATCATATCTTGATTTACCTGGATATCAGCTCTGTTCTGTACCTTCTTCACTGCTGTCCACTAGCCTTCATATCTGACTTAAATCATATTTGAATCTTCACAGCATCTCTATCTGCTCCTCCTTCCTCTTACCCTCTCTGCCTCAATTATCTATTCTCTAACCTCTCTATGCATATCTATGTGATATCATTTATAGAGTTCACCTCATGACTGTTTGTATTCCACATAGAATTTGAAGTGAACAACCATGACTCTTTGACTTCCACCTTCTCATTTATTTCCTAGCATATTCAGAAAAACATATAACAATAGATATACTTTTCAACATTATAGTGGGATATTTCTTTGCCTCCGGAGGCTTGCCTTGCATCAAAAACAATATAAAATCAATTAAAACATTTAAATTTACATTTGCATCTGATATTTCTCATTCAACCTTTTCAGTTCTTAGCTGATGTGCTTGTCTTTTCTGCTACTGTCACTGGCTTTTTCAGTTTCTACTTACTCCCCTGCTTTCTGTGTATGTACCCCTATCAGACCCACATTCTCCAAGTTCACTGTGTATATAAAAATTCATTTCTAATTTATGTTTTAAGTCTGGCAGCTGTATCAATGCTGAAGCTTTCTTTTTCCATCACTATGGTAAAATCCTGTATCAATAGTTCATTTTATGGAAGCGCCCAATCACTATTTTCTTTGGCTTAATCATCAACATAAATCTTCAGCCAACATAGAAACCATGAAATACACCCCAGATTTCTTATATTTATGCTTTAGCTCTACTTCTCTGCTTCAAACCTAAGGTTAAACCATGGTCTAAAATTCATTTAAATAAAGATTCCCCAATCTTTATTTACTTTTCTTCACGCTTCATAGCAATCACTCATACAAAGGCTTGGTTTATATTAAACCCCAAATGAGATGGCCCACAGGGTTAATAAACTCATCTTTCCATTCTATTTAAAAATTTGGAATTAATTCGAGCTCAACCTTTGATAAAATATCATTTTATTGAATGTCGGTTTCATACCTTTAAACGTTAGCAACTTTGACAATATGCGAAAGCTTGTATTCATTTATGTTCTCCACAACTTTATTAATCCATCGATGGAATACCTTTATATGTTTTGGCTTTGGTAATGGTTATAAACATACATTCATTTGGCCCCAAGGCTTACCAACTCACATGCGATTATATCTATAACCATTTATTTATTTGTGGACCATAATCGATTGATGCGGAAGATGCTTTACATACCTCTAAGGTTATAACCCATTTTATAACTAATTGGACCAAAGTCTGAACCTTGGGTCAACTCTTCTTATGAATGTTTAATTTAGCATTGGAATAATATAACTATTCCAAGTTATAACCTTCACCTCATCTCATGGCCTTTCAAACAAATATCTGCTTATTATATGAGATCCTTATATAGTGGGCCAAGCCTTAACACCCTATCCTTTGGATTAAACCCCGAAGTACCCACGCTATACTTAATTCATATTAACTACGACCTTGGTTAAACCCAAGGACCCATGTATATTAGATTTCTGGGTCCCACAATAGACTGTAAACAAATCATAGCACAAAATTTATAACGTACCTTGTGTTAACCTTCACGCACCTTCATGATGCGAATGTCGTCGATCTTTGATGGCACCCGATCGAACGACTATCACAATTTTTTTCTCCTGAACTTTAACCCTCTGAAAAATTGCGAAATAGGTGGTTTCCAAAAACCACTCTAAGAGACGTGTTGGACGCCGAAGTGTATCGCATTTTTTTTCACAAACCAGCTTACCAGGTATAAATTTTGTGAATACCATCCATGGTTTCTCCAGGTCGCTTCATGGTTTCGCTTCCTTCCTCACGGTTCCTCCTCCGCTTCTTAACTGTGGTTCTTTTGATTCAGGCTTCTTGCAAGTTAAAACACGCCATCGCATCAATTTAAGGTTTCGTTATTAAACCACGCCATCGCTTCCATAACTACGAACAGAGGTTAAACAACCCCTCGTCATTTACCTTGGCGCTTCCAGTTCAAACACAACATCGACATTTTAACTTCGATTCTTCCATCAAGTGCAGAGCCTCATCTCAAAGCTCTATTACAGAGTTTCTTCCCTTTTGCAATAGATATCCTCTATCTATTATGAAATTAGACACACAGGGTTCAAGTTCACAATACTCAACCACAGTTTTCCATTTATCTATCAAAGGCATGCAGAAACACCATTGTCCCAAATTCAGTATTTTACCACACTGTTTCCTACACCGTTGCTTGCAAAGACATTCATACAGAAATCACGAGGATTCAAACATTCTCACACAGAATTTAGACCAACAAATAGTCATATAACTCTGAAACAACTTCTGTCATATATATACAAATGAACCACTTACAGAACTTATGGACCTCAGCCAGATCTTCAATCAAATGGCCTCTCTATCTTATTCTGCCTCTTTCCACTTGTTCTAAATTTACTTACAAGGCTGCTTGTCCTGGCCAGGTCTTCAAAATCAATGGCCCTTCTACTGCATGTAGGCTTATAGAACTCTAGATTTTGTACCTACTCTAACTCTCCAGATCTATCTAGCTCTATGTAGGTCTCTACTGCCTCTCTGCTACCTCTCTGCATCTTTGCTGCCTCTTTTTGTTGGTTCTTCTTTGTGATAGTTCAGGTGCTACTCATTTCTTCTCCTTTTCCATCAATGACAATATTTCCAACAGGTTTTTGGTTCAATAATAATCACATAGATAAATTATGGTCTAAGGGTAAGTGTTGAGCGAGGAACAACAATTTTCAAACCCTATATAGAAATGGTGAAGAGTAGTTTCAGTAGTCCAACATTTTCAAGAAACGAAAACTCTGAATGAGGATAGTGGCTTTTTCAGGTCTTACAACATATTATTAACATTATAAATCAACCTACAACAAATTTTATCCATTCATTTTTCATACTTGACGAAGGCTACCTGTTGAAAGGGTTGTTTCATAGTCTAACTCTAAATATTTAGATTGTTTTAATGGTTGCTGCAAGTTTTTTTGATGAAAAGGATGACCTCTAGCCTCTTTGAGGATAGGTTGATAATTTATTTTTATGGATGGATTTGGAAGCTTAGAATTTATTAATCAAGGAAACTTCAATTTTTTTGGAGATTGGAGCTTATTTCACAGAAAAAAATTTTCACGTGTGCAATATGCCATATGTAACATTTATTCTAGCATAAAACTTTGATGCTCCTATGATACGTTTGACCTGAAATTTATATACCATGGGAAAAATATTAGTCCTTGAAGAATTATCTGATTAGGATTTGTATGTCACTTCTCTCAGGAGAATATCCTTGTATGTCATATACAAATTTTATCAACTAGTGTTTTTCGTCCATTCCTAGTCAAGTAAATTTACTTTTATATGCAGTGATTTTGATCTCAAGAGTTGTAGTTCTAAAGCTTATAAGTACTTTGTTGTTAATTATATAATGTTAACTAATGATATGGGGTCTAGAGAGACAAAATATACGTTATGAAGGGATGGATCTCAGTTTCATTCATAGCAATGTATGTTGTGTTGAGGTTGAACTATGTCTTCCAAGCTATCTAAATCGATGCATTGAAGATGGTTCATAAGGGGATGATGCTTGAGACTGGAAATCAGGTATATTTAGTTCATAGAGGTTTCTAGAGTTCATTATGTTCCTTGCATTAGAAATATAATGAGATATATTCTTCTACTTTGGATATATTCTTATAAATGTTTTTTTGAGATATTGAATGAAGTTTCAATAATAAAAAAAATCCATCCATGTTTGTATAATAAATATGGTCATCAATGGTAGAGGTTGGTAGAGGTTGTCCTTGTGAAATAATACAAGGTGCATAAAATTGTATATGCATTTCTCAAAATGATTTATGAATTCCCTAGTGTGGGAACATCACCAAAGTTGCTAGTGGATAATATTATATAGCATATTTTAGTGTCAGAATATTCATTCTGCCATCATTGATCAAAATCACTCTTTTCATTCTCATTTTAGGTGTCCCACTCTGAAACTTTTATATCATTCCATTAGGTCATGCTAAAAATTGTTTCACTGATGGTATCCCTAGTCATAAAAACATCACTCTTCCTCAAATTTATTATTTGCTGGCATAGTTTCATACCTTTCTGACTATACATCATTCACAAATTTAATGTCATCTTGCCATAATGTCATTCATGTCATCTTGAAATTCAGTCCTTGTAATGCTCCCAATTTTAGCCTCAAGCTAAAATGGAACATTGTAGTTGCATATTTTCATTTTGTTGAATAAAAATGGGTAAATTGACCCATTCATGTAATAAACAGGAACAAAATCCCTTACAATGTGAAAAGGGATCATCATGGAGCTGGATTTCACACCCTCATGCGTGAAAGAGGTTAAAATGCAAATGGACAAGGCCTAATTGACCAAGTCAAACTGCGTTGGCATGAGTTGGAAAGCACTAAGTGGGACAGTGCAGTTTTAATGGAGGAATATTCCATGGGGGAGGAAACTTCTAGAGGAAGTAAGGAGGAGACTTTGTTGTGTTTAAAAGAGAGGCAAGGCAGCCCATTAGGATTATCTTGGATCATTTTATTATTTGTCTATTCAGACAAATTGCTGCCTCTTGCTGTTTAGCAGAGCTGCAGTGCCTTAGGGCACGAGGGAGTCCTGTTTAGGATTTCCTCTCCTTCTTGAGTATCTCATGAAGGATTTCTATCGTCCTCCATATTCTGGCATTCAGGCCATAGCATCAGCCTACTCCATCAACACAGTGTTTGTAGCATATTATTGTGTAGTGTTGCGGGATGTTGTTGGGAGGTTTCCTATAGCACCATTTTGAGCTGATCTTTTAGAGGAGGGAGGTTCTCTACTTTTGGGAGGTTGGTGAGAATGGTTCCAGAGCTTATTCCACCATCATTGGTAGGAGGCCAACCATTTCCATCAGTTACAGCGTAGACCCTCTCATAGACTGCGTTCTAGTTGGAGCATATTTCGAGTGAGGGTGTTGCAGAAATTTCAGAGGGTGAGATATTTGGTGTAGGGATTATCCTTGCACTTCATATTTCCAGAGGAGAAGGGCTCTTCATCAACTTCATCCATTCAGCCTTCTTTATTCCATTCCATGTATTGATTTGCTACAGCTACTCAGCAACTCTGTCATTTTTGCAGTTTTGCATATTTCAGCCAATCCTTCTAGGATTGACTTGAGGTAGTGATTGGGAGCTTAGATATTCTATCCCAATGATGTATGAGACATGTATGTGTAGATCCATGATGTTTTTCACTCAGTACAATAGTCTCCTTTCTATGACTACGCAGTCCCTATTCATGGGCATTTTGCTATGGAGCAGCATTTTGTATTGTGGCATATGTTTTCATGGAAGGCTTCTTGCCTTGTTCTTTTGATGTTCATTGTATCATTTGCTGCTGATATTCATAATAAAATGGCTCAAGGTTTTCCATACATTTTTTCATAATTTTTATTCACTGCTATTTCTAGTTTATGTCTTTATATTGTTGTAGTTGCATTTTTGGGTTATCTTGAAAGATTCCAAATCTTGTTGTATTCCCTCTTGGGAATATTGTCCCTTGAAAACACACTATAGACAGAGTTTGATACTGGGCCAGGAAGCCTTTGGAGCTCATCCTTCTTTATGAAGGTGACAAATCCAGTAAATGCCCATTTAGTCTATCTGGAATAGATTTTCTTGTCGATTGACAATTTTTCTAAAAAAGGAACATTACAGTGGTATCGGAGCTTCGAAATTGGCTCAGCCTGTGAAGTTCGAATTTCAGAGAAGAAGAGGCCATAGTGATGCAGAGGATGAGATTGATCTCATCAATTTTCAGATCCAGCAACAACCTCTCCAAGGAGGTTGAGGAGACAGAAAAGGAGAAGAGGAAGGACGATGCACTTCCTATTCTCATAGAGAAATAGAGCAGAAGCATGGAGAGGCACATACCAGCGCTGTCTTTATCATGAAGGAGCAACCTTCATCTCCAGTAGTTGAGGCAGCCATCATATTTGGGGAAGATACTCTTGCATGCACATAATATCCTTCAAAACTTTATCAAGGTATGCATGAGTTTTCATTTCCTGTTGATTCAATACCTGCCATGAGGGATTGCATACCATGGCAAGTTGTTTGTCTAGAGCAGGAGACTTTCACTGCACTGTGCCATTTTGATCAAGAAACCCTCATCATCCTCATGCACTATTGATGAGCCATGCATCACATGTGAGGGTGGGGTTTATAAATTTTGTCATGAAGGAGATTGCATTTCAATGTCCCATGAAATGCAAAAGGAGAAATCTGTTTTGGGACAATGGAAGGATACTTACACCAAAAAGGTACCAAGTGGCAGGATACTTACACCAAAGAGCAGAGAATTATGGATGATGTGTGCCCAGCAGAAATGTGGAGGATCCATAACCCATAGGTCCCAAGATCATTTCACAATTATTGTACTTGATGGAAAAGGGGAGAGCATGGGTGCATCATGATGTGGTTTCATTTCTCTTACCACTCATTATGTTCCCGTTTCAGATTGGGTATGGTGGAAGTATGGAGGAGCAGAAAACATTATTGTTGCTCAGATTTTGTTTGAATGTTGCGGGAGCAAGAGGAGGCACTAGCATAGTGCCAGAGGATTTCTCTTTGATCTTGGATGCCAAGTAGCACCTTCTTCATGGGAGGAGCTCTACATTTGCAACAACTTGATGGGAGACTCATTTTCAGAGAGCATCATTTCTATTTGAGCATGAGTAGTTACATTATGGCATGGCAGCAACTTGGAAGATGACTATGGCATGAGGGGATGTCAAGGTAGCAGGCAGCAGCGTGATGGAGCACCATATTGCAGAACACCAGCGCTGTCTATATGGAGGATTGATCCAGGACTCAGCTTTGGTTGAGTATTCCCCAGGATCTTGGTGCATGCATGATTTTTGGATGGCTTTGATGAAGATGGCAGATACTTAGTGGATGATATGATCATCTATCATCTTGGCAGACTCTTATTGACTAGGGTTTCTAGTCTCAAGGAGACACTATTGCATGCAACATATGAGGACTGCCTAGCTATGCATTTGGATGCATACTTGCCTTGCTAGAGGAGTCCACTTGGGAGGGCATTCAACATGATCTACATCCACATATGGATAGATGCAGAGACCAGTTTCTTTTGGAGAGTTTGGCACAACCATTCCCTTACTCATTGGAGGAGAGGGAGAGCATTCAAATGAGCCATTTCAGCTCAAGGTCTCAAGTACATGGTAGAGAAGGTATAATCTCAAATTTTGTAGCTATTTACTTCATATGAGCAGCCTATTGTCTCAAGGAGGATCATCCCTTCTTGCATTTGATATGATGTACTTGCAGCTACTTGTAGCCTTGATTGTGGCTATTCTTATGATGGTTTGTGGGGGAAGCCACATACTTCTTGGTGTGCACCATTGGCGCCTATTTGGACTTTCATGATTCCATCTCATGAGATGTTTGTGGCAGAAAACAAGTGGCTAGTTAAACACTTGTTACTTTTGATTTTGAGGCAGGCCAAGGAGGCACTATGCAGGTTCCATGAGTGGGATTTGGAACCACTCTCCGGTTGTCATTTGACAACTTGTTTCTATTGCATATTTCTCCTTATGTATTTCTGATGTTGTATATATATTGAGGAGAATTGTTTGGAGAGAATTGTATGTACAGCCCATTGGGAGCATGATTCTCCATTATACATGTTTTATGTTGCAGGAGATACCATGGGAAAACCATGATTGCCACATTGCTACTTGTACCTTCTTGTGGGAGGGACCACTTGGAGAATTTGCAGAGGCATTTCATGGCTGATTTTCTTGATGGGGTAGCTTGGGCCATTCTTGGAGGCCATACTATTTCAGCCCAATGAGAGAGGCAGCCCCATGAACACTTCAAATGGAGAGAGGACCATCTTGAGAAGCACAAGAAAACTTTCCATTCAGCCCCAACACATTGCAAAACTTGGGAGTTAAGATTTTCATTTGGATGATAGCATGGGTGAGGGGATCATCAGTGGGATTATATTTTCCCATGCATGTCATCACTCCTACCTTGAGGAGGCCAAATTTCAGCAGGGAGATTTCTACCTACACCTTCTATCTTTTCAAAGTGTACATCATTCTGGTTTGCATACTTGGGAAGGAGCATTGTAGGGAATATTTTTTGCAGCATATCTTAAGCAGTGGTGGGGATTGTTGGTGAGGAGGCCAAGGAGAATAAGGGGGGGGAATTTTGTTCTCTCTATGCAGTTGCTTGAGGACAAGAAACATGTGGGAGGGGAGGACTATAATGTTCCCAATTTTAGCCTCAAGCTAAAATGGAACATTATAGTTGCATATTTTCATTTTGTTGAATAAAAATGGGTAAAGTGACCCATTCATGTAATAAACAGGAAAAAAATCCCTTACAATGTGAAAAGGGATCATCATGGAGCTGGATTTCACACCCTCGTTTGTGAAAGAGGTTAAAATGCAAATGGACAAGGCCTAATTGACCAAGTCAAACTGCGTTGGCATGAGTTGGAAAGCACTAAGTGGGACAACATAGTTTTAATGGATGAATATTCCATGGGGGAGGAAAATTATATAGGAAGGAAGGAGGAGACTTAGTTGTGTTTAAAAGAGAGGCAAGGCAGCCCATTGAGATTATCTTCGATCATTTGATTATTTGTTTATTCATCCAAATTGTTTCCTTTTGCTGTTCAACAGAGCTGCAGTACCTTAGGGCACGAGGGATTCCTGTTTAGGATTTCCTCTCCTTATTGAGTAGCTCATGAAGGATTTCATTCATCCTCCATATTATGGCATTCAATCCATAGCATCAGCCTAGTCCATCAGCGCAGTGTCTGTAGCAGATTATTGTGCAGTGTTGCGGGATGTTGTTGGGAGGTTTCCTATAGCACCATTTTGAGCTGATATTTTAGAGGAGGGAGGTTCTCTACTTTCAGGAGGTTGGTGAGAATGGTTCCACAGCTTATTCCACCATCATTGGCAGGAGGCCAACCATTTCCATCAGTTACAGCGCAGACCCTCTCATAGACTGCGTTCTAGTTGGAGCATATTTCGAGTGAGGGTGTTGTAGAAATTTCAGAGGGTGAGATATTTGGTGTAGGGATTAGCCTTGCACTTAAAATTTCCAGAGGAGAAGGAATCTTCATCAGCTTCAGCCATTCAGACTTCTCCATTCCATTCCATGTATTGAGTTGCTGTAGCTACCCAGCAACTCCGACATTTTTGCAGTTTTTCATATTTCAGCCAATCCTTCTAGGATTGACTTGAGGTAGTGATTGAGAGCTTAGATCTTCTCTCCCAATGATGTATGAGCCATGTATATGTAGATCCATGATGTTTTTCACTCAGTACAATAGTCTCCTTTTTATGAGTATGCAATCCCTATTCATGGGCATTATGCTATGGAGCAGCATTTTGTATTGTGGCATATGTTTTCATCGAAGGCTTCTTGCCTTGTTCTTTTGATGTTCATTGTATCATTTGCTACTGATATTCATAATAAAATGGATCAAGGGTTTTCATACATTTTTGCATAATTTTTATTCACTGCTATTTCCAGTTAATGTCTTTATATTGCTGTAGCTGCATTTTTGGGTTATCTTGAAAGATTCCCAATCTTGTTGTATTCCCTCTTGGGAATATTGTCCCTTGACAACACACTATAGACAGAGTCTGATACTGGGCCAGTAAGCCTCTGGAGCTCATCCTTATTTATGAAGGTGAAAAATCTAATAAATTCCCCTTCAGTCTATCTCTGGAATAGATTTTCTTGTCGATTGACAATTTTTCTGAAAAAGGAACATTACAGTCCTTCAAGGTCTCATTAGGTTTTTCAGGGTTTTTCAAGGTTTCACTAGGTCGTTAGGGTTTCCATGATTCAATAAAAATCCATTCCATTGCATAAGACTAGCAAGTAGAGGGTGATCCAATAACTTTCTCTTTGCCATGTGAAGATGACTTGTAAAGAAAAATTCTCATTTCAACATGTAATTTGGATTTCACAATGTAATAATTTTTACTGGAGAGTTTGCCGGATTATCCACAGTCTCACGAAACCCTCCAGTAAAACTCTCCAGTAAACAAACACCACAGTAATAATTTTTATTTTCATTATGTAATTTTATGTCTTTCAAATGTAATAAGTACAAGGTTCCCAAGATGCCAACTCAGATTTCCACATGCCAACACACAAAATGTTAAATTGAAAGATTTTTTAGTTTATCAATTGATCAAATGTCAAAGGGAGTTGTCTTTTCCCAAAGGTGCCCAAGTCATCATTGTTCACAAGCACTAAACCCTAATTTCCTCTCCCACTAAGCTTGGGTTTGCTATGGAAACGAGACATCTAAGGAGAGGAGGAATAAGGTAGGACATATCAATAAGTATGAGGTCATTTCAGCTCATAAACATCATGTCTCCATCATGTTTTGAGAATTCATTCTAAGAGTCAAGTCATTTTCCACTCATAGGGTCGATTTTTCTTCAAACTATATTTCTCACCAAAAAAAGATGAATTTGACAAAATTGAGAGCGTTTTTTGTCCATAATAGACCAAGGAAGAAAAAAATCCTTCCTTTTTAACACAGGTGTCATGGTTTTAGAGAAATGTCAAAACTACAAGTGCCATAGGAGAGTTGCTGCACTTGTAGAGTGACCTTGGAAAAATCAAGTTTTCGCCTAGCTGGAGTGTCCAAATCACTTTCTTGATGCATTAAATGATAACTAGACAGAGATAGACTTCCAATGAGATATCATGAGCTCAATTTGGAGTTTAGGAAGACCTTTAGACATTGTCTACAATATCACTCTTCATTTATGCACCCTAATTCTGCACTTTTGGACCAGCCTTAGGAAAATCAACTTTTGACAAGGTAAATAAACTCCAATCATAAAACCAAAGGCATATTGGGAAATTAGAATTGAAGGTCATTCCAATGAGTTATCCTGGGCCCCATTTGGACATCAGGAAGGTCTCCAAATATTTTTGCACACAAAAATTTTCCTAAATGTGTAGTGACATGGATGCTACGCTCTTTTTTGGGACCTCCAAATGAAACAATGCCACTAACAGAAATTTTTTATTGATAAGGAAATAAACCCTAGAATTTTTTAGATTTTTTGGAGAAGAACTGGTCCATCAAAAGCTCAAAAAAAAATCAAAATTTCATGTTTTTGCCTCTAAATCTGGCTGGTCGCTACACGTTTACCAGCCTTGGGAGAACAGGTTTTTGACAGGGAAAATGAGCACCATTTTGAAAAATGGAGGTAGTTTTGGAAACTAGACGTAAAGGGATTTCCAATGAGCTATCATCGATATTATGTGGACATTAGGAAGCTAGTCAAAATCAACCTTGAACAGAGGTCAATATTTCTGCATGGACGCTGCACATTTCACAAGAAAAATGTATTTTACATAGTCTTCAGAAATTTTTGAATTTTCACTCCAGTTTGACTTTTACTTTAGGAAAGGAGGAATTTAATTATGTAAATGGTCAAGATGAATGTAAATATCATGTTTTTACTTTTACCTAGTGTAAATACATTAGGTAAGTCAACCATTTGAGGTGTAATGAATCAGTTCATTAGAGATAGGAAGGAGTCACTTTTCTCATCCTACACTCTAGCTATCAGTTCAACTTTTTATGTCATATCTCCCTCATATCATGAATTAGAACCCTATGGATGAGTGGAGGTAGTTTTGAGGTCTATATATCTCATATTGTCATAAGAGTAAAGGGTTGGAATCAGTTTCATTTTGCTACTTGATCAAGGAGACTTTGTACTCAGTTTTGGCCATTAATACAAGAGGAGTTGCAACTATATTTATGGGATACTTGTGGTATTAAATATCTTTCATTGTTTCTTCTTCAGTGGCATATGTGTGAATGCATTGTTCATTTATTTTTCATGTCTATGATTGTGACCTTTTATAAGTGTGAAATTCAGAATACATGCTAGCCATGCTCTGCTATGGGTAACTGATCATATTTTGTTTCATATGTTATGTCTGAGAGAAATACATCTCTCACGATTCCCTCAGCCTCCTTACATATTCCAAACCATCCCATAACCATGTGCCTCAAGTGATTGAAATTGTACCTATATTTCCCCATTCATCCCTACAACCATTTTTGTCTCTTGCCCTGACCTAGCCTTTCCTTGATATATTTTCATTATCTACTGATTTACCCAACCAAATAAAAAATCAAAACAATCCCTTGCACTCATTATCTAGCCTAAAACCCTAATTTATCTAGCCCTATGCCTCAGCCTCCTTACATATTCCAAACCATCCCATAACCATGTGCCTCAAGTGATTGAAATTGTACCCTATATTTCCCCATTCCTTCCTCCAACCTTGGGAATATGGTGGAGTGATAACATCCTCACGCCATTACCGGGGAATGAAGAGACAAAATTTTCCCTGGGTGTACGACAAAGATCAGATCTGATTTTTGATGGTGAACAACGATTAGGCACAAGAAGGATGTGCATCATTCACCTGGCGACTCTAGTGTCAAAGAATCCCAAGATTTAGAATTCCTATGGTGACTTCACTCTTCAAGAAATGATGGTCTAAAGATATTCTTAGTGAACTCATTGTTTTAAAAATGGAATTGATTGCTCAAAGGTATGCTCCTATAAATCGAGCTTATATTCCCAATTTTATGAACCATATTCCTCGTATAGATTGGAAATCAAGATTGTCAAATTTTAAGGTGAGGATGGTGAAGATGCTAGTTTGCTTTGGTCAAATTTCATTTGCATATTCATAGACTAAATATCTAGTTTCATGAAGATGTTTATGGCTACCTTGGAGGAAAAAGTGAGATCATGGTATGAGGATCTACCATCTACTATTTTATATTCCCTAAAAGACTTTCATTTAGTTTTCTTTCAACGTTATCAAAGTTCTAATTCTTCCTTGTCAATGATTGATAGTTGTTGTGAGATCTCTAATAATTTCATTGGGTTTCTTGGAATGTTGTATGGGGATGAAGAGTATCTAGATGATGAGATCATAGAATCCCTTCATGATTTTTCCTCCCAACAAGAATCAACAGTTTCCTCCTTGGATGAAGAGATCCTTGAGCCTTTGCATGAGAACCGTTTTCATCACCAACAAGAATCAATACCTCCCTCCTTAGACGAGACAGACTAGAACTAAGAAAGAGAAGTGCCAATTCCTAATCCTAAAAATTAAAATCACCAAATCAATGTAAATTTATTTAAAACTTAGTTTACTCCTTTATCTAAAGATGAGATAGATCATCTCCTGAAAATTCATATTACAACCCAAGCGAATGTTGATTTACAACTCTTACAGTGTTCACACAGTCAAGAATGTGTGATTGAAGCATCTTCCATTATTAAAAATGAGAGTATGGGTTTGAATGATGATAGTCATGATATTGACGAAGCCATACAGGAAGTTGTTATGAGTAAACTGATTTGTAATGATGATTTCCTGCAAGGAGATCAACTAACATATATTGTTTTCTCTCATGAAGAAGATAGGTCTGTCATGTTTAACAACCTTGAAGAATGTTTTTTGTTCAAAGACGATTTAGAATATGAAGTTGAGGAGTATGAGCCTAAGAGATACAATATGCCAGAGAAATAATTAGAGTTTCTCATGCTTCAGGAATTTTCAGCCAACACTCAGATAGCAGAAAGTCATACTTCCCTATGCTCCCCTATGGATCAAAAACCAAATTTTCTTTCAAATCAGAATGAAGAGTGTGCTTGTGTTTTTGCTGAATCTCAAGACAAGGTAACATTTCATATTTTTGAAGATCCTTTTACTGATTTTGTATAGTTAGCAGGGAATATGTATTTTCTTGTTTTAATGGACTAGCAGCACATGTTTAGTAAACACTTGGAGTGTCCTATTTTTTGTTTTTTTTGCCTGCTCGAGGAAAGTGAGTAACCATCTCTTGGATTGGTCACACTAGAAGGATCACTTTACATGATTGTACATATGTATTCAGCAAGTAGGTGGTTGTCATCAGGATTTGAAGCCCTCAAGTCTTGGTGATGTACTGCCATCAATAACTAGGGTAAGCTCAATTTTTTATTCTTGTTTCACTCAATTCAAGTCAAATTGAGTCGACTTCATTCAATTTTTTGTCATTGAATTGTCAAATAGTCAGTCTTACATTTCAGTTTCAGTTATTTTTTTGACCGTATTGGTCCAATGGAAGAAAATAACTGATCTTCTCAACTCAGAGACATGCGGTTCTTGACACCTCTGTTAGAGCTTCCATCCCCAATAAGGCCAATCTTAGTGTCAGAATATCCATTCTGCCTTCAGTGATCAAAATTAATCTTTTAATTATCATTTTAGGTGTCCCACTCTGAAATTTTTATATCATTCCATTAGGTCATACTAAAAATTGTTTCACTGATGGTAACCCTAGGCATAAAAACATCACTCTTCCTCAAATTTTATTACTTGCTGGCATAGTTTCATACCTTGCCGACTGTACATAATTTGAAAATTTAATGTCATCATGCCATAATATCATTCATGTCATCTTGAAACTCAGTCCTTCAAGGTCTCATTAGGTTTTTTAGGGTTTTTCAATGTTTCACTAGGTCATTAGGGTTTCCATTATTCAATGAAACTCCATTCCACTGCATAAGACCAGCAAGTAGAGGGTGATCCAATAAACTTCTCTTCACCATGTGAAGATGACTTGTAAAGAAAATCTATCATTTCATCATGTAATTTGGATTTCACAATGTAATAATTTTCATTTTCATTATGTAATTTTATGTCTTTCAAATGTAATAAGTACAAGGTTCCCAAGATGCCAACTCAGAGTTCCACATGCCAACACATAAAATTTCAAAGTGAAAGAGCTTTTAGTTCATCAATTGATCAAATGTCAAAGGGAGTTGTCTTTTTCCAAAGGTGCCCAAGTCATCATTTTTCACAAGCACTAAACCCTAATTTCCTCTCCCACTGAGCTAGTGTTTTCTATGGAAACGAGAAATTTGAGTAGAGGAATAAGGTAGGTCATATCAGTAAGTATGAGGTTATTTAATCTCATAAACATCATGTCTCCATCATTTTTTGAGAAGTCATTCCAAGATTCAAGTCATTTGCCACTCCTAGGGTCAGTTTTTCTTCAAACTATGTTTCTGACCAAGCAAAGACAAATTTGAAAAAATTGAGAGCTAGTTTTTTCCATAATAGACCAAGGAAGAAAAACCTCCTTCCATTTTTACACAGGTGTCATGGTTTTAGATAAATGTCAAAAATGAAAGTGCCATAGAAGAGTTGCTGCACTTCTAGAGTGACCTTGGAAAATTCAAGTTTTCGCCTAGCTGGAGTGTCCAAATCACTTTCTTGATGTTAAAATGAAAAATAGGCAGACATATATTTCCAATGAGCTATCATTATCTCAATTTGGAGTTTAGGAAGGCCTCCAAAAGTGGTATGCAACATCACTCTTCATTTATGCATCCTCATTCTGCACTTTTTTACCGGTCTTAGGAAAATCAATGTTTGACAAGGAAAATCAACTCCAATCATAAAACCAAAGGTATATTGGGAAATTAGACTTGAATTTATTTCCAAAGAGTTATCCTGGGCCCATTTTTCACATCAGGAAGGCCTCTAAATAAGGTCTTCAAAAAGGTGTTTCTTCTATGTTTTTGAGTATTTTTGCACATGAAAATTTCCCTAAACGCGTAGCGACCTGGACGCTATGCTCTTTTTTGGGACCTCCAAATGAAAAATGGCCACTACCAAAAGGTTTTTATTGAGAATTAAATCAACCCTAGAAATTTTCAGAGTTTTTGGAGGAGAACTGGCCCATCAAAATATCAAGTTTCTGCCTCTAAATCTGGTTGGTTGATGCGCGTTTATCGGTCTTGGGGGAACATGTTTTTGGCATGGAAAATGAGTGCCATTTTGAAAACTGGACATATTTTTGGAAACTAGACTTAAATGGATTTCCAATGAGCTATCATGGAACTGATGTGAACATAGAGAAGCCACTCAAAATCAGCCTTGAATAGAGGTCAATATTTTTTCCTGGACGATGTGCATTTCACAAGACAAATGTATTTTACACAGTCTTCAGAAATTTTTGAATTTTCACTCCAGCTTGACTTTTACTTTAGGAAATGAGGAATTTACTTATTTAAATGGTCAATATGAATGTAAATATCATGTTTTTACTTTTACATAGGGTAAATACATTAGGTAAGTCAACCATTTGAGGTGTAATGAATCAGTTCATTAGGGATAGGAATGAGTCACTTTTCTCATCCTACACTCTAGCTATCAGTTTAGCTGTTTATGTAATATCTCCCTCATCTCATGAATTCGACCCCTTTGAATGAGTGGAGGTGGTTTTGAGGTCTATTTAGCTCAGATATTCACGGGATTCAAGGGTTGGAATCAGTTTCATTTTTTCTACTTGATTAAGGAGACTTTGTACTCAGTTTTGGCCATTAATACAAGAGGAATTGCAGCTATATTTATGGGATACCTGTGGTATTATATGTATTCCATTTTTTCTTCTTCAGTGACATATGTTTGAATGTATTTTTCATTTCCTTTTCATGTCTATTATTATGATATTTTATAAGTTTGAAATTCAGAATACATGCTAGCCATGCTCTGCTATGGGTAATTGATCATATTTTGTTTCATATCTTCTATCTAATAGAAATACATATCTCATGCTTCCCTCAGCCTCCTTAAATTTTCTAAACCATCCCATAACCATTTGCCTCAAGTGATTGAAATTTTACCTACCTTGCCCCATTCATCCCTGCAACCCTTTTTGTCTCTTTCCTTGACCTAGCCTTTCCTTGATCTATTTTCACTATCTACTGATTTACCCAACCAAACCAAAAATCAAAACAACCCATTACACTCATTATCTAGCCTAAAACCCTAATTTATCCAGCCCTCCTAGCTGTGACCCTTTTGGAGAGAGCCCTCTATAGCTTGATAGGGCTAGCTATCAAGTCAAAATATTGGTTTGTGGTTACCTCTGTTGGGATTCCTTCATTCAGCCTTGGGAATCTAGTGGATTGTTAACATCCTGGCGCCATTTCTAGGGAACGAAAAGACAAAATTTTCCTTGGGTGTACGAAAAATATCACATCTGATTGTTGATGGTGAACAACGATCAGGCACAAGAAGGTTGTGCACCATTCACCGGGCAACTCCAGTATCCCAAGATTCAGAATTCCTATGGCGACTCCACTCTTCAATAAATAGTAGTCTAAATATATTCTTAGTGAACTCATTGTTGTAAAAATGGACTTGATTTCTCGAAGGTATGCTCCTATGAATCGAGCTCATATTCCCGGTTTTCTGAATCGTATTCCTTGTATAGATTGGAAATCAGGATTGAAAGTTTAAGGGTCAGGACGGTGAAGATGCTAGTTTTCATTTGGTCAAAGTTCATTTTCATATTCATAGACTAAAGATTGAGTTTCCTGAATATTTTTTGGTGAGGATGTTTATGGCCACCTTGGAGGAAAAAGTGAGATCATGGTATGAGGATCTACCATATGCTATTTTATATTCCCCAAACAAATTTCATTCAGTTTTCTTTCAACATTATCAAAGTTATGATTGTTCCTTGTCAATGTTTGATAGTTGTTGTGAGATCTCTAATAATTTCATTGTGTTTCTTGGAAAGTTGTATGGGGATGAAGGGTATCTAGATGATGATATCATAGAATCCCTTCATGATTTTTCCTCCCAACAAGAATCAACAGTTTCCTCCTTGGATGAAGAGATCCTTGAGCCTTTGCATGAGAACCATTTTCATCACCAACAAGAATAAATAGCTCCCTCCTTAGATGATACAGACTGGAACCGAGAAAGAGAAGTGCCAATTCTCGATCCTAAAAATTAAAATCACCAAATCAATGTAAATTGCTTTAAAACTCAGTTTTCTCCTTTATCTGAAGATGATATAGATCATCTCCTGAACAGTCATATTACAACCCAAGGGAATGTAGAATCTTTGCAACACTTACAGTGTTCACATAGTCAAGAATGTGTGATCGAAGTATATTCCTTTATTGAAAATCAAAGTCTGGGTTTGAATGATGATATTCATGAAAATGATGAAGCCATACAGGAATTTTTTGTGAGTAAACCGATTTGTGATGATGATTTCCTGCAAGGAGATCAACTAACATATATTTTTTTCTCTCACGAAGAATATAGGGCTGTCATGTTTAACAATCTTGAAGAATTTTTTCTATTCAAAGATAATTTAGAATATGAATTTGAGGAGTATGAGCATAAGAGAGACATTATGCCAGAGAAAGAATCAGAGTTTCTCATGCTTCAGGAATTTGCAGCCAACACTCAGATAACATAAAGTCATACTTCCCTATGCTCTCCTATGGATCAACAACCAAGTGTTCTTTCAAATCAAAATAAACAGTGTGCTTGTGTTTTTTCTAAATCTCAAGACAAGGTAACATTTCATATTTTTGAAGATCCTTTTACTAATTTTCTATAGTTAGTAGGGAAGATGTATTTTCTTTTTTTCATGGACTAGCAGCACATATTCAGTAAACTCTTGGAGTGGCCTAGTTTGTGTTTTTTCTACATGCTCGAGGAAAGTGAGAGAAGAATTCAAGAAAGTAACCATCTGCTGGATTGGTTACACTAGAAGGATCACTTCACATGATTTTAAATATGTATTCAACAAGCAGGTGATTGTCATCAGGATTTGAAGCCCTCAAGTCTCAGTGATGTATTGCCGTGAATAAGTAGGGTAAGTTCAATTTTTGAGTCTTCTTTCAGTCAAGTCAAGTCAAATTGAGTCAGTTTCATTCAAGTTTTTCTCATTGAATTTTCAAATAGTCAGTCCTACATTTCATTTTCAGTTTTTTTTTTTACCGTATTGGCCCAATGGAAGAAAAGAACTAATCTACTCAACTCAGAGATCTATGGTTCTTGACGCTTCTATCAGAGCTACCATCCTCAATAAGGCCAATCTTAGTGTCAGAATATGCATTCTACCACCAGTGATCAAAATCACTCTTTTCATTCTCATTTTAGATGTCCCACTCTAAAATTTGTATATCATTCCATTAGGTCATGCTAAAAATTGTTTCACTGATGGTAGCCCTAGTCATAAAAACATCACTCTTCCTCAAATTTTATTAGTTGCTAGCATAGTTTCATACCTTGATGAATGTACATCAATCACAAGGTTAATGTCATCATGCCATAATGTTAGTCATGTCATCTTGAAATTCAGTCCTTCAAGGTCTCATTAGGTTTTTTAGGGTTTTTGAAGGTTTCACTAGGTCATTAGGGTTTCCATGATTCAATAAAAATCCATTCCATTGCATAATACCAACAAGTATAGGGTGATCTAATAAAATTCTCTTCGCCATGTGAAGATTACTTGTAAAGAAAAATTCTCATTTCAGCATGTAATTTGGATTTCACAATGTAGTAATTTTTATTTTCATTATGTAATTTTATGTCTTTAAAATGTAATAAGTACAAGGTTCCCAAGCTGCCAACTCAGAGTTCCACATGCCAACACATAAAATGTCAAATTGAAATATTTTTTAGTTCATCAATTCATCAAATGTCAAAGGGAGTTGTCTTTTCACAAGGGTGCCCAAGTCATCACTATTCACAAGCATTAAACCCTAATTTCCTCTCCCACTGAGCTAGGTTTTGCTATGGAAACGAGACATTTGAGTAGAGGAGGAATAAGGTAGGTCATGTCAATAATTTTGAGATCATTTCAGCTCATAAACATCATGTCTCCATCTTTTTTTGAGAATTTATTCCAAGAGTCAAGTCATTTGCCACTCATAGGGTCAGTTTTCTTCATACTGTGTTTCTGACCAAAAAAAAGATGAATTTGAAAAAAATGAGGGAGGTTTTTTCCATAGTAGACCAAGGAAGAAAAACCTCCTTCTATTTTTACACAGGTATCATGGTTTTAGAGAAATGCCAAAAATGCAAGTGCCACAGGAGAGTTCTTGCACTTCTGGAGTGACCTTGGAAAAATCAAATTTTATCCTAGCTGGAGTGTCAAAATCACTTTCTTGATGAGTCAAATGATACCTAAATAGATATATATTTCCAATGAGCTATTATGAGCTCAATTTGGAGTTGAGGAAGGCCTCCAAAAGTTGTTTGCAACATCACTCTTCATTTATGCACCCTCATTCTGCATTTTTTACCAGTCTTGGGAAAATAAAATTTTGACAAGGTAAATCAACTCCAATCATTAAAAAAAAAGGTATATTTTGATTTTAGGCTTGAATGTATTTCCAATGAGCTATCCTAGGCCAAATTTGGACATCAGGAAGGCCACCAAATGTCTTCAAAATGGTGTTCCTTCTATGTTTTTTAGTATTTTTGCACACAGAAATTTTCCTAAACCCGTAGCGACCTAGAAGCTGTGCTCTTTTTTGGGTCCTCCAAATGAAAAATGGCCACTACCAAAAGGTTTTTATTGATAATTACATCAACCTTAGAAATTTTTATAGTTTTTGGAGGAGAAATGGTCCATCAAAAGATCAAAAAACCATCAAAATTTCATGTTTCTGCCTCTAAATCTACCTGGTCGCTGTGTGTTTACCAATCTTGGGAGAATAGGTTTTTGACAGGGAAAATGAGCACCATTTTGAAACATGGAGGTAGTTGTGGAAAATAGACTCAAATGGATTTTGAATGAGGTATCATGGAGCTGATTTTGACACAGGGAAGCCACTCAAAATGAGCCTTTAACACAGGTCAATATTTTGGCCTAGATGTTGCGTGTTTCACAAGAAAAATATATTTTACACTGTCTTCAGAAATTTTTTAAGTTTCACTCCAGTTTGAATTTTACTTTAGGAAATGAGGAAGTTACTTATTTAAATGGTCAAGATGAATTTAAATATCATGTTTTTACTTTTACCTAGGGTAAATACATTAGGTAAGTCAACCATTTGAGGTGTAATGAATCAGTTCATTAGAGATATGAACGAGTCACTTTTCTCATCCTACACTCTAGCTATCACTTCAGCTTTATATGTAATATATCCCTCATCTCATGAATTCGACCCCTATGGATGAGTGGAGGTGGTTTTTAGGTCTATTTAGCTTAGATCTTCATAGGAGTAAAGGGTTGGAATCATTTTCATTTTTCTACTTGATTAAGGAGACTTTGTACTCAGTTTTGGCCATTAATACAAGAGGAGTTGCAGCTATATTTATGGGATACCTGTGGTATTAAATGTCTTTCATTGTTTCTTCTTTAGTGACATATGTGTGAATGTATTGTTCATTTCCTTTTCATGTTTATGATTATGATATTTTATAAGTGTGAAATTTAGAATACATGCTAGCCATGCTCTGTTTTGGGTAATTGATCATATTTTTTTTCATATCTTTTGTCTGAGATAAATACATCTCTTATGCATCCCTCAACCTCCTTACATTTTCCTCAAGTGATTTGCATTGTACCTACCTTTCCCCATTCATCCCTACAACCCTTTTTGTCTCTTGCCCTGACCTAGTCTTTCCTTGATCTATTTTCATTATCTACTGATTTACCCAACCAAAACAAAAATCAAAACAATCCCTTGCACTCATTATCTAGCCTAAAACCCTAATTTCTCCAGCCCTCCTAGCTATCACCCTTTTGGATAGATCCCTCTCCGGCTTGATAGGGCTAGTTTTCAAGTCAAAAGCTTGGTTTGTGGTTACCTCTGTTTGGATTCCTTCCTTCAGCCTTGGGAATTTGGTGGAGTGATAACATCCTGGTGCCGTTGTCGGGGAACAAAGAGACAAAATTTTCCCTGGGTGTATGAAAAATATCATATTTCATTGTTGATGGTGAACAACGATCATGAACAAGAAGGTTGTGCATCATTCACCTGGATACTCCAGTGTAGAAGAATCCCAAGATTCAAAATTCCTATGGCGACTCCACTCTTCAAGAAACAATAGTCTAAAGATATTCTTAGTGAACTCATTATTGTCAAAATGGACTTGATTATTCTAAGGTATGCTCCTATGAATCGAACTCATATTCTCGGTTTTCCGAACCATATTCCTCGTGTAGATTGGCAATCAGGACTGTCAGCTTTTAAGGGTCAGGATGGTGAAGATGCTAGTTTGAATTTGGTCAAATTTCATTTGCATATTCATAGACTATAGATTGAGTTTCCTGAAGATTGTCTGATGAAGATGTTTATGGCTACCTTGGAGGAAAAAGTGAGATCATGGTATGAGGATCTACCATCTGCTATTTTATATTCTCTAAAGGAATTTCATTCAGTTTTCTTTCAACATTATCAAATTTCTATTTATTCCTTGTCAATGATTGATAATTGTTGTGATATCTTTGATAATTTCATTGAGTTTCTTAGAAATTTGTATGGGGATGAAGAGTATCTAGAGTATGAGATCATAGAATCCCTTCATGATTTTTCCTCCCAACAAGAATCAAAAATTTCCTCCTTGGATGAAGAGATTCTTGACCCTTTGCATGAGAATCCTTTTCATCACCAACAAGAATCAATAGCTCCCTCCTTAGATGAGATAAACTGGAACCAAGAAAGAGAAGTGCCAATTCCCGATCCTAAAAATTAATGTCACCAAATCAATGTAAATTGCTTTAAAACTCAGTTTTATCCTTTATCTAAATATGAGAGAGATCAACTCCTAAACATCCATATTACAACCCAAGCGAATGTAGATTTGCAACTCTTGCAATGTTGACACAGTCAAGAATGTGTGATTGAAGCATCTTCTATTATTGAAAATGAAAGTCTGGATTTGAATGATGATAGTCATGAGACTGATGAAGCCATATGGGAATTTGTTGTGAGTAAACTGATTTGTGATGATGATTTCCTACAAGGAGATCAAAAAACATATATTGTTTTCTCTCATGAAGAAGATTGGGTTGTCATGTTTAACAATCTTGAAGAATGTTGTCTGTTCAAATATGATTTAGAATATGAATTTGAGGAGCATGAGCCTAAGAAAGACATATTCCAGAGAAAGAATAAGAGTTTCTCATCCTTCAAGAATTTGCAGCCAACACTCAGATAGCAGAAAGTCATACTTCCCTATGCTCACTTATGGATCAACAACCAAGTGTTCTTTCAAATCAGAATGAAGAGTGTGCTTATGTTTTTTCTAAATCTCAAGATAAGGTAACATTTCATATTTTTTAATATCCTTTTATTTATTTTCTATAGTTAGCAGGGAAGATGTGTTTTCTTGTTTTCATGGACCAACAACACATGTTCAGTAAACACTTGGAGTGGCCTAGTTTTTGTTTTTTCTTCCCACTCGAGGAAATTGAGAGAAAAATTCAAGCAAATAACCATCTTCTGGGATGGTTACACTGGAAGGATTACTTCACATGATTGTACATATGTATTCAACGGGGAGATGGTTGTCATCAGGATTTGAAGCCCTCAAGTCTCGGTGATGTACTGCCATCAATAAGTAGGGTAAGTTCAATTTTTCAGTCTTGTTTCAGTCAAGTCAAGTCAAATTGAGTCAATTTCATTCAAGTTTGTGTCATTTAATTGTCAAATAGTCAATCCTACATTTAAGTTTCGGTTATTTTTTTGACCATATTGGCACAATGTAAGAAAAGCACCGATCTTCTCAACTCAAAGATCTATGGTTCTTGAAACCTCTATCAAATCTGCCATCCCCAATAAGGCCAATGTTAGTGTCAGAATATGCATTCTACCATCAGTGATCAAAATCACTCTTTTCATTCTCATTTTCAGTGTCCCACTCTGAAATTTTTATATCATTCCATTAGTTCATGCTAAAAATTGTTTCACTAATGGTAGCCCTAGTCATAAAAACATCACTCTTCCTCAAATTTGATTAGTTGTTGGCATATTTTCATACCTTGCTGACTATACATCATTCTAAAAGTTAATGTCATCATGCAAAAATGTCAGTCATGTCATCTTGAAATTCAGTCCTCCAAGGTCTCATTAGTTTTTTTGGGGTTTTTCAAGGTTTCATTAGGTCATTAGGGTTTCCATGATTCAATGAAACTCCATTCCATTGCATAAGACTGGAAAGTAGAGGGTGATATAATAAAATTCTCTTTTCCATGTAGATTTGACTTTTAACGAAAATTTCTCATTTCAGCATGTAATTTGGATTTCACAATGTAATAATTGTTATTTTCATTATGTTATTTTATGTCTTTCAAATGTAATAAGTACAAGGTTCCCAAGCTGCCAACTCAGAGTTCCACATGCCAACACATAAAATGTCAAAGTGAAATATTTTTTAGTTCATCAATTGATCAAATGTCAAAGGGAGTTGTCTTTTCCCAAAGGTGCCCAAGTCATCATTGTTCACAAGCACTAAACCCTAATTTTCTCTCCCACTGAGCTAGGGTTTTCTATGGAAATGAGACATTTGAGAAGAGGAGGAATACGTTAGGTCATATCAGTAATTATGAGGTCATTTCAGCTCATAAACATCATGTCTCCATAATTTTTTGAGAAGTCATTCCAAGACTCAAGTCATTTTCCACTCATAGGGTCGATTTTTCTTCAAAATGTGTTTCTGACTAAACAAAGATGCATTTGACAAAAGTGAGAGAGGTTTTTGTCCATAATAGATCGAGGAAGAAAAAAATCCTCCATGTTTTACACAGGTGTCATGTTTTAGAGAAATGTCAAAAATGCAAGTGCCATAGGAGAGTTGTTGCACTTCTGGAGTGACCTTGAAAAATTCAAGTTTTTGCCTAGTTGGATTGTCCAAATAACTTTCTTGGTGATTCAAATGATAACTAGACAGAGAGATATTTCCAATGAGCTATCATGAGATGAATTTGGAGTTGATAAAGGCCTCCAAAAGTTTTCTGCAACATCACTCTTCATTTATGCACCCTCTTTCTGCATGTTTTGACCAGTCTTGGGAAAACCACCTTTTGACAAGGAAAATAAATTCCAATATTAAAACCAAAGGTACAATTGGAACTGTGACTTGGAGGTCTTTCCAACGAGCTATTGTAGGCCCAATTTGGACATCTGTAAGGCCTCCCAATGTGGTCTTCAAAAAGGTGTTGCTTATGTGTTTTTGAGTATTTTTGCACACTGAAAGTTTCCTAAATGCGTAGCGACCTGGACGCTACGCTCTTTTCTGGGACCTCCAAATGCAAAATGGCCACTACCAGCAAGTTTTTATTGATAAGGACATCAACCCTAGTAATTTTCAGAGTTTTTGGAGGAGGAATGCTTCATCAAAAGCTCAAAAAATCATCAAAATTTCATGTTTTTGCCTCTAAATTTGCCTAGTCATTCTGCATTTAGAAGTCTTGGGAGAACAGGTTCTTGACAAAGAAAATGAGCCCCATTTTGGAAAATAGAGGTATTTTTGGAAAATATACTCAAAGGTATTTCCAATGAGCTATCGTGGAGCTAATGTGGACACCAAGAAGCCACTCAAAATTAGCCTTGAACAGATTTCAATATATTTGCCTGGACACTGCACATTTCACAAGAAAAATGTATTTTACACAACCTTCATAAATTTTTGAAGTTTCACTCCAGTTTGACTTTTACTTTAGGAAATGAGGAATTTACTTATGTAAATGGTCAATATGAATGTAAATATCATGTTTTTACTTTTACCTAGGGTAAATACATTAGGTAAGTCCACCATTTGAGGTGTAATGAATCAGTTCATTAGAGATAGGAATGAGTCACATTTCTCATCCTACACTCTAGCTATCAGTTCAAATTTTTATGTAATATCTCCCTCATATCATTAATTCGACCCCTATGGATGAGTGGAGGTGGTTTTGAGGTCTATTTAGCTTAGATATTCATAGGATTCAAGGGTTGGAATCAATTTCATTGTGCTACTAGATCAAGGAGTCTTTGTACTCAATTTTGGCCATTAATACAAGAGGAGTTGTAGCTATATTTATGGGATACCTGTGGTATTAAATTTCTTTCATTGTCTCTTCTTCAGTGACACATTTTTGAATGTATTGTTCATTTCCTTTTCATTTCTATGATTATGATCTTTTATAAGTGTGAAATTCAGAATACATGCTAGCCATGCTCTGTTTTGGGTAACTGATCATATTTTGTTCCGTATATTTTTTCTGAGAGAAATACATATCTTATGCTTCCCTCAGCCTCCTTAAATTTTCTAAACCATCCCATAACCATTTGCCTCAAGTGATTTACATTGTATCTACCTTGCCTCATTCATCCCCACAACCCTTTTTATCTCTTTCCTTGACCTAGCCTTTCCTTGATATATTTTTGTTATCTACTGATTTACCCAACCAAACCAAACATAAAAAACAACCCCTTGCACTCATTATCTAGCCTAAAACCATAATTTCTCTAGCCCTCCTGGCTTGGACGCTTTTGGAGAGATCCCTCTCTGACTTGATAGGGATAGATTTCAAGTCAAAATCTTGGTTTGTGGTTACCTATGTTGGGATTCCTTCCTTCAGGCTTGGGAATCTGGTGGAGTGATAACATCATCTATAGAAAAACAATGTGATGACCATTTCACATAAAATTCAATGCAACGATTCTCTGTGTTCATTTTAGATCATATAATAAATATGGTCATCAACGACGGATGTTATCCTTGTGAGGTAATAAATGATGTGCAAAATGTAAACTAATTTCTCAAATAGCTTGATGAATTCCCTACGATGTGAATATTTCCCAAGTTGTGTGTGAATAATATTGTATAGAAACTATAGAAAAATTCTTATACTTGAAGAGGATTTATTTTTATAATGAATGTATTAATTAAGGGGCCAATCTAGAGGGACTTCTAATAGTCTAACATATCAATTAAATTACACAGGAAATTTTGTTGTCATGTGTGGGTTAAAGAAACAATCCATCTAGTTAGCAAAAGAAAATATTTTTGAAGACCTCGAGAAACCCCCTTGAAAGAGACAAGAAGGGTTTGAAACCATAGAATATAAGTTGATCTATGAACCCTAGTTCTCCAAACCTTAGGAGAAATGCTATTATTCAATATTCTGATAGATCAATTACATAACCCATAAAATTTTCTTTCCAAGTAATCCTCTATATAAAATATCATAAGAAATCCCATACAGATCCAATGTTGAAGAAATATTATAAAGATCAACATCAACCCCATTCGAATGATTCAAAGGTTTCAAACATCATTCCTTCCTAATGGTCACACTATGACAAGAATTGGGACTTATAGAGATATTAGGAGAGGCTGATGAATGAATCAAAGGGGTCTCTAGATGGATATCAGGGTGAAGGTGGATAAAATCGATATCACTCCCCACTAAATTGGTAGGAGAAAGGTCTCCAAAAAAATTCACAAATTGATTTTGAGTAGGGTTAGGGCTAACATTCAATGAGTCATCAATAGTGGAGGTCGTTCCATTTGCATCAAAATATAGAGTGTGAGTAGATTCAAAATTGTCCGAAGAAGGAGAAATTACTGGTACATATAACAATGAATAATATTCAATGCAATCAGAATGTGATAACTAAATTTTTGGATAAACAATACATAAAGGAAAGAAAGTAGAATTATCAAGTGAAACATCACTCGATGCCAAATCATTATGAATATGTTGCTCAAGAAAATTCATAGGTGGTGTGATTTTAAGCTTACCCGAGAGAGAGTGTTGACCAATATCCTGAGCTGTTGGAGGGTGTATAGATGTCAATGGGTGACCCCCTTCGCAAACAGTCTGTGATATTCCATGTTGAAAATTTCCAAATCTATGCAGGCACTCGTCAATAAAATTTCCAACATTATGACAACTCAAGAAATAAAAAGGAATTACCCAATAGTCAATTCATTGCCTAGTAGAGAAGCCACCCTAATTGAGTTCCACCTCTGCATGAAGGCCAACAGTGAAGTCCACCACCACTAAAATCCATCTGATATGTTTATCTCTCTGTAACTTCCTTGCTTCCACCAGGAAAGCAAATTTACCAATGGAATTTTTTATCACCATTAGTGATTCACAAGACCAAAATACGAGCAGTAAACCAGGGAGTTCAGCTTGAAGCCAATTTATTTCGTGGTGATTCCAGGTATGGATTAAATCCCACATGTCAGAGATTTAAAGAGAGGAAACCACAACCATGAAACCAATATGATCCCAAAATCTTCAAAACATTTCCATTATTAATAAAGTCGAAGCATAACCATTGATTGTATAAAATGTTAAAAAGAGGAGGGTACTTAAGAATAGGGTACCAATGTTCTTTAACCTAGGACGCCAGCTGAGAGTCATCCATTCGCAGATAAAATCAATTACCCGCCAAATATTGTTGTTGTAATCCTACCACCCATTCCACTTAGAGGTTTAGAGGTTTATGGGGTTAAATGGGTTAGGGGTTGGTAATTATGGTTTAAAGGGTTAGGGGTTAAGGGGTTATAGGTTTAAGGTTTAGGGGGTTAAATGGGTTAGGGGTTTAGAGGTTTCCTTGTCATATCCATCTTTGTTTAATTTCATTATTAATTAGGAGTTTTTAATGTCTTACTACTCGATTAATTAGCATTAAGTAGTGATGAAACTAAAGGATCAGCTAAAGATCGATTTATAATACTGGGGTTGTGAGTCATGTTTGAGTCTAGAAACCTATCTCCTATATCGTCAAGGCATACGAGGATATTTTCCATGTCAAATTTTAGTGTATATAGTAACAATTTGAAAAAAAAATCAACGTCGGCCCCATTCACAGGTCACTCTTGGCTTATAAATATAATGGTGCAGGGTAATATCATGTCATAAGTGACCTAATGTTTTATAACAATTTTGGCGTTGCAATAATCTGAGAACGATGATGACATTTACGATGATGAAAATAAAGATGAATGAGTTTCTCTTGGTATCAAGAATAATTTATTCTCTATTGAGCAAGAACCAACCACGTGAAGGTGGAAGCTCATATGGCCCCTTCCATCCCCCTCACATCACTCTCATTTCCCCAATACCCAATATATGAAATAGAATATGAACAAACCAAAAATTAATTAAGGTCGTAAATAAAATTTTCATGTGTTTGTATAAAAACGTAATTTTAGTTTCATTAGTATGGCCATTATTTATTGGTTTGACATAATAAAAAACATGTAATAAACCCACATAAGTAAATTATTTAAAGACAATAATTCATTCATATTAAAATATAAAGTTATAACATACCAACTCATACTCGAACACAACATTTGTATCATTATTGTTCTATGTCTTCTTGATATTCATCCAACCGATCGACATATATATCCACATTTGATTCAGAAACGGTGTTGAAAAAATCGACCATTTCATCATCATCATAAATTATGTCATTTTCAAGAATATCCTCATAGACATCATCATTAATAACTATTGTATTGTCTCCTACACCTAGTTCATCTTCTCTATCTTCTCCATTTATCAATGCATCTTCCTGTTCATCTTCCACTGCATCATCTTCTTCTTGATCATTATCATATTCTTTATCTAAATTATACTCTATTGGCCTTCCTCTTGGATGATATATAATAGAAAATTACCATTCATTCTCACATGGAACCTCTGAGTAAAAGACTTGTTCACATTGGCCTGGAGAAACATAGCGATCTTTTCCTACTTCAAACTGCAATGTTTTAAACATTGGAAATCCATTGTCATGTTGAATAAGAGTTATGTCATCATCACATACATTTATTCGTATCCTATACCATTTGACGTCAAACAAAAATAATTTGAAGGAATTAAATTCACACTCAACTATATCATCTAAAACCCATAATATATATTTTTATATTCTCAAGGATGTCTGTCACTCCTGGAGAAAACATTAGTGACCTGGAATACTGTAGTTTTTCCACTATCAGAATTTTTCCTATTATCATCCAATTGTTTGATGTGAAATTTACGACCATTTCACCACATAGCCTTGTGGTATTTCAACTAAAATATGCCAAACATGAAAAAGATGCATTCTCAATTAATAATTAATCATATAATTTAGACACCTTATAACATGTTGTCACATTATAAATATAATAAAAAATAAGTACCTAATAAAATAGGTGAATTAATTTCTTACCTTTATATCTTTCAAACCATATGCTAAATCAATTTCCCTGTCCGCAACATTTCCATCTCCACTACGATAAGATTCTATAACCAATTCATATAGTATTTTCTATGATAACCTACCGTCGTTACATTCTTTACATCTTTCAATCCATTCACTCATCCACTCAAGTTTGTTTGTAATGTATAAAAGTAGTGCCTCATAATCTTCAGCAACTGAATAAAAAAATAATAATTCACCAGTATTAAATATAACTTATAACCATGGTAAATTATATTAATTAATAAATTATGAAATAATAATAATTAAATGAATATTATCATATACATGATGTAAAAACATGAAACATTATATGTATTATATATAAAAATCTTTTACCTCTTACTTTCTTCATTCTACCTTTTCCTAACAGGTGCTCCCCTTCAATTTTTTTGATGGAGTTAACATTCCAAATGTAATCCATAGAATCCATAGTTGGCACAACTAATATAGGAAGATACTGACTAATATACACCATGAATTCATATACCACATATATCTCCACCATAGAACCCTTAGGATGTGCTCTTTATCTAACCAAAGCCTTTAAATATTTCAAGTGCATCTCCACCATCCACATTGACCTTGTGTCTACTGGTCCACACATTTTCAATCTCCTAAACTTGGTGTATCAAGTAGTTTTCTTGTGCAATGAAAAATGTTGGAGGTAGATACTTTTGAATTTCACACATTAGCCGAGGAATTTCTCTCTTCCAATACTTTATTTCATCTTGATGGATTTATTTCAATGAAAAACATTTGAAAATCATTACTCAAGGTTATTTCAATGAAACGTAATATATATTATATTACAAGTAAATTAACACATCATGTCATTAAGTACAACAACAAATTCTATCGAGATTTTGCGTATAAATCAAAACTACTTACCTCATGTATTTACGAAGATCATATATAACTTGTTTGACATTGTTGTTGAAGTCGTTTGGGAGAGATACAGGTAAAACATACTATAACAATAAAAAAAAAAAAACGTTATTGGTTTCCAAATTAAACAGAAAATAAATAAATAAATAAATAAAATTAAAAAATTAAAAATTAAAAATTAAAATTAAAATTAAAATTAAAAAAAATAAATAAATAAAAATTAAAATATGTATTCAAGCAATAATATACAAAAAATTATACCAAAAAAATTACATTAATGAAGGTATTCCAATCATGTGTTTTCACCCCACCGAAGTCACCTTTCTTCATTAAGATATTATTTATGTTTGAAGAAAAACCTGTTGGAAATTTAATTCTTCTAATGACCTCTTTTACATCATTGCTTTGTTGCTCTATTAATAACCATGGAATATTATTATAATTTTGACCTCCATTGTTATTTTATCGGTCGATCACACTTTTCATTGCATGATTCTATTTCTCAATGTCAGCAAAAATTTTGTCAATTTTATCTCTATCATGTGCACCATCTATGATTTTCCATAACGCTTCTGTCACATTCTTCTCGATATGCATTGTATCAAAAAAATGAGCTATTTTTAGGTCCTCATAGTAGGGAAACCTCGTGAATTGAGAATGATAACATTTCATTCTAGGTGGAAGTACAATATTAGTACCTTCAAGATGATGACCTTGATATTAAAGAATAAAATAAATCAGAACAATAATTATCAAATACAATAAAATAAATTCAATAATTAAAACATTAATTCAAAACATTACATAAAAAATTAATATGTAGTTACATATATAGACATATTACATGCCTTGACGATTATTAATTCTCTTATATTCCAACTTCCACAACCGAGGTGTCATTCTTCATCGTTTTAATCCAATTTATTCTTTATCATTGAAAATATTTTTTTTAGTAGTGCAATACTTATGGTTCCTAAAGAGGAAGTTCCTATACTCATCAAACACCATCTTTCCTAAATCTGGTGAATGACGATACTTCATCTTAGGTCGCAAACTAGACATGAAAATCTACCCTTTGTTTGAAGACCTGCAATAGATGGATCTATTAGGGTCCTATAATAATAGGATTCATAATTTTTTAATTTACTTTGATTTGTCTTGTAATATGTACATACTTTGTTTTCTGCAAATTTTTTTCACATATTAGAAAAATAAAAAATATGTAAAGAGTGTAAAGGTCCTAAATGACAAATCAAAGGACTTGAAAGAAAAAGATAAAAAGAAGAAGAAGAGAAAAATGGACCCCAAACAAAAAATACATAAAAATAAAATAGTAAAGTGATGCGAATCCAAATTCCACTACTATTTAATTTACTGCAAAATAAAGATTATGTGCAGTTTGTTCAAAATTCCATAGTCCATGATAAGTCAAATAGATTAATTTTGACTTTTTCATGCTTTAAATTTTATGTTATTAGAGAGAGAATAAAGATCTAGCCAAACAGTTTAATCTTGGAAGATCAGTAGTTAGGTAGAGAATAAATAAAGAGCTCGACTGTTTAATTTGAGCCCTTGGAAGAAATAAGGATAGAGTTAGATAGTTTGTTGTTTTAAAAGAAAAATGAACAAGGGTTAGCAAGCTCAAATTCACCTAGGTAAATAAAAAAAAAATGTTAGGGTAGCATATGGGTAAGAAAAAGTAGTTTTTAACAACCATGGATAAACAAAAATTGGTTAATTCAGTCACTAACTTCCTTCAAAAAAATTCATTCCCTTGTAAAAAACACTTCATCCCCTCTATTTTTATTATTTCCCCTTCATTTTTCCTATTCCCATCATTTTATTCACAAAAATCCCCTTTTCCTAAAGTACAAAACTCATTTTACTTAAGAGAAGTAAAACCCTATAACTAATTCCCATTTTACCCCTAAAAATACCCAAAAACCCATAAAAAATTTCTATCCTAAGTTTAAAGGTAAAAATATTATATCGAGACTCTTAACTATGAAACTTATCCCTTTCTTTATATTTTACATTAGACTTAGTTTATTTTTTATTCCTCGTCACACTTTATTATTAATACATTAACTTATATATTAGCTCCTTATTAACCTTTCTATCCCATATTATATTAAAAGCCTTTTAATATATATCCCACACCCATATTTTTACTTTTTAGCTTATGGTTTATTTTCCATGTGATTATTATTCCCACTCCCATAGGTTAAAACTATCCTTATATATAATAACCCACCTATGTTAACATTACACATATATTCGTTACATTTGTTAATAAAACCTACACTCGCATATCATGTTCCATATTAAAAATATGTATTAAAACATTATATTTTAATACATTTTACACTCCTGCCGCATATATATCCCGGCTCCATGCCTTTGACCCTGTAGCTTCATCACTTAATCTCAGTCATTTGCTCCTTTCCACCATATATAACAATGATAATTCCCTATCGCAGATTTCATTACGCGATTGTTAAACAAGTACGAACCATGTGATAAAAGTTGGTTTAAGATTTTATCTCTCCTCCACATGCCTTTATTTTATTGGATCGCATTGATCCAATCAATCCCACTTACAGCCTTTTGACATTGCGAAAATCGCTCGGCAGTAATTTCCTCCCCCGCGCCCAAACTGCCCATGTTTTGAATTGACATATAGTAAATTATTTCACTGTTCAAACAAATTACTTATAAAATGCTTGAATGCATTCATTTTAAACCTTTTGTTGTCGTTTTCTACTCATAAAGCCTTCCTAGACCAAGAAAAATACGTTTCCACCTTTGTTTTAACTCAAAAACAAACAGAATTCATTGAAATCCACTGCTACAATCACTGCGAGAGCCATCGTACTGCATATAAAGGCCAAATGAAGCTTTTGAAATATTTTCAAACCCCAAGAAACCCTTCTTAACAGCTAATTTCTGAATTTCACAAGTATTCTTCATAGAAAGAGACTCATCCATCATTCTGAAAGAGTTTATAGTTCATTAAATATTCTAGAAGTTTGTATGCCAAAATAAAACCCCTTTACTTCAAAAATTCCTCAGATATACAAAACTTGAGCATTTTTCACAAGCTTTGAAGCCTTGAACTGTTTTAAAGCAAATTTGGATTGATTTTAAGTCATTTGCAGACTTAAAAAAACCCTCTGATAACCTCCAAAACCTCTTCTACAGTAATATGAAACCTTTCTGCATAAAAATTAAGGTTTTAAGATTATTCTACCATGAAAGTCTACTGTAAACCCGTTGATATCTTTTGTTAAGTCTATAAGGTCAATAAATTTCTCTTTTTAATACAGAATTGCCAGTTTGAGTCACAATTATAAGAAATATCCCTTTGCAGGCCAAAGATAGAAACCTTGTCATATTTAAATCCTTCTGTAAACTATTTAATCTTACAGAAGTATTTCATGGGCCTAAAATTAGTGTTTTAAAGGTCAAAAGAGTTTAAAATTGATAAAAAAAACCAATCAATGGCATCCAAAAGCACTATTTTGATCAACCCTCTACAACCTACTGTTGTAGATGTAGAACATTCTCCCTTGGCAGATGTAGACTTCAAAATTACAGATCCTGTAACAGATTTTAACCTCCTTGAGCTCCACTGTTGGAGCCAAGAGAAATCCTTGGACCAAGCAGGAGCTATTAGAGTACAAATTTAGCATTATTTTTCTTTGGTATTATCATCCCTTTGGAAGAATCAACAAAATAAGAGTTAAATGTAAGTTGACTCCATACATTCATGAAAAGAAGCTTGATATTGAGAAATTCTCAAGCCAATCAAAGTGGTTAGAGAATCCACTAGTAGAAGCTAAGAAGCAAAGTGATACTAGTCACATTTTGTAGACTCCAGCTCAGGAAGACATCATTATGAAAAGAAACAGGGAAGAAATGTCTTACAGAACTGAGACCACTACAGAGACCAAATTTAAATTCAGATACAACAAGAAGCCTAAGATTAATCCTACAAGCAAAGAAAAAGAGGCTATTGAGGTCATTGACACAAAGATTCTAGAGAAAGATATTGTAACTCCTATAGTAGTTGAAAATGAATAGTAACCTACCACTACTAGTACATAGTTGATCCAAAAACAACATAGTATAGAAGTGTCATCATCAAAGCAGATAGAAGAAAAGGATATGGACATCAAGGAAAGGTACAAGGAGATTAAAGTTAAAAATGAAGAAATAAAGAATGAAATATACTCTCAGTACTTGAAGCAGACCTCTAGCATACAAAACAGGCTGCTTTCAGCCTTTTATTACAAGAACAAGAAGATGCTGATGACAATGCTTCATCCCACAGTACCAACTCCAAAAACATCATCTGATTATAAAAAGGTTGCTTTTGAATTTCCAGTCCATGATATTCATCCTCTGGACCAAATTTAATTCCATAAACAAGCAGGAGAGATGCTTTATTCCCTAATGACTACAAAGGAAATTAATTCTCAAAAGCTTCAAAATACTTTGATTAATGTAAGATATCAGCTCAAACTAGAGAAAGATTCATCATATGCAAAGCATATCAGAATAAATTCATTAGAGGAATTAGTGATTGAGGTAGGTTATGACCCTCAGAACATAAAATTTGCAAAGGAATTAATTAAAAAAAAGAATGTTGATATTGATGGTCTTAAGAAATAGTTGAAACTGCCTCCCACTGAGCATCCTCAAGCTAAAGAAATTTTGTAGGATACTAATAAAAAATATGAAATGATGAGTCTTATTTTGCAGCTGACAGCCCAGATCAAAGAAATGGATATTGAGATGGACAAATTGGTCCAATAAAAAGAAGCCACCAAAGCACAGGAAATCCCTTCCACTATAATTCCTATGGTTACAACATCAGTTCCATCTACTCTTGCAGAAACACTAGCTCCAAATGTTCTACTAGCTACAACAGTCCGAGTAACTTCATCAACAACTTTGGTCACTGAGTCTTCAGAAACAACAGCCCAGCAATCAGATGAGGCCAGTAAATTGGTAAAGGTAATGCAGGACATGTCCATCCAAACAAATGAGATAAACAGGTTGAAATAAAATATTAAAAATCTGGAAGATGCCAAAAAGCTTGGACAGATTAATGCTAAGAATGAAGAGAAAAAGGTTAATAGGTTGAATGAACAACTCAAGAAATTAGAAAAAGAATTAACCTTGAAAGAACATATGGCACATGTTAAGAATCAATTATGGTCCAGTATCATTGAAGTAGTCAATGATACTTGGCCATCAATACAGGTAGTTTATGAGCAGAAAAATTTATTGAAAGTAGAAAAAGAAGCAATACAAAAGACCAAAGAGGAGCTAGGTAAAAAGCCTAAAGAGGCCTTGGAAATTATCAAATTCCTCAATTCCAAAAATAAACAAGAATTGGACACAGAGACCATGTTTGAGGTAAGAAAGGTAATATCCAAGAAGAACTTTATGAACCAATTAGAAGAAATTAAAGTGCCAAAACATGGAAATGACAATTACAAGATTCGTGATAAAATTTGATATTTTAAGGAAAAAAGGCCTTCCTAATCAACTGGTAATCAATGAAAAATTGATGAAACATGAGGATTATGACAAAAATATGAGAGAATTTGCTAAAGAACAGGTAAAAAAATTAGATTGGCAGGGAATCCCAACAGGGAAATTTTTTCATAAGAATCTTGAAAATAGGTTTTACTTGCAGCATGAAGTAAAGCACTTGTTTGTCAACAAAACAAAATTTTCCAAATACACTGAAGATGATGAAAAATTTGGAAGGTTAATGAAGATTAAATTGCCAGAAGCTGAGTTCTGGGAGAAGTTTACAGATTTACTGTAAGATCAAATTTCATGAGGATAGAGCATGAAAGATAAAAGCAAAGTTTGTTATTTTTTACATCAGCAGTAAACAGTTTTCAGCAGTCAAAGTGTATCAATTAAAAGAGTATAAGATGAAAGATGAAGATAAAAAAAAATTGAATATAAAACTGCCAGTGTGAGGGACACCTTAGTTGTCTAGCTGTAGCCAAAATCCAAACAACAAGCTATTTTATTTCAATAAATAGGACAACTAGCAATTAGTTAAGTAGTTGTCACTATCTTTTTGCACGAAGATATTTTATTTTCCAAGAAAAATTCCTATGTTTATTCTAGGATATTTTGTACTAGTTTTTGTATAAATGCTTCATCATTTGAAGTATGGAGGGTGGATTAATTGTTGAAAATTTCTGTAGCTATAATGTTCTGAACCTAAGGGTTTTTTGTATCAATTTCAAGTCAATAGACTAGATCACAGGAAATAAAGAATCATATTACAGGATTCATGTGTTGGGCCACTGCAGTGAAGTATTTCACTTGTCATTTTTTCAATTTTCTTATGTTTTCCATCTATTCATGAATGTGTTCTTAATCTAAATGATAAATCAGGATTTGTATTTCATAATTTGTTAAAAGCACTCTGTTTTGACTGATTATCGTTTAAACTTTTTCTACTGAAATCCAGACTAGGGAACCCTTAATTGATCGCTGATTTCGATTGACCTCTGCCTTTTCACTCCTAATCCGAATTCAAGAGCCCTTAATTTCTCTTTTATCCCGATAAAAACCATTTCACCATCAACCTTTGAAGATCTGAAGTGACTATGCTATCTTTCCCTGTAAACATTTTCCTTTAGACCTTGATCCTGATCTGACTGCTTGACACATTGACTCCATTTTCCCAATAGGATATAGATCCATAGCTATCCATCTAATTAAGTGAGTTTCCCAAAAAACCAAATCAAAATCCCAAAACCAATTTTCCCTATATAACTAGCCTAAAATAAAATATAATCAACAAAGTTAAATCTTATAGAGAGAGCCCTCTCTGATCATTAGGAAGGCTAGATCCTAAAGCTTAAAAGTAGGTTTGTGGTTACCTCTGATTTTCTTCAACACAAAATAAAAAATCTCACAACTTTTGAGAATTATTAGAGTGATAACATACTGGAGACCATAATGGGAAACTAACCAATCCTCAGTTTTAAAATAGGTCTTAAAGGAAATATTTTCATTATCTTTTCACCTTAAGATTGTTTTAATAATTTGTGAGTATATTTTCATAAAAATTGTAATTCTAGCTTCTAGAAGAGTCTACTATGCTAGGTCAAATCTAGATCCACAACCTACTATCATAGTAGATAATCCTGACTTAATTGGAAAGAAAATCAAAAGAGTAGAAGATTTAGGTAATAAAATTCCATTAGTCAAAGAAAATTCCCTTCCAAAACAACTATCAAGTTTACAAGACATAGAATTTGATTTAAATTTTGAACAATATTTATTCAGAACCAAATCAAAAAGTGACTTACATAAGATTGTAATAGATCCTGATTTTATTTCATTCATTGAAACTAAGAAGGAAACTGTTTCAGTTGATTCTAAGGAAAATATTTTTGAATTTTATGATAAACTTGATGCCATAACTACTACTTTGATTAGAGAAATAGATGAAGCTTATTTACAACATTCTGTTGAATTGAGTGCTTTATCAGCCTATACCCCTGAGCCTTCTACCAGTCATTTAGATACTAGCCTTATAGAATATCTAGGTTCATCCCTATTCACTACCACTTCATCCATTATTTCGACCACACTTCATTCCATAGATTCATTCTTTCCAAAGCAACCATTTCAACCTAGAATATTATTCCCATCCTTCACCACCTCAAGTTCATCCACTAGTATTTCTACTACATTTTCCAATACATCATTCTCATTCATAAGTAGCTCTTCACATATCCCAACTTCATCTTCTAGTAGATCGACCACATTTGCAAGCACATCTTCTTATATTCCAATCTCATCTACAAGTTCTTTAACTACATTTTCAAGTACTTCTAGTTCTTCACCAAGTACTTCAAACTTACCTCCTAACCAAGATAGAATTCAAGAAATGGCTGCCAGATATGCTCCCTTGGTACTACCAGCATAGTTACATGACATGCCCTAGTATTATCAAAGAAAAATACCTCAATTTGATGCAATCACTCATTACACTACCCAACAACATGTTAATAAGATGACAAACTATTTTGAACTACATGAAATAGATGATGTTGATGTCCAAATGAGACTTTTTGCTCAAACTTTAACTGGTGAGGTAAAAAAGTGGTTTAAAGGTTTAAATGCTGGTAGTATTGATGATTTAGCGATTTTTCATAGAATATTTCTTAATAGATGAGAAAAGAAGAAAAATCCACTACAAATATTGCCTGAATTTGAAAGCATAAAAAGAGCACCAAATGAAACAATTCAAGATTATTGTACTAGATATAACATTATTTATAATGCAATTCCTGCTAATCTTAAGCCTCCTCCAAAATCTGCCCTTATCAAATTCCCATATGGATTTGATATTGATATAGCTTATCAATTAAGAGAGAGAAATCCATAAACCCTAGAGCTGATGCAAAGTAATGCTGTTAGTGTAGAGGCAAACTTGTTAGCAAAGAAAGCTAGGTTAAGAAATGAAAGAAGAGTGACAATAAAAGAGGAAACATCTACTTTAGATTTGAAAATAGATCAATTATAAAAAACATTAGAGAGAATGATGGATAGGTTAGATAATATGGAAAGGAAGCAACAGTGGGATAACCAACAACAAGGATCTCAAATTAGAAATCCCAATTTTAGGAAAAACACCAACACTGGAAAATCTAGAGAATCAACACCTGAACAAACAATAAGACCACCTTTCCAAGAGAACTATGTTGAAAGTTCTCAACAAAATGAATATGATGAAGACACCATTAATCTAATGGGAATTAATGAATATAACACTATTTTTATTACATAAGAAAAAAATGAGTTATATGAATTACAACAACTACAATTAGATTCTAGTGAGTCTTTTGATTACAAGCAAGGTTATGAGTTTGCAATCAATGAAGTCCATAAGCAATATAACCTTAGGAGAAAGAAATATGTAGAGCCTTCTATTCATAAATCTTCCCAAACACAAAATAATTAAACAATAGAGGCTCCTACCACTAAAGTTCTGCAAATTCTCCCTAGGGAAACCAAGCAAAATTTTAGTCCAACTCAGAAAGTTTCAAGTCCCAAAATTGTTGACATCACAGATGATGTTGTCCAAACATCAACAAATTCTCAAAAATATGCAGCTGCCAAAACAACAAATTCTGCTAAAACATTAATTTCAGACTCAAAAACATCTACTGTTGACCCAAAATCAGCTGATCCTAAAGCAACCACTACTAAAACAACTGCCGAAAATATAAAATCGGCAAAGATTTCCACTGCATCTCAAACTATTTTTGAAAAGTAAACTAAAATCAGTAAGGAAGTAGAAATACAAATAGAGAATGAGAAAACAACTCTAAAAAAAGAAGACAAACCTACCCAAACTACAGTTACAAAAGAAGAGATAATTCAGCTAGGAAAATCACAAGCTCCATTTAACATCCAAGCTGAAATTGCCAAATTAAAGATACCAATTCCTTTGATAGAATTTTTAAAACATGACATATACAAAACACCTATCACTGAGACTTTTAATATGAATGATGTAGAAGATTCAGTAAATTTGAGTGATGATAAACCAGAATTAATCTTTGGTCCTGATGTTAATGGGAAACACCAAGATGGAGTAGTTCCACCTTTCTACATTATCTTAACTATTCATGATCATATTTTACATAATGCAATGCTAGATTCAGGGGATTCACACAATTTAATGCCAAAAGAAATAATGGAAACCCTAAATTTAGACATCACTAGACCTTACGAATATCTCTTCTCATTTGACTCCAGTAAAGTGAAATATTTAGGTTTGATAAAAGATTTATATATTACTTTAGTTAAATACCCCAGAAAAAGCATAGTCATGGATATTGTAGTAGCTGACATCCCTCCCAAGTATGGAATGCTCTTATCTTTCTCATGGGGAGTTAAACTGTAGGGATCTCTACAACTTGATATGCCTTATGCCACAATATCTCTTTTTGGCCAACCTAATAAACTTTACAGAGAAACATTAATGAAGTACATGGTTATCAATGTAGAAATACCAATAAATTATCCTATTTACTCTACACCTTCTGACATGGATTCATTCATTTTATGTAATTCTGAAACTAGCATTGAAAACAATATTGAACTAAAACAGAAAAACAAAGCACCAGATAGTGAAAACATTTTTCATGAATCATTGTGGCACCTAGATTTTGATGGATCAGTTAAAAAATTAGGAGCAGGAGCAGGAGTTTGGGTACACAATATGGAAACAATCATGCAGAAGGTCTTTATTTTAGATTAAATTTCAAATGTACAAAAAACATGGATAAATATGAAGCTCTTATTTTAGGACTGCAGATTGTTAGAAATTTAGGAGCCAAAAGAATGTAAATTATGGGAGACTTTGAGTTAATTGTGAAACAGATAAAAGGAGAATATTCTGTGTATAATCCAAGATTAAGCCGATATAGAGATATTGTTTTAGATCTGATTAAGGAACTGCTTGAATGTGACTTTGCTGCAATCCTTAGAAAACAGAATATACAGGCCCACATCTTAGCAACTTTTGCTAGTACCTGTAATCTGCCATTTCAACCAAATCATAAATATACAATAGAAGTTAAACACAGACCTACAATACCAGATAATCTTAAATATTGGCAAATATTTTCACAGGATGAACAAATTTATCATTTTCTGAACAATGAAGGAGAATTTTAGGGTTGTAATATAGACACAGATTGTACAGTAGATCAAAACATAGATAGTGAGATTAATTTAAACAATGTAGATGTAAATAAATTAAATTTTTCTAAACCTACTTAATTTACTCAAGTATACATAAATAATTAAGAGAAAGTAGAGATTGAAGAGTTAGTAGATGATGATTCTGACATTTTAAACCTCAGGGACAACTTTTTACCTAAGGGATTAACCCCTTTAGAAGATCTGTTTGACTCTAATGATGTTGCAAGGAAACCTAAGATGGAGCCATTAAGATCTGATATTGAATATTGCAATATAGGAACATAGTTAAAACTTAAGATGATTAAACTTTCAAAAGCCTTACCTCAAGAAGAAAAAGTAAAATACATAGTTCTGTTTAAGGAGTTTCAGGATGTATTTGCATGGAGTTATGAGGACTTAAAATCCTATGACACTAGTATAATAAAGCAGAAAATACCCATAAAATAATATCAAAAATCTTTCAAACAGAAGCTTAGAAGGATCAATCCTATTTTTATGACGTTAATTGAGGAGGTTAAGAGAATGTATGAAGCCCAAATAATATCACCAATGAGATATTCTGATTGGGTTTCAAATCTAGTTCCCACTAGAAAAAAGATAGGAGAAATCAAACTGTGTGTTGATTTCCGAAATTTAAATAAAGTTTCCTTAAAAGACAACTACCCTCTCCCTAATATGGATCACATTCTACACAGGGTTGTTGGTTCTTCCAGAATTTCATTACTTAATGGATTCTGTGAATATAACTAGATTCTAGTCCAAACAGAAGACCAACCTAACACTGCTTTTACTTCTCCTTGGAGCACTTTCTGTATGTGAAAATTCCTTTTGGATTAATGAAATCAGGAGTCACTTTTCAAAGAGCTATGGATATATCATTTTCTAAAAAGATTCATGAATTCCTTATGATTTATTTAGATGATATTACTTTATTTTCAAAGACTGACAATGAACATTTAGACCATCTTATAAAAGTCTTTCTTAAATGCAGGAAATTTGGCATCTATCTAAATCCTAAAAAGACTTTATTTGGATTGGAAGAAGGTAAATTATTAGGACATATCATATCTAAAGAGGGAATTAGGATAGACCCGGCTAGAATAGAGGCCATTCTAAACGTTAGTCCTCCTAGGAATATTAAAGAATTGCAACATTTCTTAGGTAAAATTAACTTTCTCAGAAGATTCATCTCAAATCTAGCTGAAATAATTAGAGAACTTAAAAATATGTTGAAAAAATACTCAGTACTTAAATGGAATGTGGAAGCCAAGAAATCATTTGAATCAATTAAACAAGCCTTGACAAAAATAACAGTCCTTGTAAGTCTTGACTTTAAAAAATATTTCATTATTTTCTCCTTTGCTTCAGAACACACTATTGCTACAATTTTACAACAGAAAAATGATCAGGGCTATGTGAAACCATTGCTTTCTTCAGAAAGTGACTTAGAGATGCCACTTTAAAGTATAACATAATGGAAAAGCAGGCACTAGCTTTAGTGAAAGCTATCAAAGACTTTAGAGCATACATTATTTATTCACATATCATTGCTTATGTTCCAAATGTAGTTGTAAAGGACATTCTAACACAGAATGGGCCTGATGGTAAAAGAGGCAAGTGGATTGCCACCATTTTGGAATATGACATAGAAATAAAACCCACCAATCTCATAAAAGGTCAAGGTTTAGCCAAACTCTTGGCTGAATCAAACTGGCATGCTTTAGATATTAATTTTATTGCCCAAACAGATGGTCAGGAAGAGATGGTGACTCTAGATATCAGTGAAACCATTTCAGACTCACCATGGTATGAAGATATTGTATTTATATTACTAAATTTACAAGCTCCTCTTGGATTACCAAGAACTAAAGCTTGATTTTTAAATTTCAAGGAAATAACATTTTGTATCATAGACAATGTACTATTTGGAAAGGTCATGGTGGAATTTTATTAAATTGTTTGCTTAAAGAAGAAGCTAACAAATTTTTGGAAGAATTTTGTGTAGGTGACTGTGGGGGACATCTCTACTGGAAGACTACTGCAAATAAAATCTTGAGAGCTGGTTTTTACTAGCCTACATTGTTTGCAGATGTAAAAAAGTATGTGACCTCCTGTCAAAAGTGCCAAATCTTTGAAGGAAAGAAAAAGCTGCTACCTTTTCCCTTAAAACCCATCTCAACAGAAATGCCTTTTCAATAATGGGGTCTTGACTTCATTGGTTAAATTCACCCTCCATCCTCAGCCCAACACAAGTGGATTTTGACAGCCACAGACTATTTCACTAAGTGGATAAAAGCCATACAGGCAAGCTATTGACACTATCATAATATGATTTTTAGAAAACAACATACTCTCAAGATTTTGATGCCCCCAAAAGATCATCACTGATAATGCAACAACATTCAATTCCAAAAATATGATTGAATTTTGTTATAAATACCACATTACCCTTGCCCATTCTACTACATATTACCCTCAAGGTAATGGCCTTGCTGAATCCTCCAATAAAAGCCTTGTGAACATCATCAAGAAACTACTAGAAGACAAAAATAAAACTTGGAACAAGAGGTTAGGGAATGCCTTATGGGCAGATAGACTTACCATAAAGAAATCTATTGGTACATCCCCTTACCAACTTGTTTATGGGATGGATGTTGTCTTTCCATCTTCTTTAGGAGTACCAGTAATGAAGATAATTCAAGAACTACAAGTTGAAACTGCTATAGGGTAATATTCTTGGGTGGTTGTTATTAAATATCCCTCTCGGGGCTTTCCGGTGCCCGAGGCAGACACTCAGATTAGCTGTAAAGTTCACAAAGATGCTTCATACATGTTCATGCTAATATATACAATCAAAAAATTAAGATGGAGAGATTACCTCTTTATGGACAGAAAATCCTATGGAGAATGCCAAGCAGCGAAGTAGAGATCCTTATTCACTAGCTCCAAATCCAGATCCTGTAATCAATCAAATCACTCGTGTAATATCTACAATAGTATAGATTCTTATCAATTAAACTAGCATATAATAAATATGAAACAATACAGGTCTAAGCCATTCATATCATGCTACATAGACGATTGAAAAAACAATTGTGACACTGATGCATTAATGGAAAAAACAAATACAATTCTATTGATTTATAAAAATGAGGATTACAACTATCAGTTGCACTAGGCCCTCCTCAATATTCCAATTCCCCTCTCTCTCTCTCTATCTACGAGTGTGATGATGCTCAAGGCAGAAATATCTTAATGAACTTCACCAATATTCAAGCCTCACACTAAAACAATGAAATTTTGCTCCACATATAATCAAACCTTCGACCTTAGACCAAGATCCCATAGCTCCATTTTATAGGAGATGGAGAGGAAAAACCTTGCCAACCCTTTCAACCTGTTCAAGTCGGGAAACATCTACATGTTTTTTTACTTTCCCTCACTTTTGCCTTCCATAGGAGTTCAGTTATGTTTGGAAATGCCTAATAAAAGGTTTATGCCATTTAGTTTCTATTTTGAACTGATTCCCTTTTGAGAGAAAGCTGGAAATGCCAGTCATATTTCCGCAACATATTTCCCTTTTCACACTTAAACACAGTTAACGCTGCCCCTTGGGTAAGATAGAGCATTACCCTAGGCATTAATGCTCCCTTTCCATGGCTCAGGTACGTTATAACGCTGCCTAGCTGTTTCTAGGGTGTGTTACCTTGGAAAAAATGGGTCTTGTCTAGGTCATTTTCTTCCTTCCATGTTACCTTCTCCTTTGAGCTGATGAGGAGGTAATTTGTTCTGTAATAGATGCCCCCAAAATGTGAGGCCAGAGATGAAGATGATGGCTGAAATAATTTATAACAAGTGTAGTTTAATGAGAGGAATTGGAGGACTGAGGAAAACATGAAACAACAAAATATGTCAAAAAATATAGTATATGTCTTGAGTCGGGCATTCCCATTCTCAGTAGCTAATCAACGTGGTTTTTATAGAATAGATATATGAACAGTATGTCCATCGATAAGCATAATGTGAAAGTGTCTGTCATAACAGGATCAAACTAAAAAGATGTATCCAAAAACAATATCGCAACTTGGGAGAGGAAACACAGCTGTAATGGTGTAACCCTTAACACAAGGTCTTGGTCGCCGCTTCACTAAACTTTATATTTCTATACATGTGAATGAATGAGTTGTAGTCGAACATGCAGGAAATTTTTTGATTACCAGTAAATAAAAAAAACTATTAACAGACGCGAGGGTGGCTACTGATAATGACGATGGTCCCCAAGATGCACAGTACAATCTAGCGAGTGTGAATAAAAAACAACTGATGTTGAACACTCATAGAATAATTCAGTTGGGAGCCAATAATGAGAACCCCAAACCAAACACAAGATGACCTGCCACTATTGTCTGCAAGTATCTGGGTTTTGACGTGTTTTTGGATCAATTTCCTAGATAATATGTTGAAGTCGATAAGAAGAGATCTGTCAAAAGGTAGGCACTGAGGTGTCCTACATCAGTTGACACGAAACGAGAAAAGATGATTTTGTTTGATGGAAATAATCAAGAGCAAGTGGGAATGACTGACGACAAATAAGTTTTGGTATATGATGGCTTTGGTTGATACAAGGAGTAGTAGATAGTAGGATCCTCTTGAACAATAGAAGGCACTCTAATAGGGTATTAGGCATCTTAGGCTTAATGAACACCAAAGAGTATTAGGATTCACCAATGTAGGAACACTGGGAGGTGAAGGCTAAATTCATAGATGGTAGGGTTCGGCTAAATGCGAAATATTTTTCTGGGAAGTGCCATGTTCAAGATTTTTTGCTGCCAAATCGACCTTTTGAAAATGTAACAGAAGAAGTATCCACGTTGTCCAAATTTTTTCCCCATATGATCAAATTTAATGAGTCCAGATGGGTAAACTTGGTGATTTTTTCGTATTTAGAGAGTCTGAAAAACATCATAAAAGACAACTCCAGAGGGTACCTTTTTCATGTTTGATAATCGGGTGCGACAAAGGGAGAATAGTAAGCCCAAAATGGTTCATTTTCCATGAGTTAGGCCATTGAATCTGGAAAAGTGATAAATCTATGTTTGATGGACATCTACCTCATTTTGTTATGAGTATGAGGAGACAGAGTAAACTCAATGTTATTTGTGAAATATTAACGAGTCCAATAAGGAAAAAATCGGTGCTCTCCACGAAATTTTAACGAGTCACACGGAGAAAAACTCGATTACTTTTTCTGTTTAAAGAGCTTTGAAAAAGATAAAAATAATGGCTCATATTCCTTTATTGTGGTAGTTTAATGAGCCTGACGAAGGAAACTTGTGGTTTTTTCAGTTTTACGAGCTAGAAAAATTCGCTAAAAATAAAGCTTGAAACCGGGTCGAACTTGGTCAGATTTGCATATAAACATTGACAACCCATCAGACCATCAGTAACATATGAAAACGAATAGTTGTGAAGAAGTGTAGCATGAATTTACCAATTTTTATTAGACTAGCCGAGTGAGTCTTACCTATAGAATGGCTATAAGAAGGCAATAGACCTTCATTTTCACTCTGTTGAGTTCTGTGATAGATCTCTGGAGTAAAAAAGTGGGAAAACTTCAGATGTCGATTGTGGACGAACCGAGCAACGGTTTTTCATTCCGCGAGATCCAGGTAAGAGCTTGAACCTTCCCCTAACATTTCATTATGTTTTTAGTTCTTTTTTATCACTATAACTATCAATTTTAGCAGGCCCTAAAAAATTTAAGCGGCTAACGTGGGTGCTTAGTGTTGTGCCTGCGTTAAACACACGTCCCGAGAAGATACAGAGCGTTAGCATGCACTATTTGGCACTATAGCCCACGTTAGCCAACAAAGTTTATTTAAGAACTTGTTTTTTATCATTCTAAAGTGTTCCAACCAAAAACTGATCCACTTAAAATGTTTCTTGTGTAGGTGTGAAGCTATTTACCATGAGCATTTGGCGCGAAAGAGAGCATGAGTGGGAAGAATGTGAAATGGTTACTAAAGTAGCTACGTTTCTAGTTCTCTGCAGATGCGGATTGCTGAAGTATGCTTGTTTAGAGCTGATGAGAGGGCAGGAAGACCTTCTGAGATGGATAATCCAACAGTGGGATGACTGCCAACATGTCTTTCATATCTGGGGTAATGAACTCTTGATTGAGAAAGATGACATTTGATTTTTGACTGGCCTCTCATGTAGAGGACCAAGGCCCAATCTGACAGGTTCCAGGGCTAACCCTCACACCACTGCTGATTTGATCCATACTCACTGCATAAACAATATAGTGGAAATAAGTAACTGGGTGCCTATTGCATAGGTGGCAGCGATACTATTGAGGTCTCTCTTGTGGATGATATTTCGCTTGGTCGAGGCCAAGAGTCATCACGTGGCCACCAAGGCCCAAGTATTGTTAGCATTGGATTATATGTAGCCTCAGGTGTTTGACTGGTGTGAAGGCGTTGTCTTCCAAGTTCGTGCAGAGTTAACAGCATGTAAGACACAGACCCAAATAGAGTTTGGATATAGCACATTGATCGTGTCTTTCATACTAGACCGGGTGCCCACCATGAGGCCAAGAATGATCATGGATTCATTGGGACCATGAGAGCCAAGACATGCACGTTGGGAAGCTTTGATACCACTGACTGGAGAGGGTCCAATCCGTCACTATTTTGATGATGGATTCTTTGAGTGGCTTGAAGACCAGATCATAATGATTGAAGATTATCCCTATGCAGGGATGAACTATACAGGAGATCCAGAATTGGTGTTGCCCCTAGGTACTCAGTGGGGCCTAGATGGTAAGAAAGATGTTGATCAGTGCAGTGTGAAGTATTTTTGTATCTTTTGAATGTTTATGCAATTTTTTTGTTTAATGGGTGAATTTTTTTTTGACATGAAGCTTGTTGCTTGACACAGATGTGGCACCTATCCATCTAGCTGGAGCCCCTCGCTATGAAAGGCGAGGAATGTAGCTACCTGGGGTTGGCGCAGTACCAGAGGCTACAGCAGCCGCCAAAGAGGGTGATGACACACAAATTTTGCATGATCTTACTAGAAACCTGGAGGGTTTAAGTATGGGTGTGCTGCCTCTTCCCATGAGAGAGATCCCGATTCGTCTGCAGCAGCATATAGTGGGTGTTCCAGAGAGATACTTGGTGCCTCTGAGGAGGATATGCAAAGCATTTTTCTGCTATTTTGAGCAGCAGGCTTAGTAGGAGGAGTGGATAGATGCGTAAATGTCATAGTGAGGCTTAGCGAAGCCAATTTTTTGTAAAACACCCAAGTTTTGAGAAGTTTTTTTATGTAACCTAACTGGATGTGACATATATATATATATATATATATACACACACATATTTTGGTAATTTTGTTTCTGTGTGTTTTTTGATGTTGATGTATTTTCTATGGTAAAAAATATATACTCATATATAACTCTTTCTATAACAAATGTGACAAATGCCATTCTAACACATAATTTGCCAATGAATCAGCTAATGCATTAAATTCTATAGGAATGTGCTCAAACATAATGGTTTTAAAGTGACGTTCTAGAAGTCACACCCTTAAGAAATAATGTAAGAAGACTGGATGATGGACGCGGTAATGATTTTTTAACTGCATAACTATGAGTTGGGAATCAAACTTGACCACCAGATTGGAGATGCCACGAGATGCAGATTCTGTGAGGAGTTGTATTATCGACATGTAATTAACAATGTTGTTGGTGGCATCACCCAGGAAGATTCCCCTGGAACCTAGGAGTTCCGACTCAGGTGTATAGAGGACCTACGAAACTGGCACAATGTGCCTAGTATGACGACTAACACCATCCGCATATCCAACGTATGATAAGGATAATGAAGGCATCTGCATAAAATAAAAGAGTTGTATGAGAAAAAAACTCAAAAACCCAAAATATCCAGAGACATCAAAACAAAGGAAAAACCGATATACATAAAATTACAAAGAATATGCCTAGTGGGGAACTAAGTGAAATATTTCTTCAGATAGAGCCTGTTGTGGGGCTCCACGAGTGGAATTCCATTACAGTCCTGAAGTTCATAAGCTCCTTTTGAGAGGACTTTGGTGACTATGTAAGGACCAAGCCATAATGTTTGAAGTGTTCCTACCCCCAAGAGGTCGTGTCTCTGATCATAAGTAGAACGAGATCACCTTCTTGGAAAGAAAAGGCTTAACAGATTTGTCATATTGAGTTTTGACTCAGTGTTGGTGAGCTTCGAGTGCTAGTGTGACATCTCGATGAGTTTCTTCCAAGTGATCGAGCGAGAGAAAGCACACTTCTGTGCCAGTGGTGCCAGGTAGGAGTTCAACAGCGAGCTTGAGTGATGGAATCTCACACTCAATTGCGAGTATTGCTTCTAGGTCGAATGCAAGTTGGAATGGCATGAAGCCTGTAGCAGTTTTGACGGATGTGTGGTATGCCCATAATGTGGAATATAACTTCTGATGCCACGTGGTTTTATGATTACCGACTAACCAAAGAATCAATGTTTTGAGGATGCCATTTACAGCTTCGACTTGACCATTTTCTTTCGAATAGTAGGACGAAGAATGATTTTGTCGAAAAACTAGAATGGAAGTTAATTTCGTCATCATATGGGTCTGAAAATGTGATTCATGATCTATGATGATCGAGAAGGGTACACCGAAATGGAAGATAACCTAATTGAACAGGAACAGAGCAACAGTTTCTCCATCAACCCTAAAAGTGGGAATGGCTTCGGCCCATTTTATGAAGTAGTCGACTACAACTACAATGTAGTTGTGTCCATCCACAGAAGTAGGATTGCATGTAACAAAGTAAATTCCCCATTTAGAGAAAGGGCTAATAGAGACAACCGGATGAAGAGCGGTGGGGTGGGCATGCATTTTCTTTGTGAAAAATGACACAGATGACACTTCTTGACCGTTGTGATGCAGTCTTTAAACAAAGTGGGCCAATAATAGCCTACACATAAGATTTTCTAGGCAGTAGCTATTCCAGAAAGATGACCACTGCACGTCCCCACGTGAAAGTCATTTAAAATGTGTTCTGCCTCATTAAAAGTGAGACAACGCCGAATAATAGTATCAACACCACAACGATATAGAGTATCGTTTAGCACGAGATAGTGTTTCTCTTAGTGGCGAATATGACGACGTTCATTGAATGTAAGAGTTGGGTGGAAGAGTTGAGTTTGGAGGTAGACCAAATGTCTCCATACCAAGGATCAGAATAATCAACTAAGTAGACGGATTCATCAGGAAATGGATCATGAGCTACATCCTTCAAGTTGATTCTGGGAAGGTCCGATAGTAATTCGGAAAAGAGTAAATATTTCTTTTCTTTGACAGCAGTGAACACCAAGTCGAATTGTTGGAGGATTACAATCCATTTGGAATATTTTCCTCCAATAACTTGTCGAGACAAAATGTGTTGCATGGGATTCTCCAAAGCAATGACAGTAGTCTACCGCAGTAATATATAGTTTCGGAGTCAGGTGACAGCGAAGACCATCGCGAGAGAGAGTTTCTCCACATGGGAATATTGTAGTTCAGGTCCGATGAGACCTTTTGAAAATTAATATATCACATTTTCACTATCATCATCGTGAACTTGAACAAGGACCATTCCAAGTGAGGATGGTGAGGCTGCCAGGTAGAGGAGAAAGTTGTGTGAGCAGTTGGGGGCACTAAGAAGCGGGGCAGAAACAGGTGTTCGTTTCAAGGAATAAAATGACAGTTGAGCTTGGTCATCCCACAAATATAGTGTTCCTTTGTTTAATAAATGCATAAAGCCTTTCGTCATCTTGGCATAGTTGAATATGAAATGACGTAAAAAAATTTCCTTCCCTTGCAAATATTGGAGTTGCAGAATGGATTGTGGTGCGGGTAATTCAATGATTTCGTTAACCTTATTGGGGTCAACCCTAATCCCGTGCTTGGAGACAATAAAGCCCAGAAGGCATCCAGACTCAAAAAAAAATACACACTTACGTGGATTTAGACGTATATTGTAGAACCTATATCGAGCAAGGATTTGCTTCAGATGTGCGAGGTGATGGGATCGCTTCTTGGAATGACCCGGAAGGTCATCCAAGTAAGCCTGTACAATATGCCAAATGTCATGAAAGGCATAGTCCATAGCCCTTTGAAAAGTTGCTCCTACATTCTTCAGACTGAATGGGAGTTTAAGATACGCAAATGTGCCCCAAGGACAGATGAAGGCGGTTTTTGCCTCGTCATATTTTTTAATCGCAATCTGGTTATATCTCGAGAAACCATCCATAAAGGAAAAAGATTCACATTTAGCGCAATCATCAAGGATCTGATCTATTAATGGCGTAGGATAATTTTCTTTTGGACAAACGACATTCAAATCCCGATAATCAACAGAGACCTAGATGGTGCCTTGTTTTTTGTCTACGGGAACCAAATTGGAAACCAATTCCGTTAAGGGAACGGGATAGATGAAACCAACGTTTAAATTTTTTTCGACTTCAGTCTTAATGGTGACCGCTTTGTGCAGGTGGACAGGTCGGAGTCTCTGCCGAATAGGTTTGACATTGTCATAAAATTTGATTTCGTGCTCAAATATAGATGGATCTATGCTGGGCATTTCGTCATAAGACCAAGCAAACACATCGCATAATTCCTTAAAAAGGGATGTGAAGCATGCAATTTCCTTGAGATTGCAATCTGCTCCAATCTGAATTTTTTCCACGATACCTGTTTTGACCAAGATATCAATGAGTATAGTTTTAGAAAGATTTCACATGTTCCCTTTCGAATCAATATTTTGAACAATCGTGTAAATAGAGGGAACGATCTCAAGTGGGTCTAAATATGGGATTTGAGAAGTTATCATCTCTAAATTGAACATCAAAGCACGATGGTGGAACTCTCCCCAAGGTCATTCTTCTAGAGACATGACCTCTCGAAAAGCTTCGTCTATAGGTAGGACTTCATCGAGGAGATCTTTATAAAGAGTCGTGATGTGCAGGAGGTTTGTACCATTAGTCAAAAGAAAAGTTGTGGAGGGTTCGAATGTAATTTGGATGGCTTAATAAGACAACTCAGCTGGTGAGAGCAGCATCTGATCTCTGTAGGAATAAATTTCTGAAGGCGTCGGTAGGATCCATGGATCGATAGAGCCATCCAAAGTGGTGGATATCATTGCAACCATATGTGGAACCTCAGGCGGCGAGAGAGGAAAGCAACCCATCAAGGAATATGCCTTCAAAAGACCGGTACCAATACTGATGTACGAGTCAGGAATGCCTCCTATTAGGGGTATTGTGCTACTTGGTAATGTGGAATAATCAGGGGTGCAAAAGGATAACTAATCCACTGTGACTATTTTCTCATCCAATGGAAAGAGGATGAGACGGAAGACTGAAGAAACAATGGCAGTCATTGCGTAAGACCAACTGCGACCCAACAACAGATTATAGTTGAGATGACGATCTAAAACTTCTATGTCCACCATTATCATTTTCCCACTAAGGGAAATGGGAAAGCTAGAAAGGTATCCTTTTGGGAGGAAAGTGTGGCCATCGAAAGCTTTAATGGAATTCGACGGCAGAGAAAATGTAGGAGAACCCAAAGCAAGCCAGCAAGTAGTTGATACAACGCAGGTCGAAGCACCTTTGTCTATAACAATACGATGGATTGGTCTCCCTTTCGACACGACCTGCACCTGGAATGCAAGTTTGTGTGAGAGGCGAGTTTTACATTTCTCCATGTCAAAGACAGCTAGTGTAGAATCCTGGGGGTTGATTCCACCAATGGAAAAAAGCAAGGCTTTCCTTTGTGCTGGGAATGTTTGCAATACTTCGAGAGCAAACGTAGCTAACGGTGCTTGTGCTAAATCTTCTACAATGTTGTACTTTTTGGCGGCACATGCATAGGTGTTATGAGTCATGTGTCGAAGTGTCCCTTTGGGGGGATGAATAGCAGGTCAGTAGCAGGTCGTTCAATATGAAAATCATTGGGCAGCATCAGATTTGAACTGGTACCAGGTTCCTGAGTATCAATGACATGATTTCCATAGATTTTGGCTCGTGTCTAGATTTCAACACTTTCTACGCCCTAAATGGCAGACGATCCCTCACCGGAAGGATGTGTACCACCATTTCCCCTTTTTGGGGGTTGTGGTAGGTTTGCAACCATGTGTTGTTGTTGCTGCTGTGGATTAGGAAAGGGATTATGAAGTACAGTAGGTGTCCTCCCAGAGTCCTTGTTTTTGATAAAATTTGTGCATCCCTGCAGCCGAGGAAATTTGTATGTCAAGTGGTCCTCCGCACATATTCTGCAAGGAAATTTCATGGGTTTTTCCTTCACTTTGTTGGTTTTAGCAGCATTTTTCTGATTGGGATAATTCTGATGATCTGACTTATCTTCCGAAGAAGAGGTCTTTTTATTGTTCTTCTTGTTCTTGTCACTAGGTTTTTGTGAAATTTGCACATAATTTACCTCAGTGGTGGGAAGAGTAGTCGATTGGTTAGGGTCAGTGGCAGCCAAAGATGGCTGGGAGGTTTGCCCACTAGGTTGTTTTATCGCTAGCCAGATATTTCACCAACGAGACCATCAGTGTGTGCTCCAGATTTCTGAGTAGTGGGAGGATTCATATTAATAGGGTGGTGCAGCAACAACTGATAGGCCGTCAAATATAACTGGTCCACGATGACGTGGCTTAGTCAACAAGATCCCCTTTTCCTCCCGGGAATATTATTTATCAATTTTAGGAAAATTGATAAATAAATATATTTTGCAGCTTTGGAATGTTATAACTAATCCCTAACTGATATATATATATTTCATCAACTTAACTCCACCACCTCATATATATATATACCCCGACACTTTATAGTTAATAATTTAAACCCTCGGACTTTATAAATATGCACTATGCTTTGGACAACCTTTCGCATCGGGCCCACCTGTATACATATATGTGTCAATAACCAATGAAATGCGTGTACCTTACCCCTTTTATCGTGCGTGCATCTATGTCCAACGTCCACCATCCGATATGCCAGCGCCAGATCGACGGCTCGGAGAGATTTCGCTCGGCGTCCACGTACTGATGTTAACGCGTGAAATCGATACGGGAAGGTGGGTTTTTGAATGGTCCACTCTGCCACGTGTCTGACGGTCTATGGATTCGCTGCCCACTCTACGGATACCACTTACGGTTGGGAGGCGGTGCGAAATTGGGGAATTCCACTCTCCAAACCACCGCCGTTCCGTCGGGGTTCGAGCTCCGGTGTATCGATTAACTCCGGGGATCAACACAGTGTATTCTATAGAAATTGATGCAACTATGCAATAAAACAGGGTTATTCTTTTATACGGGGAAAGTCACCAATATTAACCATGATTTTCTATACAGAGCACGCCACGGGTTTTTCTTAATTGCGCAGGGATTATTCAAATGGATTTGGAAATCAAACTACAGAGATAGGGGAAATCATGGGGGAGTTCATCATTTCTCGATTAGGCAATCTTTTCACACTTAAGAATTTGGCACGATACTGAGGAAATGCACATAACTATTTAACTGGAAGCGATTTGAAATATACAGGGTTACTGCAGAATTCCTCTATTCTTTCTCTGCTCGTCTATCTCCCCTCATACATTCAAGGTTTTAAAATTATATAAATAGATTGATGACTCTTCGGTTCCTCTGAGAGGACCGTTATAGAAACCAACAGTCTAACTATAATAATTCAATTAATTGAAATATGACAGCTAGAAAAATAAGCTATTTGACTTCTTATGACTCTAATTGATCTAGTTAAAATAGTCAGTCGAGGTATTGACACCTGGCTGTTACAATCTGATGAATTTCGAACCCTCAATAGCCACAACATGTGGAAAACCTCCTACATTGCTGGCTATCGCATAATGCCCCTGCATCAGACTTTTGAGGGCAATTTCTTCATGGACTCCTGTCAATGAGCTCCTCCACTAATCTGCCTATCTTCTGCAACATTCCTTCAGTCATCCAAGTGGCATCTCCCTCTGGCTTATCCTTCCACTTGATCAAGTACTGAAAGAACTCTTGTCCTCTGGTCCTTCTGAACACTCTCTTGTCCAATATCTTCTCTGGTTGCAATGGATGTGATGTAGGTAGCTGTTCTTTCCACCCAATCTATTCCTTGTCTTCTGATCTGTCCTCTGAACCATCATCTTCATACTTGTACAAATCTGCAACATTAAAAATGGGAGATATTCCCACATCAGGTGGCAATTAAATCTCATAATCATTTGTGGAAAACTTCCTAAGTATCTTGCATGGCCCAATCTTTTTGAACCTTTACCTATTGGTAGACCGTTTCTTTAAACCCTCAAGTGTGCCAAAACCAGATCTCCTACTTCAACATGAACTTCTTTTCTGCTCAAGTCTGCACTGTTTTTGTATTTGATGTTGCTGCCTTGTAGTTGTTGTTTCACTTGTTCATGTATGGCCTAGATCTCTGAAGAAAATTCCTCACCATCTGCACTCCTTAGCTCCACCTTTCCCAGATTTCTTAACTCTGATATTCCTCTGGGGTGCATTCCATAAACAACATGAAATGGACTCTGCCCTGTGCTCCTGTTTGGTGAGTCATTATATGCATGGACTCACCCGAGTAGGGGCAATGAGATCTCACTGCTGTGATTGCCCTCCCGCAAGACCCCCAGCCACCCCCCCCCAAATCATTCACTACCCTGCCTGGTTCACCTACCCAGATGATAGTTGTTTTAAACCGACTTGTACCAGCTTTTCCAGTGTGTCTCAAAAGTGACCCACCTTGGGTGTCTCCCCGTTCGAACACGTTCCCTGAAACCCATACCTTATCATCTCTTGAAAATGGTTAGCAACATCGGTGGCATCACTAGTTTTATAGCATGGAATAAAATGTGCCATTTTGGAGAATCTGTCTACCACAACAAAGACTCCATCATTCCCTCTCTGAGTCTTGGGCAATCCTAGAACAAAATCCATACTCACCATGTCCCAAGGCCTGTCTGGAATAGGCAAGGGAGTATACAATCCTGCATTCTGGCTCCTTCCTTTGGCATATTGACAAATCTTGCAATTCTTCACAAACTTGTCCACTTCTGTTCTCATCTTGGTCCAGAAATAAAAGTGACTCAGCTGTTCATAAGTCTTGTCAGTACCAAAGTGTCCAGCAAGTCCACCACTATGCTTTTCTTTGATCAAATTTTCTCTCATGGAACATTTTGGTATACACAGTTGGTTTTTTCTAAATAACAAGTCCTCCTGCAGGAAATAGTCCAGCCACTAACTTCTATCTGTCAAAACAGGGTTACTACATGCCTCAAATGCTTCTCTAAAATCTGGATCTGTTTTATATAATTCTTTGAGAAAATCGAATCCTGCAACTTCAAAATTAGTCCCTTGAACAAGCAAATGTCTCCTACTCAAAGCATCAGCTACTTTATTGGCTTGGCCACTTATATGTTTCAAAACAAAATTAAAAATTTGGAGGTACTCAACCCATTTAGCATGCTTATGCTTCAACTTGGGCTGCTGTACAATATGCTGCAAAGCATGATTGTCAGAATACAATACAAACTCCCTGGACATCAAATAATGTCTCCACTTCTTCAGTGCTTGAACAATTGCATAGAATTCCTTCTCATAAGAGGGATACTTTCTCCTGGTATCATTCAAATTCTCACTGAAATAGGCTACAGGCCTATCATCCTGACTCAAAACACCTCCAATGGCCTCCCCACTGGCATCACATTTTACTTGAAATGGTTTGGTGAAATCAGGCAGAATTAAAACAGGCTTCTCTATTATCTTTTTCTTTAAAACTTTAAAATTTCTCTCTACTTCAGCAGTCCACTTAAATGGTTGTTTGCTCTTCTTTATGGTCTCGATTATGGGTGCATTAATCTTACTGAATTTTCTTATAAACTTTCTGTAAAAACTAGCAAGTCCATGGAAACTCCTTACCTCAAAAACATTCCTGGGTGAAGGCCACTCCAAAATTTCCTTAACCTTTTATGGGTCCATCTTCAATCCTTCTGCAGAAACAAAAAAACCCAAATACACCAGCTCTTTCTTCATGAATGAACATTTCTTCAAATTTATCAGCAGCTTCTCCTTGTGCAGCGTCTTCAAGACATGATTAAGATGCCTTAAATGTTCTTCTCTAGTTTTGCTGAAAACTAAAATATCATCCAGATACACTATCACAAATTTACCAATGAATTCTCTCAATACTTCATTCATGAGTCTCATAAAAGTGCTAGGTGCATTTGACAACCCAAAAGGCATTACCATCCATTCATACAACCCTTCATTTGTTTTAAAGGTAGTTTTCCATTCATCACCCTCTCTTATTCTAATCTGATGGTATCCACTCTTTAGATCTATCTTTGAAAAATATTTAGCACCACTCAAACAATCCATCAAATCCTCAATTCTGGGCAAAGGGAATCTGTACCTAATTGTGATCTTATTAATTTCTCTGGAATCAGTACACATCCTCCAGCCTCCATCTTTCTTTGGGCTCAAAACTGCTGGTACTGCACATGGACTCAGACTTTCTCTGATCAGTCCTTTGTCCACCAACTTCTGTACTTGTCTCCTAATTTCTTAATTTTCTTTGGGAGTCACTTTGTAGGCTACCTTATTTGGTAGATTTGAACCTGGGATAAAATCTATCTGATGGCTGATCTTTCTCACAGGTGGCAGCTCATCAGGTAAATAATCCACAACGATGTCACAGTAATTGTCTAGCATCTCTTGAATTTCTACTGGTAAATCAGAAATCTTTGTGGAAGTAAGAACTACTTTTGGTTTGAAAACTAAAGCAAAGCTTACCTCTTATTCTTATATCTACTGCAGATATTCCTTCCCGCTCAGCAACAAGGTCTTTGGATCAATCACTCTGCTGGATGGCTCTCCTTCTTCCATGGGAATCAATATATGATGTACCCCATCTTTGAAGAACTTGTAAGTGTTCTTCTTGCCATCATGCACTGTTTCCGTCAAACTCGTTGCTGTCTACCCAGTATATGACATGTTTGTGTGGGCATTGTACCACAAAAAATTTTCCATTTGCCTCATTTGCGCCTCTTCTGTCCATTAATCGTTCTTTCACAACCAAATGGGTGCCCTTTATGCAGCCAGACACCTCAGAGGAGTGGTGCTCCTCAGTTCTCTCTGCCTTCAAGCTATCACCTCGCGTGGAAACCAAATTCTTCCGTGTCACGATCGTCAATGACGACAAGATTTCCCTTGGACTTTGCATATGCTCCTAAACAAAGTCTTCCTTTGTGCAGGTTCAATGACCTCTTTGGTTTGCTTCAACAAGACCTTATTAACCACCAAGGACTCTCCCCTCTCTAGTAGAATTTCTTTTTCAATTTTTTCCTCTTCTCCAGCCTGGGCAACAACAACATTTCTTGGACCAGCACCCACATTCTCTAGACATTCATAGTGCTTGTGTCCCACTTCCTGACATCTATAGCACCTCAATTCTCTACCTCTGCCTCTGTCTCTGCCTCCTCTTCCTTTTCCTCTGTAAGAACCCTTTCTGCCCCTTGCATCATCCTCTGTAGATGCATTCTGAGGTGAGCGCCCGTTAGCTCCATCCTCGGTGTAGGCTTCTACCACCCCGACTTTCCACGGAAAGTACCTCTTTGGCAGACTGTTTCCCCAAGAGTTTCTCCGTCCCCGGGACCATATGATAGGCTCTTCCACCGTCTTGCAGACAAAGACCAATCTCATCTTGAACCTACCATGAGGCCATTCACATATCCGGGCAGCCTTTTTCTCGGTGTCTTGAACGTTCACTTCTTATGCTTACCTCAGACAATTCTTCCCCGTGTACTTTTTTACCCGGCTGCACAACCTCCGTCTCTGTGTTCGCACGGTTCATACAACGTCAGCTGGTAATCACTAGGCAGGAATTTACCTTTCAACTTGGCCATCATTCTGGTCCAGCTCTTGATAGGTTGCTTGCCAACTCTCCTCCTTTCTACCTGCACTCCATCCCACCAAAGTGCAGCATGTCCCTTCAGCTTTGTCACTGCAAACTTAACCTTTTTATCTTCAATTATTTCTTCATAATCGAAGCATTTGTTCAGTTCATTTATCCAGTCCACCAGCTCTTCTGGATTCAGTCCCCCTGCATATTTCGATACTTCAATCCTGGGCTTAACTGCAGACCCCAGAATAGTTCTCAGGAGCCTCAAGTCAGGAGGAATTTCAACATTTTCTTCTGCTTCTTCTGTCTCAGGTTCGCTGATGTCTTCAGGATCTCTGGGTTGTCTGCGTTCCATGGCATCTATTCTAGCCTCGACCCTCTGCAACATTCCCAACACCTCTGCGTTGGCTACAGGTCTCCTTCTGCCAGCACCTCTTCCAACTCAGACTGCCATGTCAGCAAAAAATTCCACAACGGCTCTGATACCACAAATGGTGCAGCAACAACTGATAGGCCGTCAAATATAACCGGTCCACGCTGACGTGGCTTAGTCAACAAGATCCCCTTTTCCTCCTGGGAATATTATTTATCAATTTTAGGAAAATTGATAAATAAATATATTTTGCAGCTTTAGAATGTTATAACTAATCCCCGACTGATATATATATATTTCATCAACTTAACTCTGCCACCTCATATATATATATACCCCAACACTTTATAGTTAATAATTTAAACCCTCGGACTTTATAAATATGCATTATGCTTTGGACAAAATTTCGCATCGGGCCCACCTGTATACATATATGTGTCAATAACCAATGAAATGCGTGTACCTTACCCATTTTATCGTGCGTGCATCTATGTCCAACGTCCACCGTCCGATATGCCAGCACCAGATCGACGGCTTGGAGAGATTTTTCTCGGCATCCACGTACTGACGTTAACGCGCGAAATCGATACGGGAAGGTGGGTTTTTGAATGGTCCACTCCGCCACGTGTTTGACGGTCTATGGATTCGCTGCCCGCTCTACGGATACCACTTACGGTTGGGAGGTGGTGCGGAATTGGGGAATTCCACTCTCCAAAACCACTGTGGTTCCGTCGGGGTTCGAGCTCCAGTGTATCGATTAACTCCGGGGATCAACACAGTGTATTCTATAGAAATTGATGCAACTATGCAATAAAACAGGGTTATTATTTTATACGGGGAAAGTCACCAATATTAACTATGATTTTCTATACAGAGCACGCCACGGGTTTTTCTTAATTGCGCAGGGATTATTCAAATGGATTTGGAAATCAAACTACAGAGATAGGGGAAATCATGGGGGAGTTCATAACTTCTCAATTAGGCAATCTTTCCACACTTAAGAATTTGGCACGATACTGAGGAAATGCACAGAACTATTTAATTGGAAGCGATTTGAAATATACAGGGTTACTGCAGAATTTCTCTATTCTTTCTCTGCTCATCTATCTCCCCTCTTACATTCAAGGTTTTACAATTATATACATAGATTGATGACTCTTCGGTTCCCTTGAGAGGACCGTTATAGAAACCAATAGTCTAACTATAATAATTCAATTAACTGAAATATGACGGGTAGAAAACTAAGCTATTCGACTTCTTATGACTCTAACTGATCTAGTTAAAACAGTCAGCCGAGGTATTGACACCTGGCTATTACAATCTGATGAATTTCGAACCCTCAATAGCCACAACATGTGGAAAACCTCCTACATTGCTGGCTATCGCATAATGCCCCTGCATCATAGGGGCATGGGGGAGTAGATCATATAGCGTGCCAGATTGCGAATAGATCATATCTAAATGTTGTGCATGACGAATGGATTGATCTTTCGTGACTGCACCAGATAGACAAATGTCCTTAGCTAGGGTTGGTAAGAGTGACTTACAAAACCAATTATATAAGAGATTATCTGGGATTGGCGATTTGACGAACCTCCTCCTTCGTCTCCATTCATGAATGTGATCGAATATGTGGGTGGCAGTGTCCTAGTGTAGAGAGGTTAAGAGTTCCATGCCGGTTTCGTATCTAATAGGTAATTTGAAATTATTAATAAATTTCGTAGCTAAGGCACCAAAAGTGTTGATGGCTCCATGTGGTAACTCAATGTACCATTTGGTAGCATTGCCTGTGAGAGTGCGGGGGAAAAGTTGAAGCTGGATACTATCATCCACCATGGAGTTAAAAACAGACCATAGATGAAAGGTGGTGACATGCATGGCCGGATCATCCCCTTGTTTCCCGTCGAATTTAGGGATGTCAGACGAAATCTTGTGCGGTACTGCAGGCCAAAGTGGGTTGTGGTTGATGGGATCATTGGTCAGTTTGTAGATTTCAGGGATGTCTAGAGCTGCCAAAAATGGAAATTGTGTGTTTTCCCCCAGATCTAGCCAAGGAAGTATTGGATGACTATTTGGACCATAGGGTCCGCCCATCAATGTGTTACCAATAGGATAAGTATGACTTTGTTGATAAAATTTCCCTGTGGGTGGGGGTGTAGGGATGTATGGTTTTTGTCCATAGGGTATATTGTACTAGGGGGCTAACGGTTAGTTTCCCCTAGCGTAAAATTTCCCCCCTTGTCCAAATGGATTTTGGGGTTGGTTTTCCCATATGGACGCAATAGAGCTAGCCGGAGGCATGCTGCTATTCGCATAGTTAAGAAACGACATAGACCCTACACTGAAATTTCGACCACTCAAAGTAACAGTGTTAACAATAGGCATTCTCGTTTGTCCTAATAATTGTAGGGGTACCGAAGTGCCCCCTATCATCTTCGTGTTGGTGACACTGCCCCACTGGCATGGTGGCAAATGGGTTTGAGCTTAGCAAAGGGTTCCAATTGAAAGGGTTTCTAAAAGGAACCGAAGTAGCCCCGCTCATGGGAGTAGGTACCGTGGGTCCTAGTGTAGTCACCATTGGAGGAGATGTTGAAGGATTCAGATATCCAATACCAGTTGTGGTGACCGTAGTGTTGAGATTAGGCATAGGCTGGCTACTGGGGCTGCATATTATTATCATAGAACTAACTACCGGTGGGGAAGATGGTGTCAAACCTAGGTTGGTTGCCATTATCATCGACCCCATGGGTGCCGGTTGTGAAACAGATGTTGGTGTAGCCGAAGACATATCTTGTCTTGGTGTAATCTGAACTAACACTGGCACTGATGGATCAGTGATTGGAGGATTGCAAGGAGGTATGACTCCTTCCATAAAAGGGTCCTCTAGAAATTCCGTGTGATATGGGGCCATGTGAAAATCAGGGGTTGTCACTGGAGACTGCTCTTTCGAAGAAAGCACAGGTTCACCGAGACTCGACTCCTCCTCTAGTGTTAATGGAGGGAGACATTGTTGTTGTCAAGACAGATGGAGAGGGTCGAAAGACGAAAGGGTGACCTGTTTATTTTTAGCAAATTTTAATTATTTGTGATGTATTATAAATTCTTAGTGATAGTAACCACACACCTAAAAAAGAAAAAAGAAAAAAGGACTTTCTAAAATCAATCAACAAGCAGCCAGAATAGGGTGGCCCTTTTTGAGTACTATCGTTTGCTGGAGATGAAACCCAGTATCAAAATAGAATACAGAGAGGGTTAGTCATAAAAATAGTTAGGGTTACTCTAGAGATTCACCTGAACCTCAGAAAATAGGTGTAAGCACTATCGTGAGGACGAGTACCCTCCCAAAGAACGAAGACAAAGTAGGTTCGTATGTTTTAGGTACTAGGAGAGTTCATCTGAGTCACCTCGTGTAAGTCCCTAAAATTTTTGGCAACTAAAGATACCTCAAATCACAGACATCGTTAGTGGGGTCAGGGTCATAGACAACACGCTATATGGGTAAAACACCTAGATTCCTGATCTAGTTTCGACATCCCCGAAGGGAACCCCAATATATAGCATGCCCACTAAATGCACTTGAAGGTGAGCTACCTTTTCATGCACCCTAGTGTTGTTTCTCAATTAACTCCGGTGGTATTGGAGTGGTCCAAATAATATAAGTGCAGTAAGATTTCACTTATTAATGGCTCTAGTCTCAATTTTTGAGATCTTGGGTGATTTTCTCAATTCTCCTACCCCAAGATCCTAGCCTGAACTACTATTGGTGTGAGCTCAAAAAAATTTATATGATTAATTTTATTATCGCTTGATTCTTAGTGTACTTGATTATTAGTCTTGCAGAGGGGGAGTGGACGTATGAAATGTGATGAGACTCTGACTCAAGAAACCATGCAGAAATATGCTATAAATATTCAATTAAATGAAGTGTTTTTTCTATAAGGAGAGATTTATTTCAACATCCATGAACCAAACATTCAAATAACACAGTTCAACTTCTAAATATTCAGACATCTATCTATCTTCTCTTAATAGCTTTTTAACCAAAAAAATTCAGAATTAATTCAGCTAAGTTTAGAAAACTAAAAGAAAATTTCTTATTCGAAAAGTAGATGAGATTGACATTAACTTTTTTAAACAAGAACAAAAGATAGAAATGCTAGCTGGTAAAAAATCACAAGGATCCAACAAGAGAAGCTATTTTGATGGCCAATAACTTCACAACCAAAGGGAAACACAAAAGAGGTGTAAACAACAGATTTTGGCCGGGTAACACTGGCAAGAAGAGGCTACAGAGTGTTAATATTGAGACTAACGCATTGTATCTAAGCATAGACCGCATTATAACGCTCTGAAACACTTATAGGGAAGCATTAGTCACGGTAAAGTTGCACGGATGGCTAAGAAGGGTCTAATATGGACTCTGTGAGCTTTTGATATGTTCACTGAGCATATAAACTGGTTGGAAAGATATGTGAACAAAAAGAAAAAGGTAAAGCCATAGGAACAACCCGAAAACTTGGGATTTATTCCCCAGCGGAGTCACCAATTCTGCTATAGGGAAATATGCTTGGGTGGTGGTTATTAAATATCCCTCTCAGGGCTTTCCGATGCCTGAGGCAAATATTCAGATTAGCTGTAAAGTTCACAAAGATATGGCATACATGTTCATGCTAATATATAGAGTCGAAAAAGTATGTAATGCTATTATATCACTCATGGGGAGCTAAACTATAGAGATATCTACTACTTGATATGTCTTATGCCACAATATCTATTTTTGGCTAACCTAATAAACCTTACAGAGAAACATTAATGAAGTACATGGTCAGTAGTGTAGAAAGACCAAAAAATTATCTTATTTACTCTACACCTACTGATATGGATTTATTCATTTTATGTAATTCCAAAACTAGCATTGAAAACAATACTGAACTAAAATAGAAAACCAAAGCACCAGATAGAGAAAATTTTTTTCATGAATCATTGTGGCACCTAGATTTTGATGGATCAATTAACAAATTAGGAGTAGGAGCAGGATTTTGGATACACAATATGGAAAAAATCATGCAGAAGTTCATGCTTTTAGATTAAATTTCAAATGTAAAAACATCATGGCTGAATGTGAAGCTCTTATTTTAGGACTGCATATTGTTAGAAATTTAGGAGCCAAAACAGTGTTAATTATGGGAGACTCTGAGTTAATTGTGAAACAGATAACAAGAGAATATTCTGTGTATAATCCAAGATTAAGCCGATATAGAGATATTGTTTTAGATCTGATTAAGGAACTGCTTGAATGTGACTTTGCTGCAATCGCTAGAAGATAGAATATACAAGCCCACATCTTAGCAACTTTTGCTAGTACTTGTAATCTGCCATTTCAACCAAATCATAAATATGAAAAAGAAGTTAAAAATAGACCTACAATAACAAATAATCTTAACTAATGGAAAATATTTTCACAGGATGAACAATGAAGGAGTATTTCAGAGTTGTAATATAGATATAGATTGTACAATAGATCAAAACATAGATAGTGAGATTGATTTAAACAATGTAGATGTAAATAAATTAAATTTTGCTAAACCTATAAAATTTACTCAAGTAGACAGATAATTTAGAGAAAGTAGAGATTGAAGAGTTAGTAGATGATGATTCTGACATTTTAATCCTCAAGGAAAACCTTTTACCTAAGGGATTAGCCCCTTTATAACATATGTTTGACTCTAATTATGTTGCAGGGAAACCTAAGATGGAGCCATTAAGATCTGATATTGAAGATTTTAATATAGGAACAGAGTTAAAACCTAATATGATTAAACTTTCAAAAGCCTTACTCCGGGAAGAAAAAGTAAAATACATGGCTCTGTTTAAGGAATTTTAGGATGTATTTGCATGGAGTTATGAGGACTTAAAATCCTATGAAACTAGTATAATAAAGCATAAAATGCCCATAAAAGAATATAAAAACCTTTCAAATAGAAGCTGATAAGGATCAATCATGTTTTGATGACTTTAATTGAGAAGGAGGTTAAGAGAATGTATGAAGCCCAAATAATAAAACTAATCAGATATTCTGATTGGGTTTCAAATCTAGTTCCCACTAGACAAAAGACAAGATAAATCAGACTGTGTGTTGATTTCAGAAATTTAAATAAAGTGTCCTTAAAAGGTAACTACCCTCTCCCTAAGATGGATCACATTCTACCCAGGGTTGTTGGTTCTTCCAGAATTTCATTACTTGATGGATTCTATGGATATAACCAAATTCTAGTTCAACCAGAAGACTAACCTAAAACTGCTTTTACTACTCCTTGGGGCACTTTCATGTATGTGAAAGTTCCTTTTGGATTAATGAATGCAAGAGAATTTTTTCAAAGAGATATGGATATAGAATTTTTTAAAGAGATTCATGAATTCTTTGTGAACTATTTAGCTGATATTACTGTATTTTCAAAAACTGAAAATGAACATTTAGACCATCTTAGACAAGTGTTTCTTAAATGCAGGAAATTTGGCATCTCTCTAAATCCTAAAAAGACTTTATTTGGATTGGAAGAATGTAAATTATTAGGACATATCATATCTAAAGAGGGAATTCGGATAGACCCGGCTAGAATAGAGGCCATTATAAACATTATTCCTCCTACGAATATTAAATAATTGAAATCTTTCTTAGGTAAAATTAACTCTCTCAGAAGATTCATCTCAAATATAGCTGAAATAATTATAGAACTTAACAATATGTTGAAAAAATACTCAGTACTTAAATGGAATATGGAGGCCAAGAAATCATTTGAATCAAATAAGCAAGCCTTGAAAAAAACATCAGTCCTTATAAGTCTTGACTTTTAAAAATATTTCATTATTTTCTCCTTTGCTTCAAAACAAACTATTGCTACAGTTTTACTGTAGAAAAATGATCAGGGCTATGAGCAGCCCATTTCTTTCTTCAGCAAGTCACTTAGAGATGCCACTTTAAAGTATAACATAATGGAAAAGCAGGCACTAGCTTTAGTGAAAGCTATCAAAGACTTTAGAGTGTACATTTTTTATTCACATATCATTGCTTATGTTCCAAATGTAGTTGTAAAGGAAATTCTAACATAGAATGGACCTGGTGGTAAAAGAGACAAGTGGATTGCCACCATTTTGGAATATGACATAGAAATAAAACCCACCAAACTCATAAAAGGTCAAGGTTTAGCCAAAATCATGGTTGAATCAAACTATCATGCTTTAGATATTAATTTTATTTCCCAAATAGATGATCAGGAAGAGATGGCAACTCCAGAGATCAGTGAAACCATTTCAGACTCACCATGGTATGCAGATATTGTATTTGTATTATTAAATTTACAAGCTCCTCCTAGATTATCAAGAATTAAAGCTTGATTTTTAAAGTTAAATGCAATAAGATTTTGTATCATAGACAATGTACTGTTTGGAAAGATCATGGTGGAATTTTATTAAATTTTTTTCTTAAAGAAGAAGTTGACAAAGTTTTGGAAGAATTGCGTGCAGGTGACTGTGGGGGACGTCTCTACTAGAAGACTACTGCAGATAAAATCTTGAGAGCTGGTTTTTACTGGCCTACCTAGTTTTTAGATGTAAAAAAGTATGTGACCTCCTGTCACAAGCACCAAATATTTGAAGGAAAGAGAAAGCTGCTACCTTTTCCCTTAAAACCCATCTCAAAAGAAATGCCTTTTCAACAATGGGGTCTTGACTTCATTGGTGAAATTAACCCTCCATCCTCAGCCCAACACAAGTGGATTTTGACAGCCACAGACTATTTCACTAAGTGGATAGAAGCCATACCTTCCAGGAAAGCTACTGACACTATCATAATCTCATTCTTAGAAAACAACATACTCTCAAGGTTTGGATGCCCCAAAAATATCATCATTGATAATGCAACAACATTCAATTCCAAAAATATGATTGACTTCTATCATAAATACCACATTACCCTTGGCCATTCTACTACATATTACCCTCAAGGTAATGGCCTTGCTGAATCCTCCAATAAAAGCCTAGTGAACATTGTAAAGAAACTACTATAAGGCAACTAGAAAACTTGGAACAAGAGGTTAGTGAATGCCTTATGGGAAAATAAACTTACCACAAATCTATTGGAACATCCCCTTACCAACTTATTTATGGGATGGATGTTGTCTTTCCATATTCTTTAGGAGTACTAGTAATGAAGATAATTCAAGAACTGCAAGTTGAAACTGCTATAGGGTAATATGCTTGGGTGGTGGTTATTAAATATCCCTCTCAGGGCTTTCTGGTGCCCGAGGCAGACAGATAGATTAGCTGTAAAGTGCACAAAGATACTGCATACATTTTCATGCTAATATATACAATCGACAAAGTAAGATGGAGAGATTACCTCTTTATGGATAGTAGATCCCATGGAGAATTCCAAGTAGCGAAGTAGAGATCCTTATTCACTGGCTCCAAATCCAGATCCTGCAATCAATCAAAGCACTCACGTAATCTCTACAACAGTATATCTTCTTATCAATTAAACTATAATATAAGAAACATGAAACAATATAGATCTAAGACATTCATATCATGCTACATAGACGATTGAAAAACAATTGTGACACTGATGCATCGAATGGAAAAAACAGATACAGTTCTATTGATTTATAAAAACGAGGATTTCAACCGTCAGTTGCACCAAGCCCTCCTCAATCTTCCAATTCCTCTCTCTATTTCTCTATCTCTCAGTGTGATGATGCTCAAGGTGGAAAGCTGTCAATGAAATTCTCCAATCTTCAAGCCTCACACTACAACAATGAAATTATGCTCCACATATAATCAAACCTTTGACCTTAGACCAAAAGCCCATAGCTCCATTTTATAGGAGATGGAGATGACAAACCTTGCAAACTCTTTCAACTTGTTCAAATCGGGAAATATCTAGATGTGTCCTTGCTTTCCCTCACTTTTTCCTTCCATAGGAGTTCAGTTATGTTTGGCAATGCCTAATAAAAGGTTTGTGCCATTTTGTTTCTATTTTGAACTGATTCCCTTTTGAGAGAAAGTTGGAAATGCCAATCAGATTTCCGCAAGATATTTCCATTTTCACACTTAAACATGATTAATGTTGCCCATTGGGAAAGACAGAACATTACCCTAGGCATTAACGCTCCCTTTGCATGGATCAGGTGCGCTATAACACTGCCTAGCTATTTCTGGGGTGCGTTGCCTTGCCAAAAATGGGTCTTGTCAAGGTCATTTTCTTTCTTCCATGTTACCTTCTCCTCCGAGTTGATGAGGAGGTCATTTGTCCTATAACATATGCCCCCTAAAGTGTGAGGTCAAAGATGAAGATGACGGCTGAAATACTTTATAACAAGTGTAGTACAATAAGAGGAATTGGAGGACTGAGGAAAACCTGAAACAACAACATATGTCAGAAAATATAGTATATGTATTGAGTCAATAATTCCCGTGCTCAGTAGCTAATCAACATGATTTATCTAGAACATAGATATGAACAGTATTTCCACTGATAAGCATAATGTGAAAGTGTCTGTCATAATAGGATCAAGCTGAAAAGATGTCTCCAAAAACAATATCACAACTTGGGAGAGCAAACACAGCTGTAATGGTGTAACCCTAAACCCAAGGTCTTGGTCGCTGCTTCACTAAAATACATATTTCCATACATGTGAATGAAGAGTTGTAGTAAAAAATACAGGAAATCATCTGATTAGCTGTAAATAACAAAAAATGTTAACAGACATGAGGGTGGCCACTGATAATGATGATGGTCCCCAAGATGCACAATACAATCTAGCGAGTGTGAATAAAAAGGAGTTGATGTCGAACACTCATAGAATCATTTGATTGGGAGCCAATAATGAGAACCCCCCACCAAACACAAGATGACCTGCCACTGATGTCTGCAAGTATCTGAGTACTGATGTGTTTCTGGATCAATTTCCTAGATAAGATGTTAAATTCGATAGGAAGAGATCTGTCGAAAGGTAGGCACTGAGGCATCCTACATCAGTTGACACGAAACAAGAAAATATGATTTTTTTTTATGGAAAGAATCAAGAGCAAGTGGGAATAACTGACGACAAATAAGTTCTGGTATATGATGGCTTTGGTTGATACAAGGAGTAGTAGATAGCAGGATCCTCTTGAACAATAGAAGGCACTCTAACAGGGTACTAGGCAGCTTAGGCTTAATGAACACCAAAGAGTATTAGGATTCACCAATGCAGGAACACTAGGAGATGAAGGATAAACTCATAGATGGTAGGTTTCATCTAAATGTGAAAGATTTTTCTGGGAAGTGCCATGTTCAATATTTTGTGCTGCCAAATCGACCTTTCGAAAATGTAACAGAAGAAGAATCCACGTTGTCAACATTTTTTCCTCATATGATTAAGTTTAACTAGTATATATGGGTAAACTCGATGACTTTTTCATATTGAGTCTAAAAAACATCGTAAAATACAACTCCAGGGCGTACCTTTGTCATGTTAGATAACCAGGCGTGACGAAGGGAGAATAGTAAGCCTGAAATGGTTCATTTTCCGTGAGTTAGTCCATTGAATCCGGAAAATTGATAAATCTATGTTCGATGGACATCTACCTCATTTTGTTATGAGTACGAGGAGACAGGGTAAACTCAATGTTCTTTGTGAAATTTTAATGAGTCCAACAAGGAAAAACTCGGTGCTCTCCGTGAAATTTTAACAAGTCACATGGAGAAAAACTTGGTTACTTTTTCTGTTTAAAGAGCTTTGAAAAAGATAAAAATAATGGCTCATATTCCTTTGTCGTGGTAGTTTAACAAGCCTGACAAAGGCAACTTGGGGTTTTCTCAGTTTTATGAGCTAGAAAAAGTCCCTAAAAAGAAAGCTTGAAACCAGGTCGAACATGGTCAGATCTGCATCTAAACATTGACAACCCATCAGAGCATCGGTAACATATGAAAACAAATAGTTGTGACAAAGTGTAGCATGAATTTACCAATTTTTATCAGACTAGCTAAGTGATTCTTACCTCCAGAATGGTTATAAGAAGGCAACAAACCTTCATTTTCACTCTGTTGGTGCTGTGATAGAGCTCTGGAGTAAAATGTGGTGAAACTTCAGCTGTGGATGAACCGGGCAACGATTTTTCATTCCGCGAGATCCAAGTAAGAGCTTGAACCTTCCCCTAACATTTCATTATGTTTTTAGTTCTTTTTGCTGGCTAGAAATATCGATTTTAGCAGGCCCTAAAAAATTTAAGTGGCTAACATGGGTGCTTAGTGTTGTGCCCGCGTTAAATGCACTTCCCGAGAATATACAAATAATTAGCATGCATTGTTTGGCACTATATCCCATGTTAGCCGAAAAAATTGATTTAAGAACTTGTCTTTTATCATTCTAATGTGTTCCAGCCAAAAACTAATCCACTGAAATTTTTTCTTGCACAAGTGTGAAGCTATTTATCATGAGCATTTGGCATGAAAGAGAGCATGAGCAAGAAGAACGCGAAATGGTTACTGATGCAACTATGTTGCTAGTTCTTCGTAGATGATGATTGCTGAAGTATGCTCGTTTAGAGCTGATGAGAGGGTAGGAAGAACTTCTAAGATGGATAATCCAGCAGTGGGATGACCGCTAGCATGTCATTGATATTGGGCATAATGAACTCTCGATTGAGAAAGATGACATTTACTTTTTTACTGGCCCGTCATGCAGAGGACCGAGGCCCAATCTGACAGGTTCCAAGGTTGATCCTCACACCACTGCTAATTTGATCCATATTCACTGCATAAACAATACCGTGGTAGTAAGTAATCAGGTGCCTATTGCATGGGTGGAAGGGAGACCGTTGAGGTATCTCTTGTGGATGATAGTTTGCTTGTCCGGGGCCAAGAGTTAGCACGTGGCCACCAAGGCCCGTGTATTTTTAGGATTGGATTGTATGCAGCCTCATGTATTTGACTGGTGTGAAGGTGTTGTTTGCCGAGTTCGTGCATAGTTAACAACATGTAAGACACAGACCCAAAGAGAGGTTGGGTATGGCACAGTAATCATGTCTTTCATACTAGAGTGGGTACCGGCCATGAGGCCAAGAATGGTCATGAATGCATTGGGACTGCAAGAGCCAATACAAATTCATTGGGCAGCTTTGATACCGCAGACTAGAGAGGGTCTAATCCATCATTGTTTTGATGATGGATTCTTTGAATGGATTGAAGACCAGATCATAATAATTGAAGATTATCCCTATGCAGGGATGAACTATACAGGAGATCCAGAGTTGGTATTGCCCTTGGGCACTCAGTGGGGCCTATATGGTAAGAAAGATTGTTGGTCGGCTTAATTGTCAGATTAAACCTCTCAATATTAATTATCAATCCGAGAGTCATAAACGCGAGTTTTACTGCGTATTGCTTCAGCTCACTGATCAGAGTATAAATATGTTACTTTTTAATGATGAACTAGATATTTGAATGAAACACATGTTTGCTGGTAAATACCCAATCTTGAAAGGAAACCTACTCAACTAATTTCATTCATTGCAAACTCCACACTGTAATTAAACTATAATGAAATTCAAGAGAATCTTCAATCATTCTCGTACTTGAATTTAAATCCCCTATGATATCTTGAAAACCTTAATCTAATTATTCCTCTCATTAACTTAAAAACTAACACTTGAAATTAATCTTGAAATAAGCAACAAGACACACACACTATTTTAATGAAAACTCACACATTAAACTAACCCAAAATACTCTTCATAATAAATTCAAGATTCACACTTAACCCAAAGAACAATTCTATCTATTGCTAGAAGAAAAACTACTTTACTCTATGTCAAATAACATTTAAGATATCCTATTAAAAATAACATTACAATTAATCTATGAGAAACCTTCAATTCAAATATTTAAATGTAAATGAAACAAAGTTATTCAAAGACAAGCTCACTCTTCAAAAGTATGCAACGTATAACAAAAACTAAATCAAGCTCCCACTCAATAATGAACACTTTAAATCACCGCTACATGCACAATTAAATCTGCACTCAAACTATGAAAAATAAGAGAAATCTAATTTAAAAGGGCTCTAATTATTAGTTGCAGTCCCATAATGCATAAACAAATCAAATGAATATTAAGCTTGCAACATTCAAAAGAAACTAAGGCAAACTATTATTAAAACTCAAAGCATTAAAATTTGTTCTTACTCGACTCCTAAAGCTATGAAAAATGAGGACTCAGCTCCAAGTTGCGGTGGATCCTTGCCACTGCCTGGAGCAAGTCCGAAACTAACCCAACGTTAAAAATACAAATTACAATGCTTACATTAAAAAAAAAATGCAAAGCCAAAATTTATTAAATTAAATCAAAACCATTGCTTCAAACATTAATGAACAAAAACATCAGCTATTGGGCAATTTGATGCCGGATCTACATCTTCAGAAATCGATTTTTGCATTTGAGAAAATTGATAGAAATTCTACGCTCTCTACATTTCATCTGCACTCTATCTCTGCAGCTATCTCATTATGATACGTAGTTCCATTATAAGAGTAGCTATCTCATTCTAATATGTAGGCCCTACCTCTCTTCCTTCTACAACTACTACATCACTCCATCTATCGACTTCTTCTCCTCTAGCTACCCCCAATGGATTGACTACTTCATTCTTGATGCATTGCTCTCCTATCTGCACACAGCTAATACCTATATCGACCATTTTTTTCTATCGACTTCCAGCAACTTATATATACATTGTTAATTACCAAACTTGGAGGATCTCAAAAGCTAATCAGAATATAGAAGATAAAATTTTTCCAGAAATGAGAATTAGCTTTGAACAGAATGCCAAATTAGAGAAAACGTTCCTCTTTTTGTGGGTTGTTGTTGTTGGAAGATGTGTTTGTGGCTTATGGAGGAATGTGACTCCACACACTGCTGGAAGAGGTATCGTAAGGCAGCTTCAACAATGATTTTAAGGATGGAAACTTGTTTATTTACGCCTCTAAGAATGCCATTAAGCCTAGCTTATCCTCAATCGATAAGGTATGGTTGAAACGATGCATGCTATGGGTGCCACGACCGGTAGATATGATCCTTGATCAACAATTCCCCAAAGCACACCACTGCATGCTACATTATGTGAATTTAAGGCTACCAAATGACCACTGCAGTATAATCATGTATCCTCCACCTCAGAGTGAAATGCAAAGCTTGGGAATGATGTTGTGATATCCTTTAGATATGGAAGAGTCATGTTTTTTTTAACAGAAAAGGATGCCATAGAACGAGACTCATGATACTTTCAACCACATCATCTAAAATTTTTCCCCGGTGAAAGACTCTTCAAAAATACAATGATAAGCATTTATCACATCTCCTAACATCATATCTTTATCCATTGTCTGCACAACTTTGCCCTAATTGTTGCGAAGAAGCACAGGATTGACAACTTTTGAAATATTAGAAGCTTGTTTCTGAATGGAGGATACCAAATCTGCTATAGAAAACTCACAATCAGTGACATGACTTTCAATGGAACTATTCATATCTATTTTGTTTGAAATATCCACATTTGAAGACTTTTCCACATCATGAGTTGACATCAAAGAAGAAATGTGTTTTTTCAAATCAGATGGATAGACACAAGATTGTAAAGGGAGGCAATCAAGAGAAACAAAAGTATCTGGTACAACAACAATCATGTAGCAAAGAAACTCGAACAAAAAATAACAATGGATGCGTCACGACAATGGTCCTTTGAGTCTGGGACAGAACCAGTAGGAGACAGTTCCCTTAAGAGACGAACACCTATGTCAACAAACATCTGTACATTTTATTGCGAAAGTGAAATGCTATCAATAAATTCAAATACAATGGCAATAAGCAACTGTAGTGCTTCCGGTGACTCCTTTTTCTGTAACTGAGAAAGAACCCAATCAATACCTTTAGGATGTTGGAGTAACCCTTCTACATAATGCCAATTTAGGATTCGCACCATATAACACCATTTAATATACAAGGAAGGCTACTCATGTTGGGTGTGGAGCCTGATTATCTTGTTTACTTTGTATCACAGCAATGGACCCCTGTACCTTAAAAGGGGCGGCAACGCCGCCCGAAATTTAATCGCTGCCGCCCCCCCTGGCGGGGGTTCGGGGGCAGCGCCCCCGAAGCTAAAAACAAATGTAAAATTTCCTTGTAAAAGTATAGTAATTTCTAGTCAATCTGGGCCGTTCATTAGGCAAATGATCTGACGATAGAAGTTATGTTTAGATTAGGGTTTTTTGCCCTAGAAGGCAACCCCTTGTATATATGAGGGTATTGTATTGCGGCTGTGGATTATGGGTGTATTCTCGGAGCGAGAAACAGAGAGGGAGACTAAGAGAGAGAACAGAGGATATTACAGTGGATCTGCTGTAGGTTTTGTCTCTTCATTTTTGCTGGATAATAGAAAGGAAGGACTGGCTGTTCGGGGTGGACGTAGCCCAAACTGGGTGAACCACGTATATCTGTGTGTCTCTAGTTTTATGTGTTTTGTGTGCTTGTATTTTCCGCATATTTTATGTGTTTCATTGCTCTGTAATATTTAATTTTCTAACAACTCACTGTCAGTAGTTGTTTGGGAAGTGTCACCTCCTTGATGCTGACTAGAGACACCCAAGACCATTTGTGGGCTCTCTCTATTGTATAGTGTTGAAACAGTGCCATCATTTTGACAAGTTTCATCTAGAATGCATTGGAGATAGTATATAACATCCTTTGTCCACAACTCCACACGTTTTTCCCGTGTCTTGTCTTGGCCTCCCGCGAAAGTTCCAATTGACAGAGGACGAAATTGATAAAGATATGTAATTTTGATGAACCATGTTGCTCGTAACAATGGAAAATTGTGTTTAATAAGTGCTTCAAAAAGGGTTTTCTTCCTATATCCATGTGGCACATGTTCATATAAAGAACACAATCCCTTATGTGGTTGTGAAAGATCCTCAATCCATTTATTTTTGGAATCATCTTTGTACGTCTGTAGATCTGGAAACAAACCAGATTTTCCTAACAGTGATCCTGTCAAAGGCACACCATAGACTTGTCCAGCCTTGCACTTTTGCACCCTAGCATCATTGATAGCCCTAAGCTGCTTCCGAATTGACTCTTTGTAGCGATTAATAAGGTTTGGCGACCAAGGTATATTTTCGGTAAGTGATGTATTTTCGGTAAGAGTTAAAGTTGTCTCTTTAGCTTCTTCAATGCCTTCAATAGACTCCTTGTATCCATTTTGAACAACTTCACAAGTTAGTGTCTCCTCCAGACAATTTGGGATTGGAGGATTACACAAAACACCTTCTAAATTAATTAATAACAAGGAATAATTATTATTTCTAAATGCCTCTAATCGTCAAATTAATGGGTAAAAAATGATTTAAAATACTAGGTACAAGCATATAATGATGTGATAAATATCGTGAAAATTTGGGCAAAAGTGTGGCTCAACATCTCCCCACGCTAAACTTCTTGCATGTCCTCGTGCAAGAAAAACCTTTAAGGTAGTGTAATAAGGTAGGAAAAAAAATGTCAGCAAATATTTTAGCAAATAAGGATGGAGATGCCTGATAATGAAATGCCTTCATTAGCCTGCAACGTAACTATTACAATGCTAGCCAAAACCACGTTACAGTTCTAATAAAAGTATCGATCACGTGAATGTAACAGGATTAGGTATAACAAGTAGATGTTATATATAAAAAAGAGTATGGCACATTCTTGTTATCTTGTCCCAAATGAATTCCATGTTTTTTTTTTGCCCAAAGTCTTATGATGAAAATCAAATTTTGTTGAAAAAGTGCAGTTTCAAAAGGAATAAAAAAATATTCCTGCACCTATTATAACAATCTCATACCTAGGTTATTCAGCACATATTTAGAGGCAACTACAATCAATATGCATTGTCGAAAACCAACACCTTGTGAATAGTCATCATTGAGTAATTCATCACTTCAAATACCATTAAAGTGAGTTACGATACCAGTCAGAAACCTCTTTATTGAACACTCTAAATTACATTGTTATCTGGATTCAAAAATAAATTTCCTCTTAATCTAGTACAATGAATTACCTTCACTAAGGGTACCACATCATTCAAAGATCCTTGATTTTTGAAAGATATAACTCAAAGAATAATCTTCAAATCATCTTAAAACCATTGCCCAAGAAAAAGGATGAGTCTTAGGGAAAGAGAAGGATAACCAAGCAAATCATAGTATGCAGTTAACATTAATACCACAGACATGGCCTTGCTGCCCGCAGGTGTCCATAACCTTGACAGGGATGTATTTTAACCTAGCGAAATGTCAGTATCCCACTTACTAGATACATATTTAGAGTTAGATTATTGCCTCTTTTAGATGAAGGCCACTGTCCTGGCTTGGTAACCAGCTTATGGTAGTGCCACTCACAAGAAGTAACATGAATGAATAGGCTGGCTCGTGATGAGACCTCCTGTCTTCCAACTTTTTGGCTGAAATCCATTACTCTGGCTTGGTGACCAGTAGCAGTAATGTCATGCATGCTAGGTCTCATGATCGTGGTAGGTAGGCTCATCACAAGACCTCCTATCCTTCCCTAAGAATTTTTAAGCTCTGATTATTATTAAACTTAAAGGTTACTTAATAAGTGGGGAGACGGATCTACTCCTTAAGAGTACAGGATGGTGTGAAATTTTTTTTAATGACTAATCATTTTTGGTTAATTCCTATACCCTAAAGACTTATTAAAGATATCTCAGAAAATGAATAAAAGATTCTTTGAGTTAATAATGCTAGTGTTCTCATGAATAGTTCATTATGATCTTAACAAGAGTGGTCCACCATAGGGGTTTCCCAATAGTACCTTCTAAGGGAAAATGAAAATATATATCCAAGGACAACTTATTAGAGTGATTAATCATGGTTAATTTTTGAAAAATCATGAGGCGTTAGAGTGAATTGTACTCAACAAGATTTGTCACAAATGTGTGTGTTCACAACTAATGTGGATCAATAGTAGTTTTAACACACATTATTTAAAATTCAAAACCCTAATAGCATTGTAACTGCTTTATTCATTTATTCTCCTACCCTATTTTACCCTAAGAGGCGAAAGACTCCCGTTTAAGTATAGGAGTACTTCCAATGAAGCCATGTGCATAACAAAATGCTGATTATACTCACGCTTAGTTTTAATGAATGGACTTCAAGACATACGAAAGCATGAGAAACCAGTTGCTTTAACTGATATGGTACCAAGATTTTTCGAATGCTGAGGAAATAAGATGGCTTAACGACTACTCAAAACCATGATTCAATGGAATCCACATATTTATGATTTTCCAACTGATGCAAATATTCCATAGTTTGATAGTCACTCTGCTAGAGGCACAAAGAATCTGGTGAAAGACAAAAGATAAATCCCTCAAGTTCAGGCTCAAATATCTTCTTTTCAAATTGACAAGAATGGTTGAGAAATATTCTATGGTTTTGAGTTTCAACAACATTTTCAAAACAAGTTCCAATGAAATATTTATCCTCTGGTGTTCTTCGAATTATATCTTCCTGGGGTGAATGCTCTGTAGTAATTAGGGAAGTTTCCAAATTCACTCCTTTTTCAAACATGAATGATGTAGCATTCTGTTCAACATGGGAATCCATGGAAAGAATAGGTGGTTTGAACTGCTATGCAACTGGATGGTTTAGATTAGGGTTTAGGGTGCGGTTTGGCCTAGGGTTTTGGTTAATGATTGGACTAAGGTTTGGATTTGGATTGGGATTAGGTCTAGGGTATGGACTAGGGTTAAGGTAAGGATAAGGGCTAGGGTAAGGTTGCACATGTGGTTAGGACCATGGAAGAGGGTAAATTAATGGTGCATTGGAAAAAAATGGTGGTTGTTTTTGGTGCTCATATGATTGAATTTGCATGGGAGATTTCCCTAGAGAGAAGGATCCGAACGATTCTTGAGGCCATGGAGATATCTAGCTAGAGGATGACAGCCAAGGCGAGGGCCATTGTGGCCATGAAGTAGGATATTCAATTGGAGGAGGATCAAGAGTTTGCCATGAAGTTCCAGGATTATAAACATGAAGAGGAACCTTCTCAGGAAAATAATCATTATTCCAAGTATCAAATGGTGTTTGGTTTTGAGTTATACCTGGCGGTTGATTCGATTCCTTACTTTATTCCCTGAGTACCTTTTTTAATTGTGGCAATGATGGGAAATGTTCGGTTGCATGATCATCCTAGCAATTTTTGCAAACTTCCAGACCTCTAAGTGGGCACTTTCCAAGGAAAATTTTCTTTCGACAGTTGGCGCAAAGGATAAGCAATGGTTCTTCGTCCTTATCTTGTTCTGCAAATCATCCAATTTAGAAATCAAAGATTCAAATTTATGTTCAAGCAAGATATTAAATTCATAACTTGTGAATTCTTCATCGGATGAGTTGTTCGTCCCTAGAGCAGCATAAAAACTCCTCATTGAGTGATTCCTCAAAATACCATCTTCTGGTCTTCAATGAGAAAACTGGTTCATTCTGTAAGCACATGGATTAGTACGCAAGGGTTCTTACAGTACCCCAAAAATGATATAATTTTAAAGATTGGATTCTGAAGATAAATGAATTTTAAAATATTTTGACTGAAATAAAACTCACCACACTTGCATGAAATGAAAATGTTGAATCAAAGTGCTATTTAATCTATTAAAAACAAGGCAATTTGGAAATTAAATTTCTACAACATGCTTCTACTTCTACACTCAAGCAAGATAAGGAAATAAAAGTTCAAGAGATAAGCAAGATGGCCAGACTTTGGAGCAACCCCACAATACTGGATGCATGGCTCTTCACTCATGTCTTACCATACTCTCTCCACCCTCTGACTGCCCTGCAACATCCTTGAAACTCTGCGAGAAATTTTTTACCTGAGCCAAAATACAACTCCCTGGCAACGGTGTTAAAATGTTTTTCTGCTTAATTGTTGGATTAAGCCTCTCAATATTAACTCTCAATATGGGAGTCATAAACGCGAGTTGTACTGCGTATTGGCTTAGCTCACTGATCAGATTATAAATATGTTCCTTTGTAATGATGAACTAGATATTGGAATGAAACACACGTTTGCTGGTAAATAGCCAATCTTGAAAGGAAACCTACTCAACCAATTTCATTCACTGCAAAATCCACACTATAATTAAACTATAATGAAATTCAAGGCAATCTTCAATCATTCCCGTACTCGAATTTAAATCCCCTATGATATCTTGAAAACCTTAATCTAATTATTCCTCTTATTAACTTAAAAACTAACAATTGAAATTAATCTTGAAATAAGAAACAAGAGACACACTATTTTAATGAAAACTCACACATTAAACTAACCCAAAATACTCTTCATAATAAATTCAAGATTCACACTTAACCCAAAGAACAATTCTATCTATTGCTAGAAGAAAAACTACTTTACTCTATGTCAAATGACATTTAAGATACCCTATTAAAAATAACATTACAATTAATCTATGAGAAACCTTCAATTTAAATATTTAAATCTAAATGAAACAAATTTATTCAAAGACAAGCTCACTCTTCAAAAGTATGCAACTTATAATCAAAACTAAATCAAACTCCCACTCAATAATGAACACTTTAAATCAATGGTACATGCACAATTAAATCCGCACTCAAACTATGAAAAATAAGAGAAACTCTAATTTAAAAGTGCTCTAATTATTAGTTGCAGTCCCATAATGCATAAACAAATCAAATGAATATTAAGCCTGCAACATTCAAAAGAAACTAAGTAAGGCAAACCATTATTAAAACTCAAAGCATTAAAATTTTTTCTTACTCGACTCCTAAAGCTATGAAGAATGAGGACTCGACTCTAGGTTGCAGTGGATCCTTACCACTCCCTGGAGCAAGTTTGAAACTAACCCAACATTAAAAATAAAAATTACAATGCTTAAATAAAAAAACAAGTAAATGCAGAGCCAAAATTTATTAAATTAAATCAAAACCATTGCTTCAAACAATAATGAACAAATACATCAGCTGCTAGGAAATTTCATACCGGATCAACATCTTTAGAAATCGATTTTTGCATCTGAGAAAATTGATGGAAATTCTGCGCTCTATCTCTGCAGCTATCTCATTCTGATATGCAATTCCATTATAAGAGTAGCTATCTCATTCTAATATGCAACTCCTAACTCTCTTCCTTCTACAGCTACTACATCACTCCATCTATCGACTTCTTCTCCTCCAGCTACCCCTAATGATTGACTGCTTCATTCTTGATGCATCGCTCTCCTATCTGCACACAACTACTACCTATATCGACCTTTTTTTTTTCTATCCACTTCCAACAACTTATATATACATTGTTAATTACCCAAATTGGAGGATCTCAACATCTAATTAGAATACAGAAGATTAAAAATTTGCCGGAAATGAGAATTAGATTTGAACATAATGAAAAATTGGAGAAAACGTTCCTCTTTTTGTGGGTTGTTGTTGCTGGAAGATGCATTCGTGGCTTCTGGAGGAATGTGACTCCACACACTGCTAGCATAGGTATCGTAAGGTAGCTTCAACAACGATTTTAAGGATAAAAAATTGTTTATTTACACCTCTCAGAATGCCATTAATCCTGGCTTATCCTCAATCGATATGTATGGTTGAAACGGTGCATGCCATGGGTGCCATGACCGGTAGCTATGATCGTTGATCAGAAATTCCCCAAAGCACACCACTGCATGCTACGTTTTGTGCATTTAAGGCTACCAGATGACCACTGGAGTATAATCATGTATCCTCCACCTCGGAGTGAAACAAAAAGCTTGGGAACAATGTTGTGATATACTTTAGATATGGAAGAGTCATGTTTTTTTTTTAATAGAGAAGGATGACGCAGAATGAGACTACTCATACTTTCGGCCACATCATCTAAAATTTTTCCCCAGTGAAAGACTCTTCAAAAATACAATGATAAGCACTTATCACATCTCCTGATATCAGAGCTTTATCCAGGGTCTACACAACTTTGCCCTAATTTTTCTAAAGAAGCACAGGATTGACAACTTTTGAAAGATTAGCAGCTTGTTTTTGAATGGAGGATACCAAATCTTCTATAGAAAACTCATGGTCAGTGACATGCCTTTCAATGGAACTATTCATATATATTTTGTTTGAAATATCAAAATCTGAAGCCTTTTCCACATCACGAGTTTCCATAAAAGAAGAAATGTGTCTTTTCAAATCAGATGGATAGACACAAGATGGTAAAGGGAGGCAATCAAGAGAAACAAAAGTATTTGGTACAACAACAATCAAGTAGCAAAGAAACTAAGACAAAAAATAACAATAGATGCTTCACGAGGATGGTCCTTTAAGTCTAAGACAGAACCAACAGGAGACAGTTCCCCTAACCGACGAACACTTATGTCAACAAACATCCATACATTTGATTGCGAAAGTGCAATGCTATCAATAAATTCAAATTCAATGGGAAAAATCAACTCTATTGCTTCTAGCAACTCCTTTTTCTGTAACTGAGAAAGAACCCAATAAATAACTTAAGGACGTTGGAGTAACCCTTCTGCATAATTCCAATGCAAGTTTCACACCATATAACACCATTTAATATACAAGGAAGGCTCCTCACTATCAGTAGTTGTTTGGCAAAAGTCACCTCCTTGATGCTGACTAGAGACACCCAAGATCATTTTTAGGCTCTCTCTATTGTATAGTGTTGAAACAGTGCCATCATTTTGACAAGATTCATCTAGAATGCATTGGAGATAGTCTAAAACATCCTTTGTCCACAACTCCACACGTTTTGCCTATGTCTTGTCTTGGCCTCCTGCGGAAGTTCCAATTGACAAAGGACGAACCTGATGAAGATATGTAATTTTTATGAACCATGTTGCCCATAACAATGGAACATTGTGCTTAATAAGTGTTTCAAAAAGTGTTTTCTTCCTATATCCATGTGGCACATGTTCAGCTAAAGAATGCAATCCCTTATGTGGTTGTGAAAGATCCTCAATCCACTTCTTTTTGGAATCATCCTTATACGTCTGCAGATCTGGAAACAAATCAAATTTTCCTAATAGTGATCCTATCAAAGGCACACCATAAACTTGTCCAGCCTTGCGCTTTTTCACCCGAGCATCATTGATAGCCCTAAGCCGCTTCCGAATTGACTCTTTGTAGTGATTAATAAGGTTTGGAGACCGAGGTATATTTGCGGTAAGTGATGTATTTCCGGTAAGAGTTAAATTTGTATCTTTAGCTTCATCAATGCCTTCAATAGCCTCCTTGTATCCATTTTGAACAACTTCACGAGTTAGTGTCTCCTCCAAACAATTTGGGATTGGAGGATTACACAAAACACCTTCTAAATTAATTAATAAGGAGGAATAATTATTATTTCTAAATGCCTCTAATCATCAATTTAATGGATAAATAATGATTTAAAATACTAGGTACAAGCATATAATGATGTGATAAATATCGTGAAAATTTGGGCAAAAGTGCGGCTCAACAAATATGTTGATCAGTGCAGTGTGAAGTATTTTTGTATCTTTTGAATGTTTATTCAAATTTTTTGTTTAATGGGTGACATTTTTTTTTGACATGGAGCTTGTTGCTTGACACAGATGTGGCACCTGTTCATCTAGACAGAGCCCCTTGCTATGTAAAGCGAGGAATGTAGCTACCTGGGGCTGGCGCAGTAGCAGAGGCTGCAGTAGCTACCGAAGAGGGTGATAAAACACATATTTTGCATGAGCTTACTAGAAACCTAGAGGGTTTAAGTATGGGTGTGTCGCCTCTTCCCATGAGAGAGATCTCGATTCGTATACAACGGCATACAATGGGTGTGCAAGAGAGATACTTGGTGCCTCTAAGGAGGATAGCTAGAGTAGTTGTCTGCTATTTTGAGTAGCAGACTTAGTCAGAGGAGTGGATAGATGCGTAAATGTCATAGTGAGGCTTAGCGAAGCCAGTTTTTTTTAAAACACCCAAGATTTGAGAAGTTTTTTGATGTAACCTAACTGGACGCAACATATATCTATCTATATATATATACATATTTTGGAAATTTTGTTTCTGTGTTTTTTTCAATGTTTATGTATTTTCTATGGTAAAAAATATATACTCATATATAAATATTTCTATTAAAAATGTGAAAAATGCCAATATAACACATAATTTTCCAATGAATCAGCTAATGCATTAAATTCTCTAGGAATGTGCTCAAATGCAATGGTTTGAAAGTGACGTTCTAGAAGTCGTACCCTTAAGAAATAATGTAACAAGATTGGATGATGGACACGGTAATGATTGTTTAATTGTATAATTACGAGTTGGTAATCGAACCTGACCACCAGATTGGAGATGCCGCCAGATGCAGCTTCCGTGAGGAGTTGTATTTACCAACATGTACTCAGCAATGTTGTTGGTGGCATCACCCAGGAAGATTCCCCCAGAACCAAGGAGTTCCGACTTAGGTGTGTAGAGGACCTAATCAGCTGACGTAATGTGCCTATTATGACGACTAGCACCGTCTGCATATCCAAAGTATTATAAGGATAACGAAGGCATATGCGTAAAATAAAAGAGTATGTATTAGAAAAACACTCAAAAACCCAAAATATCCAGAGACATCAAAACAAAGGCAAAATGGATATACAGAAAATTACAAAGAATATGCCTAATGGGGAAATAGGCGAAATACTTCTTTAGATAGGGCTCTATGAGTGGAATTCCATTACAGTCCTGAATTTCATAAGCTCCTTTTGGGAGGACTTTGGTGACTATGTAAGGACCAAGCCATAATGGTTGAAGTGTTCCTGCCCCCAAGAGGTTGTGTCTCTAATCATAGATTAGAACAAGATCACCTTCTTGGAAAGAACGAGGCTTAAAAAATTTGTCATATTGAGCTTTGAATCGGCACTGGTGAGCTTCGAGTGCCAGTGTGGCATCTCAACGAGTTTTGTCCTAGTGATCAAGCGAGAGAAAACACTCTTCTGTGGTAATGGTGCCAAGTAGGAGTTCAACAGTGAGCTTGAGTGATGGAATCTCACACTCGATTGGGAGTACTGCTTCCAGGCCGAATGCAAGTTGGAATGGCGTGAAGCCTGTAGTAGTTTTGACTGACGTGCGGTATGCCCATAACGTAGAATATAACTTCTGATGCCACGTGGTTTTATGATTTCCAACTAATCGACGAATCATGGTTTTGAGGACGCCATTTACGGCTTTGACTTGACCATTTTCTTGCAGATAGTAGGACGAAGACTAATTTTATCGAAAACCTAGCATGGAAGTTAATTTTGTCATCATATGGTTCTAAAAATGTGATTCATGATCTGTGATGTTCGAGAGGGGTAAACCAAAATGACAGATAACCTGATTGAACAGGAACAGAGGAACGGTTTCTCCATCGGCCCTAAAAGTGGGAATGGCTTCAGCCCATTTCGTGAAGTAGTTGACTGCAACTACAATGTATTTGTGTCCATCCAGAGAAGTAGGATTGCATGTAATGAAGTCAATTACCCATTTAGTGAAAGGGCCAATAGAGACAACCAGATGGATAATGATGGGGTGGGCATGCATTTTCTTCGTGAAAATTTGACACGGATGGCACTTCTGGACTGATGTGATGTAGTATTTAAACAAAGTGGGCCAATAATAGCCTTCACATAAGATTTTCTAGGTATTAGCTATGCCAAAAAGATGACCGCTGCACGCCCTCGTGTGGCAGTCATTTAAAACGTGTTATGCCTCATTTAAAGTGATACAATGCCAAAGAATAGTATCAAAACCATGACGATATAGAGTATCGTTTAGCACGAGATAGTGTTTCGCTTGGTGGAGAATACGACGGCATTCGTCAGACGTGAGAGTTGGGCAGAAGAGTTGAGTTTGGAGGTAGACAAAAATGTCTCCATACCAAGGACCAAAACAATTGACTAAGTAGAAGGATTCATCAGGAAATGGATCATGAGCTACATCCTCCATGTCGATTCTGGGAAGGTCCGATAGTAATTCGACGAAGGCTAAAGATTTCTTTGCTTTGGAAGCAGTGAACACCAAGTCGAATTGTTGAAGGATTACAATCCATTTGGAATATTTTACTCCAATAACTTGTCGAGACAAAATGCGTCACATGGGATTCTCCAAAGCAATGACGGTAGCTGCCGCAATAATATATAGTGTCGGAGTCGGGTGACAACGAAGACCACCGCGAGAGAGAGTTTCTCCACATGTGAAAATTGTAGTTTAGGTATGATAAGACCTTTTTACAAGTAATATATCACATTTTCACTATCGTCATCATGAACTTGAACCAGGACCATTCTAAGTGAGGATGGTGAGGCTGCCAAGTAGAGGAGAAAGTTGCATGAGAAGTTGGGAGCACTAAGAAGCGGGGTAGAAATGAGTGCTCATTTTAAGGCATCAAACGACAGTTGAGTTTGATCATCCCACAAATATAGTGTTCCTTTGTTTAATAAACACCTAAATCCTTTCGTCATCTTGGCATAGTTGACTATGAAATGACGTAAAAAGTTTGCCTTCCCTTGCAAACGTTAGAGTTGCAAAATGGATTGTGGTGTGGGTAATTGTTAGGTCCCTATATTACTAGTATAGTCCCTTATTGTTGTTAGTGTAACCCCCTTATTGTTATTATTGTACCCTTGTAGCCCCCATTTTGTTATTATTTTTCCCTTAAATTATTATTGTTAGGTCAGCTAGGATTACATTGTGGCCCACTAGGATTACATTATGGCCCCATGGACTCCTATATATAGAAAGGAGGTTTTGTAAATTGTATCATCCAAGAGTTGTTCATTTATGTAATGTATTGGAGGTTTCCCCCTCGAAGTGGCTTATTTATAAGGCGTTGATATCTCTTTTCTTCTATTTTTGGAGCTGGTTACACAACATTTGGTATCAGAGCTTTGGATTCTAGGGTTTCGTTGCTCTAAACAGGTGATCGTGGAATTTACACTATAAATTTTTTTCTACGAAGGTTCAGAATATGAAATTTTTAGGGTGCGAAGATGAAATCCTGAGGAAACTTGTCAAACAATTTTAGAGCTTGGTTCGCAACATTTTCAGAGATATGATCTGTGGAAGGTAGTGCTTTTGCAGGCTCCCGAATTTCATCTCAAAGAGGTGATCGTGGGAAAAGTTTCATAAATCTCTCTTTGAGCATCGGATTGGAGTTTTGTAAAAATTGGTCAAAAGTTAACAGACTTTAGTTTCTTGGCTATCAATTTCAGATCCAAAGGACGAAACAGTGACATGTGGCAAGCCGTACAAGTTCACTCTACTGAACAAGTCCATAATTAGGTCATTGTGGGAGATTGGACATAACTTTGTATTGGAGAATCCAAATCAGGTCAGATATATTACATTCAAAAGAGAATTCAGAGGGCTACTTTAGTTCTGAATTTAAGATATTTAAGAGCCGAAATCACATAGATAATACAATTTCAATATCGAGCTCCTCAAAAGCAAGAAAAAGGTGCGTATTTTTTTTCCGAATTGCATAAGTCTTGTTTGAAGAATCAATTTGAATTGATTCCAAGGGAATATTGTAGAATATATATAAATATCAGGTTCTAAAAAATGCCCCGTAAAAATAATTCAACACCCATTAAGCCTTCAGAAGGCTCTACTATGACTCATGAAGATGAAGAATTGCAACATGATCTATCAAAATTACAAGAGCAAGTGCACCAAATTTCGCTCTCGCAAAGAGCAACAAAAAAGGAAAAGGATGTTTTGAAGAAAGGCGTGGAATCTAAGATAGATGGCATGGAATATAAGATGGATGACATGGAAGCTAAGATCGATGAAAAAATGAAAGACAACATGGAAAACATGAAGAATGATCTAAAAGCAGACATGGAAGGTTTGACAAAGTTGATACAAGAAATGTTTCCTAATGGTGAAAAGATAGTAGAGAAAACTCATGATGAGAATAAAATAAATGTTAATCGTGATTTCATAAACTATAATGTTGGCGGGAAGAACCACCATATTCCAAAAATGGATATGAGGAAGTATGATGGAAAGGATCCTGTAACATGGATACTACAGATGGAGCAATATTTTGATCTCCATAATGTGCAAAACACACAAAAGGTATGCATTGCAACTTTACATTTAGAAAAAAATAAATTTGTATGGTATTGATGGCTTTGCTTCGGTAAAAAAATTGTCACTTGGTCAATTTTTACGGAGGAAATGATAGCACATTATGAGGATACAAAGAGCAACACCTTCTTTAGCCAATTGATAAATCTCAAACAAAAGGGTTTAGTGGGGTAGCACATTGAGGACTTCCAAAAATTGAATATAAGGGTAACTGATATTCTAGAGGAACATAGGATTGATCTCTTCATAGGCACTTTAAAGGATAACATCCAACATGAAGTTCGCGTTTTGGAACCTGATTCATTGGAGAAGGCATTCAGGTTGGCAAGAAAAGCTGAATGTAAAATTATGGCGACAAGGAAGCCTACCACTCAATTCTATAAAGAAGGAAGTGTTGCTACGCCTAGATTTCCACAACCTACAAGGTTGACACCACAAAAATTGGAAGAAAAAAGAGCAAAAGGGCTTTGCTACAGTTTTGATAGCAAATACACTAAAGGTCATAAGTGTGCTGAGAAGAAATAATTTTACATAGATTGTGAAGAGGAAGAAGAAAATGAACAAGAAGAGGATATACACTAGGAACCAGCCCTAGAAGAGGAAGAAATGAATCAGACCATATCGTGTAATGCACTGGCAGGAATTACCACTCCTCAAACTCTCAAGAGAGAAGGAAAAATCAAGAAGAAAAATGTAATAGTGTTGATTGATTCAGGTAGCACCCATAATTTTATTCATTGTAAGGTAGCCAAGGAATTAAATTGTTTCCTATACCTAGCACCAAAATGTCAAGTGATGGTTGCAAATGGAGGAACTATAAATTGCTCTGGAAAATGCCATAATATAAAGCTAACCATGGGGTAATATGTATTGACTAGTCCAATGCTTTCCATTCCTATGGGAGGTGCTGATGTTGTACTAGGAGTACAATGGTTACAATCTTTGGAGATGGTAGCTTTTAATTTTCAAGAACGTTTCTTGAATTTTTTTTCAGAAGGAAAGGAAGTCAAATTATGGGGTATTGAAGGGAAGCTGGGAAGGATAATAATCTCTAATGTCATGACAAAGCTTCTAAAGAAAGAAAAACGAGGTGTAATTTCACAATTATGCTCACTAGAAGTTCCAACATCAAAATCATCTATTTCTGCAGATCTCCAACAAGTCTTGGACAATCATTCCAAGGTGTTTGAAACTCCCAAAGGACTCCCGCCTATTGGAGATCATGATCATGCTATTCATTTGATTCCAGGAAGTGTTCCTCCAAACATCAGGCCTTATATATATCCTTACTTCCAAAAGAGCGAAATTGAATGTATGATTGTAGAAATGTTAGAGGCAGGTATAATTACAACCTAGTCAAAGTTATTTCTCTGCTCTTGTAGTATTGGTACACAAGAAGGATGGATCATGGAGAATGTGTCCGGATTATAGGGATCTCAATAAGCTCACCATTAAAGATAAATTTCCCATTCCTGTGATTGATGAATTATTGGATGAATTACATGGAGCAATTTATTTTACCAAGTTGGATCTTCGTTCAGGATATCATCAAATTAGAATGAAGACTCAAGATATTCCAAAAACAGCATTTCGAACTCATGAGGGTCATTATGAATTTTTTCTCATGCCTTTTGGCCTTACCAATGCACCTTCTACATTTCAAGGGTTGATGAATTCCATTTTCAAACCCTTCCTTAGAAAATTTGTGCTAGTATTTTTTGATGATATACTAATCTATAGCAGTCTTGGAAGGATCATGTTGAACATGTTGACAGGGTGCTCAAACTATTGCAAGAGAAACAATTATATGCAAAAACATCCAAATGTTTCTTTGGAGTACAAGAGGTGGAATATCTGGGTCATATTGTATCTCATGAGGGTGTTAAAGTAGACCCTAGCAAAATTAAAGCCATTAAGGAATGGAAAGTCCCCACAACCATAAAGCAGTTGCGAGGATTTCTCGGGTTAACAGGGTATTATCGCAAGTTTGTTAAGAATTATGAGAGAATAGCAGCACCTCTAACAACATTATTGAAGAAAGATGCATTTTCATGGACTCCTGAAGCAACTAAGGCCTTTGAACATCTTAAAGAGGCAATGTGCCTAGCACCGGTCTTAGCTACGCCAGTCTTCACAAAAACCTTTATTGTGGAATGTGATGCCTCAGGAAATGGAATTGGTGCAGTTTTAATGCAGGAAGGAAGACCCATTGCTTTTGAAAGTCGTCCAATCAAAGGAAAGTATTTACAGAAACCTATTTATGAGAAGGAAATGTTAGCAATACCGCATGCACTAAAGAAATGGTGAACTTACCTAATGGGAAGACACTTCAATGTAAAAACTGATCATGATAGTCTTAAACAGTTTTTGGAACAAAGACTATCTTCAGAAGAGCAGCAAAAATGGGTCACAAAGATGTTGGGTTATGACTTTGAAATAATCTACAAAAAAGGAAAGCTTAATGTTGTTGCAGATGCACTCTCAAGAAAGAATGAAGAGGTGGAAGCATTGCTTTGTGCCATTTCTTTTATCCAACCAGATTGGATAACCAAAGCAAGAGATTAATGGAAGAAGGACAAAGATGTATGGACACTCATTCAAAAGTTGCAGCAATATCCTAGTACATCTGATACATTTAGCTGGAAAAATGATTCCTTATGGTACAAAGATCACTTATATCTTTGTAAGAATTCCCAACTAAAACAAAATATTCTTCTGGAATTGCGCACTTCTCCTTTAGGAGGACACTCAGGATTTTTAAAAACTTACCACAGGGTGAAGAAAGAATTCTTTTGGGATGGCCTTAAATCTGATATTCAAAATTTTGTGGCGGAATGTTTGGTTTGACAACAGAATAAAGTGGAGACAATTAAGACCCCGGGACTTCTACAACCTTTATCCATTCCAAGTCAACGTTGGGGGGAGATTTCAATGGATTTTATCACAGGTTTACCTAAGTCTGAAGGAAAGAGTGTCATCATGGTGGTAGTTGATAGACTTACCAAGTATGCACACTTTTGTGCATTATCTCATCCATTTAAAGCAAGTACAGTTGCTACTACATTTATGGACAAAATTCAAAAGCTACATGGAAGCCTAAGGGTTATTGTGAGCGAAAGAGATCCCATTTTTACTGGAAATTTTTGGACGGAGTTATTTTCTTGTTTGGGTACTCAATTAGCTCATAGCTCATCTTATCATCCTCAATCTGATGGTCAAACTGAGATAGTAAATAAATGTTTGGAAGGATATCTTCGTTGTTTTGTATCTGATAAACAAACACAATGGGTCAAGTGGCTACCTCTTGCTGAATGGTGGTATAACACTTCCTTCCATACTGCAGCAAAAATGACCCCATTTATGGCACTTTATGGATATCATCCACCATTCATCACATCATCTTTAAGGGAAAATTCGAAGGTTCAAGCAGTGGAAGATCACATCGAGCATCAGCAAGAAGTTCTCCAACTCTTAAAGGATAACCTGAATTTGGCACAAAGTCGAATGAAACAACAAGCAGATCAACATCGTAGCGAGAGAAGTTTTGATGTAGGAGATTGGGTATTTTTACGGCTACAACCATACAAACAAATGTCCCTCAAGCAAGCAAAGAAGGATAATAAATTATCGCCAAAGTACTATGGTCCTTACAAGGTGTTGCAAAAGATTCGTACTATGGCATACAAATTGGAGCTTCCTGCTTCTTCGCGAGTACATCCAGTTTTCCATGTTTCATGCTTAAAGAAGGTTATAGGTGAAAATCTTCCAGTTCAAACAATATTGCCAGAACTTGATGAGGAAGGAAAAATCATATTGGAACCCGAAGCGGTCATGGAAACAAGAACTCGACAACTACGGAATCGATCAATTTCAGAGTATCTCATCAAGTGGAAGAACTTACCCACTGAAGATTCTACATGGGAGGATGAGAATTTTATACAAAAGCACCCAGAGCTACTCAAGCGCTGAGGACAACACTTTTTTTGAAGGAGAGGGGCATGTTAGGTCCCTATATTACTAGTATAGTCCCTTATTGTTGTTAGTGTAACCCCCTTATTGTTATTATTGTACCCTTGTAACCCCCATTTTGTTATTATTGTGCCCTTAAATTATACTTGTTAGGTTGGCTAGGATTACATTGTGGCCCACTAGGATTACATTATGGCCCCATGGACTCCTATATATATAAAGGAGGTTTCATAAATTGTATCATCCAAGAATTGTTCATTTATGTAATGTATTGGAGGTTTCCCCCTCAAAGTGGCTTATTTCTAAGGCATTGATATCTCTTTTCTTCTATTTTTGGAGCTGGTTACACAACAGTAATTAAATGATTTCCTTAACCTTATTGAGATCAACCCTAATCCTGTGCTTGGAGACAATAAAGCCTAGAAGGCATCCAAACTCGACAAAAAATACACACTTATGTGGATATAGACATATATTATAGAACCTACACCGAGCGAAAATTTGTTTCAGATGCGCGAGGTGATGGGATCGCTTCTTGGAATGAGCCGAAAGGTCATCCAAGTAAGCCTGTACAATATGCTTAATGTCGTGAAAGGTGTAGTCCATAGCCCTTTGAAAAGTTACTCCTGCATTCTTCAGACCGAATGGTAGTTTACTATATGCAAATGTGCCCCGAGGATATATTAAGGCAGTTTTATGCTGGTCATATTTTTTAATCGCAATTTAATTATATCCCAAGAAACCATCCATAAAGGAAAAAGATTAAAATCCGGTGCAATCATCAAGGATCTGATCTATGAACTACGTAGGATAATTTTCTTTTGGACAAGCGGCATTCAAATCGCGATAATCAACACAGAATTGGATGGTGCCTTGTTTTTTGTCTATGGGAACCAGATTGGAAACCCATTTCATTAAAGGAATGGGGTAGATGAAAATAGCGTTTAAAAGTTTTTCGACTTTAGTCTTAATGGCGGCCACTTTGCGTGGGTAGACAGGATGGACTCTCTACCGAATAGGTTTGGCATTTTCATAAAATTTTATTTCATGCTCGATTATAGACGGATCTCTGTCGGGAATTTCATCATAAGACCAAGCAAACACATTGCGTAATTCCTTAAAAAGAGATGTGAAGCTTGTAATTTCCTCAAGATTTCAATCTGCTCCAATTTGAATGTTTTCCATGATACCCATTTTGACCGAGATATCAATGAGTATATTTTTAGAAATATTTCCATGTTCCCTTCCGAATCGATAGTTTGAAAATTCGTGTAAATGAAGGGTATGATCTCAGGTGGGTCAAAATATGGGATTTGAGTAGTTATCGTCTCTGAATCAAACATCGAAGCACGATGGTGAACTCTCCCTAAGGTTGTTCTTCTAGAGACATCACCTCTTGAATAGCTTCATCCGTAGGTAGGACTTCATCAAGGAGATCTTTAGAAAGAGCCATGATGGGCAAGAGGTTTGTACCATTGGTTGAAACCAAAGCTGTGGAGGGTTCATTTGGATGGCTTTATAAGCCAACTCAGGTGGTGAGAGTAGCATCTGATCTCCGTAGGAATCAATGTCTGAAGGCGCTGGTAGGATCCATGGATCAATAGATCCATCCAAAGTGGTGGATATCATTGAAACCGCATGTGTAACCTCAGGCGGCGGGAGAGGAAAGCAACCCATCAGGGAATACGCCTTCATAAGACTGGTACCAATACTGATGTACGAGTCAGGAACGCCTCCTATTAGGGGTACCATGCTACTTGGTAGCGTGGAATAATCGAGGGTGAAAAATGATAACTGATCCAATATGACTATTTTCCCATCCAATGGAAAGAGGATGAGTCGGAAGATCAAAGAAACAATGGTAGTCATTGCATAAGACCAACTGTAACCAAACAACAGATTATAGTCGAGATGACGATCTACGACTTCTATGTCCATCATTATCATTTTCCCACTAAGGGAAATGGGAAAGCTAGCAAGGTAGCCTTTTGGGAGGAAAGTGTGGCCATCAAAAGCTTTAAGGGAATTCGATGGCAGAGACAAAGTAGGAGAACCCAAAGCGAGCCAGAAAGTAGTTGACATAACGTAGGTCGAAGAACATTCGTCTATGACAATACGATGGATTGGTCTCCCTTTTGACATGACCTGCACCTGGAATGCAAGTTCGTGTGAGAGGCGAGGTTTATATTTCTCCATGTCAAAGATAGCTAGTGTAGAATCCTAGGGGTCGATTCCACCAATGGCCAAAAGGAAGGCTTTCCTTTGTGTTGGGAAATTTTGCAATACTTTGAGAGAAGACATAGTTTAAGGTGCTTGCAAAATCTTCTACAATGTTGTAGTTTTGGGCGGCACGTGCAGAGGTGTTATGAGTCGTGTGTCGAAGTGTCCCTTTGGGGGGACGAATCGCGGGGTCAATAGCATGTCATTCGATATGCAAATCATTGGGCGGCGGTGGATTTGAACTGGTACGAGGTTCCTGAGTATCAATGACAGGATTTCCATAAATTTTGGCTCATGTCTAGAGTTCAACAATTTCTACGCCATAAATGGTGGACGATCCCTCATTGGAAGGATGTGTACCACCATTTCCCCTTTGCAGGGGTTGTGGTGGGTTTGCAACCATGTGTTTCTATTGCTACTGTGGATTAGGGAAGGGATTATGAAGAATGAAAGGTGTCCTCCCAGAGTCCTTGTTTGTTAATAAAGCTATTCATTCCTACAACCGAGGACATTTGTATGTCAAGTGGTCCTCCGCACAGATTCTGCAAGGAAATTTCATAGGTTTTTTCTTCCCTTTGTTGGTTTTTGCAGCTTTTTTCTAATTGGGATAATTCTGATGATCTGACTACTCTTCTGAAGAAGAGGTATTTTTCTTTTTATTCTTATTCTTTCTACTAGGTTTTTGTGAAAATTGCATAGAATTTACCTCAGTGGTGGGAAGAGTAGTCGATTGGTTAGGGGAAGTGGCAGCCAAATATGGCTGGGAGGTTTGCCCACTAGGCTTGTTTATGGCTACGCTGAAGATTGCACCAACGAGACCGTCGGCGCGTGCTTCAGGTTTCTGAGTAGCGGGAGGATTCGTATTACCATGGGCATGGGGGAGTAGATAATATATCGTGCCAGATTGTGAATAGATCAGATCTAAATGTTGTGCACGATGAATGGATTGATCTTCCGTGACCACATCGGACAGACAAATGTCCTTAGCTAGGGTTGATAAGAGTAGCTTACAAAGCCAGTTAGATAAGAGATGATCTGGGATTGGCGCTTTGACCAGCGTCCTCCTTCATCTCCATTCATGAATGTGATCAGAGATGTGGGTAGCGGTGTATTGGCGCAACGAGGTTAAGAGTGACGTGCTGGTTTTGTATCTAATAGGTAATTGGAAATTCTTAAGAAATTCTGTAGCTAAGGCGCCAAAAGCGTTAGTGACTCCGCATGGTAACTCAATGTACCATTTAGTAGTGTTTCCTGTGAGACTGTGAGGGAAAAGTCGAATTCGGATACTATCATCCACCATGGAGTTAGAAATAGACCATAGATGAAATATGGTGACATGCGTGGCCAGATCATCCCCTTGTTTCTCGTCAAATTTAGGGATGTCAAACGGAATCTTGTGCAGTACTGGAGGCCAAAGTGGGTTGTGGTTGATGGGATCATTGGCCAGTTTGTAGATTTCAGGGATGTCTAGAGCTGCCAAAAATGGAAATTGCGTGTTTTCCCTCGGATCTAGCCAAGGAAGTATTGGCTGACTATTCAGACCATAGGGTCTACCCATCAATGTGTTACCAATAGGATAAGTAGGACTTTGTTGATAACATTTCCCTGTGGGTGGGGATGTAGGGATGTATGGTTGCTGTCCATAGGGTATATTGTACTGGGGGACTAATGGTTGGTTGCCCTCAGTGTAAAAGTTCCCCCCTTGACCAAATGGATTTTTGGGTTGGTTTTCCCATATGGATGCAATAGAGCTAGTCGGAGGCATGCTGCTATTCACATAGTTAAGTAACGGCATAGACCCTGCACCGAAATTTTTACCACTCAAAGGAACAATGTTAACAATAGGCTATCCAATTTGTCCTAATAATTTCAGGGGTACCGAAGTGCCCCATGTCGTCTGCATTTTGGTGACACTGCCCCCTGGCATGGTGGCCAAGGGGTTTGAACTCATCAAAGGGTTCCAACCGAAAGGGTTGCTAAAAGGAACCGAAGTAGCCCCACTCGTGGGAGGGGGTAACATGGGTCCTAGTGTAGTCACTATAGGAGGAGATCCTGAAGGATTCAGATATCCACTAGCATTTGTGGTGAACGTAGTGTTGGGACTAGGCATAGGCTGGCTACTGGGGCTGTCGATTATTAGCATAGAACTGACTACCAGCAGGGAAGATGGCGGCGAAACTGGGTTGGTTTCCATTGGCATCGACCCCATGGGTGCCAGCTGTGAAACGGATGTTGGTGCAGCCGAATACATATCTTGTCTTGGTGTAATCTGAACTAACACTGGCCCCGACGGATCAGTGAGTGAAGGATTGCAAGGAGGTATGGCTCCTTCTGTAAAAGGATCCTCTAGAAATTCCATGTGATATGGGGCTATGTGAAAATCAGGGGTTGTCACTGGAGACTTCTCATCTGAAGAAGGCACAGGTTCACCAAGACTCGACTCCTCCTCTGGTGTTAATGGATGGAGACCTCATTGTCATCGAGACAGATGGAAAGGGTCGAAATATGCCACAGTGACCTATTTATTACTAGCAACATTTAATTATTTGTGATGTATTATAAAGTCTCAATGATAGTAACCACACACCTAAAAAAGAAAAAATAAAAGACGACTTTCTAAAATCAATAAACAAGCAGCCTAAATAGGGTGGCCCTGTCTAAGTACTAATGTTTGCTGGAGATGAAACCCAGTATCACAATAGCATACAGAGAGGGTTAGTCATAAACATAGTTATGGTTACTCTAGAGCTTCGTCTAAACCTCAGACAATAGGTGTAAGCACTCTCGTGAAGACGAGTACCCTCCCAAAGACCGAAGACAGAGTAGGTCGGTCTATTTTAGGTACCAGGAAAGCCCATCTCAATCACCTTGTGTAAGTCCCTAAAAAATTTGGCAACTAAAGGTACCTCAAATCACAGACATCATCAGGGGGGTCACGGTCGTAGTCAACTCACTAAATGGGTAGAACACCTAGATCCCCAATCTAGTTTCGACATCTCTGAAGGGAACCCCAATATATAGCATGCCCACTGAATGCACTCGAAGGTGGGCTACTGTTAGGCGGATAAATCGTTCTTGCAGACAAGAATGATCTCCCTAGTATCACAAGGATAGCTAGAAACAAATAGGACAAATGTAAACTTCTTTCTTTAGATTATATATGATTTAGAATTTTCTATGATGAAGAAAGGACCTACTTGTGATCTAATTCTAGTTGAATTCTTCTTTCCTGTTGCTCCAAGAAGTCACCTCTTAAGATCTGTAAACAAATACATAGAAGAGAATCAAAAGCCCCTGCAACATATACTAATTCAGAAATCAAAAATCTATCTTAATGATCAAGGAGTTTAAGAAATAAGTCATTCAAGTAAACACATAAACAACTTATTGAGAAAATAGGATCCAACTATATTATTTTTAAATAAAATAAGGAGTCTTACAACCACGTTTGCCTTGATGTCGTACAGGCCCTTCCAGGGTCCGGAACAAGAATTTTCCTTTGGTCTAACAAGCCCTTCCACTCGTTGAACTAGCCTAACTACGAGTATGTTATCGTTCTCGCAGTTAGCAAAAAGAGTATGTTTCTTCAATAATTCCCTTCTCTATCGCAACTAACAAGTACAAAGCAATTAATAAGTGTATAAAAAATGCATAGAGAAGTTTTAAATATGTGATCATGTACCCTTGTTGAGGTAGTAAATCCCCTCTGTAGACAAAGGCGATCCCACTAGCCCTAGAGTGGGTGTAGCAACAATCGAATCATGCAATGACGTTGGTTCCTAGTTACAAGAAAGAAAAAGATCATGATAAGTAGCCTACCGCAACTCCCATGTTGTTGTTGTCGAGGAAGAAGCAGTGCTCTTCATCCCTAGCCTGACAAATCACAGTCCTTCCATTTTCTCCGTCTGGACACCTGTACACATGTAGAGAAATGATGACATACAATGTAATACTTAAAGCATGTAACTATATATCAGTCAGAGAGGATATAATTGATTGGATTTCATAAAAGAGTAAACACATGAATGGAACCAAAACATAGTCGTTTATATTAAAGATGAAAAAAGGGAGATTACAACCAAAAGCTCTGACGCTATGATCTTCCTTCGGTGGGGCTTGCAACGGAGTGTGTCTCAACAAAGCCTGTCAGGAATCTGGACAAAGCTCTCTCTCTTACGGGGTTCTCCTCAGCTCTGCTCTCAATAGTTCCCCAGCTATAGTTTTCCTCCCACAAGTTAAGCTAGCTTGCTAATGGAGAGGGCAAGCTTTTATAGATGGAGGAAGGGAAGTTGGGATCCCTATAATCATGGGATAGGTCCTATATCTTAGGAAGGTTCCATGAGAGGTGGAAAACCACTTCCTATACATGGATATCCGGAGCCAAACCACTTAACTTATTTTGATGATTCATCCTGGAGTTTGTTAGAACCAAACTTCCACCATTTATTTTTAAAAAAAATTCCTTAATAGGCTTGGCGCGAGTGAAACACAGGGACAGAGCACCAACTGGCGCGCCCTCTAGTGTGGATTCCCCCATTGGCACGAGGGATGAACTGGCTAGTCACGCCAAGGCTAAAACATCTGTTTTTAGGGTTTTCCAGAGGAAATGTTCTTTAAGAGAATGTTTATCCTTATGCAGGAGGATGTTATGAAGGTGTTTTCAAGACATTTTACTGTTCACAAGTCACGGGAATAGTCCTCCAATGTATGGGATGAGGGATTGCAGGGGCGGTGACAAATTTTTTTGTAACAGATGCCCCCTAAAGCATGAGGTCTGAGAGAGAGGGAAGGGTGAAATGATTTATGAGAATGCACCCAACCGAAAACACTACCGTCGGAAAACATGCGAAGACAAATACAATTGATATCTTTAATACATGATATGTGGTATGGGCGTAGCCATCCATAATAGAGTATACAAAAATCGAGACCCAAGGTATGGACGTAGCCATCCAGTAAATAAGGATCAACAAGTAGACTCAGGTATGGTCACAACCATCCAATCAAATGAGTCATGTAATCAATCATGATAATCCACAAAGAATCCACAACCTAGATTTTATCAGACAAGATCTAGGGTCTTGCGCTCCATATCAACCCGAATAGAGTACAAGTCCGAGCATAAGAATAAGTGAGTTGAAGTCGAACATGCAATAACATCGTATGATTACCAGCCAATAATGAAATTCGTTAACAGACGCGAGAGAAACCACCAATAATGAGGATGGCCCTCAAGGTACTATAGGTACAATCCACGGAATGTGAACAGTGAGCTATCGTCGAACACCCGTGAAATCATGTGATCGAAGGCCAATAATGAAAACCTTGCATCGAATGTGAAGAACCTACCATTGAGGCATGTAGGCTCCAAGGTACCTGAAGGGAGTCTCTAGATCAGCTTCCTGGATAATGAGCTGAAGTCGATAGGAAGTGACCTTGATCGAAGGTGGGCCATAGTGTTTCCCACAACATTAACATGAGACAGAGGAACATAATGTTTGTGAATCAAGATCAACAAAGAATCAGAAGGAGGTTGAAAACTGTAGAGGCCAACTTCTCTTGAACATATCAACGGCACGACACTGGATTTGGCATTATTTGAAATCAAAGGATATGAGGTCATGATTATGTGGCAAAGATCAGATGAGTGGTCAAAAGAGATTACCCAAACCCACAGAGGCAAGCAGATAACGAGATGAAATGTCCCCAACCCGACATGAATGCAGACAAGTGCCATGTTCAAGAGTGACATACTGCCGACACGATGATGATACTGGTTCCATTTCCCCCCACCATTTCTGGCGAGTACCCCAATTATTTTTGAAAACAAGCTTTAAGAGGATAGCATATTCTTGTGATATAAGTTTTTCCTTCAGAAAAATCCATCCTAGTACATTTAACAAGCCCTAGGAAGGAGGAACTTGAGTAACGTCATTACGACGGAGTCTGATGTCATCAATTTTTAATGAGTCTGACAAAGGAAGAACTCGACGTCTTTTCATGTTTAGAGAGTTTTAAAAGACAACATAAAAGAAAACTCCAGTAATCCCTTTTCGTAAATAGTCCCTCAGATCCGAAAAGGTAGAAAACTATGTCTGAGAGAACCTCCTAGTCATGATAGGCTAGGTTATTCCTTTTTCGTAAATAATCTATCCTAGCCCGAAAAAGGGGTAAACGTATACTGGGTAGATGTCGCTTCACAACCAATTTAACAAGTTCAAAACGACAAGCTACTCGGTAATCTTTTCAGTTTTAGAGAGTCAGAAAAGTGTTGAAAGTTGACTCCCCCTGGAGGAAAGAGTGGTATAAAGGGTAGAAACTGGTTCCGGTAATGGTGGAACTACTCAGAACAAGTAAAGGTCAATAGGCTAGCTAACAAGACCACTCATCACATCGGTTCCTCAATAATGAGTAAAAAAACCAAGTGAAGGCATATGATCGACCAAGTAGATAGTGACAGTGGAATGAAAAAACCAAGGCTCATCTGGAAAAACAGGATGATAAAATGGAAATCACAAGAGGTAAAATGGGAAAGGTTTCATTTTTACAAAAGCTTGAAATAAAGATAAACTATGCTTAAAACTATTTTCATCTTTACACAAGCTTGAAACAGAAACAAACTATGCTTGAAAAAATAAGCATGCCCTCAGCATGGTGACTCAATTCGAGGTACATGCCCCCTAAGCTTCAGTGCATTCACCAGAGTAGACTGCTAGTTACTGATAGATGGATGGAATGAAGGTTCAATTATGAGACCAAGAGAAAGACTCGACTGGGATTTTACGAGATCTAAACAAAGACTCGAATTGAACGGGAACATGTTTCATTGTTTTAACGAGGTTGACACATTAAAAGAACTATCCTCAAAACCTTGTTTCATTTTTTAACGAGCTTGACACAAGAAAACGAACTATGCTCCGACAGACCTTGTTTCATAGTTTAAGGATCTTGACACAAGCAGATGAACCATGCTCCAACAGACCTCATCGTAATGAATAAGAAGTCATAGCTTCCAAGGGTTGCCCATCCAATGGAAGGAAAACATCCTGGAAGTCTGGACCCAATGCCCCCAGCACACGATGTACAATGGCACTATCACTGAATATGGGAATAGGATAGGTAGCCACATAATTGACATGTGGCGAGGATGACACAATCGGTAGACAAAGATCTGGTAGAGATGATGGTGGACTTGCTACCATATTAGGGCTAAAGAACGCAAGCTGATCGATGGTCACAATCCAACCTTGGTGCGGAAAACACATCACACGAAAGAGGGAGGAGACAAGCGCTCCAATGGCATAAGTATAATCACAACCCAGGAGTAAATTAAAGTCCAAGGGGCCAGGAACAACCATCACATCCATATGGACAGTTTTCCCTCCCAAAGTAACAGGCAACTTCGGAAGGATCCCTAACGGTTGACTAGTTATTCTGTTAAATGCCAACAGATTCTGAGTAATAGGCATAAGCGGTGGAGAACCAAAAGATTACCAAGTAGTGGAAGAAAAAATACTAACAGATGCACCTTCATCTATAATGGTGTTGGGTATGACCAGATGGGAGGCCTGTACGGTGATCTCAAAGGGCACATAAGAAGGAAGGTGATAACCTGTGAATGGACCCCAATAGAAGGAAGTGACCAAACTACTTGGAGGGGTTACCATCGAACCGATATGGTCTTCGCCTAGTGTTACGGGAGAAGAAGGAGCATCCTCCACGACCTCCATCATGGAGGCGGGAGGGGTATCCTCCGAGACCTCCATCACGAGAGGCAGAGGAGTAGCTTCTTGAGGTATAGGGATAGGAGAATATTTCTCCAAGTCCGAGGAATCTGAAGAAACAAGAAGAACATGAGGGGTGTGAGATCCACAATGGAAAAAAACTAGTGCACCGTAGACGAGGCCAGCTCAACCGATCCCACGACCAATGGTTGGTCAGGGATGGATTCATGATGGTGAATTTCTGGGGGAGTGGGATCAGGCAAGGATGACTCTTGACTGATCATTGAATCAACTGGTGAAGGACTCAAAGAAAGTTGTTTGTAACCAACCAGAAGGTAAGGTGCAGAAATAGTCGAGTTGTCTAAAAACTCTCTTGGCTTCATCCATATACGGACAAAGGTGAATGGCATGGTTCCCTTCACACAACTTACAGGGATTGACAAGCTTACCCTGCTTCTTAGGAGCTTTACCAGCACTAGCTGAAGATGTGCCCCCAACCTAACTCCCGGAAGCTAAAGGCAACGACGAATGACCATTGGATCATACTTCGAGCACCTTGGGAATGCTAGGGAAATCTCAAAGAATATGGCTTCCTTGGCACAACATGCAAGGGAACTTAAATTTCTGCGGAGGGTTGGAAGGTTCATAGAGAGCAAGTGTTTTAGAATCAACAGCTGCAGAATTAGCCTCTCACTTATCTGTCTTATTCTTCTTAGTCTTCTTCTTCTTCTTCTTAGCCACCTGGGTACTAGAATCCAAAATTTCACTAGGCAAAGTAGAAGATGAGGACGAAGAAACAGGCGAAGAAGGGGAGAGGTCCACATTTGAATCAACATGGCGTTGCTCAGGAGGAGGAGTGGATGGTACGGTAGCTGGAACACTTGGGACCACAGAGGTTGAAAAAAACCAAACAAGCAACCCAACAGTTAACCCAAGAAGGGACAACGTTGCCATATAAGGAGCACCAACATTTCCAAAAGGAGGAAAAGGACTAGGATTCCCATTGGAGGGGATTCCTTGGTTGGTGAATTCCATAAAATTTTCCATCGGAAACAACCTTGAAATAAAACACCAAGGACAAAAATTCTAACCAGGAATATTTCGTGGGTGATTAATTTTTTAAGACACTGAAACCAGACTCTTTTGTTTCATATTTTAAGAGTCGAGAAACAAGCAAAAGGTGACTCTATCACTTTCAAGTTGGACACAAGCTTGAAAGGACAAGAGCTCGATGATCTTTTCAGTTAAAAGACTCAGTAAAGATCAAAGTGACTGCCCTGGTAATCTAGGTAAATGGGTGTACTAGATATCCGTGAACTGCCATATACACCTTGGTAAAAATGAAAGAGAAATCAACCAAGGACTTAATGTACATGCAGGTAATCTCCCCGAATGTTGTGTCCAGTGTATCACGGGTAAAATGCGGCAGAATCAGCTTCCTACAGATAAAGGATTGCAACCTAATGGGGTCTCCCTTTATATACTCGATGGTACGGGGAGCACAAGTCCGTACTAGTGTTGTCTGTAGGCAGATGGTGAGCGACAACTACTAGGCTTAAAGATGCTGGAACACGTCTCTACCTTAGACTACTAGCTGTTCCGTTAATGTTTCAATGTTGCCTTAGGTTAATTCAGTAAATTTTAAAGTTGATCTTCAATTTAAGTTTCAATTTCAAGGCCCTATCGAATGTTGGATCTCCTAAAACCTCTAAATGCAAACTACATGCCACAAAATATCATTTTGTTCAATGAAGATCTATCTACAGGAGAGTTGAGATCTTTCAAATGACAACAAAATGAACACACAAAAACATCCACTATTGTTTCCAATGCAAGCTAATGAAACTAGAAAACTTCTCTCTAGAGTTATATAACACTAGTAATGCAAAAGAGCTTTCAATTTTCACTTTGCCAATCAAAATGCAAAAGTTTTTTTTTTTGTATTTTTCAATATATTAGAGAAAATGCACTAAATGAATGAAAAACTAATGAAAACACCAATTTGAGAAATGAAAAAGAGAGAGCTAAAACCAACAAGTTCACTAACTCAAAACGCACAAAATCAAGACTCAAACTAATGACGAAATCCTTCAAAGTGAAGAAGAATCTCAAAAGACACTCAAACAAACCATGTAATCTAGGCTGGGAGTAACACAAAGCGAAACTAAACGAAAGAGAGAAAAATCACTCAATTAACGCAATGATTCAATGGAATTCAGCAAGATGAATGAAAAGAAGCAAAACTAAGTTGACCGGGAAAGCAAGGACCCAAGAATTCCATGGGAGACTCAGCAGACTGAAGCACCTAGAAGCCCTAGGGCTAGAATGCAAAGCTAATAGAAAAAGGTGAACAACTGGAGGACAGGGGCTAAACACAGTAAAAAATGACTTCAAAGCACTCAAGAAATCAAAAAAATGACACCAGGACAAAAACTCAATCTAAGAGAGGCCAAAATCAAGAAAACCCTAACACCATGCAGAGTTAGCATGCCTATTTGGTTGTAATCTATGCCAAAAAGGCATTAGCACGGGGGCCTAACTAGCAACAAGCACCAGTTGGTGCAATTGTCAGGGGAAAAACCGCGCCAATCAAGTTTACCCTAGATAAATGATGAAAATAGACAAACAGAGACTGGATCTAATCTTCTAGGGGCTGAAAAAGGGTTTAACACCAAGGAAGGTGAACCAGGAAAGCATACTAATAAAAAAAAAGCCAAAAAGCAACCCAAAGGTGGAAGGACTAACTCCCACTGATCCCTAGTGGAGTCGCCAAATTGTTGAGGCGGTAAATCCCCTCTGCGGACAAAGGCGATCCCACTAGCCCTAGAGTGGGTCTAGCAAAAATCAAATCACGTAATGACATTGGTTCCTAGTTACAAGAAAGACAAATATCGCAATAAGTAGCCTACCTCAACTCCCATGCTGTTTTTGTCGAGGAAGAAGTAGTGTTCTTTTTCCCTAGCCTGACAGATCACAATCCTTCCATTTTCTCCATCCAGACACCTGTACACATGCATAGAAATGACGACATACAATGTAATACTTAAAGCATATAACTGTATATCAGTCAGAGAGGATATAAGTCATTGCATTTCATAAAAGAGTAAACACACGAATGGAACCAAAATCAGAGTCACTTATATTAAATATGGAAAAAAGGGAGATTACAACCAAATGCTCTGATGCTATGATCTTCCTTCAGCGGGGCTTGTAGCGGAGCGTGTCTCAACGAAGCCTGTCAGGAATCTGGACAAAGCTCTCTCTCTTACGGGGTTCTCCTCGGCTCTACTCTCAATAGTTTCCCAGCTATAGTTTTCCTCATACAAGTTTAGCTAGCTTGCTAATGGAGAGGGAAAAATTTTATATATGGAGGAAGGGAAGTTGGGATCCCTATAATCATGGGATAGGTCCTATCTCTTAGGAAGGTGTTGAACCCTTAGTTAAACTGAGAGGGGGGGGGGTGAATTAGTTTAACACAGTCATGGACTTTTACAACTTTTCCATTAAAACTTATTTACACTTTCATTTCATGTTCAACTTAATATGTGAGCAACAAGTATTAATGTAATAGTAGATTTAATATGAGAGCAGCAAGTATTAAGCAGATGAGATAAAACACATCAACACATAAACATCATGCACAGAAACACCGGATATAAGTGGAAACAAATAAAGGGAGAAAACCACTTCTTATTATTTTTGTGATGCAAAGGCAAGCTCCAACTCCCTCTCACCACTGATTTTATGTAGGCACCAACCTACAGGAGGCTCCTACCTCGATTTTGCAAGCTACAACTTGCAAGGAAGCTCCAAATCCCATCAATTTTTTGCAGGCACCAACCTACAGGAGGCTCCAACCTCAGTTAGCTACAACTGACATCTATCAAGCTACAACTTGATAGGGAAGCTCCAACTTCCATACTCTTTCAAAGAGAAAAATTGCTGATTTACCTTGGAAATCAGTTCTGTTCTGTTCCATCTACTCTGTTGTTCATCTATTCTCATATCTGCCCTGTATCATCTTTGCCTCTTCTTAGATTCTCTATCAGCTTCTCCTTATTCTCTGCTCAGCTCCTCCTTCTTCTCTTCTCAGATCCTCTTTCTTCTCTGCCTCACTGCTTCATTTCTGGATTCTCTTCACTCACTCTCTTTAACCTGTTGCAGATTTCTTATTTTCTTCAACTCTCTTCAATTCTACTGCACACTCTCTTCTTCTCTCACTCTATTTCGTCAACCTTCTCCCCTTGGATATTACCCTATTTTATACAAAATAGCTTCATGGCTGTTTTTATTCTACTGGGAATTTGAAATGGATAGCCATGTCTCTTTGCCTTCTGCCTTCTCATCTCTTTTATCTGCTCATTCAGAAAACATAACTGTAGGTACCAATTTATCATTACAGTGGGATATTTGTTCTCTTCTGGAGACTTGCCAATGCATCACAAACAATAAAAATCAATTAAAGCATTTATATTCAAATTACAATGAGAACTCCAGCTCAACTCATTTAGTCTTTTGGCTCGTTGCACGTTTGTCTTTTCTTTGACTGTGTCTGTCTTTTCTGTGACTGTGTTTATCTCTTTTCAACTCTGTTTGCTCTTCTGTTCTCTACTGAGGTTAAACTGCTGCATACGTGTAACTGTGCTTTTTATATCAGTGCATTTTATATATAAGTGTAACTGTTGGCTTTAAATTTGGGCATATTCCAACCCTTTACACACGGAAAGTGTCTTGTTGATGTGGTGAGTTCCGTAAGTGGAACAGACATACATCTCAATCGTTTTGTATTAATAATCACCCTCCCATTAAGCCGAGGCATATCTATATAACCCACAGACCACGCGGCACATTGCAACAGCGCTATATATATATATATATATATATATATATATATATATATATAATCCAACTTCAGCTCTTGGCATAAGTTTAACATACAAACTGCCCTTTTAGGTATGACTTAAATCAATTCTTGGCATATATAATAAAACCTGTTTAAACATATACAAACTCATTTCGGGCCCACCTGACACATTTTCCAATGCGATATGCTTCTCCTCTAGTGATTTATGATTCCGATTGATCGCAATCGCAAACTTCTATTTGCATGTTCTGCTGCTTTGTTTAACTCTGATGCGATTGACCTGTTGCGATGCGTTTAATCGCAATCGCAAATTCTAAGTTTATATATGTTTCCGACACATATCAATTATGGTTCATAAACCTATCGGGTCTGGACTTCCAATCGCAATCGCAAAATTTTTGTTGCATGTTCCGATGCCCTGCTTAAATTCGATGCGATTGGTCACTGTTCAATAAGATTTGCCGATGCGATTAGAACTAGAACTCAAGCTATATATGAGTTGTGGTTTATATACCCATCGGGTCCAGACTTCCAATCACAATCGCAACTCTTATATTCTCCGATGTGATCATCATTGTTCACGGGAAATCACGGTATGTATGAGTTGTAGTTGATATACCCATCGGATCCGGACTTCCAATCGCAATCGCAACCCTTATATTCTCCGATGCGATCATCACTGTTCACCGGAACTCATGGTATGTATGAGCTGTATTTTATATACCCATCGGATCCGGACTTCCAATCGCAATCACAACTCTTATTTTAACCTGTTTCGCTGCCCTTATAATCTCTGATGCGATTGGGAAGGGTACCACCTTATATTACTACATTTCTTTGCATCTCGCGCTGCATATGGCTATACATATATATATATATATGTGTGTGTGTGTGTGTTTTGGTCCTTTGAATATAAAGCGCAATACTTTGCCGTTGGAGTATACGATTCCTGGAATGAAATTTATTTTATGTGTAACGCCCGGCTGGGTAAAGATTCTCGGAATTGTATACATATATCCTCCGGCTGAGGTAGCGATTCTCGAAATTTAGTTATATATATATATATATATATATATATATATATATATATATATATATATATATATATATATATATATATATATATATATATATATATATATATATATATATATATTCACCAGGTGGGAACAACAATTCTCGGAATAATAGTTGTTTCTCTGCAATAATAGCTGTGTCTCTGCCTCTGCTGCTTCTGTCACTCTGCCTCTGCCATTACTGCTGTGATAACGACTCTGCCTCTATTATATTCGCTTCCTCTTCCTTTGCCTTAGCTTCCTTTGTTCGCTTCTTTGCTGCCTCCTTTTTTTGTCTCTATCTTTTCTACCTCCGTTGCCTTATTGCTGGTTCAAATACTTCTCCTTTGCCACAAGGTTTATTCAACTCTGTTTATAAACCCTAATAGACTCACAATCATCCATGCATATTCAATTGCACATAGGAGCCATTTATACTTCCAATTATCTTCTTCTCTTAACTCTGCCCCTTTCAAAATCTAATGGCCCTCATTTTGTCCTTATGTCATCAGACTGCATCGCATATTCATTACTCTGACTCTATGTTTCTTTCGCCGATTGCGATATGCGATCACATGCATCGCACCACAAGCCTATCGCTTTGCATCGCATCTTCATTACATTTCCTCTGCTTCTGTTCACTGTCTCTGCTTTGTTTGTTGCCTCAGTTCCTTATCTGCCTTGCTTCCTTTGCTACCTTGCTACCTCTCTCCTTCTTTTATCCTTCTGTTGGTCTCTTTGCTGCCTCAGTTCCTTATCTACCTTGCTTCCTTTGTTTCATCTAATGCCTCTACTACCTCTCTATCTCTTTTGCCTTATGGATAGTTTAGGTGCTGCTCCTATCTTTACCTTTGCCATCAATTACAACATTTCCAACAGTCTCCCCCTTTGGCAGTGATGGAAACACATCCACCGATAATCCAATGCTTCCTCTAAGTCTTTCTCTGGCTAGCTTCTTTTAGAAGACCCTTTCTTCTATTACCTGCTTTTCCTCCCCCTTTTACATCAATGGAAAAGGGTTGCACATTTCTCAGTGTTGATTTTGTCTTTGCATTTCCTCTCTCTGATTTGTGTTTAGACCACCTTCTTCTGACTTTGTACCCTGCTGCTCCAGACTGGTGTACAAGACTTGTTGAGAGAACACTTTGAGGATTATTGGACTTGACTGTACATTGTAAATTAATACAATCCCAAAGCACAGATTCCTTGCACTTGTGTAGAGTGTAGGTGATGATAGAACAACCATATATCATCAGACTCATATAATCATAGATTCTTCATTTGACCAAAGCTAACATGCTGAGAATGCTTCAAATACACTTCTATCTCTAGTATGATATTCATCAGAAATACAAATCTGTTGAGGAAGATCGTAGATGGAATATGTCTTCTCCTGCAATACTCATCTGCAGTACCACACCTGTTCAATTATGATAATTATGCCAATATATCTTTGGTTGTTGTGGTACACCTTTCCTGCCTATTGGTGATGATATGAGCTAGGATGCTGATATTATTCTTAATAGCTGAAGGTTCTTGTTACAGATGTGATCAATGAATTAACCATAATTTGATCTAAGAGATCAAATGCCTTTACTGCTTGCATAATGTACTTTTACAACAAAACCTTGAGGCTAGATACATTTAATTTATTGTTTAGTCTTACTTATCAACCAAGCACTTTTCTTTATGACATAAGGGGGTATGTATGTCAGTGATCAATCTCTTTTCAATGGTGAGATGTCAGCAAATCCTTTCTGCTGAAGTATGTTCTTGATGATTCAAAGACAGAGTTTTGAGATTCAACTGACCCAATTAGTCCTTCATACTTTTAATACTTTAACTGTTCTATCAGAATGAACTTCCACGAAAGCGTATTCAAGATGTTTAATTGAAAAATCAACAAACAGACTTCACACAGTTTTGTAACTGATCTTAAGAAAGAGGCCTTGAAGATATACATGTACCAAATTCAGGAAGGCATGAAATTATATATATAAAAGAAGATAGTGCTTCAGTGCTCAATATACTACTTCAAGTGTAAGCAAGATAATGTTATTTTTGCTCTGCTACTGACCTTTTCATGTTGAATGCAGATAATACTGGGAATATTACCTTGAGGTTCTTTTGCCATAGTTCTTTGATCCTGTGGACCTGTATCATACTTCTACTCCACTGATAATGCTTGGTAATCTGTTGATAAGCATGCTGCTTGTTCCTAAACACCAATTGATATTACTTTGAAAAACCATGCAGAGGTTTCACTTTAGCTAGCACATGAACCCATAGCTTCTACTATTGGTATTTTCACTATTCAAACCAACAATCATCAATATACTGAATTTAATCTTGGCATCATTAACCTTTTGCTTATTCTGTCATTCTGGTTTAAAATAATGTCACTGCATTTCCTTTTCTTGGACTGCTCCAAAATCATTGCTGATTTATATACACTTTCAACTATTCTAGCATTCAAATATTCAGGAAAACATCTTCAATTTATTTTCTATGTATCTTCATGGGCTGATTACTCAAAGATTTATCACTCACTTAACTGCATTTCTCCAAGTGGACCTTCTAAAAGATGTAATGAATTGATGATAGGCACTTTTCTTACTCGTCCTTCTTAATGTGATACATTGTTAATTCTAGCAGTAGGAAGTATAGTGTGATCATCACTTTAATGTGCTAAAGTCTTCTTAGATTATATGATCATTGCTAAGGTTTCCTCTATCATCATGGCTTCTTTCTCTCTTCTCTTCTTCCATCAATCTGTCAGCTAGTTAATACTTCAGATGATCTTCTTTCTCTATAGTTCTCTTTTAGAGGAAAATCCTTTCACTTCCTGATCTCATAGTTGTTATTATTTCATGGAGCTCTTCTTATACTAATTTCATGGGGATTATTTATGAACTGCTCTCCCCCTGGGATGTTGCTTCAAATTTATCACTGGTTGGATATTTTCTATGTTTCCTAGAGCAGCTCCCCCTGAGACTAGGATGTATTCATTATGTTATGGAGATAATAGGCTCCCCCTTTCTCTTTTCCTTCCATACTCTATTGGGGTTCATCATAATGTCTGCACTCATTTCCGATTCATAGTTTTGTTTGATTGGATTGGATTTCATCATCTGTTTCGATTTCTTTAATATATATGGTAGTTTACAGTCTTTTTCTTTGTGACCACACTTAAGGCATACATAACATCTTATTTGACCAAGGTGCATTTGAGCTGATGTATAATATTTTGTTCCTCTTCTTGAATACATTTTACAATCAACAATTTTTTGTCCAAAATTATTGCATGCATAACAATAGCCATGGAAATGATTTGTGTACCTGGTGAAAGATTGTCTTGTCCATTTGCTTGCTTGAGGGGTTCCTCTCTTTTGCTGCATCCTTTGCTGGTTGGACTGGATTGGCTTTGTCTTACAATATGCTGCATTATGTCCTGGTTTATGACAAGAGAAACATGTGCTATTTTTCATAGGAGGGAGGAACCTCCTTTGAAATCTTGTGAATTTTTTCAATTCATCCTTAGGAGCATATGAGCCTTTAGTAGTTGATTTTTTCATCTTCTCATTCTCTGTTCTTTCATGTTGCTGCTTGATTCTGCCTGTTTCTTTACAAATCTTGTTCTTGCTGGCTTCTTCTTCTGTGGGAATCTTTTGAGCTACTTCACTGTCCTTTACAGGTTTTACAAAGATGATTTTCTTGTTATCTTCTGCCTTGGACTTACTGGTTTCGCCTACATATCCTAAGCCTGCCTTTATGAGAGGTGATATTTGAGCATTTAGCATCTTGTCCAATTGTTCAATACTTTTCATTAATGGTGTATTCATTAATAGTTCTCTTTGGGCTTTTTCTAAATTATTTCTCAGGCCCACTACTTCTTCTTCCAATCTTTCACATTCCTGAATTTTCTCTCTCATTTGTTGCAGCAGAGTCTCTTATACTTTATTTTCTTCTTCAAGTTGTGTCTTCAGGCCAATAATTTCTTTCTTATCTTCATATTCTCTCTCATCACATATTTGCACCAATGTCTTAAGTTCTTTGTTTTCATTCTTTAGTCTTTCTATTTCAGTCAAGGCTGTGTCTAGTTTGGCCTTTTCTTCAACCATAATTTCTTCATGGTTCTTCTCTCCATTCACACTAGTAGGTACTTCATTTGATTGAATATTTTATTGTTGACATGAATTTTTCTTCTTCTTAATTCTCTTATCCTTCTTGTCAGTGCAGTCCTTAGTGTTTACTCCATGCATGAAGTACAGTCTATCCCAGATTTCTTTTGCAGAGGTTAAATCCATTATCAACTCAAGGTCCTTGTTATGAAGACTGTTATATATCACACATTTTGACTTGGCATTCCTCTGTTGTTCTTTCACCGTGGGGGAGTCTGTGTAGTAACCATCACATACAAGCTTCCATACTTCAGGTTCATAAGCCAATAATCCTGTTTTAACCTTATATCTTCATTCAGGAAAGTTTGCCGTACTTAACACAGGTACATTTTGATAGTACATGACTTAACCAGATCTCCTTCAAGCTATTAGGCTTGCACCAAAGGAACTAGCTTCGATACCAATTGTTGAACCCTTAGTTAAACTGACAGGGGGGGGGGTGAATCAATTTAACACATTCATGGACTTTTAAAACTTTTTCATTAAAACTTATTTACACTTTCATTTCATGTTCAACTTAATATGTGAGTAGTCTTAGAATGTGAGCAGCAAGTATTAATGTAACAATAGATTTAATATGAGAGCAGCAAGTATTAAGCAGATGAGATAAACCACATCAACACATAAACATCATGCACAGAGACACCAGATATAAGTGGAAACCCATAAAGGGAGAAAACCACATCTTATTATTGTTGTGATGAAAAGGCAAGCTCCAACTCCCTCTCACCACTGATTTTCTATAGGCACCAACCTACAGGAGGCTCCTACCTCAATTATGCAAGATAAAACTTGCAAGGAAGCTCCAACTCCCATCAATTTTCTATAGGCACCAACCTACAGGAGACTCCAACCTCACTCAGCTACAACTGACATCTATCAAGCTAGAACTTGATAGGGAAGCTCCAACTTCCTTACTCTTTCAAAGAGAAACACTTGCTGATTTACCTTGGATATCAGCTCTGTTCTGTTCCATCTACTCTGTTGTTCATCTATTCTCATATCTGCCCTGTATCATCTCTGCATCTTCTCAGATTCTATATCAGCTTCTCCTTCTTCTCTGCTCAGCTCCTCCTTCTTCTCTGCTCAGCTCCTCTTTCTTCTCTGCCTCACTGCTTCATTTCTTCATTCTCTTCACTCACTCTCTTTAACCTCTTGTAGCTTTCTTATTTCTTCAACTCCCTTCAATTCTGTTGCACACTCTCTTCTTCTCTCACTCTATTTCGTCAACCTTCTCCCCTTGGATATTACCCTATTTTATACAAAATATCTTCATGGCTGTTTGTATTCTACTGGGAATTCAAAATGGACAGCCATGTCTCTTTGCCTTATGCCTTCTCATCTCTTTTATCCGCTCATTCAGAAAACATAATTGTAGGTGCCAATTTATCATTACAGTGGGATATTTTTTCTCTTCCGGAGATTTTCCAATGCATCACAAATAGTAAAAATCAATTAAAACATTTATATTCAAATTACAATGATAACTCCAGCTCAACTCATTTAGTCTTTTGGCTCGCTGCGCGTTTGTATTTTCTTTGACTGTGTCTGTCTTTTCTGTGACTGTGTTTTATCTCTTTTCAACTCTGTTTGCTCTTCTGTCCTCTGCTGAGGTTTAACTGCCGCATACGTGTAACTGTTCTTTTTATATTAGTGCATTTTATATATAAGTGTAACTGTTGGCTTTAAGTTTGGGCATATTCCAACCCTTTACACACGGCAAGTGTCTTGTTGATGTGGTGAGTTCCACAAGCGGAACAGACATACATCGCAATCATTTTTTATTAATAATCACCCTCCCATTAAGCTGAGGCATATCTATATAACCCATGGACCACGCAGCACATTGCAACAACGTTATATATATATAATCCAACTTCAGCTCTTGGCATAAGTTTAACATACAAACTGCCCTTTTAGATATGACTTAAATCAATTCTTGGAGTATATAATAAAACCTGTTTAAACATATACAAACTCATTTCAAGCCCACCTGACATGTTTTCCAATGCGATATGCTTCTCCTCCAGCGATTTCCGATTCCGATTGATCGCAATCGCAAAATTCTATTTGCATGTTCCGCTACTTTGTTTAACTCCGATGCGATTGACCTGATGCGATGCGTTTAATCGTAATCGCAAATTCTATGTTTATATATGTTTCTGACACATATCAATTATGGTTCATAAACCTGTCGAGTCTGGACTTCCAATCGCAATCGTAAACTTTTTGTTGCATGTTCTGATGCCCTGCTTAAATCCGATGCGATTGGTCACTGTTCAATAAGATTTGCCGATGCGATTAGAAATGGAACTCAAGCTACATATGAGTTGTGGTTTATATACCCATCGGGTCCGGACTTCCAATTGCAATCGCAACTCTTATATTCTCTGATGCGATCATCACTGTTTACCGGAACTCATGGTATGTATGAGTTGTATTTTATATACCCATCGGATCCGGACTTCCAATCACAATCGCAACCCTTATATTCTCCGATGCGATCATCACTATTCACCGGAGCTCACGGTATGTATGAGTTGTAGTTTATATACCCATCGGATTCGGACTTCCAATCGCAATTGCAACTCTTATTTTAACCTGTTCTGCTACCCTTATAATCTCCGATGCGATTGGGAGGGGTCCCACCTTCTATTACTACATTTCTTTAGATCTCGCGCTGCATATGGCTATACATATTCTTTGGATCTTGTGCCGCATATGGCTATACATACATATACATATACATATATATATATATATATATATATATATATATATATATATATATATATATATATATATATATATATATATATATATATATATATATATATATATATATATATGTTTTGGTCATTTGAATATAAAGCACAATACTTTGCCGCTGGAGTATACGATTCCCGGAATGAAATTTATGTTATGTGTAACGCCCGACTGGGTAAATATTCTCGGAATTGTATACATATATCCTCCGGCTGAGGTAGTGATTCTCAGAATTTAGTTATATATATATATTCACCAGGTGGGAACATCGATTCTCGGAATAATAGCTATTTCTCTGCAATAATAGCTGTGTCTCTGCCTCTGCTACTTCTGTTGCTCTGCCTCTGCCTTTACTGCTGTGATAACGGCTCTGCCTCTATTATATTCGCTTCCTCTGCCTCTGCCTTATCTTCCTTTGTTTTCTTCTTTGCTACCTCCTTTGTCTGTCTCTGTCTTTTCTGCCTCCATTGCCTTATTGCTGGTTCAGATACTTCTCCTTTGCCACAGGGTTTATTCAACTCTATTTATAAACCCTGATAGACTCACAATCATCCATGCATAGTTAATTGCACATAGGAGCCATTTATACTTCCAATTATCTTCTTCTCTTAAATCTGCCCCTTTCAAAATCCAATGGCACTCATTTTGTCCTTATGTCATTAGACCACATCGCATATTCATTACTCTACCTCTCTGTTTCTTTCACCGATTGCGATATGCGATCGCATGTATCGCACCGCAAGCCTATCGCATCACATCACATCTTCATTACAATGCCTCTGCTTCTATTCACTATCTCTGCTTTGTCTGCTGCCTCAGTTCCTTATCTGCCTTGCTTCCTTTGCTGCCTTGCTACCTCTCTCCTTCTTTACTCTTTTAGTTGGTCTCTTTGCTGTCTCAGTTCCTTATATGCCTTGCTTCCTTTGTTTCATCTACTGCCTCTACTACCTCTCTGTCTCTTTTGCCTTATGGATAGTTTAGGTGCTGCTCCTATCTTTACCTTTGCCATCAATGATAATATTTCCAATAGAAGGTTCCATGAGAGGTGGAAAACCACTTCCTATACATGGAGATCTGGAGCCAAACCACTTAACTTATTTTGATGATTCATCCTGGAGTTTTTTAGAGCCAAACTTTGGCCAATTATTTTTAAAAACCATTCCTTAATAGGCTTGGTGCGAGTTAAACACAGGGACAGAGCGCCAACTGGCGCGCCCTCTAGTGTGGATTTCCCCCGTTGGTCCGAGGGATGAAATGGCTAGTCGTGCCAAGGCTAAAACATATGTTTTTAGAGTTTTCAAAGAGGAAATGTTATTCCAGAGAATGTTTATCCTTATGCAGGAGGATGTTATGAAGGTGTTTTTAGGACATTTTACTATTCAAAAGTCACAGGAATAGTCCTCCAATGTATAGGACGAGGGATTGCAGGGACGATGAAAAAATGTTGTGTAACAACCCTTGAGACTAAACCAAAGCTTCAGTTTATAGGAGAAGGAAAGTGATTGTAGCTCCAAAATGGCTGGGACAAAGTCCCCTTATTAAGGGATTAAGTTCCAAAGACCAAGGAATAGGCTCCTTTTATGAAGGAATGAATGTTCATGATAATAGAGGGAGTAAGGCTTTAACTAGATAATGCCTTCTTGAAGCTTCCATCTGGGAGAATATTCGACCATATGGTGCTACTAGAATTTAATTTCACCTTCAATTTACCTTTTACAGGGATCCGCACTTTTAATGAAGAAAACGTACGGTCGGCTCTGCAGTTTTTGGAACAAAAGGGTGCGATGCCACAGGTAAGGCTAAGGAAAAGTGCGGTACAAGTGTTTTTATGATTTTTACAATCTTTTCTCAAAATTCAGGACTTGGTTTAGGAAATTTAGGGTTGTAGACTTCTAAAGGAGAATTATATAGGTATTGATAAACCCATATAGATATTAAAATGTCATGGTTACAAAATCATGTGTAATAGATTTCCCCTAAAGCGCAAAGTCTAAGATAATTCAAAGAGTCATGTGCTTTATCATTCCAAGGATTGGCTTGTGGACGCCAGTTGGAACTTGTAAAAACATTCAATGCAAACTTATATATATATATATCATTGCTGACGTAGGAATTCCCATACTCAGAGAAAAAACTAACTGAATCAAAACTTAACTAAAATGTTCTGATATAGAAATGATTCTAATATTACATTAATAGTAGACACAGTATGGATGCAACCATCTGTCATGAATAGTCTACTCCATAATGAACAATAAAACTCCTTGCAGCCTGGATGGTGGAAACTAGATCGAGGGTCTTGATTTCTGCTTCCTGAACTAGTACGATTCTATCCATGTGATTGATTGTGTTGAAGTCGAACATGGTAGAAACCACTTGATTACTAGTCAATGATGTGAACTGTTAACAAGTGTGAGAGAAACCACCAATAATGAAAATGGCTCTCAAAGTACTCAATACAATCCATGAAGTGTGAATAAATGATTTGAAGTCAAACACTTCATAGAATCATCTAATTAGAGGTCAATGATGTAACCTATTGCCGAAGGCGACAAATCTGCCATTAGGGCATGCAGATTCCAAGGTAATGAAGGATTCTAGATCAACTTCCTAGATGATATGATGTTGTCGATAGAAAGTGATCCGTCGTAGGAAAGCCCATGACACGAAACCATTAGATCAAGTTTTTTAGAAATATTTTGCAAGGACTAACTCAGGTATGGTCAACTGGAATGGAGACAAATGTTTGCAATGAATGGTTTATTTGAACTGTCCTCTTGAACACATAACAACACTGAAAATGGTTTGGTAACAATTGACCTAAAGCTAATACCTAGAAATCGACTGAAGACTTTCAATATGGTTTGATTAACTGAAAGGCAAAGGATTTTCCCAACCTAGGAAAAAAAGTGTCGTGTTCAAGAGTGGTATACTTCTTTTAAACAAATTTTAACAATTGGATCCATTTTCTCTCTTTTTCCCCCACCATTTCTGGCAAGTACCTCTTTATTTTTTACAAGCTTGATGAGGATAACATTTTCTTGTTATATAGGCTCATCCTTCGGATGAGTCTAACTTAGTTTAAAATCGAACCCTAAGAAGGAGTGGTTCGTTCCTATTTGTAATTTACAGGTCCTTTATTGTTAAATTTTAATGAGTCCAGTATAGGAGAAACTCAGTGTTTATTAATTTTAGGGAGTCAGAAGAAAAACTTAAGGAAACTCCGTGGGTGTACTTTTTGTAAATTTAGTCTCTCAAGCCCGAAAAAGGATAAAATAATATAGGAGAGAACTATATTGACTATGATTAGTCAACGTATACCTTTTTCGTAAATACTCCATTTCAGTCTGGAAAAGGGGTAAACTTATACTGAAAGGACGACTGTTCATTTCCTTTAACGAGTTCGAATAGTCAAGTACTCGAAAATATTTTCATGTTTAGAGAGTCTGAAAAGGGCTTAAAAGAGAACTCAAAATTTCACTTTTTCGTAAGTTTTAACGAGTTCGAAAAAGGGATAAAAATATACTCATGGTTTTCTCTTTTTCGTAATTTTTAACGAGTTTGAAAAAAGGATAAAAATGTACTCATAAGTTTTGCTTTTTCATAATTTTTACCGAGTTCGAAAAAGGGATAAAATGTATACTCCTTTGTCAAAAATGATCATTTTACCCAAAAAATCCTGTATTCTACACAAAGAACTCAAAAATTAAACATAGCTATTTATGATTAATAAAAATAATTCGAAAAACAACTTTTCAAAGTGGAAAATAAACAAAATTATATTTCATTTATTCAAAAAATCTTATAAAAAGTAGTTTTTCTAAATCATTTTTAACATTTGATTCCAGAGTGAAAGTTGAGAGCTTTTAGTGAAAAACGTTCCAGAGGATATTACGGAAAATTCAACCATCGGAATCGAAAATTGTCAGCTCTAGGTAATCCACATCATCCTCGCCTTCATTTTTTTCCATTCACTTTCCTAATTTAGGTTTTAAATTTATTTTTTAGGGAAAAATATGTTCAAAATTTCACCCACGGGGGTTCGCAGGTAAAACACATGACACCTGCGGACCCCGAAAATTTTTCAAAAAGAAAATTGTCGTGGTCCCACACTTTTTGTACAGGACGCGTGCGAACCCTCGCACTATCTCTGTGCAAAAGGTGCGGAGGCGCCATGAAGAAAATAAAATGATATATTCTCCCAAAATAAACCAAAATTTTCACTCAAATTGTTTCTAATCTTCTAATTTTCCCATTGCAGAATATCTACAATGCTTGAGTGGAGGGAATGCGAACATGAAGAGGTTGGTGAGACAGCAATGGTACATGCGCCCACATTGCGTGTGTTGACGGAATGTGGTTTATATAAATTATGGGCTATTCAAGGTATGAGGGCCCAAGTAGACTTACTCACCTGGCTAGTAATCAAATGGGACACCCAGGAACAATGCTTCATAATTGGAGATCGCCGGCTCGAAATCAAGTTGGAAGATATATATTTTCTTACTGGTTTATCAAAGAGAGGAGAACCAATCTCTTTGTTTGGGTCTAGAGTAGGTGGCCAATCTGTCTTTAGCCTTCAACAAGAGTTTTGCAATGAGGAAGCGGATCCCAAAGATAAACACATTGATATAAAAACAATCATCCATCCTGAACTTAAATTGGTTTCGTTTACTGTAACCCGGTTGTGTGGGAGCACAACTCTGCACATTGCTACTAGATCCTAGATGCAGACTGCTATTGATTGTTTCAGAGGCACCATTTTCAATTGGTGTGAGGGAGTATTGGCCAACGTAAAAGTACAAATGACCAGGGAAAATAACTCAAAGTTGAAAAACACTGGATATGGATTATTTTTGTCACATTTTATCTAGAGATAATTCATTCACTTTCCTCACAGATTATCTCGGTTGATCATGGTAGAGTCAAGGAGCCTCATATGGTCCGATGGGTTGCACTGATGGCCCGTCATAGTGAGCGTAGTGAGATTTTTCATTTTACTCCAGCTTGTTTACATTGGTTTGGCCAAATATTCACCATAGAATATTTACCATATGCTGGGATAGACTTTCGTGGTGATCAAGAGATGTCCCTTCCTCCAGGAACACAGTGGGACGACTCAGGTAAGAATCATTTTGACGTGTTCTAAATTATAATTTTTAATTTTTTTTGTTTAAATCATCCAATACTGATAAGAATTTTTTTTTTAAATGCAGATGTTGGTCCATGCAGGCCAGCCACGCTCTGTTGCTTCGACAGGAAGCAAAGAGAGCCCATTGCAGCACCAGAGGATCAGGTAGCTGAGATTCTTACTGATCTAGAAAAAAACCTACAATGGTTTACCTTGGATGTCCCAAAGACTTCGATAGATGATGTCCCTCTTCGTCTTCAGAGACATGTTATTGGAGTTCTTGGTCAGTTCAGGAGATTCCTGAATAGAGTGGCATGAGCTATCATGTACTATCATGATCACCACCATGGATAGTGGATGATTGTGCAGAATATGACATTTTTTTTTTTATATCAATATTTTTGCCTATTATAAGGTGTTTTAAACCTATAATCGAGGACAATGTAATATTTTTTGAAAACATTACTCTACTCTATGATATTTCTACTATTTCCGACTATCTGTTCAACATGTTTATCGAATGTTGCTTTTATTTACTGCTTTAATGTTGAAAATGTATTTTTATAACACTAGTAGCTAATGCATGAGCCAATGTGTTTAAATTTCTCGGAATGTGTTGATATTTAATGTAATCAAACTCTCGTTCCAAGAGACGTACCTTCAAAAATAATCTCAATAATACTGGGTTTTTAATTGTGTATACTTGATTTAAATGTAATACAATGAGTTTAGAATCTAACCTAACGATCAAACGTCGAATTCCAAATGAAATGGATTCAGATAATAACTCAATCACTGGGCTATATTCTGCAATATTATTCGTTGTTTGACCGAGGCTTACCCCATGCATAGATATTAACTCATCGGTGGGTGAATAAATAACCCATGCTGTGGAAGAAATGTTCTGTGTACTACGACAAGCACCATCAGCAAAACCAATATACGTTTAAAGGGATGTCGACATCTGCAATATCAAGAGTAATCCAGATAAGCAGGGATAAAAACAAACTTAAACTAGACACACTCTTCCAATATAAGGCGCGCTAACTATGAAAAGAACCAATATACAACAAATATTTCCACACAAGATTTAAGCATAATATCTCTTCAGATAAAGCCCATTTCTGGGTTTGTCTAAAGAGGACCCGTCATAATCAGTCAATTCATAGGCCCCTTTTACAAGCACTCGCTTGACAATATAAGGATCGTACCACATGGGTTAGAATTTCCCAGCTCCTAGTTTATCATTAGCTTGGTCGTATACCAATACTAGGTCACCTTATGAAAAAGCACGAGGCGTAACACTCCTATCATACTGAGCTTTCATTTGTTTTTTATGAGCCTCAGTAGCTAATGCAGCAGTGCGTCGAGTCTCATGTAATTGAGCTAAGTATAAAAATCATTTTTCCTCTTCAGATGTAGCTAGTAGTAACTCTATGGATAATTTGAGTGACGGTATTTCGCATTAAATCGGTAACACAGCTTCTAAACCATAAACTAGCTCAAAAGGAGTGAAACCTATTGCAGTTTTTACTGAGGTTCGATATGCCCAAAGTGCTGAGAAAATCATAGTATGCCAATTCGATTTATGAATTCCGATTATCCTTTTAATAATAGTGGTTAAAAATTTATTTACATCTTCAACCTGACCATTAGCCTACGGGTACTATGGTGTAGAACTATAGTGGTGCAAGCCAAGTTGGTTGGAAAGTTAGGTCATCATAATGTTTCAAAAATGGCTCCCATGATCAGTAATGATAGCTTTGGGTACACCAAATTGAGCAATCACATGATTGAATACAAAAGTAGCTGCAGTTTTTCCATCTTCCGCAAATGTAGGCATCGCCTCAGCCCATTTGGTAAAATAATCTACTGCAAGAATAATATACCCATGCCCCCCAGCCAAGTGAGGGTTACATGTAATGAAGTCAATGCCCCATTTTTCAAAAGGACTGACAATAATTATTGGGTGAAGAGGAGCTGGTGGTGCACACATTTTACGATCAAAGATCTGACAATTGTGGAATTTTTTGACTACTAGAATGCAATCTTTAAATAACGAAGGCCAAAAATAACCAGCTTGCAATATCTTTTGGGTTGTGGCATACCCAGACATATGACCACCACATGATCCAGAGTGACAATCATTTAAGACTTTTTCAACTTCATCATGGGTTAAACATCGTCGAAATACAGAATCTGCACCGCGACGATAAAGCATGTCTCCAACAATAGTGTACTGTTGAGACTAGTAACGGATCTTTCATCGTTGTGAATGTGAAATCTCATGCTAAAAATTTTGGGTTTGGAGATAAATGATTATATATCCATAGCAAGGATCTAAAGTACTGATAAGAAACAAATATTCATTGGCGATCGGATGTTCTACCACAGTTTCTGTCTCAGTATTTGGGAAGTCACACATAAGTTCGACGAACACTAGTGATTTCTTTGATTTAGATTTTTCAAATTCTAAATCAAACTCTTGAAGGATTACTATCCATTTAGAGTATTTTCCCCCTAATAATTTTTTGGTCAAAATATACATCATACGGTTACAATTAGATATCACTATTGTTTTTCGTAACAGTATTTAATGACGAAATCTTTTGACAGCTTGAACGGCTGCCAAGGTCAATTTCTCCACATATGAGTATTTGATTTCAGTCGGATTTAAATTGCAACTGAGATAGTAAATCACATGTTCGTTGTGAAATTCATCTTCCTGAACTAATACCATTCCAATCGTGGAATTAGAGGCTTCTAAGTATAAAAAGTAATCTAGGTTGTAACTGGGTGGATGCAATAACGGTGCATGGGTCAACCCGTGTTTTAGAGCATCAAAATATCTATCAACGATCTCGTCCCAAATGAAAATAATATTCTGTTTCCACAACCTGGTAAAACCTTTGGTTAACTCATCACAGTTAGGAATGAATCTATGCAAAAAGTTTTCTTTCCCCTGCAAACTTTGGAGTTGGAAAATTGTGGAAGGAGGAGGTAAATTGATAATAGCCTCAACCTTCGAAGGATCAACACAAATGCCTTTTTTAGAAACGATAAATCCTAGTAATCAACCAGTTTGTACACAAAAAACACATTTGTGCGGATTCAGACGAATCTTATAATACCTGCATCTTATAAAAAATTCTCGTAAGTGGGTTGGATGATCTTCTCGGTGTAAGGAATGAGTAGGTAGATCATCAAGATAAGGTTGCACATTGTGTTTAATTTCATGAAAAGCATAGGACATATCCCTTTGAAAAGTTTCCCCAGCATTCTTTAGTCCAAATGGTAATTTATAGTAAGCGAAAGTTCCCCACGGACAAATGAATGCTATTTTTGGTTGATCAGCAGGGAGTATGTTTATTTGATTATAACCAGAAAATCCATCCATAAATGAAAAAATTTCGCTTTCGGCACAATCGTCAATGATTTGATCGATATAAGGGGTTGGATAATTGTCTTTGGGATAAGCTTTGTTTATATCCCTATAATCAATACATACTTGGATTGTTCCTTGTTTTTTATTAACAAGAACAATATTAGATACCCAATCTATTAGAGGGATTGGATAAATAAATCCTTCTCGAAGTAATTTCTCAACTTCAGCTTTGATTGCAGCAACTTTTCATGGATGTATCTGACGTAACTTTTGTCTGATAGGTTTAGCATCCGGGTATGTTTTGATTTCATGAACAAAAATTAGGGGATCAATTCCTGGCATTTCTTCATAAGACCAGGAAAAAATGCCACAGAGTTCTTGAAATAGGGCTTTGTATATATCAATTTCATATTTTGTACAAGAAGCTCCTATATGAATGTTTTCAACAATTCCTGGTTTTACCGATATGTCAATATGAATTGTAGAAGAAACATTCCCCAAATTCACTTCGGAATTTGAATTTGTAATTAATATCATATTCTGGGTTTCCTTGAAATAATCAATGGTGAAAATTGATGAAAAATTATCTTCCAATTTATCAAGCTCAGGTAAAAATGATGATCCATGATGGAGATCATCCCATGGTAAGTCATCTATGGACAAAAATTCATGAATGTTTTCGTTGGTATAAAATACTTCTTTAAAAGGATCTAGAATTGATGTTATAGCTAAGCTTGAAGGTGAAAATTATTTTTCATTGGCCATATTCATAGGGTTAGAATAAATTGAAGGTGAATTGGAAAATGATTGCACTGCTTGATATGCTAATTCAAATAGCCTCAAAGGCATCGTGCCTTCAAACGAATCTAGTTCTGACTCTAAAGGCACTATCCAAGTGTCATCAAATGGAATAGTGCTATGTAATCATATTGATATTAGCTGTAGTACATGGTACGTTAGGTGGAGGCAAAGAAAAGTTTCACAACAAAGTAGAATCTTTAATTAAACCTACTCCTACATCCTTATAAGGGATAGTTTTTTTTTCCAACATGCTAAATAATATCCATAGAAGCTTGATCGAACGAATAATATGAGAGCTGATCGACTTTCACAATCTTTCCTTGATGAGGAAACATGATTATTCGAAAGACGGAAGACATGAAAACAGTCATAGCATAAGACCAATTTCGACCCAGGAGAAGGTTGTAATCTAGAGGGGCATCAACTACTTCCACATCTAGATTAACAATTTTTCCTTCGACCTCTATAGGTAGATCCTACAAAATACCATAACGATGGAATCCTCTTCCATCAAAAGCTTTGAGGATGGTCAGAGATCGGTTAAGCATCGGAGAACCAAGCGATTTCCAAAAACTCAATGACATGATACACATAGATGCCCCTTCATCAATCAGAGTACGAAAGTAACGTGTGTTTTTTACTAACACTGAAATCTAGAAAGCCATTTGATGGGTTAGGCGAGGTGTGAAATTTTCTAGATCGAAGATCATAAGTTTCGAATCCTGTAGATCTATGGCTCCTAAAACTGACAATAGTAATTTCCTTTATGCTAGACATGATTGCAGCACTTTCAAAGTCGACATTGCGGAAGGGGAAATGGCCAAATCTTCGACAATTTTGTAATTTTGAGCAGCTCTCGCATGTGGATTGAAAGCTTATTTACAAATTACACCTTTAGGAGGCAGTCTGATTACGAAATCAGGATTTGGGTTCTCGATGTGAAGTGGATCGAAAATCGAAGTAGATGCAACTGGTGTAGAATTAGAATTTTCTACTTCTTTACCAGTAACAGGATTATTACTACCATATTCCTGTGATCGAGCCACAACCATAAAAATATCTGCTAATGTATTAGAACAAGATCCAATCATTTTACTATCTTGAATTAGAAAGGGATCCTTCAAGACAGTAGGAGTGGGTGAACCTTTGACGAACTTAGAAACTTCTTCCCTATGCGGACATTCCTTGGTGAAATGATCTTCATCACAGATAAGACAAGGATAACGAGGTTTCCATTTGTCATTAGTTGATTCATTTTTATCAGTTTTTTCTTTAGGAGGTGAGGTTTTTTTATTCTTTTTCTTCCCCTTTTTTTTTCCGGATTTTGACATAGTAGATGAATCTACAATGTGAATATCGGCAGTAGTTTCGAAGGAAGATTCTCCTTTTGGTGAATCAGGTAAAGTTATTATAGGATAAGTAATCTTTGAAGATTTCTTCTTATTCTTATTTGTAGTAATTGAACCGATGACACCATCAGCGGCATGAGAGCCTAAAGGAGTTGTAGTTAACTTACTAGGTCAGGGTAAATTGGGGATTTTCTCGTACAAAGTTCCGAACTGGGTATATACCAAGTCTAGATATTGAGCTTGAGCAATAACTTGTTCTTTCATAACAACTCCTGCTTTGGCTACATCTTCAGTGATTTTTGGTAGTAATGATTTAACAAACCATTCTGCCAATATTTGATCTGGGATAAAATTTTTTACCAAATGTATTTTGCATCTCCATTCATGAATATAATCTGATATATATGTAGACGTAGATTGTTTTAGTGAAGTTAATAATTTTGTGCCATTGTCATATCTGACTGGCAACTAAAAATGAGTTAAGAAGGCATTTTCTAGGGCGTTGAAATTGTTAAATGAGCCTCGTGGTAGTTCAATGTACCACTTAGCAACTAATTCTATTAACGTTATCTGAAAAAGTCTAAGTCGAATAGAATCGTCAATTAATGAGTTAGATGCGCACCAAAGGTTGTAAGTAATAACATGGTTGGAAGGATCCTCTCCTGTTTTTCCTTCAAATTTTGGGATATCACTGGGCAACTTATGAGGCATTGGTGGCCAATATGAATGATAATATATGGGATCATTCGTAAGGTGAGATAAATCCGGTAAATCCAAAGTTGCTATGAACGACAATCGACAGGTAGGGTCTTGTGGATAAACTTGTGAAACTAAACCAATCCCAGGAGGAGGATATCCACGATAACCTGGAATAGGATGTACATTTGAAATCATATTGCCCCCTGGATAACCAGGAATAACCAAACCATACTGAGGTTGAACAGGTGTTTTATATGTATATCCAGGGTACGGTTGTTGTGGGTAGACTGGAGTTTGTGAAATAGGTCCATATTGGTACAACCCCTAAAATAGTTGATAAGTAAATTGAGGTTGACTCGTTATAACTGTACTTGTACCAGATTGTGCTGCAGGTATCTAAACAGTAGTCTGAATTGAAGGTCCAGACTGCGGAATAGAAACCTGAGGAATCTGTATCGGCGTTTGAGGGGCAGATGTAATAGGAACTGTATACACTGCAAGAATAGGTGTGATAGGTTGAACAAAATTCTGAACAATTGTTTGTGGTGGAGTACTAGGTGAACTTGGACCAGGTTACTAAATAGGACTAGATGTAGGTGTTGGAATTGAAGGCTACATTGGTTGTTGGGGTTGATTATAACCAATAGGTTGTCCTGCTTGATAATAAGGTACTTGCATATTTGGTTGTAAATTATGTTGGAATTCAAATGGATCCCACACCATTCCAAGATATGAGGGTCCCATTGAAGGTTGTACATAATATGGCCCATAACTGGGTTGAACAGATGGCTGATAATTAACTGGATAATTTCCTCCTCCTTGTAACATTTTTTGTTCTGTATAGAACTTCTGTGCTAAAGGAGGTTGCAATCCTTGAGCAGAATACCGCCCTTAAGGTTGATATTGACCTTGATGCATGTACTGAATCTGGGGTTGAAATTTACCTTGAGGTATGTATTATCCTTGGGGTTTATATTGACCTTGAGGTATGTATTGTCCCTAAGGTTGATATTGACCTTGAGGTATGTACTATCCCTGGGGTTGAGATTGACCTTGAGGTATGTACTGTCCCTGGGGTTGATATTGACCTTGAGGTATGTACTGTCCCTAGGGTTGATATTGACCCTGAGGTATGTACTGTCCTTGGGGTTGCCCCCTAGGCTATATAGTACTACCTTGAGATGTGGGGTTCAAAATATTTCCGGACATCATATAAACTTGCTCATTGTTCAAAGTTCTAGTATTTGATTCATTTAGACTAGATGATGACATTGGTTTGCTTGGAAAAGGAGATGCTCCTGAGAATGTACTAGAGAGCGGCTGATAGCCTATAGGAACAGACGGACCACCATAGAGGAATGTTTCTGGTGATTCAGAAAACATAGATGACTCACATGACATTTTTAACTAAGTTCTATGACCTATTGGTGTAGAGTAAAAAGGTATTCAGGGTGGTGAATACTGAAGACCTACATTTTGCAGAAAATCTATCAATGAAGAATACCAAGCATCTTGTCTAAAAGGACTCTATAAAATTGATTCACGTTGTCTAAGTTCTAAATTTTCCTCAGTTAAATGGAGAACGACTTCTTCTTCTGTATCAGTGATTTCTTCAATACTAATAAGACCAAGAGGAAGACCTTCTATGATCCGATTCTTCACTCTGGGTGAATTAGGATAATCAGGAATTGGAGCAGTGAATTCTAAAGTAGGTTCTGATGTAGCAGGTTCAGTTTCTGGTTCATAAATTTCAGGTTCTTCAGGTGATAATTCACTTGTTGTAGAAGCAACTTTGGTTAATTCGGAAATTGAAATCGTTTGTGGAGGATATCTGCTACTTGTGATTGATTTACTTCAAAATCAGGATGAGGGATAATAAATGATTCTCCTTGTTCCGTTAATCTAGTTCTACTGATATCATTTGGTATTAGAGATTTAAGTCCTTCTAGCTAGCTAGGTGTGTACTCAAGGGGTTTCCCCTGAGTTCTGCATGATCGTCTAGGTAATTCAGCCACGATTAAAACTTTTAACATGCACAATCAAAGAAAATTTCAAAAAATAAATAAATTCCTAAAGTCGATAAGAAACAAACAAATGATCATATGCCTATAAAATCTAAGAGATCAAACCACACACAAAAAATAGATTCCCGCACTAAAAAAACTATTTGGTGATGAAAACCAACATCGTAGTATTTTAATGCAGAAATGGCGGTTGGAACAGTTACCCTGACAACCTGCTTGTTGGCGAGAAAATAGGTCTTGCAGAGAAGACCTGGGTTCAGGGCTGAGGGCCATCAAATTTTTTCACCGTAGTCTAGTTTCATGCCGGCATTTTCACTCTACTCTGGAGGGTAGAGAGTCTCACCCGAGGCATGCCATGACCTTACTATGTTTGAGAGTAGATCGATATTATTTCCCCAACGTCTAAACAGGTGAACCAAAACTAAACTAAGGAATTAGACAGCAATGACAGAGCGTTCTACAACATATATGCTTTAGGGAAACCGTTAAACCAGCGATAAACACGTCTATGAACATCACTCATTCGCATTCAACATCATATAGCACAACAAACATCTTTAATATATTAGTCAGTAGCCGACAGAGGCAATTCATTACAAAGCTCTGCTACAGAAGAGCATAGAACAGAGCAAAATACAATGCGTCCCGAGGGACAGCGAGAAATTACAATAATCTGGAAGAGAGGAGAACAGTGCAACCTGATAGAGCTCTCCTGTGGCTCTCTGCTGCCTATCCCGTCTGTACCAACCCCTTCTCCATTGGCTAGTTTCTTATTTATCCTCCCGCTCGTGCGACTGAAATTTCTTCCCTGTTTCTTGCTTGGCTGTGTTTCGTTTCTTTTCGTTCACCGAGAGTTCACTACTTATTTCCTTCCACACCCTTCTGTTGTCTATGCTTTATCCCATGATCGCCGCGACACCTATCCTCTGCCTTTCCACAACCTTGACACCTCCCTGTATACTGATTTTGGATTCTACCACATGCTTGCTATCATTCAAAATCTACTGACCTTCAAAAAAAGGGCCCCAACAGGCCCCAACCACATCCTTTTGACTAGTCCCGAGTCAATTGTCCTGAACTGTCTCCACCTCCATGGGGCCGTGTGACCCTGTGCCATGTTCTTGTTGTGCACCTTCTCCTTGTTGTCCAAACAAGGGCCTCAACTCTGGGACCTTATTCAGAGTTGAAGCCTTAAGCTCTTAGAAAGTGGCCACGGCCTGCTGCCACCCTTGCAATAATGCGTCCGTCTCCGTCGTGATCTTGGTGATAGCTTCTTCCCCGAAATTTTCCAGTACAGCACGGAATACTATTTGGGCTTGGTTCCCAGCCTCATAGGCCAACTGCTGCATCGTCTGGGCACTAATATATATGGGTTGGAGAAGCTCTCGAATTTCCTTCTTGGCAGCCATCAATGTCTCCTCTACTTGTTGAATTTGGACCTCCAACACATCCGCCTGGGAATACAGTTGGTCCAATCGTGTGATCCGTTAGTTGTTGAGGTGGGTTCTGACACTTTTTGACTGTGGTCTTGGGATGTGGGCAGAAGCGACGGCTGGGGGTGATGTATAATTATGGAAAATTTATTACGGGATGGATAGTTCTAATTATGGCCATTATTTCTAAATCTTGGCGATCCTACGAACTGACACTAGTACTATGCTAAATGATGGTGGATTGATATTCGACACGCTTTCTAACTGATGTGGACGTCATGCTAGACGCCACGCTGGACACTACCCCCCCCCCCCCGACCACTAATGGTTGCATTGCGGTCTCCGCAACTGAGCTACGACGTATTGCAGTAAAATAAACCTATCTATGTCATCTCGGGTGCAAGAGAGTTATTGACCCTAATGCACCCTACGAACTCGTCTCAGGTGCGATATTTATTGAAGTATAAATGAACAAATTACTCATGGTAGGGTTTCAGGCGTGCGCCATTAACCCATCCTTGTAGAATTTGTCCATCTAATTGTGCCAAGCGGACTGCTCCGAACGGTTTGATCTCCGTAACATAAAATTGTCCCAGCCAATGCATCTGTAATTTCCCTGGGAACTTCTGGAACTTGCTGTCGTAGAGTAGGACCTTGACTTCAACTTGGAATGTCTTGTTTTTGATGTGCCGATCATGCTAGGCTTTTTGCCTCGCCTTTTCTACAGTCTGATGAAATTCTGCAAGAAACTGTCCTTCCTCAAGCTCCTATAGCTTGTGTAGCCGCTCCTTCAAAGATTCCTCTTTAGATAGTTGTAGTGAGGTAGCAATCAGAAGGCTTGGTACTGCGAATTTGGCTTGGACGACTACTTCTCGGCCATAGACCAGCTGGAATGGTGTCTTATTATGTAGGCATTTTATCGTTGTGCAGCATGCCCACAGGGTTGCTGGTATCCATTCGTCCTAGTAATCCCATTCTGCGTTGCATATTTTTGTCAGGACTTTTTCCAGTATTTTGTTAAATGCCTCCACCATGCCATTTTCCTATGGATGATACGGGCTACTCTTGTGGTGTTGGATCAAGAATTGCTGCAGGAGAGACTTAATTGCCTCATTGATGAAATGTGTACCCTGGTCACTGGTTAGGCTTCTTGGGCACCCAAATCGACTGATTATGTTTTCAAAAATAAATTGAGCAGCAATGTCTGCAGTACAGTTCCTTACTAGCGCAGCTTCTACCCATCGGGTTAAGTAGTCAGTCACAGTTATGATGTACCTTGCCTTTGAATTTCTTGCAGGTGGCGCAATAGGTCCCAAAAAATCTATTGCCCATTTCTCGAACGGCTGGAGTGTCCTTACAGGATGTAGTAGCAGCTCATCCTTGTGGGAGGGTTGTCTGGTTCACTAACATACATCGTATTTCTGAACATACTCTTTGTTTTCCTTGTGCATTGTTGGCCACCAAAGACCTGCTTGCAGTACTTTGCGTGTTGTTGGTCTTGCTCCCACATGCCCTCCCGCAACACCATTGTGGCTTTCCCATAATATGGAATCCCGCTCGTGATCTAGAACACATCTCCGAAGAACTTGGTCCAGCCCCATCTTGTATAACTGCCCTGCGATCAACTGATATTCCTCTGCTCGAACTTCCAGATGTTTATTTTGCGTTGTAGTATACTCCTGCGGACACTATCCCATGGTGAGGTAAGCTGCTATTTCATTCGGGTATTCTGGGATGGCTTCTACTCTGAAAAGATCATCGTCCGGTAGCTGATCATCTAGAGAACCTCCACTTTCGCCATTCTCTAGACGGGATAAGTGATCAGGCCCTACATTGAGCCTTCCAGGCTTTACAATTACTCCGAATGTGAATTCTTGGAAAAGTAGGAGCCACTGGCAAATCCTCCCTTCCAAGACTGGTTTGTTTACCAGATATTTTAATGCGGAATGATCCATGAAGAATTTGAACTTATCCCCCAATAGGTAGTGGCAGAACTTCTAGAGTGAGTACACCATTTCCAATGCTTCTTGCTCTGTTGTTATGTAGTTGTGCTCTGTTGTTGACAACTTGCTGCTGGAAAAATACACTGGATGATCAACTGAGGTGTCCCCCAGATGAGCTAGAACAACACCAAGTGCAATGCCAGATGTGTCAATGTGTACATGGAACTATTTGTCCCAGTTCGGGTGGACTAGTATCAGTGCACTTGCCAACTTTTCTTTCAACATGTCCAGTGCCTCCTTGCAGTTGTCCATCCATTGAAATTGCTCTGATTTCTTTAGCAGTCTCTCCAAAGGCGCTGTTATTTTTGCGTAGTTATGGATGAAACGCCGGTAGTATCCCGTGTGTCCCAGAAGTGACCGTAGTTGTTTGACGGTCTCCAAATCCTCCATATTGACAATTACTGCGACTTTAGCCAGATCTACATAGACACCTTGATTACATACCACATGCCCCAGCAAGGTCCCAAATGGTACAACAAATATGCATTTCTTCAGATTCAATGAGATCTGTAGTTGTCTACACCTATCAAAAATTACTCTTAGCAGGCTCACATGGTCTTTCAGCAAGCTATACATAGTCCAATCATCCATATAGACTTCCAGGAACTTGTGAATGTGTTCCCAGATGCCACTATCACAATGCGAGAGAAAACTACGGGTGTATTCTTTAGTCCGAATGGCATCACGTTGTATGCGAACGAGCCCCATTCGGTAGTGAAGGTTGTTTTTGCCTTGTCTTATTCCACTATTCTCACCTGATGGGAACCTAAAAAGCCGTCTGTGAATGAGTATGCTTCGTTCCTTGCAACATTGTCGAGCACTTCGTCACTGAATGGGGTAGGGAACGGGTCATGGACACAAAAATTATTGAGGATTTGGTAATCCACATAGACTCGTATCTATGATTTCTCCTTTTTGCTTTGTATGACAATGGGGCTTACCCATTCTGCCTCTTCTACGGGGAATATGAGCCCGGATTTCAACATTTTGTTGATCTCTACTTTCACTTTTTCCTTCACCCTTGGGTTTAACCAATATGGTCTATGTTTGACAGGCCAAGCATCAGGCTTCAATATTATTCTCATTTCCCCTATATCTCCTTTTATGCCCTTGAGATCTACTACTGATGATGGGAACAAATCCTCATAGTCCTCAAGTAGACTAAATAATTCCTTTGTTTTCTGCTCGTCCCAGTAGTCTCCAATGGTCGCCAGCTTGGGTTTATCCTTCATCCCAATGTTGACCATTTTAGTTCTGAGTGGCAGGAGGTGGATACCTTCTGTAATGGGTTCCTCTTTAATGTCCCTCTCCCCCTCTGTTTCTTTGAAATATAGATGTTTGAGGTCCTCCAGGTTGTCGTCATCCATCTCACTATTAATCTTTTGACACGCCACTTTCCGCTGGATCCCCTGGTACCACGGGGACTGCTCGTCCATCTGTAGGTTATCAGGAAAGAACAACCCCTGCTTGATAGCTTGAAAGGCTTGTGCAATTTGCTCTGTTTGTCCCTCAAAGGTGAAACACTTTATGAATTTCTCCACAACCTCCAGCCAATCTTGGGTCCCTCTTCTCTTTTCCTCCATTAAGTACCAGGCTTTTGGGATCACATCCAATGAGTGGATGAAATTGTGGACCCACAATTCCTCGGGGCATTCATCAACTCACCATTTTTCTTCACATTATTTTAGATGGTTTACGGTACTTGCATCCCCTTGGTACCGGTCCCTCCACCTGGGATCCTTTTCCTCTTGAAATTTGGCTTTCATCGCTGCCGCCACCTCACCCCATCGCGTCAGTGAGTTGCGATGGTTACTCCACCATATTGTAGCTGTGGACTGCAATGCCATGTCCATCAAGGGTATCCTCTTGTCTTCTGGCACCATGGTTTCTACCTTGGCTATAAAAACACTTACAGCATTCATATCTGACAATATTGGGTATCCTTGAAGTCCAGCTCCAATCTAATTGACTCTTGCAACATTGGCGCATATCCTTGTGTTTGTATCGTAGCCCCCTTGCTGCCAATCGTCCCATGCCAGCTCTGATCCCAATTCTGAGCTCTGAATACTTCTCCAGCTTACCAAGCCTTCTGTCGTTGGGTTGATGTAGTCTTCCCTCCTTTCGGTAGTTGTTGGGCTTCAGAAATGTCATATTTCATCCACCTTTCCCTTCACTATTCCTTACATTTCATCATCCCATTAACCTTTCATTATATCACTTTCATAAATACATTTGGGTTTCACCTTCCTATTTTCCACTTTATTCATTTTTGTATTATAAGTGGATTTATGATTAAATATTAGAAAATATACATGTTTTAATATATATCTCAAGAATGTGTGAGCTTTGTAATGTGTAGGAGAAATGTGAAGGATTAATTCTAAACTTCTGGAATATCTCCTCCACCATATTAAGGAGATAATTATTGAAGCCTATTCCTAAGGAGAAGATCATGGAGGATTTGGTTGGCATGTCTTATTCAAGATATGTGAGAGATGTGTGGAGGATTCAAAAGGGATCATGTCTTGTAATAATGGGAAAGTAGTTGAGAGTGGTTGAATGAGATGGTTAGCTTCTTCATGTATATAAGAGAGTGCTCTCTCTTCATTTGGGGAGCTCAGGATTTCATAAGTTCAGAAGTTCATTAGATTAGCTTTAAGAGATAGTTTTGTAATTAGGAGAGGGGGATTCTTAACTGTGACTCATATTCTTTTATTGTATGCTTCCATGATTTGTCATTTGATTCTTGTAATGTAATTTGAAATGGCATTATTGTTGTGAGCTCACATATGTTGTTTGTCATTCAGCTCTTCACATGTTGTATAGATTTTCCCTTATGCAATTTCCTGCTTTCCTAGATTAATTTGATTTCAGCAATTTAGATTAGATTAGTTCCACTTCGGTCCTGCATATATAGTGCATGTGCTTCGTAAGTCTACGAACCTCGGATTGACAAATTAAATGGTTTGGCAAGTAGTACAATGGAATTAAACGACAATAGTTTCACCCAGCAGCAGTCATCTAGTAGAGATGGTCCACGAGCTGAGCATCTTCCTGGTTATCTACAGTCTCAGTATACCTCGGTCCTTGGTAGGGGTATATCGGTTGAGTGACTCTGATTTCCCCATCCTCGAAGATCATGAGTTCTTTCTTTAGATCAATTATCGCATAATTTTCAAAAGCCCAATCGATCCCCAACAGTGCTGGGTATGGATCCTTGACCGCCATGACATCAATGACTTCCTTCGAAATCCGTAAATTTTTTCACCCCCGAAATGTCGACCTCGACATTCTCCAAGCGGCCGATGGGGGCAATGCAATACTGATCTTCCATCCGAAGCTGGATTCGAGAGTATGTCAATCTTCGCCTCCCAAGCGCTTCCCATGTTTTCCTTGGTAAGATGTTGATGTCGGATCCCAAATCAAGCATGGTGTCCTTAATCTGGAATCCCGCCACTTGCGTATTTACTCTGAATTCCTTCCCCGTCCTTCATTTGTTTCTTTTTATTCTCTGAACATATTTCTGATCCGTTTCTGCTACTTCTTTTTCTCTTGTGTTCTGTTTTAGCACCCCTTCCAGGTTTTGCTTCAGCCATTCCAACATTGGAGCATTGTTAACAATCTTCAGGAACAAATGGAACCATTCCTGGATTAAGGCATCATTAGCACTCTGCGTCTCCTTATCTTCCTAAATTTTTTGTAACTTGATTCCTTTATTTCCCCCCAAATGGGCAAACGTTTATGCTGCTTCCTGGAAAAATTGTTTCTGTCTTTCGGGTTTGAACAGGAAATTTGGGGATGCTAGCTAGACTACTTTTATGGGATCCATAGTGTGTGTATTTTCCCCCATTATTTTTCTGCCTTGGGTCACTATCACCACGTTTTGCATCGGTTGGGCTTCCGGTAGCCTGGGTTCCGCATTTACTAGATTTTCCCCCTCTGTCTGGATCTCTCCTCCCATCTTTTGATGAGCTCTGGGAAGTCCTATGTCGCGTACGAATTGACACGGCATTGCGAGGACCAAGGTCTCCTAGGGAGTGGACACTCTCTAGCCACATGTCCCTCCTGGTTGCAATTATAGCATCATACCGGACCTCTACCTCCTGTTCGGCCCCCTCGCATGCCTCCTCCTCTTCCTCAGGGAGCTTCATTTACCCTGTATGATGGCCGTTCCAACCTCTCAGCCATGGCGTCCAATGCTCGACATTGTTTTGTGTTGTGGGTGGTTGAGGCACAGAACTCACAGTACACATTATTTGGAACATTAGAATACTTTTGTAGGATCAGACACATGCGAGGTTGATGACGCATACTTTTACATACCTCACAATATTCATTGGTGGCTGGGCTTGGCTGTGCGGGGAACCCCGTATATGGTTGTGCAGGGAACCCCGTATTTTGTTATGGTGGGTATATCCCTTGGGTGTTGATTTGCATGACTGATCCTAGAGGTGGGGCCCCCTGTGCTCCTACCATCGATGTCCCCACCATTGGGCCTCGCAACCAGGGGCATTTCGTGGCTACATGTCCCTCCACGAGATAGTGCGTGCACCACATGTTGGGTCTTGGTGGTCGCCCGGGTTGCATTTCCTTAAGTTTCTCTGTCCGAATGGCTATATGATGCTGAAAAACCAATATGGAGGGGTCCTGTACCACTGCACCCCCTTTGAACTCCTACGGATAACCCGCCATGGATTCTATCTTCATCGCCTACTCTAGAGCATCCTGCAGTATGTCGATCCTTTGTTGAGTTAGTGGAGTTTGGGTCAAGGGTAACAAGGCCTTGATGAACCAATACCTCTGATGTTTAGGGTCAATTGGGAAGCTGAGTTTCCCAATGGCGTCCTTGAACCTTCGCATCAAATCCCAAGCAGTTTCTCCTTCTCTCTGCTTGATCTCCCACATCTCTGACAAACCCTGTTGGTCCGTCTGAGGCAATTTGAATTCCTTGATGAAATATCTCTTTACATTAGCCATCGTTGGGTTCAGGTGGGCCTCCAACCATTTCATAAACCATCGTAGGGCCCTCTCCCTAAGAGTGGTCTAAAATTCTATCAACTTTCCAACATCTGGTGTCTATCGTGCCCTCTAGATGGCCTCACAGAGATACCAGTGCTATTCAACATCATCATTCTCTTTGCCAGATAATTCTGGGTACTGTGTAAGTGATCCCACCATGCTTACTTGATTGGGTGGTATTAAAACAAAGCTGTTAGATCCTGGTTGTGAGACAACGCCCCTAGCAGTCCCGCTGCTAACTTGTGCTCCAATTGGAGACTAACTGTGTTGCAATCTACTTAATTCACGTAACTTAACAAAAATTTCACCGATGGGCTTGTAGAGCACCAGGGGAAGGTCAGGATTAGAGATACTAGAACTATGGGGACTAGGAATACCTGGGGATATGGACGCTGGACTTTCTTGAAAGAGTTGCTCCATTGAAACGTGCATCTCCACATCAGACACCTCCTCTAGGTGCGCGTTTGTACCTTCTTCATCAGACTTCCTTCCTTGCTCCACCTAGGCTGGACCCCTATACGTCTATCATACTTATTTCATTACCCCTCCTATAGCCTGGGGACCCACCTGACCTTCCATTCCCTTCATCTTCTAAGGCGCCTCTTCTTTTCCCTTTTGACTACTTCCTTGTCTCTTCAACTCTCTCATCACCCTCTCTCACCACATTTCTGCAATCTGCACCCTCCGATGTGTTCTTTGCTCTCTGAGCCTGTTGGCAGCCTTGACATCCATACTCCTAATCCTCTTCTCATGGTTCTAATAACATCTCTCCCTCAGTCCCTTCCCCCAGTAGTGTGGTTTTACGCTTCCATCCCTACTTTCTGGAATCCCATCAGTCCTTCATCTACCATTCATGCCTTGATCCACAAGGGAATATCCTTCAGTAGTTTTCCTCTTAACCAAGATCTGAAGGTATTTTTTTCCTTTGAAAAATATTGGTAGCACTTGGTGGCAAACTCTAATATGTATCCTTCCAAAGTAGATTCCACCCAAAAATATACGGCTCGGGTTAGATCAGTGTCTAACGGATGAAGCATCACCAGATCTTCATGGGCCCACTTGCGATTGATCTTGCTCGATTTCCCCTTGATGGTCTTGGTTTGAAGTCTCCGTAACCAGTTGTAGAGCTCTTCTGGGAACTTTCCCCACAAGATTTCATAGGTATCACTAGCAGAGTCAGCAAATAGGACCAAGTCTTTAATCATCTTTTCTTTCTGTCTTCTCAGCTCAGCTTGCTGGGCTATGAACTGATCTAGGTGGTTATCCCACCAGCTTCGTATTTCTCTTTTGAAGATCCAAGGTACCATGATCTAGCTCCCCAATGAATTTTTGGGTCTCGGCAATGGAACCATTTGTTGGCAAGAAAAAAGGTCTCGTAGAGAAAACCTGGGTTCAGGGCTGAGGGCCAACAAGGTTTTCTTCCATAGTCTAATTTCACGCCGGCATTTTCACTCTGCTTCGGAGGGTAGAGAGTCTCAGCAGAGGCGTGCCATGACCCTACTGTGTTTGAGATTAGATCGGTATCATTTCCCCAACGTCTAAATAGGTGAACCAAAACTAAACTAAAGAATTAGACAACAATGACAAAACGTTCCGCAACATATATGCTTCAGGGAAACTGTTAAACTAGCGATAAACAAAATTTTAAACATAGCTATGAACAACACTCATTTGCATTCAAAATAATATAGCACAACAACCATCTTTAATATATTAGTCAGCAGCCAACAGAGGCAAGTCATTACAAAGCTCTGCTACAGAAGAGCGTAGAATAGAGCAGAATACAATGCGTCCCAAGGGACAGAGAGAAAATAAAATAATATAGAAGAGAGAAGAACAGTGCAACCCGATAGAGCTCTCTTGTGGCTCTCTGCTTTCTATCCCATTTGTACCAACCCCTTCTCCATTGGCTAATTGCTTATTTATCCTCCCGCTCACACGACTCACAGTTCTTCTCTGTTTCTTTCTTGGTTGTGTTTCGTTTCTTTTCGTTCACTGGGAGTTCACTGCCTATTTCCTTCCGCGCCCTTATACTATCTATGCTTGATCCCACGACTGCCGTGACACCTGTCCTCTGCCTTTTCGCAACCTTGACACCTCCCTGTCTACCGAGGTTGCATTCTTCCACGTGCTTGCCATTATTCAAAATCTAGCCCCAACACTACTTAATGAAACAGGCCGGTGCAATTTTCTCCACTTAACCCATCTCAAGTGAAGATAACCCTTCGGAGAGTCCAAGTGAGTCTAGCCGATGTTTGCTCCAGGTACAGTGGGATCTTCCCTCCACCGTCACCTTGAGAAAGAATCCTAGAGTTTATGGCCACTAAGGTCACCAACAGGAACAAATATACCTAGGGGAACAGTCTACGATCCGATACACACACAAGGGTAGAGTAACAAAGCTCAATCCCATTGAAGGCTCCTTGAAATAATCCAAGATTTACCGACAAGTGACCCTAGTCTCCTTAATGATGGTCAATCTGAGGTTTACCATTGTTAATATGTGTATATCTGTTATCATTCCCAATGAGGAAGGATTGATTACCTCACTGGTTTGGATATGATCTCGTGCTTGACTCCTTTAAGAGGAGCTTCCCAGATCATACATGCTACTATTGGAATTTCCCTACCGCAAGATCGACTACTTGTTTGTTTTACTATCTTGGAGAGTTAACTAAAACCTATTCCAAGACACGAGCCTAAGCTATGATGGTGGAAAGAGCTCTAGACAAATAAAAAATTGCTAGGTTGATTTTAATTAAGCATTACTTTTAATTGGATTTTTCTTAGGACAATGGGTATGAAAGTGAAACCTCAATGGTGTATAATGACCCGACTCCAAAAAAATAGCGAAATTCATCTATATGAGAAAAAATTCATTCCTTTTTAGTGAAATCTATCTAAAAGAAAGAGTTGAGGGATGCAATTGCTTTTAAAACATCAATCCTTCTTTTAAAAAAAATAATATATGAAAAGAAATATTTTCATGAGAACTCAATGATTAATTGCTCAAAAATAAATCCCTTTTATCATTCAAGTCTGAAACTACAAATAAAATAGTTTCCAAAAGAAAAATATGATTACTTAGAAAACAAAATTCAAAACAAAAAACACTAATTTTGAACTTTAAAAACTCTAAAGATTTAGATTTTAAGACTAAAAAGTCTAAAAATTTTGAGGATGTTTTTCTCAATTTGTAATCTAACCAAGAAATCCTTTTCTTATCCTAGCAAGAAATCAAAATCATCCAATCGTGGTTTTGAAGTAAAATTCAAGGCTTATTGAACTAAAAGTCTCTTAAGATTTGCAAATAAAAAATTAAATCTAATTTTTCATAGAAGCAAGTTCTGCCATAAATTCAAAGGCTCAGCAAGAAAACAAAGAAATACCAGTGATCTAAGGAATATAAAGGTTTCTCATCTTTGAGAAACACAAAGACAAAGAAAAAAATCACATGTAAAATGAAAATCTTTAGAAAATCACTCAAAACTTAGGAATGCTAGAAGAAAATTCACAAGACGCTTTTGACAGTGAATACAAGTCTGGGTAATCACAGAGAATCTTGTAAGATGGTACCAGAAAACTGAATTTTTAGTTTTTCAAAAAATTTCTCAAGGTCCGTAGGTTTCAGTATAAAAAGGTGTGGTACTACACTGTTTACACAGAGAAACGGCAGAGGTGACTGCACTGTTTTCAAAGAAAAAGTGCAGAGACCAGAAAACATAAAGAAAAATAAAAAATTCTAAATATACTTTTCAGGGATTCTAAAGTTAATTTTACCCAAACCAGTGGAGACTATTCAAAAATCAGAAAAATTATTTCAAAAGTCAAATACAAAGAAAGCTAAGTTCAAAACAAAATTCCCCAGTGGAGTCGCCATTTTGTTAGGCGGATAAATTGTTCTTGCAGAAAAGAACGATCTCCCTAGTATCACAAGGATAGCTAGAAACAAACAGGACAAATGTAAACTACTTTCTCTAGATTATATATGATTTATAATTTTCTATGATGAAGAAAGGACCTACCTATGATCCAATGCTAGTTGAATTCTTCTTCCTCGTTGCTCCAAGAAGTCACCTCTTAAGGTCTGCAAACAAAGACATAGAAGAGAATCATAAGCACCTGCAACATATACTAATTCAGAAATCACAAATCTATCTTAATGATCAAGGAGTTTAAGAAATAATTCATTCAAGTAAAAAAATAAATAACTTATTGAGAAAACAGGATCCAATTGTATTATCTTTAAATAAAAGAAGGAGTCTTACAACCGTGTTCGCCTTGATATCGTACAGGCCCTTCCGGGGTCCAAAAAAAGCATTTTCCTTTGGTTTGACAAGCCTTCCACTCTTTGAACCAGCCTAATTACGAGTATGTTATCATTCTCGTAGTTATCAAAAAGGGTATGTTTCTTCAGTAATTCCCTTCTCTATCGCAGCTACCAAGTACAAAGAAAGTACTAAGTGTATACAAAATGCATAGAAAATTATATGTGAGCATGTACCCTTGAGACTAAACCAAGGCTTCAATTTATAGGAGAAGGAAAGTGGTTGCAGCTCCAAAATAGAAGGGATAGAGTCCCCTTATCAAGGGATTAAGTTCCAAATACCAAGGAATAGGCTCCTTTTATGAAGGAATTCAATTTCATGATAATGGCGTGAGTAAGGCTTCGACTGGATAATGCCTTCTATAAGCTTCCAGTTGGGAGAATATTCAACCAGCTGGTGCTTCTAGAATTTACTTTCACCTTCAATTTACCTTTTACAAGGGTCCGCACTTTTAATGAAAAAAGCGTGCCATCAGCTCCACAATTTTTGGAGCAAAAGGGTGCGGTGCCGCAGGTAAGGCTAAGGAAAAGTGTGGTACAAGTGTTTTTATGAATTTTACAAGATTTTCTCCAAATTCAGGACTTGGTTTAGGAAATTTAGGGTTGTAGACTTCTAAAGGAGCATAATATAGGTATTGATGAACCCATATAGATAGTAAAATGTCATGGTGAGAAAATAATGTGTTACAACTACCTTCTCATGCACCCTGGTGTTGTCTCGTGCTTAACTCCGGTGGTAGTGGAGTAGTACCGATGATATGAGTGTAGTAGGATTTCACTTATTAATGACTCTAGTCTCAAGTTTTGAGATCTTGGGTGATTTTCTCGCTTCTCCTACCCCAAGATCCTAGTCTGAGCTCAGAAAACATTATATGATTAATTTTATTATCGCTTGATTCTTAGTGTAGTTTATTATTAGTCTTGCGGAGGGGGAGTGGACGTATGAAATGTGATGAGACTCTGACTCAAAAAGCCATGCAAAAATATGCTCTAAATATTCAATTCAATGAATATTTTTTTCTACAAGGAGAGATTTCTTTCAACATCCATACACCAAACATTCAAATGACACAGTTCAACTTTCAAAGATTCAGACATCTATCTATCTTCTCTTAACAAATTTTTAACCAAAAATTGTCATAATTAATTCAGCTAAGTTCAGAAAACTAAAAGAAAATTTCTTCTTCAAAAAGTAGATGCGATTGACATTAACTTTTTTAAACAAAAACAAAAGATAGAAATGCTAGCTGGTAAACAAGCACAAGGATCCAGCAATAGAAGCGATTATGATAGACAATAACTTCACAGCCAAAGGGAAAAAACACAGAGGTGTAAACAACATATTTTTGTTGGGTAACACTAGTAAGAAGAGGCTACAAAGCGTTAATATTGAGACTAACGAACTATATCTAAGCATATACCGCATTATAATGCTTTGAAACACTTACAGGGGAAGCGTTAGTCATGGTAAAGTTGCATAGATGGCTAAGCAGGGTATAATCTGGACTCTATGAGCTTTTGATATGTTCACTGAGCATATAAACTGGTCGGAAGGATATTTGAACAGAAGGAAAAAGGTAAAGTCAAACGAACAACCCGAAAACTTGGGATTTATTCCCCAGCAGATTCACCAATTCTACTATAGGGTAATATGCTTGGGTGTTGGTTATTAAATATCCCTCTCAGGGCTTTCTGGTGTCCGAGGCAGATAGTTAGATTAGCTATAAAGTTCACAAAGATACTGCATACATGTTCATGCTAATATATACAATTGACAAAGTAATATGGAGAGATTACCTCTTTATGGACAAAAGATCCTATGGAGAATTCCAAGCAAAAAAGCAGAGATCCTTCTTCACTGGCTCCAAATCTAGATCCTGGAATCAATCAAAGCACTCGTGTAATATCGACAACAGTATAGATTCTTATCAATTAAACTAGCATATAAGAAACATGAAACAATACAAATCTAAGCCATTCATATCATGCTACATAGACGATGAAAAACAATTGTGAGACTGATGCATCGAATGGAAAAAACAGATACAGTTCTATTGATTTATAAAAAGAAGGATTACAAACGTCAGTTACACCAAGCCCTCCTCAATATTCTAATTCCTCTCTCTCTTTCTCTATCTCTGAGTGTGGTGATTCTCAAGGCAGAAAGCTCTCAATGAACTTCACTGATCTTCAAGTCTTACACTACAACAATGAAATTCTACTCCACATCTAATAAAACCTTCGATCTTAGACCAAGAGCCCATAGCTCCATTTTATAGGAGATGGAGAGGACAAACCTTGCCAACTCTTTCAACCTATTCAAATCGGGAAATATCTAGATATGTCCTTTCTTTCCCTTGCTTTTTCCTTCCATAGGAGTTCAATTATGTTTTGAAATGCCTAATAAAAGGTATGTGCCATTTATTTTCTATTTTGAATTGATTCCCTTTTGAGAGAAAGCTTGAAATTCCAGTCAGATTTCCACAAGATATTTCCCTTTTCACACTTAAACATGATTAACGCTACCCCTTGGGCAAGACAGAGCATTACCCTTGGCATTAACACTCCCTTTTCATGGCCCAGGTGTGTTATAACACTGCCTAGATGTTTCTGGGGTGTGTTACCTTGGCAAAAATGGGTCTTGTCTAGGTCATTTTCTTCCTTCCATGTTACCTTCTCCTCTGATCTGATGAGGAGGTAATTTTTCATGTAACAGAAACCAATGATCTTCAAAGAAGAATTAACCACACCATACACTTGCAGCAAAATAGAGAAGAGGTTTATCTTAAGTGTCAAGTTGTCGAAGAAAAGATTAAAAATATTTTTGACAAGAAGACTAAGGAAGATGATTTCTATATAGGAGACAAAGTTTTAAAGTGGGATTCAAGGAGAGAAGGGAAAGGTAAACATGGGAAATTTGATTTCTTATGGAAATGACCTTATGTTATTTATGGTTACAGAGGTAACAATGCTTTATTTTTGAAATAGATGGACGGATCAGATCTGCTAGGTGGACCTGTCAATGGTAGAATGTTGAAGCATTACTACTCCTCGGAATAACAAATAACTCACTTTGTTTACTTTACTCATTGTATATAACATTGCAGATTTTAGATTTGATTAGATGTTTTTCCTAGCAAAGTTGAAGCCCAGAGAGAAGGCCCTAAACTTTGAAGGATAAAATATCATAAGTATGAATAATTTCAGAGCTCTAAAAATTGTTCTAAGGCCAGCACAGTCAAAATTCAAAGGCTACTAGTCTCAATGTTCTTGACATTTCACCAAGAAATGCCATCCCCATGTGGATCCACTGTTAGGGTCCTATAAATATAGGATTCATAATTTTTGAATTTATTTTTATTAGTCTTGTAATATGTACATTATTTTCTTTCTGCAAATTGTTTTCCCATATTAGTAAAATAAAAAAAAATCTAAAGAGGGTAAAATTCCTAAAAGAAAAATCAAAGGACTTGAAGGAAAAATATAAAAAAAAAGAAGAAGAAGAGAAAAATGGACCCCAAAAAAAAAAGAGATAAAAATAAAACAAGAAAGTGATGAAAATCCAAATGCCACTACTATTTACTTTACTGCAAAATAAATATTATGTGCAATTTGTTCAAAATTCCATAGTCCATGATAAGTCAAATAGCTTAATTTTGACTTTTTCGTGCTTTAAATTTTATGTTATTAGATAGAGAATAAAGATCTAGACAAACAGTTTAATCTTGGAAAATCAGTAGTTATGTAGAGAATAAATAAGGAGGTCAACAGTTTGATCTGAGCCCTTGGAACAAATAAGGATAGAATTAGATATTTTGTTGTTTTAAAAGAAAAATGAACAAGGGTTTGTAAGCTCAAATGCACCCAGGTAAATAAAGAAAAAATGTTAGGGTAGCATATGGGTAGGCAGAAGCAGTTTTTACAATCATGGATAAGCATAAATTGGTCAATTCAATCACTAACTTCCTTCATAAAATTCATTCCCTTGTAAAAAATACTTCATCCCCTCCATTTTTATTATTTCCCCATTTTTCCTTTTCCCATCATCATTCAATTTTATTCACAAAAATCCCTTTTTCCTAAAGTATAAAACTCATTTTACTTAAGAGAAGTAAAACCCTATAACTAATTCCCCTTTTACACCTAAAAATACCCAAAAACCCATAAAATCATTTTATCCTAAGTTTAAAAGTAAAAATATTATATCGGGACTCTTAACTATGAAACTTATCCCTTTATTTATATTTTACATTAGACTTGGTTTATTTTTTATTCATCGCACTTTATTATTAATACATTAACCCATATATTCGCTCCTTATTAACCTTTCTATCCCGTATTATATTAAAAACCTTTTAATATATATCCCACACCCATATTTTTACTTTTTAGCCTATGGTTTATTTTCCCATGTGATTATTATTCCCACTCCCATCGGTTAAAACTATCCTTATATATAGTAACCCGCCTATGTTAACATTACACATATATTCATTACATTTTTCAATAAAACCTACACCCGCATATCATATTCCATATCAAAACTATGTATTAAAACATTATATTTTAATACATTTTACACTCCCGACGTATATATATCCCGGGCCCCACACCTTTGACCCTGGAGCTTCATCACTTAATCTCAGCCATTTTCTCCTTTCCGCCAGATCTAACAGTGATCATTCCCTATCATGGATTTCATTACATGGTTGTTAAACAAGTCTGAACCATGCGATACATTTTTTTTTAAGATTTTATCTCTCCTCCACGTGCCTTGATTTTATTGGATCACATCGATCTAATCAATCCCACTTACCACCTTTTAACATTGCGAAAACCGCTCGGCAGTAATTTCCTCCATTGCGCCCAAATTGCCCATGTTTTGAATTGACCTATAGTAAATGTGTTCACTATTCAAACAAATTACTTATAAATTCCTGAACGCATTCATTTTAAACCTTCTGTTTCCATTTTCTACTCATAAAACCTGCCTAGACCAAGAAAAATACACTGTTGCCTCTGTTTTGACTCAGAAACAAACAAAATTCATTGAAATCCATTGATACAATCACTGCGAGAGCCAACAAACTACATATAAAGGGCAAGAGAAGCTTTTGAAAGATTTTCAAACCCTAAGAAACCCTTCTTCACAGCAAATTTCTGAATTTCACAGGTATTCTTCATAAAAAGAGACTCATCCATCATTTTGAAAGAGTTTACAGTTCATTAAATCTTTTAGAAACCTGTATGCCAAAATAAAACCCTTTTGCTTCAGAAATTCCTCAGATATACAAACCTGAGCATTTTTCACAGGCTCTGAAGCCTTGACCTATTTTAAAGCAAATTTAGATTGATTTTAAGCCATCTACAGACTTAAAAAACCCTCTAATAACCTCCAAAACCTCTTCTATAGTAATATGAAACCTTTCTGCATAAAAATTAGGGTTTTAAGATTTTTCTACCATAGAAAGTCTATTGTAAACCCTTGATATCTTTTGTTAAGGCTATAAGGTCAATAAATTGTTGGCAATATGATGCAATGTGTTGTCCTTGATGGCAAACTACTTGATGAAGTTGTTCTTGATGGAAACTGACTTGATGAGTTGTCTTTGGATAGCAACCTATTTGTTAATGATGTATCTACAGAGCAGTTCAGAAGTAAAAAAGAAAGAAATTCTAGTAAGTGCTAGAGTAATGATGAATAAGATATGTCACAAAGCATACACGGGTTTGTAAAGGCAAAGTAGTGCATGTACACGTAAAATTACGTACCAAGTAGTGTATGCCTATTTGCGCTCTAAATTTATAAAACCAAGGGACATGACCATGGTATTGGCCCACAGTATTGAGCGCTAGATTATCTATTTGATCCCATCTAGGAATACCATCAGCGGTTAAGTGTTTTTGAATCATGGTATTGATAAACGCTAAAACTATATAAGGAGAAGAGGATCATAGTGCAAGGTGTGCATGAAAAAAAAAACTATTGAGGAATAAATCTCTTTGAGAGATATCTGCATGGTTGAACTCTGTTTATGATAGATCTAAATTTATGATGCACCCATGGATATGATGAAGGTTCGAGATCTCTAGATCTATAAATGATGAATCTCTAGGCTGATCTGCAAAATAAATGATGAAGAACTGGCGCAAGTCTGCTGATGATAATGAAGAAATTTGGGTAAGTTTATAGATCTAGTATATTCTGTAAAGTCTACCATTTATAGATCTATACGCTAGTTTGTCTTGGTAAAAGTGTGTGTATATGCGGGTTCTCTTAATAAAAAGCGCGTATGGAAGTTAGGGTTTCTGAAGCTTATTTACAGATATTACTTCTGTGATTTCTGTTTTCTCTCTGTTATCGGTCAATGAAGTCTTCTTGAAGTTCTAGGTTGATTTAATATGGAGTATGCTGCTGATTTGATAATGAACAAATCTAATCACTGATTGAGAAAACATGATTAAGGATGAGTGACTATCTAAACAGTTCTGCATTGCTGATAGATTGTCTGAATTGAAAGTTTCAGATCTGAATATGAGTCTAAACAGATTCTGAAAGAAAGAATACACTAGTTGGTGAAAAGAAAAGCATGTGTATACGCGGAAACTGTGAAGAAAAGTCGCGTATTATTTCAAGAATATAAAAAAAACTAGCATGCACGGAAGCATACATAGGTTGGTGTGAAGAAAGACGTGTATATACATGGGTTACATAAAGAAAAACATCGTATGGTATCTAAATTAATGGTTGTTCAAGGTTGAATATGTATCTGATTATCTACTCTGAATTCTGGGTTATTTCTGATTTTCTGGTTACAGTGGTCTTACTGTTCTGATTGAATTTTTGGGCAAACTATGGTTGTTAATGTTAAGGGGTTGTGTTGAAGCTGTTTAGATCCAGTATGAAAATTGATGAAATGTGGTCTACAGTGGGTCTGAGGGTTGAAGCCTTTAGTATGGAAGTAGAAGATTTCAGCCAGTAGAAGTTGGTGTTGAAATCAGGGGGTCGAAGCTCTCTTCCAGGAGAGGCTGGTAAACGAGATCAGGGGGTTGGATATCCCTTCCAGTTGCAGCTGGAAAACGAGAGAAGGTTTCAACCTTCTGTAGGTAGAAGCCTGCGTACTGGTATAAGTCTGCATCAGTACAATGTTGTAAAAGGTTTTCTATATAATAAAGATTGAAGACAGAGACAACAGCAGCAGTGGTTTTCTCCCGAATTGGGTTTCCACCTTAAATATTGGTATTCATGTGTGTGATGCTTTATATTGTTGATTACTGCTCATAACTTCTAATTATCTAGCCTTATTCATAACTGATAAATCTGTTTAAAAGACTGTTCCTGAGAAATTCTCTAAATCTGAAAGGTAAATCAGTATACGCTAGTTTCCTTCTATATTTCCACGTGCATACGCTATTTCAGTTCATAAAAATCGCGTATGGAAATCTACTCAAAGAAAAGGTTGAATTTATTTTATAAACTCTAAATACTGATTCACCCCCCCCCCCCCACCCCCCCTCTCAGTATTTTTCCCAATAATTGGTATCAGAGCAGGTCCTTCTGAAAAAGCTTAGCCGCTAGAAGGAAGATCAAACAAGATGAGAAATCAATATGGAACACCATCTATCAGGTCTCCACTCTTCAACGGAAACAATTTAATATTCTGGAAAATAGGGATGAGATCCTATCTTCAGTCTCTGGGAGCAGATGTATGGGCTATTATTGAAGGAGGATATCAATATACAGCCGCAGTACCAACAGATCCAACGGAAAGAAAGAATTATGAAAAAAATGCAAAGGCGGTCAATGCTCTATTGGGAAGTATAACTTAATCAAAATTTGTCAAAGTCATGCAGCTGGATACAACAAAGGCAATATGGGACAAAATCATTCTAAGTTATGAAGGTGATGCAAAGATAAAAAGTGTTAAACTCCAAACTCTCAGAATTCAATATGAGAATCTAAAAATGCATAATGAGGATATCATTGCCAATTTCTTTTTATGTCTTGATGATATTGTAAATCATATGAGAAATCTGAGAGAAACAATAACCGAATCTACTTTGGTTGAAAAAGTTTTAAGATCACTAACGGTAAAATTTGAGTCAAAAGTTTCTGCTCTTGAAGAAAAGCAGGATCTTCAAAATGTTACTGTGGTGCAACTTTATGGCATACTAACTGCATGTGAAATGAGAAGAGGAGGACCATATGAAGTCAAAGAAGCCGTCTTTAGAGCTTCTACAAAAGGGAAAGAAGTACAAGAGATAGAAGGATCAGGGTATATCTCAGAAGAAGATGAGGTAAATTTTGTAAAGAAACTCCAACTTGGCACAGGACGGTTCAGAGGTAAGCTTCCTTTCAAATGTTTTACTTGTGGAAGAGTTGGTCATTATGCTGCTAAGTGTCCTCATAAAGAAACACATGAAAAGGGAAGGAAGTAGCAAGAAGAAATAAGAATCGGTTTAGCACTAGAAAAAGTTACTATACTCATGAAGACAGTGATGGGTTATCTGACAGTGAGGAAGAATGTGAACAAGATCTTAGACTTCTCATGGCATTTGAAAAAGAATCTAGAGAAGAAAAATATACTTTTATGGATGCTTTAGAGGACAATGATTTTCTTAATGAAATCAATCAACTCAAAATATGCTTAGAAGAAAGTAAAATATCCATAGAAACTTTGAAAAATCAGCTTGAAGAAAAGGTGAAACACAATGAGAAATTAGAATGTGAAATAGTAAGTCTAAGAAAAGAAATTGAGAAAGTAAAGACTTTGAATCTTAGATTTGCTAAAGGATCTGAAACCTTAGATGAGATTATCAAGGTACAATGTTCTCCTTTTATAAAGACGGGTCTTGGATATATCGGAGAATCTTCTCAGACTTCAGCACCAAATTATCTAAAAGCAGCTACAGCCTGTATACAACATTCTGCCACTCAACAAGGGAATAAAGAATCTTCACAGGTAAAGCATGACCATCTCAATTCAAAGAACACTAACAAGAATACCTTTCAAACAAACACCAACCAACAAGTAAATTCAAGTAAAATATTTCATGTTCGCAGAAATTTCTTCTTCAATGGACATGTTCCTCATGTCACAATTTTGGTCATAAAGTTGTTCAATGTGTTGCATATAAAACCATCATGACAAGAGAAGCAAGAAAGAAAATGATTGATATTGGAACAAAGAAGAATACCTATAACAACTTTTCTCCTCTTCAAAATGAAGTTGAATGTGCTTATTGCAATAACTTTGGCCATGAAGAATCTGAATGCAGGAGAAAATTCCAGCCAAAAGAGCATTTTCCTTCAAGCTCCAAAGTGTGGAAAAAGAAGGAATTATAGGTTGAAAATTGTGGCATATATTTATTTGCAGAAGGTGAATAAAATCAATGGTACATTTATAGTGGATGCTCAAAACACATGACAGGTGACAAAAACAAATTTCTTTCATATAGTGCTCTAGAAAAAGAAATGAATGTTACATTTGGAAATGATACTCCTGATGTCATTAAGGGAGAAGGGTCCGTTTTTCTAAAAGAAAAGGTGAAAGCTAATAATTTCACGTATGTGGATGGATTAAAGCATAACCTGTTAAGTGTAAGTTAAATGTGTGATCAAGGAACTGAATTTGTCATTAGTTCAAAAGAATGTGTGGTACGTGATCTTGATACAGGTAAAACAATTATAAAAGGAAACAGAACTCCAAGCAACCTGTATGTATTGAAGAACTGCAAAGAATAATGTCACTTGAGTAAATATTTAGAAAACTGGCTATGGCATAGAAGTTTGGGGCATCTGAGCTTCTCTCAAATCAACAAATCAAGCAGACTTAAAGCTGTTCGTGATCTTCCCAATATTACTCTACCTGAAAGTATCATATGCAAATCTTGCCAATTCGGTAATAAAACCAGAGTGCAATTTAATGCCAATGAAGGATCATCAAGTAAGCCTCTTGAACTCATTCATACTGACATATGTGGACCTATGAGTAAAAGGTCACCACGTGGTGAACAATACTATATCTTATTTATTGCTGATTTCTCTAGAATGTGTTGGATTGGGTTGATTAAACACAAAGATGAAGCACTTGAGAAATTTCAGATCTTCAAAGCACTGGTTGGAAATGAATTATATCTAAAAATCAAGTGTCTTAGATCTGATCGAGGAGGAGAATATACATCAAATGAATTCCTTGAATTTTGTGAATAACATGGCATAAAAAGGCAGTTTTCTATAGCGGGCACTCCACAACAAAATGGCGTAGCGGAAAGAATGAATAGAGCAGTTCAACAAATGGCTAGAGCTATGCTTGATGATTCCGGAACACCTGACACATTTTGGGGAGAAGCAGCACATACAGCAGTAAACATTCTCAACAAGGCACATGTTCGTGTAAATAGTGATAAAACTCCATATGAACTCTGGTATGGTAATCCTCCCACTGTAAAGCATTTTAGAATTTTTTGAAGCAAATGCTTTATCAAAAATAATGATGAAAAACTTGGCAAGTTTGAACCCAGAGCAGATGAAGGAATACTTCTTGGTTACTCCTCTAGGAGTAGAGCATATAAATGTTACAATAAAAGACTTCGGAAGATTGTTGAATGTATTGATGTTGTTATTGATGAGTCTCCTGCAGCTCCAAAAGAAGAAAAAAAAACAACAGATGAAGACGATGGTGACATATATCCTTCTACATCAAAGAGAAATAATATAGACAACGAACCCAATGAAGAACTCAAAGATGATTTATCTGAAAAAGCTCCATCCAGATATGTTCAAAAGAATCATCCAGAATCTCAAATTTTGGGAGACAATGGATCAGGTGTACAAACAAGAAGGACTCTTGTGGGATCTTCTAGCTATATAGCATTTCTATCCACTATTGAACCACACAATGTCAATCAAGCTAGAAAATATGAATGTTAGATTCAAGCCATGAATGAAGAGCTTGATCAAATTGAAAAGAATCACAGTTAGGAATTAGTACCAAGACCTCATGACAAAAATGTCATTGGAACTAAATGGATTTTCAAAAACAAGTTAAATGAGAATGGGGATGTTATAAGAAATAATGCTAGACTTGTTTGCAAGGGGTATGCTCAACAAGAAGGTATAGACTTTGAAGAAACTTTTGCTCCTGTAGCTAGACTTGAAGCCATAAGAATGTTTCTTGCTTTTTCAAGCTTCTAACAAATCAAAGTTGATCAAATGGATGTTAAATCTACTTTTCTCAATGGTGATCTAGAAGAAGAAGTTTATATAGAAAAACCAGAAGGATTCATTTTGGGAAATGATGAAAAACTTGTTTGTAGATTTAAAAAGGCTCTATATGGTCTCAAACAAGCTCCAAGGGCATGGTATTATCGTCTTGACAAATATCTTCATCAACAAGGATTTTCAAAGGGGTCTACTGATAGAAATTTATACACAAAAACTGAAAATGATAAACTATTGATTGTGGTTGTATATGTTGATGATATCATTTTTGGAAGTAATGAAGAATCTATGAGTCAGAAATTTGCTTCTGTTATGCAGCAAGAATTTGAAATGTCTTTACTTGGGGAACTAACATTCTTTCTTAGCTTGCAAGTGCAACAAGCAACAGATGGCATATTCTTATCACAAGCAAAATATCTTAAGCAAATTCTGAAGAAGTATGGCATGGAAGAGTGCAAACCTGTAAGTACACCAATGATAACCGGATGTAATCTCAGTTCTCATGATGATTCTCCCACGGTGAATAAACCAGAATATAGATCTATGATAGGAAGTCTACTTTATCTCACTGGGACTAGACCATACATTATGCATGCAGTTGGGATTTTTGGACGATTCCAAGCTAATCCAAAAGAGTCTCACCTTCAGGCTGTCAAAAGAATATTCAAATATATACAAGGAACTCAAGACTTTGGACTATGGTATCCAAAGAATGCTGATCTCACTCTTCATGCTTACACTGATGCAGATTGGGCTGGAAATGTTGATGATCGGAAAATCACTAGTGGTGGTGCATTCTATATGGGTCCCCGGTTAGTATCTTGGTTCAGCAAGAAGAAAAGCTCTATTGTCTTATCTACAACAGAAGCAGAATATGTGGCTGCCGCATCATGTTGCACTCGAATTATTTGGATGATGAAAACCTTACAAGACATTCAAATAAAATGTTCACCTCCTATCTCCATTATGTGTGATAATACAAGTGCCATAAGTATCTCAAAGAATCCTATTATGCATTCCAAGACCAAGAACATTCCCATCAAGTATCACTTCTTACGTGAACAAGTGCTTGAACAAAAGGTGAAGTTGGAGTATGTTCCCTCCAAAGAACAAGTTGCTGATATATTTACCAAACCTTTACCCAGGAAAGAATTTGAATATCTTAGATAGAAGTTGGGAGTAGTCTCTACCATGCAGAAGATCATATCTACTTAAATACAGAAGATTAACTTGGATACGCGGATTTCCTGGAGAACAGTCGCATATATACATAGAAAACTACATATGGGTGTTTGCTGACAATTTTTTTTTTGGGTCAGCATTCTTTAGCACAGCTGTGGTGCTGTTAGGTATCTCTGGTGATGTTTCAGCTCTCATATTTCTGTTTCATTCTTTGATATTTTATGAAGATGCCTTGATGATTTGCTGTTGAAAGTGTTCAGGATGCACAAGCTAAGGGGGAGCTTTGGTCATATGGAAAGGATGCATTGTTGGCATTCTAATTATTTTTTGTGGTCTGATCTCATGCTTGAGATTCTTTGGTCTTGATTGTATAAGTTATTTATATAATTTGATGAAAAGGTCATGTTAAGACCTATGATGTAAAATTGTAATATTCAGTCATGTAAGGACTTGTTCAAATTTGTAAATCCACTTGGTTGGGTAGTTGAGTCAAATATGTAAATCCACTTGGTTGGATCATTGATGTAAGTATGAGTCCTTGGTGATAGGATGAGTTATAGAGTCATGTAATTCATTGAAAAATATGTTTTTAAAATTCAGTATAAACTCAGGGGGATCATGATACCTTCAGTGCACATCAGATATACAGAGCTCATCCTTATACAAGGGAACAAAAACCTTGTGTTGGTTTTGATCCGCCCTTTGCCCTTGATGTCAAAGGGGGAGAGTATTATGTATTATAGTGTTTAAATAATGGTGATGTCAGTATCAAACACCATCATGGTTTACATCAAGTCCAAAGGGGGATATTGTTGGAAATATGATGCAATGTGTTGTCCTTTATGGAAACTTACTTGATGAAGTTGTCCTTGATGGAAACTGACTTGATGAGTTGTCTTTGAATAGAAACCTATTTGTTAATGATGTAAATCTGATGTATCTATAGAGCAGTTTAGAAGTAACAAAGAAATAAATTCCAGTAAGTGCCAGAGTAATGATGAATAAGATATGTCACAAAGCATACGCGGGTTTGTAAAGGCAAAGTAGCGTATGTACACGTAAAAGTACGTACCAAGTAGTGTATGCCTATTTGTGCTCTAAATTTATAAAACCATGGGACATGACCATGGTATTGGCCCACAATATTGAGCGCTGGATTATCTATTTGATCCCATCCAGGAATACCATCAGTGGTTAAGTGGTTTTGACTCATGGTATTGATAAAGGCTAAAACTATATAAGGAGAAGACGATCATAGTGCAAGGTGTGCATGAAAAAAAAAAGAAGCTATTGAGGAATAAATATCTTTGAGAGATATCTGCATGGTTGAAATCTATTTCTGATAGATCTAAATTTATGATGCACCCATGGATATGATGAAGGTTCAAGATCTCTAGAACTAGAAATGATGAATCTCTAGGCTGATCTGCAAAAGAAATGATGAAGAACTGGTGCAAGTCTGCTGATGATAATGAAGAAATCTGGGTAAGTTTATAGATCTGGTATATTCTGCAAAGTATACCATTTATAGATCTATACGCTATTTTGTCTTGGTAAAAGCGCGTGTATACGCCGGTTCTCTTAATAAAAAGCACGTATGAAAGTTAGGGTTTCTGAAGCTTATTTACATATATTACTTCTGTGATTTCTTTTTTCTCGCTTCTATCGGTCAATGAAGTCTTCTTGAAGTTCTGGTTTGATTGAATATGGAGTATGCTGCTGATTTGATAATGAACAGATCTAATCACTGATTGAGAAAACATGATGAAGGATGAGTGACTATCTAAACAGTTCTGCATTTCTGATAGATTGTCTGAATTAAAAGTTTCAGATCTGAATATGAGTCTAAACAGATTCTGAAAGAAAGCATATGCTAGTTGGTGAAAATAAAAGCGCGTGTATACGCAGAAACTGTGAAGAAAAGTCACATATTATTTCAAGAATAAAAAAAAAACTAGCATGCACTGAAGCATACGCAGGTTGGTGTGAAGAAAGACGCATATATACGCAGGTTACATAAAGAAAAACAACGTATGGTATCTGAATTAATGGTTGTTCAAGGTTGAATATGTATCTGATTATCTACTCTGAATTCTGGGTTATTTCTAATATTCTGGTTACAGTGGTCTTACTGTTCTGATTGAAGTTTTGGGCAAAGTATGGTTTTTAATGTTAAGGGGTTGTGTTGAAGCTATTTAGATCTAGTATGAAAATTGATGAAACATGGTCTGCAGTGGGTCTGAGGGTTGAAGCCTTTAGTATGGAAGTAGAGGGTTTCAGCCAGTAGAAGCTGGTGTTGAAATCAGGGGGTCGAAGCTCCCTTCCAGGAGAGGCTGGTAAACGAGATCAGGGGGTTGGAGCTCCCTTCCAGTTGCAGCTGGAAAACGAGAGAAGGTTGCAGCCTTATACAGGTAAAAGCCTACGTACTGGTATAAGTCTGCATCAGTACAATTTTGTAAAAGGTTTTCTATATAATAAAGATTGAAGACAGAGATGACAGTAGTGGTGGTTTTCTCCCGAATTGGGTTTCCACCTTAAATATTGGTGTTCATGTGTGTGATGCTCTATACTGTTGATTACTGCTCATAACTTCTGATTATATAGCCTTATTCATAACTCATAAATTTGTTTAAAAGACTGTTCCTGAGAAATTCTCTAAATCTGAAAGGTAAATCAATATACGCTAGTTTCCTTCTATGTTTCCGCGTGCATACGCTAGTTCAGTTCATAAAAACCGCGTATGGAAATCTGCTCAAAGAAAAGGTTGAAGTTATTTTATAAACTCTAAATACTGATTCACCCCCCCCCCCCCCCTCTCAGTAGTTTTCCCAACATAAATTGCTCTTTTTAATACAGAATTTCCAGTTTGAGTCACAATTATAAGAAATATCCCTTTGTAGGCCAAAGATAGAAACCTTGTCATATTTAAATCCTTTTGTAAACTTTTTAATCTTACAAAAGCATTTCATAGGCCTAAAATCAGTGTTTTAAAGGTCAAAAGTGTCTGAAATTGATAAAACAAACCAATCAATGGCATCCAAAAGAGCTATTGTGATCAACCTTCTACAACCTCCTATTGTAGATGTAGAACTTACTCCCTTGGTAGATGTAGACTTCAAGATTATAGATCCTATAACAGAGTTTAACCTCCTTGAGCTCCATTGTTGGAGCCAAGAGAAATCCTCGAACCAAGCAGATGATGTGTTTATTTGGGAATCAAAATTTCCTAAATATGTTGTCCCTCGCACTTATGAATGCCTAGAAGCTATCAGATTATGCCAATATTATTATTCTCCATATCAAAGAGCCATTATGAATTCTGAAAAGGAAGTATTTTTTACCATTATAGTTGAATCTATCAACCAGATGCCTCAATTACAACCTAAGCCTAATGAAGTCCCTTTATCAATTGAAGTCCTCACTAAGTTCTATTTGGACTTGGATTTTCCCAAGAGAATTCAAATTTTTCGAACCTTCATGCCATCATATATGGAAATTCCTAAGCTCAATCATCCTTATTCCTCTTCTAAATTCACAAAAAGAATGAGACACATTATTTCCATGCTATCTTTTATCCTTGGATATTTCACAGATGAACATGCTGATGCATACGTACTTGGTTTATTGTCCATTTTTGTAATTGGCCAACCCCTTGCAGTTATCTTCAAATTTTCCCAGTATATTGTTGATAGCATCCATGAATAGCTAGTCAAGCTACCTACTGAAGGTGTCTTTAGGTATACTTCATTTCTTTTCCACATGTTCCTTTATTTCCAGTCTGAAAATTTTCCTATAAATCTTCAGAAGCTTGATGTAGAAGGGTATCCAAAATTTGTTGTATTATGGAATTCTTTGATCAAGAAGGATTCAGATGAGTTTACTTACGAAGAGTTTACATATTATTTTATCCATCCCTTGGTTAATTTTCTAAATAACAGTGTTCAACCCAAGATCGTCGATGAAATCAAAAAAAAAATTGCAACTATCTGAGAAAATTATAATAGGTGAATGGTATTTATACCAAAATCAAACTGAAATCAGAATCTGTCAGTTAAATCTGATTCCCTATAAATTTCCAAAATACCTCCCTATGAGGTTGTTTTCTCTAGAGTATATAAGACAGATTTTAAACTCAGATGTTGTAAATTTCTTGGCTGAAAAGAAGAAGACACAGTTTAAATTTAAGAATCGATATCTGAGCCATCCGGAAGAAGTGAAACAAAATCTGGCCCAACCAAACAAACCAACATGGATTTTGCATCTCACTAATGGAGACCATACTAGTTCAACTTAGATATGCCAGTCTCGTCTCTATACATACCTGCATAAGCCTGATAAGCCTCATAATCCCTTTTTGTTACCATTAGGCAGACCAGACACTGCAATACCAGGATTTATATTGATAGATACCTCCCCTACAGCTATATAGAAGGTAATATATTCTCATTCAAGTTGGTCCATTCA